>CP141134.1:45302682-45927682 GCA_035236585.1 Warburgia ugandensis
GGAAGTGGCTGTATATTCGCATTCAGATATGCCAAATGGCTTAACAAAAAAATCCAATTCAAGTTATTTGATGACATAAAAATATTATGTACACATCCCCTTATTTAAAAGGTTTTATACCCACAAATCACTTAATTATCACTAATTGGGGTTAATTCTACTATTTTGTAGGTCTAGGATACAAATGTAAAAAATATAAATTTTCCAATTTTATCCTAGAAAGAGCAATTTCACATTCCAAGCTACATAACGGGTCATGCACACCATAAATAGTCTTAGAGGTTCAAAAGAATCATCAGGTGTCACCGTTGAATTTAGAATGGCAAAAAACCTAATGTACAACTCTATCTCAAATGAGAGTAAAAAGGTGGCAATTTTCAAATTCAAGTGCAATTGCACACATGTCACCACCTTTTGAAGATTATAGAAGAAGATCAATTCATATACATTGGAATCATACACAATAAAAGCTTCTCAAAAGAAAAAAGAAAGAATAAGGCTCTCATGAATGCTTTTTACTTATTTTCTCTCTCCTACTCAACCAAAGGGAAAAGAATCAACTAATGAGTGGATGTCTAGTCTATGCAAGATATTGAAGCATAATTAGTCTCCAGGAGCATATGAAGATCTATAGGAATCAAGGCCATTCATCTAAGGTCCATATACCTTAGGGTTTCTAAATCACTCACACATGCGCGCGCGCCTAATTGGATTCCATGCCCAACCTCCTAGGGACTTTCTAAATATGAAAAACCCTAGTTTTTTCTACCATTTTTTCATTTCTATTTTTTTTCTACTAATTTTTTCCTACTTATTCCTTATCTTTTCCTTCTTTTTTCTTTATTTTTATTTTTATTTTCTCCCATTTTCCACCTCCACTTTTCTAATATGAAATTCATGCCTCCCACTCCCCTAAAATCCACCATCTAATTTGCTTTCACTCCCTCCCCTTCCCTCTTAAGTTATCTCCTTGGTCCTCCTTTCCAATTCTTTCTTTTCCTTCACCCATAAGGCTTTCTTCTTCTTTATTTCTATTTCATCTTCCATCTTATTCCCTTCCATTCTCATTTCTCATTTATCAATTTGAATTCCATCCCTCCATTTAGCCATTGATTCAAAATTTACTTAAGTGGCTTGATCTCCACCCTTGAATTCCTTTAACCCTTATGCTAGAAATCTATAAATAGAGGTGTTATGAATAGAGTTTTCATCTTTCCACTTTCCCTTGAGTGCATAGCCAAATCAAAGGAGAAACAAAAAGAGGAAGATCACCCTCACCCAAGATCCCTTCAAGCTTCCATGATCAAATTCCTTGGAGATAAAGGTAGGTTCTCAACCTAAGTTCAATTTCTTTCTTTCTTATTTCCTTTTTTTATTTTCCATCTCCCTTATCTTGTATTCATACATGTTAGCTTATTCATTGTTGTCAGCTAATCTTTGCATTCCATCTTAGAATCAATCCATGAATTTCATGCATCAAGTAGTTACATGTATAGTTTTTAGTATAGTTTCCCTTAAGTTTGCATGTTAATTCCTTACATTTCCATGCTTGTAGTTCATGTAAATCAGAGTATTTTACTTCATTCTAGGTTATCATAGTTGCATTACCATGTTTCCCTTGCACTAGATTAAGAATTACCTTCACTAAGATCCTATGTTTTCAACGCATTCTACCAATTTTTGGTGGATGCGTCTTTTTCATGATTACTTGCATGACATCTTTAATAACATGTTTAGGACACATTCATAGTAGATTTGCATGATAATTTTTTTCCTTAGGCTAGGTTTACTTGGTAGATCTAAGTTGTACCTTAGTTTCCCATTTAGCATGTTTAGTTCCCATATTTTTAAGCATTTTCCTATTTTAAAGTATGTGGTTTCTAATTTTAGACTTCATGCTTAAAAGTTAGGTACCTTGATTTTTAGTTTTAGAAACTTGTTAATTTTCTTTACAAATACATGAGGAATGTTTTAGGATTAGTTTAGATACATTTTAGAAAGTAGTTGCATAGTAGATTCTTAGAAGTAGCACTTTCCTAATTTGGAAACCCATGTTTGACTCTTTAATTCCCTTTGCTTACTTTCTAGGATTGTTTAGAAACTTCATACATGTTATTTCATTATATTTAAAAAGAATTCATAGTTTAGAAGGTCATGAAAAGTCATGCATTTTAGTTGCATTTAGTAAGCATCGTCACTTTCTAGTTAGTTGTAATTTAAGAAAGTTTCCTAGTTTAATTCCATGCTTATTTAGATAGTTACTTAGTTTCTTTAATTACCTAGTTTTTAATTAAGATTACTTTATAATTTAGTTTGGTTAGAAGTTGTCCTTCTCTTGAATGATTTGGCTAGGTTAAAGTAAGATTATTTAACTTCTAATTAACTTTGTTTATCAAAGAGTCTTCATGGGTTTTCTTGACTTATATTTGTCAATTCTATACTCCTATAAAGTTCTGAACTTGTAGTATTATATAAGACATATCATTATGTTTTCATATTGTCAGAGGATATATTTCTTAGAGAAGTGCAAAATAGACATTGATTGTTTGTTTACAATGGAGGTAGCATTTGTTGCTTGTCATGAGACTACTTTATAAGATTAACAATTGAGGAATTTCATATCAGGATCAAAGTTGTGGATTCAATTTGAAGACCATAAAAAATATATAGTGGTGATAATGTTATAGCACTCTTTTAGAAGAAGTGATGTGAACTTTAAATGTACCACAAGTGTACAATTCTATTGGAGTATAGAAACAACAAATATGAGTTGATTCCATGAATACTTTATGATTAAAGGGTTCAATTAAAATCTAATTTACTATACTTTAACCTAGCCAACATTCAAGGAAAGTAAATATTATAAGCGAATAAACAAAGCAAGTAAATAAAATAAAGCAAGGAAACTAAGGAAATAAAGCAATGAAAAAAGAAAGGAAGTAAACTAGCTAAGAAAAGGAATGCAATTATTTCATTAATAGAACTTGATTACAATTGAAAGTAAAGCAAATAAAACTTCCTTGAAATGTTCGTTATAGGACTCTTTAGTTCAATTAGGCTCTTTACATGTCCTTTTCTTTTCCCAAGCTTGAATTTTACTTTACAACCTTCTTGTTGTGTCACTCAACAAGGGCATGTATACTTCTCTTCAACACACAAATACACTAAGTCTACCACCAAGATTTTCTCATCTTCACCCAAGCATGCCACTACCACAAAGTTTAAGGGCCAAATCCAAGAAGTACCATCCTTAAAAGATGAAAAGAAGAAGGGATGGGGAGGAAAAAGTAAAAGAAATTTATGCTTCTCCTTAGCTAGAAACTATAAAAGTAGGGTAAATTTTCAAGGAGAATGAAGGAAGAGAAAGAAGTGTTTGTCTTAAGGGTTGACCATAAAGAGGCCTCCTACCCTAAAAAAGAATTACAAAGAAGGAACACAAAATGGAGACAGTGGCCCTTGGCTTAGGAATCACCAATTCCTTAGGATATGATAAATAAACTAAGTACTTGGAAATCTTCCTACTCTTCAATTATACCTTTAACTAAAAATCTTAAATAGCTTATTGGATGGACTTGATTCTCCTCAACCACACCTTAGGATTGGAAGGAATCCTTGGTTTCCATAAAATTGGTACAAGGCTTCTTCCTTCTTATTATTCCCAAATCTCAAAGAAAAAAAGTGATGAAAAGAGAAGAAAGACAAGGAGTGTAAGAGAAGGGGGAGAAGTGGAAGAACAAAAATGAATGGAAGGGGGGGCCAGCATTGTGTGCGATTGTTGGGGGGGTTATTGTGTGTGGAAATCAAATAAGAAAGAGAAGTGTGCATGTACATGCTAAGGGTGTAAAGTAGAGGGCTTGGACAGGTGGAATGCATGTGAGTCTAAGGTGTATACAAGTGTTGGTGTGTTCAGTCCTAGGAAGGATGAATGCCATGCTAAGATTTAAGCGTACAAAAATGGATTGTGCATGCAAATCGTATCATGGATGAATGGAGATGCTATACAGGGAAGTGAATGTGGTCGAAGGAGGGTTAATGCAATGATACGGGAGTGTGTGCTGTATCTAAGATGGTGTGATTGAGATGGGGAATGCGTGTAATTGAAGATGGGAGAAGGAGAAGATAGGAGAAAGGAAAAAGGAAAAAGGAAAAAAAATAGAAAAAGAAGGATGGATGGGGGATTGATGGTTGAGACCCTTACCACTCCTCCAATGGATGTGGACATGCAGATATTAGGGGAGGTTTGGCAAGAGTGATCTCTCTCCATCTATTTCTCCAAAATATGGCTTTCAACTCTAAGGAAAGGTAAGAGATCATGTTAGCCTTCTCCTTCACCTCTATTTATAATATTTTAAGTGAAAACCCTAAGGAGAAATAGATTCCAAGTTAGTTGGACAACTTCTCCATTGAACAAGGACATTTTTCTCCTATTTTGTAAGTGGGCAGCCCACCAAATATATCTCTTCCAATGGACTCTAGTCTGGCATTCTTATAGTCTATCTTTTCATTGGTCCATTTTTGTTTGATTAAATTCTTAGGTTGCTTAGGATATGCTTAAACAATGATAAATCTTGGCCTTTGAATACTTGAAAAGTAGTGTAATTCTTGACTGTAGATTTCCTATAAATGGTCTCTCTTATACTCCTTTAGTTTATCCTCCTCTCTTGATTATTATTCCTATTTGAAAACATGTAATGAAGGGGGGTACATTATTTTGCATGGAAAAAATGTCCAACCTCTTGGAGTGGTCACCACTTTTGGTGGAGTAGGAGAGAGAGTGAATGAAATGTCTTCATGCAAGCTTCGGTCTTCTAACTTGCATTGTTTCAAAAAAGTTCTCAGTATATGTGTATTGATTGTATGTGATTTAAGCTTCCCTTATAAGCTTCCTAAGGTAGTGGAATACTTTGCATGTATGCATGGAAAGTTTTCTCACCTTTACTTTTGATATGAATACCCTCTTTAAATGATAATTATGCATGGTGTTTCTACCTGCTCTTAATGTGATAATAGCACCCCTTAATATTCTAATCTTCCTGGACTTTATCTTCAGCTTGTGGACCCATGATATAGCATGGACTTTAGTCTTAGCTCTTTTTAGGCTTTTTATTGCAAAAAATACCCTTTTCTTAATTATATCCTAGACCTACAAAATGTAGAATTAACCCTATTGAGCGATATTTATGAAAATTTTTGAGCTAAAACCAATTAAATATAGATGTATATATGTGCTATATATATCAAATATCCCATACTTAGATTTTGCTAGTCCTTAAGAAAAACTAGAAAATAAAATAAAAAATCTAAATAAAATCTTAACCATTTTTGTAGGTGCTACTATTTGCATTAAATATATACAAAAAGTAATGCAAAAAGCCTTTAAACCCCTAGGTTACCTATAATGGACAAGTTGTAGTCTCATAAGGTTTCTAAAATGACACTCATATACATTTTTTTTAAAAATTGAAAGTCGTTTATTTATCTAAGAGAATTTTCTTCCATTTAGCTTTTATTAACTCTTAACTTTAGCATGTTAATTGAAATGATCAACAATTCAAAATCCTACCGCTATGCTAAATATATTCCATTATTTCATAAAATCTTAGAATGTGAGTTTGCAAATATATCCAACATATATATAAAAGTTTTCAAGTAAATTACAACCAAAATTACCATACAAAAGTATATTTGACTTCAAATCTCACAGGATATTCTTGTCACTTAGAAAGAAGTTACTCAAAAATGAGCAATACTCTCATAATATGTGAGCTAAATAATATATGTCAAAGCTAAATTCTCACATATTTCATACCAATGAATGGTAATTTAGAAAGAAAAAAAAATATGATAATGGTCTCACAGAAAGGATATTAACTATTAGGAAGGTTATACTCTACCAAAATCCCCACTCATTCATAATTGTATCCAAGTCATACTTCTCCTAACATCAAGTTAGGACTTTTATTAGGATGAAACATGGTCTTAGGATGGGATTACCAAAAAAAAAAAATGGCATAAGGTAAACAAAGATTCTTTTGAAAGATATGTAAAGGTCTTCTACCACTGTATTCATAACTTCTATTTTCTCATAAAAATGAAGCTTATCTTTTCTTTTCTCATATTTTTCTGTTTTTTTACATGTGACATATCCTTTCCTTGAATTTTTTCATTTTTAGCCCTTTTGATGTTCATCTCTTGACTTGTATTGACCATTTCTATATATTTTCAAAACAAACTAGGTAATGGTTATAGAAACGGCTCATTAAAAAGTCTCAAAGTGGCTCACTAGTGAAAAAATAACTCAAGGAAGGCCAAAGGCTTTAGGTTTACTAAGGATGGCCTCTATCATTTCCTAAGTTTCATCATATGGAATAAAATGACATGAACTTAAGAGATGTGTGGTATAGTCTTTCAGATGTTTTCTCAATAGTTGACTAAGATGAAGAATAATGAGACCAACTAGTAATTTACATTAGCTAAAAAAACTTGGAATTTATATATAACCCTCAAAAAGGAAGAATGTCCCTGAAGTACACGTGGGTTAATAGTCTCCACTTATCTCCTTCAACAACTCTGAGTTATATTTACTCTTCAACTTATATATATATATATATATATATATATATATATATATATATACAGCTATTATGTAATGATAGAGTTTAATTTTCAAGAGAACTTTAGAAAAAGGATAAAATAGTGAACTAATTGTAAACAAATCTATTAATGAGCTAAAGTTCAAAAGCTTTGAATATTTAGAAAATCTTATTCCTCATTCTTGTAAAGGAACTTTTCATAAAAAAATTATTTGTAAAAGTTTTACAAATTTTTTCAAAATAAATAACTAAAAATGATGAAGAAAATCTTTGAACACCTCAAAATTTAAATACTATACCATGAGACTTAAATTAAACTTTGTCCTCGGTGTTTTAAAAATAAAAGTATGGACAAATAAAATAATAAAGTAAAGAGAAAAGGGTTAGAAAGATAGTACTTGCATGTCAGATATGGTGCATTGATCTGTTGATGTGGCCAAAAATGCATAATATATAATACAAATGCAAAATGCAATTAAATGACACTTAACCTAAATTAACTAACTAATCTACTAAAACATAAACCTAAATTAACTATGAAGTAGTTTCAAGAATAACTCACTCCATTTCAAGATCTCATGGTAATCAATGCTTATCCACCTTGAGATGTATAATGGGGATAACAGGATAGCATGGTCAATCACTGTGAATTTAAATTTTGTGGCACCAAATTAAATTGACTTGGCCCAGAAACTATCAAATTGGAAATATAGGATACCAACATCAAATTCCTACAAAATGTTCCTCCTTTATTATATCTTCCTCAAAGCTAGGGCTCAACTCGCTATGCATCTTCCTAAAAGGTTGTTAATTTTCATCTTAATGAAAAGAAATATTGGGGCTTAAACCCTCCTGATCATTTTCCATACACACTAGAGTTTCTTGATGTGTGGCTAATAACATCAATTAGCTGACCTTCTTCTATATCAAAATCTGAGGTGTCAATAGTAGGTAAGGGATCTGATGAACTGAAATTGTCAAAGTGCGCACTATTTGGGACGAGTGAATTCAATTTGGGTATGTCTTCAATTAATGGCTCAACTAGAAAGTTAGAAAATGTAACGGGTCCTACTCAAGGTTTCCATTTTGAAGCATCCATTAATGATGCAGTATCAAGTAAACCATTCACTTCTTCATTGGAGTTGTCTATGTTAAAATCAAGATCCAAATGGGCTAGGCATGCCTTGAGAGGATGAGTGATGGAGGATAATAGGGATCATAGACTCTAAGTCACATTGACTTCAAAAGGATCCTTAGAGTCTAGTTGTCCTACATTAAAGACATTAAGCTTAATGTCCATGTTTTCAAAAGACAACTTCATTGTATCATCCCTATAATTAGTGAGTGCATTTGATGTAGCCAAGAATGGCCAACCCAAAATTACTGGAATTTGATATCAAGGTCTGCTATAAGCTGTGTATGCAAGATTATAAAGTCTATTAGAAATAAAAACTTATCTCGATATACCAGTACATCCTCTACCACACCACAAGTAACTTTAGCTAACCTATCTACCAATTGAAGTCTGGTGGTAGGCTTTTTCAACCCACCTAAACCTAATTCCTTATATATAGAATAAGGCAATTAGTTAACACTAAACCCCAAATCAAATAATGCCCCAATCACACACAATATAGTGGGGCACCCTAAAACTTCATACTTCATTGGGAATTTTATGTTGTGGGATTGAGCTTACTTGCTCTATGAAAAAGGCTTCCTTCTACACTAGATGTTTCTCTTGTGGATGCAAAGATTTTTCAAAAACTTCGTATAAGGTATATTCTTAATTGCATTAAGTTATGAACTATTCATATTCATCGGTCTAAACACAACCATTCGGTCATCTAAATTATTATTCTTCTCAACCATTTTTAAATGCTAAGGAAATGGAGCCTTTGGAATATAATGCTCTTCAAGACTAGGGTAAGTAAAAGTAAAAGGTGGATGTTCTTTCTCTGTTTCCTTTTGATTCTTTATAGGGCTCTCATTGTCCTCAACTTGCTCAATTTCCTTAATCAAGCCTACTTAATTATCTATTACTTTTTCACTCCTAAGGTTAGTTATGGATTAGGTCAGTTTACGAAAGGGCTTCTCATTAAAAGTTGCACCAATCTCATACTAGCCCTTAGGGTTAGGCACAGGTTGATTAGGAAATTTTTCCTTTTCCCTATCAGAAAGTGTAGTAACTAGTTGAGTCATTTGGAATTCCATCTTTGCAATGGATTGTGAGTAGGCTAACATGCTTTGTTTAGTGTCATTTTCAAAATCTAATGAACTATAAATGAATAAACTCAGGGTCTCTTCTAAATATTGTTTCCTCTATTGTAGTATAGGCTACTGAGGGGAATCCCAAATGGTCCTCCCTTGTTATTGCTATGAGCCCATGAAAATTTGAGATGTTTAAGCCATCCAAGATTATAAGTCTCATAATAGGGATTATTAGTGCTAGGATTTTTTAATGCATTTACTTTCTCTAAAAGATATTCAGGTAATGTGGAGTTGAAAGGGTATGAAAGGGTAAGGTGTATTGTACTAAAATAAATTGAACAAACCTCAGGTGAAGGTTGCATAGTGGATTCTCTAACCAACATAATTTTTGTAATTTTATTAAGAAGACTATGAAACTTATCCAACCTATCTATCAAAATGTGTATTTTGTTATAGAGGTTAGGAGTGATCCCTATCTCATATATACCACCTTTCTTTTGAGGCCGTGGAAATATTTTTATTATAATATAATAGTCCCTTTACTAAGAATTCTCGTATAGTGTTTCAAATTAGTTTCATGCCTCAATGTCACTCTTGGTCATGAGTGCCTCATAACTAGTGGCCTCGATTATATGTTGATTCTATGGGGTCAAACGTTCATAGCAATATTGTATTTGCTACCATTTCCCAAAATCAGGGTGCAGACACTTAAGCAATAGGTCCTTCTACCTTTCTCAGAATTCATAGAAATGCTTACCCTCTTTCTATTGAAAATTCATGATTTCTCTACGAAGGGAATTAGTTTTATGGATAAGGAAAAAAATTGAAGAATTTTCTGGACAATTGCTTCTAATTAGTGATGGACCCCACTTCAAATGAAGTTAGTCATGCCTTTGTTTATCCTTTAAAGAGAAGGGAAATAACTTCAACCTAATAAAGTCATTAGAAAAGTTTTGGTATTTAAATATAACATAGATGTCAAGGAATTCCTTAACATGGTTGTAGATATCCTCCTTATCTAGACTATATAAAGTTAGCAAAAGTTGGACAACACTCAATTTTACCTCAAAATACTATGATGTAGTTGCAAGTAACTCTACACATAATGGGAAGTTAAATTGTACCAAAATTGAATAGTCTCTTAAAGTCTTAACCTCTTCTGCTTCATTGGCCATATCTACTTCAAGGTTATTGATATTGAATTAATTGAAACCTTGCCTTATGTTCCATTTGATCTTTGGATATAAGAGTACTAAGTCTAGGTTCAGGGATTAATGCCCTAGCATACATCACTACTTAGTTGTAATGGACTCTAATTTATATACAATGAAAGAGTCTTTTTTTTTTTCTACCTCTTAAGAAACCTAAACTAGATAATGCAACCTATATGCAAATGAGACACAACCAAGGACACACAAAATCCCTAACCCTAAGTAAACAAGCTGAAAGATTTGTTTCTCTTTGGCTACTCATCTCTTTCAAACTAGCCTTACTACTTATTAGTTAGATCCTAATTGTAATCAACCACTCACACACTTATCAATCATTTGTAAGTGATTTGACTTGTCGAATGTGTTAGCAAAGCTAGTTATTTAAATACCAACACAATTGACTAAATAGGGGTCACTGGAGTAGCAATAAGTCGCCTCCTTATAAGAGGATCCTATGAACTCAAAAACTTCTATAGTTCTCGTCTAGATTGATTTTAATTTAATTGTTGAGGCTAGGATTACATGTAAGGTGATGTTTAACCTAAGTGGACCAAGGGATGGTGATGAAATCCACCCTTGATCTTTTAAGGGTAACTGCCCTTACTAATATCTTTAAGAAATCCCATGCAATTCGATCAACAGATAAAGCATATTAAAGCATTAACACATGTCCTATGATGCAAGAAAAGTAATAAATCTAGTACAATTGCCTATATGCTACTTAATAAAGGGTCAAGGCCTCAACAAACTAGACAGTATAACCTTGAAAGCCAATGTCTTGGGTTATAGCTCAAACTAGACTATATTTGTTAATTAAGTGATTGCTTACTAACAATACTAAGTAATATGCAATAGTTAAATAAATGAGTACAACTATATGATTTTACACTACCATCCACAATGCAAGATTAAGCTACTAAGGCAACCCTAATCTAGGAATTGAAAAGAAGTCAAAATAGCTCACAATGGGGTCCTAGCATTAGTCTTCTCATACAAGTGTGGGACCATTTATATACCTCCTCCTCTTCCAGGTTAGGATGGTCCACCCTTGAGCTATATTACCACAAACCTTTTTAAATTTTAAATGAATCACAATGTATAAAAAAAACTACAATAACAATCTCACTATAATCAACTCAAATAAAAAAAATATAAACTATCCCAAGTCTTTCTCCAAGTCTGTATTCTTGTCCAAATTCCTATACAAATAAAAAGGAAAGTAACAGGTTCTTTTGGAATAAGGGTAAAAAGTCCAACTATCTAAATGAAGCCAAAGCTGCAACTAGTTGTAAAGCATTATAACATAGATCTTAATTGAACTCCATTGCAAGTACTCGGTTAAGGTAACCAAAATTTAATGTGAATTTTAAATGTACCACTAATGCACGGTTCTATTGGAGTATGGAAATGGCAAATACAGGTAAATCCCACAAGGACTTCATGATCAATGGGTTCAATTGAAACCTAAATTACTACACTTCAAACAAGGCAACATTCAAGGAAAGTAAATATTTTAAGAAAATAAACCAAAAAAGTAAATCAAAGAAAGTAAATAAAATAAAGTAAGGAAACTAACTAAGGAAATAAGAAAGGAAGTAAACTAACTAAGAAACGGAATGCAACTATTTCATTAATAGAACTTGATTACAATGGAAAGCAAAAACATAAATAAAGGAAAGTAAAGAAAAGAAAAGAAAAGAAAACTTCCTTGAAGTGTTTGCTATAGGCATCCTTAATTCAACTAGGCTCTTTACAAATCCTCTTCTTTTCCTTAGCTTGAATTTCACTTTACAACCTTCTCATTGTGTTGCTCAACACGGGCTTGTAAACTTCTCTTCAACCCATAATACACTAAAGCTACCACCAAGATTTTCTCATCTTTACCCCAACATGCCACTAACCCAAAGTTCAAGTCCCAAATAAAAAAAGTACCAGCCTTAAAAGAAGAAAGGAATAAGGGATGGGGTGAAAAAGTAAAAGAAATCTATTCTTCTCTTTAGGTAGAAACTCCATAAAGAGGGTAACTTTTTTAAGGAGAAAGCAAAGAGGAGAAAGAAGTGTTCATCTTGAGGGAGGGTAGCCATAGAAGAGGCTTTCTACCTTCAGAAAAAACTAGAAAAAAGGAAAACAAAATGGAGATAGTGACCCTTGGCTTAAGACTCTACAATTCCATCCTTAGAAGATGATGAAGGAACTAGGTACTTACTTAGAAGTCTTCCTATTCTTCAACATGATGCCTTTAGATAAGAATCTTGGATGGCTTATTGGATGGACTTGATTCTCATCAACCATACTTTAGGATTGGAAGGAATCCTTGGCTATCATAGAAGTGGCACAAGGGCTTGTAAACTTCTCTTCAACCCATAATACACTAAAGCTACCACCAAGATTTTCTTATCTTTACCCCAACATGCCACTAACCCAAAGTTCAAGTCCCAAATAAAAAAAGTACTAGCCTTAAAAGAAGAAAGGGATAAGAGATGGAGTGAAAATGTAAAAGAAATCTATGCTTCTCTTTTGGTAGAAACTCCATAAAGAGGGTAACTTTTAAGGAGAAAGCAAAGAGGAGAAAGAAGTGTTCATCTTAAGGGAGGGTAGCCATAGAAGAGGCTTCCTACCTTCAAAAAAAACTAGAAAAAGGGAAAACAAAATGGAGATAGTGGCCCTTGGCTTAAGACTCCACAATTCCATCCTTAGAAGATGATGAAGGAACTAGGTACTTACTTGGAAGTCTTCCTATTCTGCAACATGATTCCTTTAGATAAGAATTTTGGATGGCTTATTGGATGGACTTGATTCTAATCAACCATACTTTAGGATTGGAAGTAATCCTTGGCTATCATAGAAATGGCACAAGGGCTTGTAAACTTCTCTTCAACCCATAATACACTAAAGCTACCACCAAGCCTTTCTCATCTTTACACCAACATGCCACTAACCCAAAGTTCATGTCCCAAATAAAAAAAGTACTAGCCTTAAAAGAAGAAATGGATAAGGGATGGAGTGAAAAAGTAAAAGAAATCTATGCTTCTCTTTAGGTAGAAACTCCATAAAGAGGGTAACTTATAAGGAGAAAGCAAAGAGGAGAAAGAGGTGTTCATCTTAAGGGAGGGTAGCCATAGAAGAGGCTTCCCACCTTCGAAAAAAACTAGAAAAAAGGAAAACAAAATGGAGATAGTGGCAATTGGCTTAAGACTCTACAATTCCATCCTTAGAAGATGATGAAGGAACTAGGTACTTACTTGGAAGTCTTCATATTCTTCAACGTGATGCCTTTAGATAAGAATCTTGGATGGCTTATTGGATGGACTTGATTCTCATCAACCACACCTTAGGATTGGAAGGAATCCTTGGCTATCATAGAAGTGGCACAAGGCTTCTTCCTTTTCCTTATTATTCCCAAATCCCAAAAGAAAAATAATGATGAAAAGATAAGAAGACAATGCATGTAAGAGAAGGGGAAGAAGTGGATGTCTAGAAATGAATGGAAGGAAAGTGGAAATCAGATAAGGAGTGCATGGGTACTTCCTAAGGGTGTAAAGTAGAGGGCATGGAATGGTGGAAGTGTGTGAGTCTTAGGTGTATGCAAGTGTTAGTATGTGCAGTCCCATGAAGGATGAATGCTCTACTATGATTTAAGCATGCAGAAATGTATTGTGAATGCAAATCCTATGATGGATGAACGGAGATGCTATGTGTGGAAGTAAATGTCAGAGAAGGAGAACGCGTGCAATGATAAGGGAGTATGTGCTATACGTGCAACTTATAGACATGCAAGTGATTTATGCATGCAACTTAGATGCAAAGGAAGAATGCATACATCATGCGTGAAAATCAAGGATGATGGTATGAGTGTGTGAGTGCATGTAATTGAAGATGGGAGAAGGAGAAGATAGGAGAAAGGAGAAAGAAAATAGAAAAAGGAGGTATGGGGGATTGATGGTTGAGAGCCTTAACACTTTTCCAGTGGATGTGGATGTGGATGTGTGCATCTTAGGGGAGGGTTGGCAAGTGTGATATCTTTTCCTATATTTCTCTAAAATATGGTTTTCAATTCTACGGAAAGGTAAGAGATCATGTTAGCCTTCTCCTTCACCTTTATTTATAAAATTTTAAGGTGAAAGCACTAAGGAAAGAGTGGCTAAGATCATAAGAGTGGAATGATAGTGAATGGTTGAGATGAAGTGAAGGATAGAAGGAATAAGATGGAAAATAAGAGGGGGAAGGGGCGCACGATTCAAAGAGAGGAAGCGTTTGGACGTTGAATGGAAAGTGATATGGTTAAGTGGAAAGAGATAAGGTGGGGAAGGAAAAAGGATGGGTGCGAAGAAAAAGATAGAAAGAAAGTAGAGAAAATCAAGAAGCTGATGTGGGAAGTGGGAAGTGGGAAGGAGTATGGGAGGAGGCATGTAACTTTGTGTTGTTGATGGAAGTTTGGAAAATTAAAAGAAAGGTGGACCATTGAATGGGAATGGATGGGGGAGATCTTTCCTTTTTTAGGGTTTTGGTTTGATTTCTCAACAAGGGAATGGTGGCTAAGGTTTGTAACATTTCTTTTGCCTCATTCCTAGCCCTTGGATCATTTTTTTTTTAAGCTTGAGTGGATGAGATTCAGTTGAAGTGTTCCTTATCTATAATGATATCTTACTCTCTCCACCGTTTGATCGGGATGCCATGGAATGGAAAGCTTGAATTATGTTGCAATTTTCTCATCCACTATAATTTTCTCCTTATTTTTCTCCTATCCCACCATAATTTCCTCCAACCAATGAGGTGACAAGTGAGCTGGACGTCTTCTACCTTGAAGGAGGACATTTTTCTTCTATTTTGCAGGTGGGCAGCCCACCAAAAATATCTCTTCCCATGGGACTCCAGCTGGTCTTCCTTGCAATCTATCTTTTCCTTGGTTAATCCTTATTTGATTAAATTCTCATTGGTTGCTTAGGATATGCATAAACAAGGATAAATCTTAGCCTTTGAAACAAGGATAAATATTAGCCTTTGAATGCTTGAAAAGTAAGGTTGGTTCTTGATTGTAAATTTCTCATAAATTGTCTCTCTCTTATCCTCCTTTCTTTATTATTATTCTTATTTGAAAAGGTGTAATGAAGGGGTGTACATCACGAAGCATGGAAAAGATGTCCAACCCCTTAGAGTGGTCCCCTCTTTTGGTTGCATAGGAGAGAGAGTGAATGACATGTCTTTCATGCAGGCCCTAGTGTTCTGACTTGTTTTGTTCCAGAAAAGCTCTCATTATGTGTGTCCATTGCATGTGATTTGAGCTTCCCTTAGAATTTTTCGCAAGGTGGTAGAATATTTTGCATGCATGCATGGGAAGTTCTATCACCTTTACTTTTGATATTAATACCCACTTTTAAATGAAAATTGTGCATGGGATTTTTTACTACTCTGATTGTGATAATAAAATCCCCTAACATTCTGATCCTCTTAGACTTTATATTCGACATGAGGGCCCATGATATATCTTGAACTTTGGTCTTTGTTCTTTTAAGGTTTTTATTGCCAAAAATATCCTTTTTCTCAATTTTACCGTAGACTAGCAAAATACAGGCTTAACCCTATTTAGTGATATTTATGAAAAGTTTTGGCCTAAAGTTTGCTAAATATAGAGGTATGTGTGTAATATACACACACACACATCAAGAAGAACAAAAGAGGAAGGCGAAACAAGCATATCGACCTAAAGTAATTGAAAGTACAAATGAATGTTCAAAATCATTGGGCAATTATTAAGAACACTAGGATAGAACTAATGATTACAAACTCATGACAAAAAGGCTTCCTCATGATTATATCATAAGCATGTGGATAGCATGGGACTTATTAGTCAATATTGTCTTTGAAGTTATTAAGTATGCACTTAGACACCTTGAGTTTTGGATATTGCATATTATGAATACATGATGATTCTTTATTCAATTGTTTTCTCATTTGAGTATTGTAAAGCATAGAGAATAACATATTGTCACTTTGTGACAAGTAAGACTATACCCCAAGTATAGGCATTTATTAGCTTATTATAAAGAATTATGTCACATAAAGTACTAAAAAAGAGGAAAATAATTGCACAATAATACATGTAAGGGAATTCTAGCCTTACAAAGTAACTACCTCCATGATTCGTGCAATTGAGACACTTATTTGACTAAAGTTCCATAAGTAGTGGAACAAGGTAGCTTCAAGTTTTTAATGTGTACTCATACGTCTATTAACTCTTATTATGTAAGTCTTTTTAAAATATTTTTGTGCCAACATGAGCTAGTAGGAGAATCTTAGATTTTAAATCCAATTCTAGGTTGGCTCATATCACCATATCATATTTTCTTCTAGTCTTATTTTAGAAAATTACTATATTTGGAAACTATTAAAGAAGTAATGAGAGCATAGAGAAAAGATGTAACTTATTCCTATTGGTTCAGGAGCTAACAATGAGAATTGAAGAAGTAACAAACCAAGGAGAGCCAGACCAAAAGATTAGGTTCTAGTCCTTCCAATTAGAGCCATGGTCAGGTTCCAATTCTTTGCCAATGAAGCCAAATTAAATTCAATCCGATTTCAATTCCATTCCCAAGGAACCAGACTGGAACTCAAAATTAAATCATTAAACTATAATACTCTTATTATTTTGTACTTAAATATAATTAAGGGTAATTTAGTATTTCTATTTTAAATTTTATATGACAAAATATGCCCTTAACATAAATATGTTATCCATAAGATATCTAGGTAAAATAGGCATCGTAACCCAATTAGTGAAAGGGAGACAAAAATACACAAATCGCTGCCCCCCTCTCCAAAAAAAAAAAAATCCCAAATAAAAATCTCTCTCCCTCTCTACTCTCTAGCGCTGAAATAGTTACAGGAAAGGAAGAAGAACCGAAGCTACAAGTTTCAGTTTGTTGAAGAAGAAGAAATTGCAGGTAGAAGAAACATCATCTAAGTATTAGATTCTAGCATGTTTAAATTCTAGCATCTGCGTATCTCTCACTTTTGTGATAAAAGAACACAAATTCCTTGTGTAATCTGGATGCCAATTTGAATAAGTTTGAATAAGTTCAAATGAGCATTCTATATTTCATAGCAGTAGTTGTTACCATGACCACTTTCATTTTGCTTAAAGAAACATTCTAGAATTAGTTTAAGGTGCACAACCTATGAGGATCAAAAACTGAACCAAAACCAAACTGTTTGGTTTTGATACTTCAAGCTAGAATTGAACTCCAAAATGGTCTGATTCCATTGTGCTAAATTCTTTATAATACAATTCCTATTATAGGTGGATCAGAGTCAGAATTGGACCATTAACATGCTTATTTGGTTCTAGTGTAGGAGTGATATCATGTAGGAAACATTTTTCCAAAGTCTCTAACACCATAAAAATACTATATATATGTGCTTCATGGAAGCGTGTGCACACACACACATGAGAGGGAGAAAAACTATATGGAAGCCCCAGTCATACAAAGAAATTGGTAACTAGGATTACATCAACCCTTTCTTAAGAATTTTGTTGGGAGACTAGAAGTCTTTTCTATTCAAGCCTCAAATTGAAGATTTAATCTCTTAGACACCAAACACGCACTCATGGTCAAAGTTATGTAATTTATTTCATATTTTATAGTTTAGACTAAAATAAATATGGTTAACAGACCTAGCTAGGCCACACCTTGAATTATCTAGCCCATGCATCATGTTCGACCTTCCCTATATAGATTACCTATAAAAATTCAAGCCCATTGAATACTTCTACATACTAGCTTTTTAGTTACAAAATCCAATGGCCACAATTTAAAAACTCTAAATGACTTAAATCAACCAACAATCATGGATTTTGTCGTTTTGCTAAACTAAGACACTTCAAACAAGACTAATTGGTCAAATCACCCATGGCTCGCCAACAAATGTCTAGTGCAGTTGGTCATAAATAAGTCAGTCTCTCTACTAAATTACACTTGGTTACAAGTTCTAGTCATTGTTTTCCACTTTCGTTGAGAATTAGATTTAGGAGCTTATGTAATGGAGAGTGTGTGACTTGCTTTGTAATTCTTGATCCAAATTCCAGTTGCTTCTTTCTTCTTTGGCTGGAAATTACATTTGGGAATGTATGTGAAGGAGAGTGTGTGAGAGTGATTTGATTAGTAATTCTTTGCTAAAAAATAAATTAAGATAATAAAATATTAAAATCGGGGTTAGCTATACTTGAGAAAAAAAGATCGGGCTAACTAAGTTGAGTCCCAAATGGTCCACCTGCATCTCTTTCAAAATTATAGAAAGTTTGTTGACCTTCGAAAGCTCTTGCCATGTCATGAGTTTAACCGTAATCCACCGCCACGCTGCGTGTGTTTACCAAAAAAGTTAAGTACGATTGCCATAAGGGGAAAGCCCAAGCCCTTGTCATAATTGTTAAGTGGCCCAACATGCGCGTGATCACCCACACGATCCTTGATCAATCAAGTCTGGTTTAGCTGCTACAAATTAAAGCTAAACTCAGCGTTTCGCTCGTCTGTACCACAATTTTGGATGTGGCCTTCACATTTTAGACGTTTATCTGTAATCAGCGTTTCGAAGGGGAGTCTTGGGCAGCGGTAGAGTTATCTGTAATCAGGTTTCGCTTCTCCGTGCCACAATTTTGGTCGTGAATTTGACATTTTCCCGCCGCATCAAGGTGCGATCAGAGAAACCCGCTCCATACGTTCGTGTTATCTTCAGACCATTCTCATTTCATACGAAGGCTGAGTTGTGCCGCGAGCCCTACTGTTACCGAATGCACTTCCCTTGCTGGTCTGCCATGCTCCTAGTAACCGCAGCAACCGGATGATCGCGGGCTTTGGCTTTTAGAAAGGCTTGCTATCCTCAATTATACAAGACCGATCCTTTAAGGTTTTAAATTTTCAGTGTACTACCTTTAATCGTACAAATAGATGTCCCCATAAGTCCTTACATCGTGCTTCCGCCACACTTGGGCCTCATCGCAGATTAATTTAATATTTTAATATATTTACTGTTTATAACTGTTTTCATTGAAATAAAAAAATTAAGAAAAAGAAAAAGAATTTTTCTAGCAAGAAGAGGACACCAAATTTAGGTGACATGATCTATTTATCTTACCCTATTGAGGCTCGACTCAAAATTCATGCCTACGGAAGCTTTTAAAAGCTAGCTTTTTTAGTTAAAAGCATGGCTAAAATTATCCAACTAACAGAAACATGGCAGGACTAATAGCAAAAAGACTAATAGTGACACCAACTTGTTAGGGGCTAAAGTGTCAATTGTGATTAATTGAGGGTGGCGAGGGTAGTAAAGTGGAGTTTTTTCTTCTTTTTTAGGTTTAAAACTGTGACACCCTGGGTTTTCTAAACTTTTTTTCAATACATAAATAATAATAATATATTTTATAAAATAGGCGGGATCCCTAAAATAGAAAATTTGCAATTAACATAATAGCGCAAGCATTCAAGAAAAATATCCAAAAAAAAGAAAACCCCGAGGGTCATCCAAGATTCAAAACCACAGCAATAAACAAAAATCAAATCGTCGATAAGCTAAGCATGCTTAATCTAAAACCACGACAAATCAACACCAGTAGTGAAAAAGATAATAATAATAATAATAATAATAATAATAATAATAATAATAATAATAATAATAATAATAGCATGTTCCAAATCCTCAAGGTTCCATCCATGATCACCACATCATACACATGTGTGCAAGTCAATGTACACTAAATCAGTTTTTGAAATACAAAATGCATATGGTCCTCAAGGTCCTTGCTCAATCAATGCTGCTCCACCTACTTTCTCTTAGTGCTATTGCGCTCTAAATCTGAGGCATTGCAAAACAAAGCAATGTCTCAGCAAGTTATCGCTTGTGTAATTGATCACATTCAATAAAAATAAAAAATAAAAAATGTGGCACAAAATATCAATGTCATGGAGAATCTCATAAAATAAAACATGTATAAGGCATATCAAATCATCAGACTTCCATAATAAATAACACATGAAAATCATAAGTCTGAACAAATCAATATCAAAACTAATCATCTTGGCATGCGAGGCATGAGTAATACATGGATATGCATCTACCAAAAGCAATAAGAATCTATGTCCATATCATAATATAAATGTATGTCATGATGAATAAGGCATCATGCACATTCAAGCCCTACGAGTGTCTCAACTACACTCATGGCAATGGCAATGAGTACTCATTCCAACATCGCTTGTAGCTCAAACACCAGGTAGCTTGCTAGCCCATAGGCCCGCCCACATTTGACCGCCCACCAAGGCATCACCCAATATGTCCATGTCACATAAGCATACAAAATAAGAGTATATGCTACTATGCTACAGTAGCAACCACTCTAAAGTCTCAACCACTGTCGCTTCCTATCGACACCGAAATGGGAGACTTCTTCCGTCTCCCATGAGAGAAGATGGACTTGTAGTGTGGGCCACCCAAGATCCTACCGTATGGACATACCTCCATCTCGCATGGGAGAAGACGGGCTCATAGGGTGGACTACCCACGATACCACCCTTACAAATAATGCTGGTGTCTAGTCATAATCATCATAAAGTCAGAGGGTAGGTGGCCAACCTTACAACCCTCCTAGCATACCACCCACCGGGCAAAAGCACTCGTTATAAATCAACAAACCATGAATCAAGAATCGAAATTCATACATAATCATTCTCTATAAAACTAAATCGAGAGAGAGTAACTCATTATATCAACATCATTCATCGAAAAATCAGTGTATATCATCCTCAATTAATCAAATTGATGCAACATAAAATGTATTATGAAGCAGTGCATAAATCATGTACAAAAGGAGTAGCAAGCATATCAACAATAAATGCTGAAAAGTAATCTCATGCAAACATGGTAGGACATAAAACTCATGCTTCAAAGTTCTCAAGTAATACATCATGATTTAAGAAATCATGAAAAAATCTCAGATGTAATCACCTACCTCAAAATGTGGCACTCCAATCAAGCGCATAAGCTATATCAAGTCGTGCGCTCTGACGTACTTGTCACATCATAAGTCATACTAAGTCATCTGATCACTTGGTGTTCTTAAATCTCAAAAATAAGTTAATCCAAGTGATGATTTTTCTGATCTGGCAATTAATCCTAGATTAAGGGCCCAAATCATCTAATTAACCCATCATTAGGGTAATCCTAAACTCGATGTTGGTTTTTCTAACATCTAGATAATCATCTATCATCTTTGATCATCCTTAATCAATGAAGGGATAGTCTCTAACATCTTATGAAGTTTGAAGACAATCTAACCGTTGGATCACTCTCTATCACTTATAAGCAACATCTGATCATCAATTCCAATCATTTTCATTATGATGTATCTAATTTCTATGTTTGTTTAATGATTTACATGAATCTCTAAGATTACATGTCGATTTGACAATCAGATCACTCTCTGATCCACCAATCCTAAGACACCTAAACAGATCAACGGTCAAGATCACTTTTCTTGACAAATACTTGAGATCGTCCTTTTAATGCCCTAAATCATCTCATATTTGATGCATACAATATAATTCTAAGGCCTGATCATCCATTGATCAATCTGATCTAGGTTATTGAATAATGATTTGAAAATCTAAAAGTGGTCAAATCAAAGTTTTCATCTCAAATCTAGGTCCACGTCGTCGAGACGATCGCAATGGATATCTCGAATCATTATTTGGACCTCTGTAGCTCCCAAAATAACCCAAAATTAATTAAATAATCGAACGATGTCACAGGGACGCACGTACGGAACACATCTCGCGTGTGTCGCCGTCACTGGGATGCACGCGCATGTGACACATGCTATAACGCACCCCTTCGCGTGTCACTTTCTCTAAGACGTACACGCATTCTACTGCGCCCGAAGACAACGTGAGCGCTGAGCACGCATTACGCCCTGCATGTCTCCGGTTGCATCCTGGGCATCCCGACATGGCCACCGTCACCAAAGACGACCACCAGACTCTGATCGCTACTGGCGATGCCCAAGTTGCCCAAATTTGTGAGATTTTTATACCATTTTGACCAAATTTTCACGTACATTCACTTTATGACATTTTCATTCACTAATTTTGTATGTTTTTGAAGTTTTTACTCAATTTTTCTCATGTTTACAAAATTTATCCCTTTACTGTTTTTCACGTTTTCGATGTCCTTAGCCATTAGATCTCCCTAAGATTTCTTAGGTTTATTCTTTGTTTCATCATGCACAACATGAACGGTTTAGATTATCCAACTGACACCATTTCGGCGATTTATTTTCACAACAACAGTAGCACGTATACAGTCACTAGAAAATGACAAGGTGGTAAAAATGATAAAACTTAACAAAAAATAACTAAACATGGGGAGCGGGAAAAAAGGCGGCCTACCTTAGGTCAGACCAGTCAGGGGAGAGGTGTGAACTGTCACATGTACACGAGAAACGAAGAGGGGGAATAATGGTGGGGAGGGAAACCGAGACAGGCATTCATGAGGGAGACATTTAAAGCCCCCATTAATACAAATTTAAATTTTAGTTTTTAATATAAAATTTTCATTTTAATTTATTGCTGAAATGATTACTAGACATAAATGCTGGTAATCATCACCATGTGTATTTAATGCCCGTCACGTCATCAGTTTCAGCACCTGATCTCGTAGGCTCCACCTGTGAAATTATCATTCTACCCCTTTTGTTTATTTAATTAAATAGTTAAGTTAAAATAATTAGTCATTTTTTCTTCTAGTCTCCGATTTTAACGTTCTTAGTGTGTTGAATTCCATTTCTTATATACATTTCAAATATTGAGGTTTTAGCTCGTAATTTCATCTTTAAAATTTTCAAATCTCCCATTTCTCAATTTCTACAAAATTTTCAATTTCCACAGAATTTGGCATTTCTAAAATTTTAAAATTAGTAGGTATGACAAAAACTAACAAAGTCTACTTTCATCCATCCTAAGATTCAAAATAACTATCACCACTAGATGAGACCTTTGAAGCATGACCAATTTACTATAGTCAATCCCTTGAATAAAAAAATTTGTTTGAATCACTCACTTTTTTTTCTTTCTTTCTTCTTTTTTTTTTGCACATCTTGAATAAAAATGGTCTAATTCACTCTTTTTGTTCGCACACCTCAATCCCTAACACATCAAACATCTGTCTTTTGTTACCAACAAAATCTGTCTATGTGACACCCCGGGATTTTACAAACTGTTTCCCATATTTATACAAAAATAATAATAGTTTATTGCTAGAAAATAGATGGGATTCTATAACTTAAAACTCATGATTTAAAACTTTTCACAGCGTCAAGAAAATTACCATTATGAAAACCCCGAGAGTCATTTCACCTCAAAACCACACTGAAGAAACAGAACGAAAAGTAACCTTTTTGAGCATGCTCACAAATTAAAACCACGGTGACATTGTTGCAAGTGCAAAGATACGTAATAATGAAAGTTCCAAAGCTTCAGGGTCTGTCTAAGATCACCACATCATCCATGTATAAACATATAACCACTATACAATGATATGGGTCTAATCTATCAATATATACAACGACTAAGGAGAATGCCAAAAAGCAAATACCAGTCCAACAAAAGTACACCACTCTGTCTCTGTATCTGACAGTATCGGTCCTCAAGCCCCCGTCCAGCTCCACTCTAGCCCACCTTCTTTCCTTTCTGATTGTCGTGCTCTGATTCTGAGGCATTGCAAAAAAAAGCAATGCCTCAGCAAGCCATGCTTGTACAAGTGATATACATTCAAAGTAATCTCAATAAAAACAAATCACATGGCGCAAGGCATAAAGATCGAAAGATGATCAACAATATATATAAAGCCTTAAATCACACGATGAAGGACATACCATGTCCATGCAATAAATAAGATATCATCAATCATGATATCAGGACATGCACAATCTGAGAAAATCTAAAAGCACATGAATGCATGTCAAAAGTATCAACATCATACACAGTCAAAGCCCTATGAATGTCTCACATACACTCACGGTAATGTGGGGCAACTCTCTGTACCATTCGCTTTCACCCTTTCACCATTGCACCCTCACGGGCACTCAAGCAGTCACGGGAACGACACGCACCACTTTCGCTTTCACCCTTTCACCCTCACAGGTACTCAGGCACTCACGAAAAGTTGCGTTGCACACCCGCTTTCACCCTTTCACCCTCACAGGCACTCAGGCACTCATTGGGTGAAAAATCACATCCTACCATAGGATCAATACTCTCAAATATCAAGTCAGAGCAACTCCCACATGTCAAGAAGACTACAATCAAGTGAATATCACGAAAGATATCAAAAACAATGCATGCAATACCCACCAAAAAGATAGCACGCACATGAGAAGCTACATGCTGAAATCAATCTCATGCATATGGTAAGGCATAAATCACATGCCTCAAAAACTCAAATCACCATTTGAGAATCATGGAAAATTTGTGAATGAAATCACCTACCCCAGTATCACAATATCCCCAAACAAACACGTAAACAATATCAAGGTGTATGCCCTGATGTACCAGTCATGCCATAAATCATGTCATGGTTAATGCATATAACCAAAATCTAAAGCTTGATCATCTATTGATCAGCTTGATCTGAATCATCTAATAGCGTTTAGCAGTTTTGCTATTAAAAAGTTACTCCAAACTAGATTTTTTTCTTAAATCTAGATCTGCCTTGTTGAGACGATCACAACGCCTCTTTCGGATCGTGATTTGGACCTCTATAGCTCCTAAAATCAAGGTTTAAAGGAATAAAGGGTAAAAAAAACCCCAAATCCAAAAAATGGGCCCACTGCACGCGTGGGCACTGCACGTCTATGGACGCGCTTCGCGTCAGAACCCGCGCAGGGGTAGCGGGCGCGTCTGTAGATGCGCTCTGCATGTGGGGGACAGAACAGCACGCGTGGCGCGTTCTAGGCTCACCGCGTGGCGCACACGAGTCGCACCACGTGCCCTGCGCGTGGGTGACCCTCGTCAAGCCACGTGGAACTCCCTAGTCCCTGCATTCCCCCCCCCCCCCCCCCCCCGTTCCAGTTGCCGTTGCCAGAGACGACGACCGGACTGGTTCGTCGTCGTGGCGACCCCAGGTGCTCCATTTTTTGTGATTTTTACACCTCTGAGTCTGGTTTTTCACGTACATTCCATTTCCACCCTCCATTTTCACAAATCCCACCTAAATCTATCTTTTTTTCACAATTTTTGTCTTGTTTTCAAAACTCCCATACTATGATTTTTTGAGTTTTTCGGCGTCCCTAGCCGTCTGATCGTCACGAAATTTCATGGGTCCTTTCCTCTCCTCATTATCCTCAATATGAATGGTCCAAATCTAAATCTGATACCATCTCATCTAATTTTTTTTCGTGAAAACAATAAACACGATTTTTTTTTGTAAACACTACACGTTCATGCTGTTTTTTCACCATTTACAAGTGCATAAACCTTGAAATTTAACGCAATGTGTGACTGTCCACGTGAAGCAGAGAAATTTGAGAGGGAGGAGAGTGCGTTTTGAGCACTCTCTCTTTCTTCCTTACCTTAATATCTGTTTATGTTATTATTTTATTTTATTTATTTATTTTCTTAACATATCAAAAATGTTACAGTCTAGAATATAACTACTTTTCCGAACGCTTCAAACATGAATTAATATGTAAGCAAAGGATGATAGGAATTTTGAGAAGAAACAAAAAAATAGTTAATCTTCACAAGCTCTCAACAATGATAACAAGTGGCCATAAGAGATCCACAATTCTACCAAGGATTACAAAATGGAAAAAGAAAAAGAAATCTTGCACCCAAGAAAGCTAGCATAATCAAAGAGAGAAACATAGTGAATAAATAATTACACAAAAGACACATTTTACGTGGTTCAGGTGTAATGACTCCAATTTTGTAATATTAAAATCCCAAGTTAGCAATGAAAAGTTCAGTTTTTGAAGATAAGGGCATTTTGGTCATTTCACTATTCACCTTGACTAAACCCAGAAATGTGGTCCCAAAAATGGTACCATTAGGTGCGTCTCAAAAAAATAAATCCAACAAGACCAAAATCACCCAAAACGGAGTTAAAATGAGCAAGTTATGGCCTTTTGAAGTTCAGGGGCAAAAATGTAATTTTTACAAAAAAGGATTTAGCCTGCAAAACACAGGGGCCTGTTTTGATATGGGCACCCTTCATCTTCAACCCCCTAGAGGGTTCTAGAACGGCGGTGATTGGAGGGAAATCACCACCATTCTGGAGGTTTCTCCACCGCCATTTAAGGGCGGTGAGAGCCCCCTCCAGAACCCTCTTATAGCTCTATAAATAGAGCTCTTGGGTGCCTCTAATGGCAGCCCAAAAGCTTGAAAAAAACCTGTTTTGGAGAAGCAACCTAGAGGAGAAACGAGGAGAAAAACCCAGGAACGAGCCAGGTATACCCAAGATCCCTCAAAACCCGTCTTCACAGTAGTCCTAGGCTCAATTTCCCTAAGTTTTTGCATGAAAAATCATGCAAAATAGAGCCCTGGAGAGTCACCAAGGACCCAAGGACATTCCCTGGGCTGCACTGGTTCGACAGGGTCGAACTAGGGTATCCTAAGGACGCCCCAGTCCCCCAAACGACCAGAACAGCCCACCGGGACGAGAAGCGTCAACCGCGTCTGAGAGAACCAAACGGGCGTGTCCGAGGACGCTCCCACGAAAGGGAAAAACGAGCAGGAAACCCGGCGCGGACGCGCCCGCAGACGCGCAGAAGTGCTAGCGAACCTGGATTTTTCTGGTCCTTAAGAAAAGGTGGGTGCATGCCACTGACGCACAGCGCGCTAGCATTCCGCCTTTTCACTCTTAAGGCCCTTATGTACATGTGACACTAAAACACTTATAACTTGAGATCTAGAGCTCCGACTGAGGTGCCGCAAAAGGCGTTGTGTCCGTGTCGACGACGCGGACATATACAAACTATAAAATCCCTAATTAAGGCCCAATCACAGGTGGGCATGACCCTTAGAATAGGATGGTGGCGCATGGCCGCTAGACCTTTGAAAAACTGATAATACCAAGGCCCAATTAGGACCTTAGGACACCCATAGGCATAGGGATGGACCCTTAATGCCTAAGTGATAAAACCAACTACTCTAAAACCCATAAAATATGGGCCAAACTAACCTTGGTTCCCCAAACCATGTTCAAGAGCGTACGAGGACAAAGGGGTTAGCGCGACCTAACCAGGTAGGTGCTCTATCGCTACTAGACTTTTAAAAAGATCCATGATTATTTTAAATGCATGTTTTAAGTTTAAGTTATATGACTTGTTTAGTATGATTTAATTTAGCATGCATATGACAAATATATTATGCATAGACGTGCTTTGCAAACAATTGCATATATTGCATGATGTGTGAGCATTGAGTTCTTGAAAATTTGCTTGTCCTTGAGGGTTACCAAAAGATGTTGGAGTGCCCAAAAGACACTGGGTAGGCAGTTGTGAGGGCTAGGAAGTTGTGAGGGACCCAAAGAGGACAGGTTTTGAAAAATACATTGCGCATATATTTTCAAGACATGTGCTACATGCATAGATTGCATGATAAGTGTAGCCTTGACGGATGAGGGTGGGCCGACGAGGGCGGGCAGATGAGGGCGGGCCAGAGAGAGTTGACAGGCTTCTAGGCTAGCAGGCTGTCAGGCTTCTAGGCAGGGTTATGACTTTGAATGCGATACTAGCATGAGCAAATTTTATGCATTGCATGCATGTTTTGCAACCGATTTCATAAATTGCATGATTTACGACGAAGATGTATCATATGCCCGTGGAGGTATATGATCCTGTGTCCCTAGGTACCCAGGGACCACACGGCGGCGAGGTCATGGGCATAGTTGGACCCTATGGTTTTGTGAACTTATTTGCATTGCATATGGCATGATATGAGGTTGGTCGACCATACCATACTAGATATCCATGAGTTGGATTCAATGAAGCATCTAATGCATATCATAATGTTATGATATATATGTATATGATACTTTCGATTTTGGATTATGTGATCCTTTAAGTCGTTAGTATTTCAGTTTGACAATGGATTTTAATATCGATATTGAACTTGAGTATTCAAACATGCACATGTTTTGAAAGAGCATATGATTTTAAAACATCTCATGCATTATAAAACTAGTAGTGATAGGCTCCTACTGAGTATAGTATATACTCACCCAATCCTCAACATTTTTCAGACACAAAGTAAATACTTAAGGGCAAGAATGCTTGTGCTAGAAGACACCCAGACTAAGTGCAAGCAAGTAAACCCCTACCTTATCTTTCAATGTTACTTGATTGTAGTTACTCTCTAATAGCTGAGGCTGTGACTAACACTTTCTTGGGAATAATGTTGATTTAAAAACTTTGCCATGGCTAGATAATTTGAGAATGTGTTTTGACACTCGGGGTTTTTATGAAAGATTGTTTTTCAAACGAAAAATATTTTCATGCATTTCATACTTATAAAACAAGAGATCTCGCCATTTTATCAAAATTGCATCATATAAGAACCCGGGTCGTCACATCAGGAAATTTATACCTACATCCACAAAGTTATGTCAATATCCACAGGGTCCTTGAACCTTCTTCATTGTGAGAGAATACAATGGAGAAAGGAATTGATCTTATGGAAAACATTGCTTATACCCCAATTACACCCGAACTCTCTCTTGCCATCACTCAATCACCAGAATCAAACTTGAAGCAATGTGTTTCATTAAGAATGGCCGTATAAAAGGGAGGCCCTTAAAGACCCACACCCAAAGAAGCTAAGTTGTTATTTCCTATACCACTTTTTGTGTATCTCACTTAAATTAAAAAATATTTACTTAGTTAATACTTTGGCTACCGAGTATAGGAATCCCACTTAGACAAAGGAAAGTATCTCTTGATTATTTAGTTGGGAAACCCTGAACACTAGAGAGAAGTAAGTTTCTCTTAAGAGGTTTTATCAAGAGCGTCCTACCATATGTGTGGTGATGATTGAGACTACCCCACAATGATCTCTCCATTGGCTTAATCACAACCACCTTAAAAATGCCTTGTAGCGCCTTTCATGTACTACATTTAAATCATCCACTGCTCTGTGCCTCTAGCATATGAGATGCCCCACCCTAGTGCAAGGTTAAACACCAAACCTTTAAGTGTGAACATGGTTGGTCAAGTTGAAGCTTCACATGAAAAAAAAAAAAAAAAAAAAAATTCTGACACTTGGTAATATAAGCAAACCTTGAACTTGTCTCTGCCTCTATTATTAATAATGCAATCATCACTTGAAGCATAGCCTTCCAACTCTGCCTCAATTCTTATCCAAGACACCTGCAACACCATATCCAACAACATATCCTTTTGCATCTTGTTTCTCAAGCACGAATATGAGATCCAGTGTATCAGATACATCAAAATCCACTTTATTATTTTCAATACTCTCTACCTAGGTTATCCATGTATCTACTTATAAAATTGATGGCCTGAGAGGTTTGGTTTGCTATAGACCATCATCATCATCATCATCATCATTAAGACCTTATCCCAATTAGGGGTCGGCCACATGAATCTTATTCCTCCATTCCTCTCTATTAAGTATCATGGCTTCATTTAGTCCCAAAGTTTTTAAATCTTTCCTCACCACTTATATCCACATTCTTTTGGGCCTTCCCTTGCCCTTTTAGAACCTTCTACTTGTATTGCTTCACCCCTTCTAACCAGTGCCGTTGTTGGTTTCTTTTGAACATGTCCAAACCATCAAAGTCTAATCTCCCTCATCTTGTTACCTATTGGTCCTACTCCTAAATTTCCTCTAATATTTTCATTTCTAATTCTATCCTTTCTTGTCTTACCACTCATCCATCTCAACATCCTCATTTCTAGGATGCTCATCCTATGAGAATGATATTCCTTAACTACCCAACACTCTGATCCATAGAGCATGGCCGGCATTATGGCCATCCTATAGAATTTTCCTTTAAGTTTGAGTTGCACCCACCGATCACACAAAACTCTAGATGCACATCTTCATTTGTTCGAACCCACTCAGATTCTCTAGGTAACCTCCCTCTCAATCTCTCCACTCTCATGAATCATTGATCATAAGTACCAAAAGTGGTCTTTTATGGGGACTTCTTGGTTATCAATCTTCACTGGTGTTCCCCTCCTACTCTCCTTGCTAAAATTGCATTCCATATATTCTGTCTTAGTTTGGCTAATTTTAAATCCTTTATATTCTAATGCTTCTCTCCATAACTCTAGCTTTATGTTTACACCCTCCCTTGTCTCATCATGTAAGACTATATCATCTGCAAATATCATGCACCAGGGAATCTCTTTGTGCATATATTTTGTTAACTCATCCATAACCAATGTGAAAAAGGTATGGGCTCAATGCCGATCCTTGGTGCAATCTTACAGTGACAGAAAAATCATCAGTCTCGCCATTAGTGGTCTTAGCATTTGTTACCACTCCCTCATATATATCTTTAATTATGTCTATATACCCCTACAAAACCCTTTTATAGCCCAACACCCTCCATATTAACTCTCTAGGGACTCTATCATAAGCTTTCTCTAAGTCGATAAAGACCATGTGGAGGTCTTTCCTCCTCTCCTTATATTTCTCTACTAATTGTCTTAATAAGAAAATAGCTTTCATGGTAGACCTCCCAGGCATGAAACCAAATTGATTCTCTGATATACTTGTTTTATGTCGTGGTCTCTTCTTAATCACTCTTTCAAAAAGTTTTGTAGTTTGGCTCATAAGTTTAATCCCTCGATAATTAGTGCAACTCTGTATGTCTCCTTTATTCTTATAAATTGGTACAATAGAGCTTTTCCTCTACTCATCAGGCATTTTCTTTGATTTTACAGTCTTGTTAAACAACTTGGTTCACCAAACTACTCCAATATCTCCCATATGCTTCCAAATGTCTATTGGTATACCATCAAGTCCTATGGCCTTTCCTAATTTCATCTTTTTCAAGGTCTCTTTCACTTCAGGTATTATAGTCCTACGTTCATATCTATAATATCCAATGTTATTTAGATTTATAGTATTTTCAATCCGTCTATTCTCAAAGCCATTGTCATTTAACAACTTTTGAAAGTATGTTTCTCACCTTTGTTTGATCTCATCATCTTTGACTAATACCCTTTGATCATTGCTTCTAATGCACTTGACATGATCTAAGTCCTTATCCTTCTATTCTCTTACTTTTGCAAGTTTAAACACATCTTTCTCACCTTCTCTTGTTCCTAGTCTATTATAGAGCTCATCATATACTTTAAGCTTAGCCTCATTTACTATTTTTAGCATTCTTATATTATTCATAGTTTTTATTGTTTCTAGTCTTCGTCATGCTTTAAAACACATCTGTTTTTCTTTAATAACTTTTTGCACTGTTTCACTCCACCATCATGTTTCCTTTACTAATTGTCTTTTACCTTTAAATACTCCTAAGATATCTTTTGCCACTTTCTTAATGGACTCAGCAATATTAATCCACATTGTATTTACTTCTATTTCATAGTTCCAATTTCCTTCTACCATCAACTTATTTGTGAATGCAGCTATTTTCTCTCCTTTGAAGTTCCACCACTTAATTTTTTTATACCTATTAAGTTCATTTCCTTTCTTCCATCTTTTGATATGGATATCCATAACCATTAACCTATGTTGTGAGGTTAAACTCTCACCGGGTATCACCTTAGAATCCTTACACATAGATCATTCAGTATTCCTAAATAGAAAAAAGTCTATTTGGCTTTTATGAAATCCACTTTTAAAGGTTATTAAGTGTTCATCTCTCTTCTTAAAGAGTGTATTTGCAATGGCCAAGTTATATGATAAAGCAAAATCGAGGATAGTCTCCCCCATCTCATTTCGTTCACCTATATCATATCCTCCGTGCATTCTATCATATCCTTCATTTTCTTATCCTACATGGCTATTTACATCTACTCCTATAAATATCTCCTCAGTGTTGGGAATTTCTTGCATGACTCCCTCCATATCTTCCCGTCTCTTGATTATTTCTTATAACTCTACTTGTGTTGCATATGCATTTATAACATTTATAATCTGCTATCCTAGAACCAGTTTTATTATTACAATTCTATCACTGATTCTTTTAACGCCCATAAATTTTTTCTTTAATTCCTTATCCACTATTATTCCTAAGTCATTTCTGTTATTATCCTTTCCTACAAACCATAATTTATACCCATTGATTTCTCTAGCTTTAGCCCTTTTCCACTTGGTTTCTTAGATATAGGTGATGTTAACTCTCCTACATTTCATCGTGTCTACTAATTTCAAACTCTTACCTGTCAATGTCCCTATATTTCATGTGGCGATACAAATCTTATGCTCTGGAGATATCCTATTTACTATTGCCCTTCTTGACCTCCATGGCATGAACCCAAGTCCATTTTTCACTGCACTTAGGTTTTGATGCAGCATGTCACTTCCGCCGGGATACAATGTAGTGCATCGCTTCTGGGAGAACGTCCTAGCAACCCTTCCCTATTTTTCACCACAACTGGGATGCGATGTAGCGCATCGCTTATGTGGAACACCCTAGCTTAAGAGAATGTCAATTTTTTATTCATGTCATGTTAGGGTTGCCATAGTTTTAAGAAGTTGAAGATGATTTTCATTTCTTTCCTTATAAACTAATATACAAATCATATTCATTTGCAAGCAGAAAATAAATAACAAAATCATCTTCAACTTCACCTTTGCTGGCTGGAACCTGATTTCCTAGATGATTTTCATTTCTTTCTCATAAACTAATATACAAATGCATGTTCATTTGTAAGAAAGACATAAGAAAATCATCTTCAACTTCTCCCTTACAAGCTGGCACCTGACACAAGTGAATAGTTGATTAGTGTACTATTTTTGTAGGGTTAAATTTATAGGGAGGATATAATATGAAAATTAATTACCAAATTATTCTATTATAATGAACCCCAAAAAAAAATGATGCATGAATGGTACTAAATTAAAAAGAATTATGGATGAACCTAGGGTGTGCATAGTTTGGGTCAGTTTGGTTTCGGGGTTCAAAGTGGACCGAACCGAATTTTCTCGGTCTCCTGCCATGCAGACCGAGACCAGACGGAACCGATCTAGGTGGGGCGAAGACCGACCAATCAATCGTTGATCAGGTTTGGTCTGGTTCTCAGTCTTGTTAGGTCTGGTGTGTCTTTCGAGAAGAAGAAGAACAGGAAAGAAGAAAACTTCAGAAAGACGAAGAACAATATCCAATTTCTTTCCATTTGATCCTCCAAACCTCGAAAACATAACCGTCTCTCAGTCAAAACAAGCAACAGCCAGATTTCTAGAGAAAGAGCTATGCAGAATGGTCGGGAAAACTCATCGGCAAAGAAAGCATCATACCATCACTGCCTTGAATCTAGAGCTCCATGGACCGGTGATGTGAAATGTAGCCAAAACCGGCAAAACTGTTCCACCTGGTCTTCCTCTCTCTGCCAAACTCTTCCTGTCACCGCTATCCTTCTGCTCCTCCATGAGTAAAATTGGAAAATCCACAAATTCCCATCAATTCACATCCTCCAAAAGCTTCACCTGAAGATTCTGATTTCCAACATGAGTGTCAAATTCATAAACCACCGACTACCCAACCAATGCACCCCTCATAGGGAAACTAGAAATCTTCAATTATTCCAACGGAAACCCTAATCCCTTAACATTATCACATCTTTCAAATCTTAAAAAACAAAAACCAAGAAACCAATATTAGGGTTTTTCTTCTAAGATAAGATCTTCAAGAAAGAAGATGAAAAGGAGAGATTTTTCTTACCGAAATGGCCTTCAGTTGAGATGAGAGATTTTGATCTTGTAAACAGGAAGAGGGTGAGAGATCCGGTTATGAACAACAATCGAAGAGAAACCATCATGAGATTGTGCCAGATTATCCAAGAAACATTGAGAAGAACAAATTGGATTTCATAGGGTTTTGCAACTCACGTGGTTCATCTTCTTCTTATACGCTTGGCTGAAATTAGGGTAGAAAAATGAAAGTGGGAAAAAACCGTATATACACCAGATTTTGGTTCGGTCCGGCAAGGTTAACCAAAGGACCAAACAATAACGATATATTTGGTTTTACATATTACTAATCGAACTGGACCGTATGCATTGCAGGGACTGACCAAAAACTCTATTGTCCGGTTCCCTCCATTCAATTTTTTTGCAAATGAAATGTTACTGAATTAATTTTAAAAAGATGAACTTAGATTAAAGCCAAGTATTAAAGATCACATAAGATAGCATTAGGGTCCACCACTTAATATTATTTCTTTTTATAACTCAAGAAATAAATTAATATTATGATTATTTTCTTGAAAACAATTCTCTTTGAAAATTTAATTTTAAAAATTATTAAAATTTGGAATTAGGTAAATTGTCAGATCATGCAAATTCTATATAAAATCTAATTATAGTAGATCAAGGATTAATTCCAAAAATCTACTATAAAAATAGTAAAAGAAAAGAAAAAGATTTTACTAAGGATAATATTACCTTTTCTAAATGAGATAATTTTTAAAATTAATTTTTCAAAAATATTTAAACCATTAGAAATTGATAAGTGAGCTCAACCAATAGTATGCTAAGAATGCTCTAATCCTACTCAAAAAAAATTTAGCCTAGCATCTTACTAATTTAATTAACTACGAATAAAAACTCTGAAGAACAACATCCTAAAACTATGGAAAAATATGTTTTTACGCTATGAAAAATGCAATCTATAACTATATAGCCTCAAACTATCATGAACTAAATTATAAAATGTTGCCTAAACATAACTTAGATTAATCTAATAAGCAAACACTAAAATATGAAAGTAAATCTACTTCTAAAAGTTAAAATAAAACACATAAAAAGATGTCATCTCAACACTAAAATAAGCTATCCAAACAATAAATAAACAAAAGATGAACAAAGGAAAACTACTTCTATTGAATTTAATCTTAGATCTTTACAATAAAACACTAAGAATAAAAGGAAAACTAAAATAAAACTCCCCAAGATTGAAGTTGAATGGCCAGGATCTTCTTGATATATCATGCGCCAATCTTCCTCTAGGATCTACTCCAAGTCAAGCCAAGATCTCTCTCTCCCTTGATGTGTCATGATAATTGTTTAATTTTGTACAAAAAGTATCCAGTTATTCGTCCATGTGTTACAAATTATAGGCATTATTCTAGGATTTTTTTGAAAATTCATAACCCATGTATTTCTAACCTAATTATGCAAAAGTTTGATATTTAGAAAGTTTAGAAGCTAATCCAAAGTATGTGGATTGTCATAATAAAATAGGATTTAATTAGGATTTTTACTCTTTCGTAAATGTTGAAATGATGATCCAACGACCAAGATAAAGATAGATAAGATTTGAAGATCGAGATCAAAGAAAGGACAAAAATCTATATTTCAATATTTCAAAGCTAAATCAAGGTTAAAGATCATCTTAAGGAAAGAAATAAAGCAATTGGAAGCATCAAAGATAGTTAAAATGGGCTCATGCAAAAATCCATGTGATTCCACTACCTTTGCATGATAATTGAGGCTATGAATAAAGTTTTCTAGTTTAACAAGGAAACCTAAGTTGCAAACCATTCAAGCCAAGCCAAAGGGGCCATCAAAGTATGCCATCAAGCCAACTTAGCCAATGCCACATGGAATTACACCATTAGATGAAGATTTTAAGCAATTATTCACATGTTAAAATTGGATTTCAAGGGATAATTAGAAAGACTTTTGTAAGATATGCATAGGTGGACCAATCAAGAGAGAAACTAAGTCACTTCCCTTATATTTTTCTCTTTATTCCTCTCTTTCCTCCATCTTGTCTCTCACCCTTTCTTGCCATTCCATGTCAAACACCCTTGAGGAGGGTAGTTTCACTCCACTTTCCTAAAAAAGAGGCACCTCCCCCTTCTAATTCCATCTTTCCCACCTTATCCCACCTTCTAATCTCCTTTCCCACTCAACTTATAATCCTAGCACTTTCATATCCTGTATTCCTAGTTCAAATTCTTTTCTTTGCCTTCTTATCTTAATCAAATCTTAGCTTTTTAGAAGGAGAATCACGCCTTCCATCTTAGAGTCTAGCTTTCCACGACTCTATTAAAGTTCTTCCACGCCTTCTCCATAGGTCTTCTAATTTAAGGTTGGTTTTCATGCTTCTTTTTGTCCCTTGTTGCTTAGCTTTTCCTCTTTGTTCCATATGTTTCTTTTCTTACTTAATTTTCTTATTGTTTGCTTTTAATTTTGTGATTAAGATCCTTGTATCCAAGGGCAACTAATCTCATATAGTGACAACCAAGAGATAGTAGCCTTTGGATCAAACTCTTAGATCCTTAAAGTTCTTTATTTCCTAACCTTTCCATTGCTTATCTTTCCTTTCTCACTATTGCTTTCCTTCTCATCTTTTCACTCCCTTTCCTTTAGTTCTCTCTTGGGTCCACACACAGGCTACTTATTGAATAGTGAATATTATATTGGAATTTGGGATAATTTTAGGTCTTTGAAGAGGGCGTACTTTTCTTTCTATGTTCGTGTAATATGCACACCATTCTCGTATGAATGTCAATTCAGTAAATTATCATGCTTTATGCACACTTTCCATATGCTCATGTGCACACTTTTGGGTTAGTTTTGGATGTTTGATTCATTAGTTTAGTTTATTGTTGCTTATGCTTAGATGCATGTTAGATTAGTTTTAGTTAGTTACTAAGTTTTTTTTTTTAGAAAGTGCTATTTTTAGGAGGTTTCCTTAGTTGTCGTTTCTAATTCCATGTTATTTAAAGTCCTAGTTTAGATCAAATTCAATCTTTCATTGGCTAGGATAAGTGATTTAAGAAATATTCAAACAACATACAAAATTGTCATTTTCCTTATGGGATTGACCTCTCTCATGTGCAATTACTACTTTGATTCATGAACTTGCGAGTATTTTTAAAGCCACACCAGGTTCATGGTGCTAATTCCTCACAAATTGACCCATCTTTCTTTGTTTTGTGTGAAGGGAATTTGGCAAAAGTAGTGGTAGTGATCCTATGTGTTAAAGCTTCATCAACTTAATTAGGAGTTCCTTGCTTTCCTAGATTAGAATTTTCTATTTTTTTAGTGAACCTGTGGTGAGACCTCATTTTAATCTTAATCTCAATTATTTATTTTAAATGGTTTGTAATAATATAGGACAAGTGTAGGGTATGGTGGCCCACACTTAAAATTCATCAAAAACCCCACTGTAAGTTACTCTCACTCTCTTTTATTTTTCTAGTATAGCTGCATTTAGAGTAAAATTTGCATTTTGATTACATATCATAGAATATGAATTTTGTGGAACTTTCGGGGGCTTCGCACCCAAGCCCCTAGTAGGGGCCCATCACCCCCTACACCCCTAGTGAGCTATCCACCCATGTAGGTCAACCTGGGGAAAAACTCAAAGAAGTGCAATATAGGTCATTGTGTTACATTTTAAATATTGTGTGTGCATTCCATTTAGATTTAGATCATAGCATATAGGAATGTATAAGTTCATTTTCCTTACATTGCATTACACATTTATTGTTTTATGGTGGATGAAACACATTGATAGTAAGGGCTCCATAAGAACCCTCTATAAGGGCTACATTTCATCACCAAATCCTTGGCCCACCTAGGTAATCAAATCAATTCCTTGTATGTTCGTGGTCCTAACCCTTAAAAGTTTAATTTAAAAACAAGTAGCAAGATAATTAAGATTTCGATCTTGTAGGACCCTTTTTGAAAGAGGAGATCTATTATCACTCAAGTGGCTCTTAAACACCGTAGTTATAATGGGTATCCAAAACCAAGTGATTTTCACATGCCTTTCATTGACCATTGTTGAGGTCTAGACACTTCTTTCCATGAGATTTATATTAACCACCTTGGACAAGACCTAACTAGTAAGTAGTAGTTGATCCCAGATAAAAGGAGCGGTCTAGATTTAGGTCACAAAGCTACCACCCTATACATTAGGAAAGATTATCAAAAAAACTTGCTAGGAAACCATTAGGGATTGATTGTTCATTGTTTAGAGTTAAGAGTTAAGAGTGACATTTAGTAGGTTGCATCATATAGTTAGGGTTTTTCTTTAATTTCTCATTAAAAAAATTCTGGGGAAAAGGTACTCATTCATTGTATACAATGATTTGTTTCTATAACACCCCTAATTTTTGTAAGGAGATTGAATAACTAATGAAATTAAAAATTCCAAGGAAAATCAGGTTGGAATATTAGAGTTATTAAAAATGCACTCCTCATAGAAGTGGAATCAAGGTTGGAAACCTAGATATTTGACATGTACGTGAAAAATCGGCTTGGATAGACTATAAGTTTGTCCAATTCTGAGTTTGGCAGAAAAATCTATATATTTTTCTCAATTTTTAAACTAAAAAGGAAAAAATTGTAATTCAACATCATAATCAAGGTATAAGGCATGTATAACTGAAAACATACATTGTAAACTGATTAAAATGACACTAAGTAAGTCAAAATTCGAGTTCGTATGAAAATTTTGTATTTTTCTATATGTTTCAAAAAAAAGGAAAAAATGGTCATTTCACATTAATGTGGGGCCCACAGATGTGGAGCAATAGTTTGGAAACATCAATAATTGGTCAAACCATTACCAACTAGTAGTGGAGACAGAGGTGGAAGTTGGGGAATTCTTTTTAATATAAATTTTAAAAGAGAAAAAAATGATTATTATGGGAAAATGATTAAAGAAAATGCTTATAAATACCTCAGAAAAAATTTCCAAAAATGTCCATCAGCGATTTCATTAGAAGATCACAAATTATGTCATCTCCAACATAGTTCAATTTTCGATGGGGATTTTCTTAATTTTGGTAAGATCTTCTCTTCCGGACACATCCAAGTAGGTTTCCTATCTCTTTATTTTAATTTTTCAATATATTTTTCCTAAAATTGGGTCACCAGACTAGTTTTCCAACCAAAATTTTAGAAAAACTAGTACCAGTGATGCAGGCCTATAACACCATTAAAGACACCTCAGATGGAAGATCTTAGTCGTTCAATTGATTTAGAAGCCCATAAACCATAAGAACCACGATCATAGTAAGTTTTATTTTTCATTTAGACCCTTAATTTTAAGAAATAAGATCTGAAGGTCCAGAATCAATCTGGACTATTGAAATTGATGAAAACTTGAAAATTCAACTCCAAACTCAATTTAAATCCAAATCTAGATAAAAAGAAGCTATAGATTCCTTGTATTTTGTTGAATATAATGAAATAATGATATTGAGGTTTTTAATTTGATTTATATGAAATAAATTTTAAAGTTGGTTCCAACAGTAGTGGATCATGACCAAATTGATGTTAAAATAAAAATCTAATTTGATGAATGGATTCAGGATATGTAAAAATATTAAGATCAATTATCATAGTAAAATTTCCAAGCCTCTAGATATAGATTAAGATCAACCGTTGAAAATGGCTGAAAACTTCAAAAATGAAATTCCTCACTCATGTTAAGTCTAATTTTTTATCAGAAAGATTCTATGAATATATCTTGATGAGGGGAACCTACTGAACCCATAAAAACAATATTTTAATCATAAAAACCTTCTATTATTTAAAAATACACCTACTAACACCCTTGATCATGTAGATCTGGGGTGATCAGAATTGAGGGTTTGGATCCATTAAGGATATAATGATGATAAATCATCATGGGGATGGTTGGATTAGACTGACATGAACTGAATTAAAGTTTAGACCATTGAAAGTAAAAATGAGCATGGAAAATTCCAATGGATCCTCTTGATCGGTAGATCAAGAATGATCAAACCAAATGGAACTATAAAAGTGATTATCTAAGGCTAATATCATGTTATCAGAGATGTTGGATCAATAAAAAACATGAAAGATCAAGGGTTATACTCTTAATGGAATATTAACCTTAGATCTAAAAGATGGTCAAATCAGATGGTTGGTTCATAAGGATAAATTGATCATATGCTTAGTTAATGGTATTTAATAGTAGATTTGATTTAATTATGATCCATGTCAAGTTTTCAATTTAAGTATAATTTTCTGTAATTTCCTAGATTAAAATGTTCTAGTTAAATGCTTTATTAGCAAATTTAATTCATGTAAAATTTTCAATTCCAGCATGATTGTCTTTAAATTCCTTAGATTTAGATTTATTAGTGTAATCTCTTTTCCTTTACATTAGTAAAGTAATTAAAAATACCTTAAAAAGGTTAATTAATGAAATATAGTTAGACTTCATAAAATACACATGTACATCATGAGAAATAAGCATAGTAAGAGCTATAGTTAGTTGGACAATAGAAGGGGTGAATTTTCCGTTTCCTTGGCCCAACTTAAGAGCATAATAAACATCTATGAATGACATAGTATATGTTCATGGAATTAATTAAAATCAAGTAGAAATAAAACATAGGGTTATGAGCTCATAGGACCTTTAAAGGTTGAGCTAAGGCAATGCTTCACATGTTATTCAACATGGTTAAGGGGGTTTCCAATAAGCCTCGCAATCCCCCCACCTTCTGTTGATGTTTGTTGAGGTCTAAACGCCTCATTACATGAGGATTGAATTAACTACATTGAGAATAGCATGTAACTGGTAAACCTTGGTCAATTGGAAATAAGAGAAGCTGTCTAGAATTAAGAATGAATAAGTTAACCTCAATCCAGTAAAACACTAACTGGTTAAGAAATAATAATAAGAGCATAAAAGGTTAACAAATTATCTAACCGTAATAAAAATTGTAAGTGAGATAAGGATGATCTAGCAAGATCTAAGAGATATCGTGAATGATCAAAAACATCAAAAGAAAATACATACAATGTAGAGTATATTATTATTGTGTAATTTTACTAATAGTATAGATTTGCTAGCTTAGAAGGTTTGAAACCTTGATCATATATGATTCAAGGAAAATTAGGGCATCCTTCATAGGATTACCCAAATACATGTAGAAAGAATACTTGTATAAAAGAACAACTTTATACGTATGGTTTGACAGATGTATGAATCAAGACCATGATGGACAATATGGAGTGAATACCACTTTAAGGTAGGAGGATGTACAAGAATATATTAAAGATTCATGTGTGTATGTATATACATGATCTTCTGTTTGGAATTATAAACCTTCATGATATAAGTATACCTGTGGTACCTTAGAACAATAATGATCTAAGCAAATGATACAACCCCATGATCCATCCAACTGATCCAATCTAATGATCCAATCAAACAATGAGAAATTAGTGAGATGTGTGGATTAAGGAAACCCTAAGAATAGGGCATAGAAAATATTCCAGCCTTAGTTAAACAGACACATCGTCTGATATGTACAATGTATTTTACATACAAGCATGGTGGCTTGTGATTTTGTTATACACAGGCCTAGGCTTGGGGATGCTATGCTAGGGAAGTTATGAGGGTTTGGCCATCTGCTTCTTGAAATGTATGATATGATGGATACCATTCCTAAAGAGAGACTAAATGTCAAGTGGGACAAGCATGGGATGGTCACCACTATGACAGCCATGGTCCTCACCCATGCAGACATGGATTTTGTTATTTTCGCAGTTGGTATCAGTGGATTAATATGCAGTTATTCGGGCAAGCTGTACGGATTTAGACTGCGGCATAGTAGTCCTTGATGATTTTATATTATGATGCACATATGATAGGTATAGTGAAATGTCATGGCATAATGAGATGTCAAGTATGATTAAATACATGAGCTCCTGGAGAGAAAATCCCCATATGAGATTTGGCTGATTATTGATCTTCTAAGTGGGAGTATAGCCAATGGAAGGAACAAATTTTAAGTATTTTCACTATTTTATTAGGTTTATCCTATACTATATAAATGATGTATGTACTCTATGATGAGATGGTCCATGAATGGGTAAACATGATAAAATGAATAATGAAATATCATATTCTTGTATTAATGAATTATTATATTCGTGTATCCCCTACCAAGCATAGCTCGTTGAGATATTATAAATGTTTGAATGTTTACAATATCTCAGATACGGGGAAGGAGACTTAAGGACGTATAGCTTGAAGAGCCCAGAAGCTACCAGACTGATGAGGGTATCTTCTTTGAATATTGTGAAACCAGACTATGTGCTTTGTATTTGGATTGTATTTGGACAATGAATTGTAATTATAATATAGGGGCTGTGTAAGGTGAACTACTGGATGATTCTTGATATTTAATAAAAAAAATTATTTTGATGCAAAAATCTTTGTGTATTATGTATTTTTAGGTGAGACTTGGATTATATTACAATTTGATTTAAAAGAAAAGAATTTTCGCTGCATTGTTTGCAAAATTGTTTTACTACTAAGGGTCCTGCTTTTGAAAAATATATTTCAAAATGTGTTGCAAAAACCCAGGTCATCACAGTTGGTATCTAAGTCATCCTTTTGATCAAACAAAACCAATCTGTTGACAGTTTAGCCCAGTTATATGTAAGAGAGATAGTCAATCTTCATGGGGTCCCACTCTCCATCATCTCTGACCAATATGGGAGGTTTCCCTCTAAAAGTTGGAAGAGCATGCAACAGGCATTGGGGACATCACTAAAGTTAAGTACAGCTTTTCAACCCCAAATGGATGGTCAATCAGAAAGGACCATTCAAACCTTAGAAGATATGGTAAGGGCCTATGCACTAGACTTGAGGGGAAGTTGGGATGAACATCTTCTACTGATGGAGTTCGCGTATAATAACAGTTTCCATACAAGTATCGGTATGGCACCATATGAGGCATTGTATGGACGGCCATGTTGATTGCCAACCTATTGGGATGAAGTGGGAGAGAGGAAATTGATAAAATCAGAACTCGTGGAACAGTGTACAGACAAGGTTAGAATAATAAAGAAAATATTGTTGGCTGTGCATAGTCGTTAGAAAAATTATGCAAATAAAAGATGTCGAACCCTGGAATTCAAAGCAGGTGACCACATGTTTTTAAAGGTTTCACTAGTTAAGGAAGTGATGAGGTCCGAAAGCAAGGGAAAACTTAGTCCGAAGTATATTGGTCCTTTTGAATTTCTGGAAAGGATTGGTCTGGTGGCTTACAAATTAGCACTAGCACCCGAACTCTCAGAGATACACATTGTATTTCATGTATCCATGTTATGAAAATACATTCTAGATGATACTCATGTCCTTCAAAGGATACCAGAGGTGTTAAATCCAAATTTAAGCTTTAAAGAAAGGGCAATTCGGATCTTGGACAAGAAAGAGCAACAATTGAGGACCAAAGCTATCCCTATAGTCAAGGTATTGTGGCAACATCATACGGTCGAGGAAGCTACCTGGGAATTAGAAGTGGAAATGAAAAAGTTGTATCCTAGTCTATTTAAGCGATTGTCAATTAGAAATTTTGAAGACGAAATTTTTGGTAAGGGAGTAGATTATAACACCCCTAATTTTTGTAAGGAGATTGAATAAATAATGAAATTAAAATTTTCAAGAAAAATTAGGCTGGAATATAGGGTTATTAAAAATGCACTCCTCATAAAAGTGGAATTAAGGTTGGGAACCTAGATATTTGATATGTACATGGAAAATCAGGTTAGATAGATTATAAGTTGTCTACTTCCGAATTTAGGAGAAAAATATAAAAAAAATTCTCAATTTTAACCTAAAAAGGGAAAAAATGTAATTCCACCTCACAATCAAGGTATAAGACATGTATAACTGAAAACATACTCCAAGAATCGATTAAAATGACACTAAGTATGTCAAAATTAGAGTTCGTATGAAATTTTGTATTTTTCTATATTTTTCAACAAAAAGGGCAAAATAGTCATTTTAGATTAATGTGGGGCCCACAAATGTGGGGCAATGGTTTGAAACATCAATAATTGGTCAAACCACTACCAGCTAGTAGTGGAGACAAAGGTGGAAGTGGGGGAATTCTTTTTAATATAAAATTCAAATGAGAAAAACATAATTATTATGAAAAAATGATTAAAATTTTTAGAAAATGCCTATAAATACCTCCAAAAAAAATTCATAAAATTCAACATTCAATTCACCAACTCCTTCAATTCCAGCTCCAATTTCCCTCTCCTTCTCTACTTTCCCCCTTTTTTCCTCCCTTTCCTCTCTTACTATTCTTATTTCTAATTTTACCCCTAAGTGGAAAACATATAGAAATATAGTGATCTAACCCTCATACCAAAAATCCAAATTGCCAGATCAATTTATAACAAGCTTATCTACAAAACCCCTATGCTAATTGCATGATCCACCAGCAATTTCATTAGAAGATCACAAATTATGTCATCTCAATATAGTTCACTTTTCGGTGAGGATTTTCTTAATTTTGGCCAAATCTTCTCTTCTAGACCCTTCTAGGTAGGTTTCCTATCTCTTTATATTCATTTTTAAATATATTTGCAGGCCCAGAACATTATCAAGGACACCTCATATGGAAAATCTGAGTCATCCAATGGATTCAGAAGGCCCCAAAACCTTAAGAACCATGATCACAGTAAGTTTTATTTTTCATCTGGACCCTTAATTTTAAGAAATAAGATCTCATAGCCCATAATCAATCTGGACCATTGAAATTGATGAAAACTTGAAAATTCAATTCCAAACTCAATTTAAATCCAAATCTAGATTGGAAAGAACCTATAGATTCCTTGTATTTTGTAAAATATAATGAAATAATGATATTGAGGTTTTAAATTTGATTTATATGAAATAAATTCTAAAGTTGGTTCCAACAATAGTGGATCATGATCAAATTGATGTTAAAATGGAAATTTGATCCATCGATGGATCCAGGACATGTAAAAACATTAAGATTAATGATCACAGTAGAATTTCCGAGCCTTTAGATCAATTAATTTGATCAAAACATTACAAATTAAGATCAGCCGTTGACAATGGTTGAAAACTTAAAAATGAAATTCCTCACTCCTTTTAAGTCTGATTTTTTATCAAAAAGATTCTATGAATAGATCTTGATGAGGGGAACCTACTGAACCCATAAAAACAATATTTTAATCATAAAAACCTTCTATTATTTAAAAATACACCTACTAACACCCTTGATCAAGTAGATCTGGGGTGATCAGAATTGAGGGTTTGGATCCATTAAGGATATAATGATGATAAATCATCATGGGGATGGTTGGATTAGACTGACATGAACTGAATTAAAGTTTAGACCATTGAAAGTAAAAATGAGCATGGAAAATTCCAATGGATCCTCTTGATCGGTAGATCAAGAATGATCAAACCAAATGGAACTATAAAAGTGATTATCTAAGGCTAATATCATGTTATTAGAGATGTTGGATCAATAAAAAAACATGAAAGATCAAGGGTTGTACTCTTAATGGAATATTAACCCTAGATCTAAAAGATGGACAAATCAGATGGTTGGTTCATAAGGATAAATTGATCATATGCTTAGTTAATGGTATTCAATAGTAGATTTGATTCAATTATGATCCATGTCAAGTTTCCAATTTCAGCATAATTTTTTTTAATTTCTTAGATTAAAATGTTCTAATTAATCATTTTATTAGCAAATTTAATTCATGTAAAATTTTCAATTCCAATATGATTGTCTTTAAATTTCTTAGATTTAGATTTATTAATGTAATTTCTTTTCCTTTACATGAGTAGAGTTATGAAAAATACCTTAAAAGGGGTAATTAATGAAATATAGTTGGACTTCACAAAATAAACATGTACATCATGAGAAATAATCATAGTAAGGGCTATAGTTAGTAGGACAATATAAGGGGTGAATTTTTCATTTTCTTGGCCCAACTTAGGAACATAATAAACATCCATGAATGACACAATATATGTTCATGGAATTAATTAAAATCAAGTAGAAATAAAACTTAGGGTTAGGAGTTCATAGGACCTTTAAAAGTTGAGCTAAGGCTATGCCCTTGCATGTTATTCATCCTAGTTAAGGGGGTTTCTAATGAGCCTCACTATCCCTCCACCTTCTGTTGATATTTGTTGAGGTCTAAACACCTCCTTACATGAGGATTGAATTAACCATGTTGGAAATAACATGTAACTGGTAAACCTTGGTCAATTGGAAATAAGAGGAGCTATCTAGAATTAAGAATGAATAAGTTACCCTCAATCTAGTAAAATACTAACTGGTTGAGAAATAATAATAAGGGCATAAAAGGTTAACAAATTATCTAACTATAATAAAAATTGTAAGTAAGATAAGGATGATCTGGCAAGATCTAAGAGATATCTTGAATGATCAAAAATAATAAAAGAAAATAAATACAATATAGAGTATATGATTGTTGTCTAATTTTACTTATAGTATAAATTTGTTAGCTTAGAAGGTTTAAAACCTTGATCATATATGATTCAAGAAAAATTAGGGCATCCTTCATAGGATTACCCAAATACATGTAGAAAGAATACTTGTATAAAAGAATAGCTTTATACGTATAGTTTGACAAATGTATAAATCAAGACCATGATGGACAATATGGAGTGAATACCACTTTGAGGTAGGTGGATGTACAAGAATATATTAAAGATTCATGTGTGTGTGTGTGTATACATGATCTTCTGTCTGGAATTATAAACCTTCATGATATAAGTATACCTGTGGTACCTTAGAACAATAATGATCTAAGAAAATGATCCAACCCCATGATCCATCCAACTGATCCAATCTAATGTTCCAATCAAACGATGAGAAATTAGTGAGATGTGTGGACTAAGGAAACCCTATGAATAAGGCATAGAAAATATTCCAGCCTTAGTTAAACAGACACATTGTCTGACATGTAAAATGTATTTTACATACAAGAGTGGTGGCCTGTGATTTTGTTTTACACAAGCATAGGCTTGGGGATGCTATGCTAGGGAAGTTATGAGGGTTTGGCCACCCGCTTCCTGAAATGTATGATATGATGGATAGCATGCCCAAACAAAGGCTAAAAGTAGGGTGGGGCAATCATGGGAAGGTTGCCACTATGCCAGCCATGGTCCTCCCCCATGCAGACATGGATTTTGTTATTTTCACAGTTGGTATCGGTGGATTAATATGTAATTATCCGGGCGGGGGGGTATGGATTTAGACTGCAGCATTGTAGTCCTTGATGATTTTGCATTATGATGCATATATGATAGGCATAGTGAAATGTCATGGCATGATGAGATGCCAAGTATGATGAAACACATGAGTTCCTGGAGAGAAAATCCCTATATGAGATTTGGCTGAATATTGATCTCCTAAGTGGGAGTATAGCCAGGGGAACTAACAAATTTTGAGTATTCTCACTATTTTGATAGGTTTACCCTATATTATATAAATGATGTATGTACTCTATGATGAGATGGTCCATGAATAAGTAAACATGATAGAATAATGAATGAGATATCATATTCTTATTAATGAAGTATTATATTCTTGTATCCCCTACTAAGCATAGCTCGCTGAGATATTATAAATGTTTGAATGTTTACAATATCAGATACAGGGAAGGAGACTTGAGGACATATAGCTTGGAGAGCCCAGACACTACTAGACTGATCAGGGTATCTTCTTTGAAGATTGTGAAACCAGACTATGTACTTTGTATTTGGATTGTATTTGGACAATGGATTGTAATTGTAATATAGGGGCTATGTGAAGTGAACTACTGGATGATTCCTGGTATTCAATAAAAATTCATTTTGATACAAAAATCTTTATGTATATTATGTATGTTGAGGTGAGACTTGGGTTGTGTTATAAATTGATTTAAAAGAAAAGAATTTTTGCTGCATTGTTTGTGAAATTTTTTTACTATTAAGGGCCCTGCCTTTGAAAATTATATTACAAAATGTGTTACAAAAACCTGGGTCATCACAATTTCATTATATATAAAGTTGAGTACAATGGCCTACCATGTAGGGGATAGTCGACCACCACTTTCATACTATTTCACTCCTAGGCCCTTAAGTTATGAAGATATATATGAGACAAAACCAACATATAATCCTGATTTGTTTAATACAATTGTTAGAATGGCCCATACAACAGATAGGATGGAAAGTCTAATGAATAGGTTAAATTCTTTTAGGCAAGATTCCAAGTCATTTCAATGGCCTCAATACAATAATTCATACATTTTATTCTGACCAAACATATCCCACTACTTCATGGCCATCAAGCTCCACCTATAATGGATATTATCAGGAGCAAGTAGATGCAACCAAAGCATTCCCTAAACCTAGCAATTATTATCCTAAGTCAAACTATCAGTACTTTAATGGATGGTCTAGCATCATGAACAACCATGGTCTCAAGAATATCAACCATATCAGGAAGAATCAACGTGGTCCCAACTTGACCAAGAATATCATACATGTCATGGAGAACAATCATCATTTAATCATGTTCAAAACTTTCCCACTACCCCAATGCCACAACACTATGAGCCATAGAGTTTAAAAAATCATTAAAAGAGACCCGAATTAGAGAAAGTATAGAGATACTATCATTGAAAATGGATCAAATGCATGCTGGAATTACACAATTTACTCAAAAAATGAAACAACTGAGGGAGAATGATGAGAAAACCCTTGATAGAATTACATGGATGGAAATATCATATGTTCCTTCTAAGCTACAAGATTTCCAACCATCCTTGGTATCCTCCAATACATATCCACACGAGTCCTATCTTGCTCTCTTTTTTTATTATGATGAAGAGACATCCATTGACAAAGCAAATGAATTTTTGGACATTGAGCCATTATGGACCCTTCGTAATGGCAAGACCAAGTAGAAACCCCTACAATACCTAAAATTCAAATTGAACCTTGTAGTGTAGAAGACGTGCTCAATAATAGACTATTTGATTAAATGCCAGATAGTAAAGTAGGACCAACTGAACTCTTATCTGTGCCTAAAGAACATGAAGAAGAAGAGTCAATTGATGTTCTAAACCAACATCAATCAACTCTAAGGTACCATTGAAAAATACTAAGGGTTTAAACTCCACCATTACTCTGCCCAAACAAGAAAAACCTTTTAGGAAAGTGAAAAGTTAGCTTAAACCCCAATTTGAGGAATATGTAAGGGAAGAAGAGGAAAACTATACACTGATTGCAATGGGAACCATTACCCTCAATTTGGTAAAAAAAGGAACCATTCATTCCAATGTGGCCCCACAAAATTCAAAATTGCTATGGTCTACTATGTCATAATATTGTCACCCTCAACAATTTCAAGGTGGAGGATGTATATTGACTATTATGAAATTCTCAAGTAGAGTGGGAAATTCCTCCATTTAATTGTTAGAGTTAGAAATTAGGTAAACTAGTTAGGTTTAGGACTAAGGTAGATTAGTTAGTTTAGTGATAAGATATGTCTAGTTGAAGACGTTAAACTTAGCATTCTTTGAGAGACAATTCAGGGTTTTTGGAGAGTCTCATTATTCTACATTACTCATTTATCATATAGGTCATATGTTTCAAAACATTGGGACAATATTTAGTTCAGGTTAGGGGAGGTACATATGCATGAGATTTCTGAATTTTCTTATATTTTAGGGGGGAAAAAAAAAGGAAGAAGAAAAAAATTTTTGAAACACACTTACACATGGTGTAGAAGTCTAGAATAATATATGGCTATGACTTAAAGACCCTGAGGAAATCAATAGAGACCTATATACCGAAGTGGGTTTTAAAGACTATCATCTTTGTTAGGGTTATATACAATTCCATATTTTCTTTAGCGTACATTACTATGATAGATTCTAATGTTTTTTGTTTTAGTCAATCATCAAGAATTACAATGGGATTACTAACTTAGTTTTCTAAAGCATTTATTGAATGTGATAGGCTTTTAAGAAACTTAAAAAATGATATCTTTTATCCTTATTTTAGCCTAAAGATACAAAGCATGTCCAGTATGTTATACCACTAGTTAGATCCCTTGAACCTCTTGGTAAGCCTTTTCTTTTCAACATTCCATTATCCATTACCTATATTTCAAAAATGAGTAGAGATGGTGGAAAAGTAGAAAAAAGACAGAAGTCTAGGAAGTGAAAAAGATCGAAGTGTTTACAAAGAGAGAGCCTTTCTTTCAAAGAAATCCAAAGAAAAGTAGAAATATCAAGAAAAATACAAATGAGGAGGAAGGAAAAATAGAAATGATATTCACTTTAGTACATTCAAAAGAAAATTTGTCCATAATGGTTGAAGACCTCTACTTAGATTTGAAACCTTTGAATCCCTATACCTTTTCTTTCAAAACCATTTCCAAGCTTATGTTTAGTCCTACCTAAAGACCTATTGATCTTAAGATGGAAGATAGCCTTACTAATGAGACAAATAGGAAGGAATTAAGGTGAAATATTTCTACTGGATAGGTAAGGACATCCATTCTTAGGGATCACATTTCTTTATCTCATCTATGCTGAAAAGAAATTATGTTAACAATCAGTATTTTTGGATTTGGTCACAAAGTGAGAGGAGTTTATTTGACCCCTTTTCCTTTGAGAGCTTTATTTCTAAGTGTATAAAAGTGAGAATTTGAGGTAAAGACATCTTTCCAATGGAGCAATAAGTATATATATTTATTGGTCTTCATTTATGTAGCCTGTACACACATATGCACTATGAGATGAAATTATAATAAAATGGCTTTGGTATATGGATAACTTGTAGAGTTTTTCGTTCATCTTTATTATGTTGTTAAAGCTAGTAGAATACTAATAAATGATAATTCTCTGAGATAAAATAAAGGACTAAGGCTTATTGAATTTTATGAGTATATTCAGTGTAAACCCACACAAGGCTTAACTCGTCCACTAAGAGTAACCTAGGGGTTCAAGGGCTTGTTGTATATGTTAAATGCAATTATGAGTACCTACAAAAATACCAACCATTTTTGTTTTCATGATTTTTCACATGTTTCGCTCAGGACAAGCAAACTATGGTTGAAGGGTGTGATAAGTGTTCAATTTTGCATAAAAAACACTCAATTAGTAGTCCATGTGTCATAAATTATAGACATTATTCTAAGATTTTTTAGAAATTCATAACATGTGCATTTCTTACCTAATAATGCAAAAGTTTGATATTTGGCAATTTCAGAAGCTAATCTATAGTAAGTATGTGAAATGTCATAATTTTCTAAGATTTAATTAGGATTTTTACACTTTTATAGATGTTGAGAAGATGATCCAAATGGCTGAGATCAAGAAAGATAAGATTTGAAGATCAAGATCAAAAGAATGCTAAAGATCTAAATTTTAATATTTGAAAGTTAAATCAAGATTAAAGATCATCTTAAGGTAAGAAATAAAGCAATTGGAAGCATTAAAGGTGATTAAAATGGGCTCACATAAAAAGCCATGCAATTCCACCACCTTTGCATGAGAATTGGGGTCATGAATGAGATTTCCTAGTTTAACAAGAAAACCTTAGTTAGCCATGCAAGCCATTCAAGCCAAGCCAAAGGAGACATTAAAGTGAGCCATCAAGTCAACTTAGCCAATGCCACATGGAATTACACTATTGGATGAAGATTTTAAGCAATTATCCACATGCTAAAATTGGACTTCAAGGGATAATTAGAAGGTTTTTTGTAAGATATGCATATGTGGACCAATTAAGACAGAAACTAAGTTTCTTTCCTTATCTTTCACTCTCTTCTCTCCCTTTCTTGCCATTCTATGCGAAACACCCTTGAGGAGGGGAGTTCCATGCCACTTTCCTAAAAAAGTGCTGCCTCCCCCCCTTCTAATTCCATCCTTCCCACCTTATCCCACCTTCTTATCTCTTTTCCCACTCAACTTCTAATCCTATCACTTCATATCGTAGAGTCCTAGTTCAAATTCTTTTCTTTACCTTCTTATCTTAATCAAATACTATCTTTTAGAAGGAGAATTCACTTATAAAAACATTTAGGGTATCCACATCTCCCCCATAAGGAGAATCATGCCTTCCTTCTTGGAGGCTGGTTTTCCTAGCCTCCATTAACGTTCTTCCATGCCTTCTCCATAGGTCTTTTAATTTAAGGTTGGTTTTTATGCTTCTTTTCATCCCTTGTTGCTTATCTTTGCTTCTTTATTCCTTTTTTTTTTTTAGTTAATTTTTCTTGTTGTTTGTTTTTTATTTTGTGCTTAAGATCCTTATATCCAAGAGCCACCAATCTCCTTCAATGACAATTAAGAGATAGTAACCTTTGGATCAAACTCTTAGTTCCTTAAAGTCCTTTATTTCCTAGCCTTTCCATTTCTTATCTTTACTTGCTCATTTATTGCTTTCCTTCTCATCTTTTCACTCTCTTTTCCTTTAGTTCTCTTTCTTTCTATGTTTGTGTAATATACACACCATTCTAGTATGAGTTTCATTTCAATAAATTATCATGTTTTATGCACACTTTCCATATTCTCATGCACACACTTTTCAGTTAGCTTTCCTTTCTTTGATTGATTAGTTTATTTCATTGTTGATTAAGTTAGATGCATGTTAGATTAGTTTTAGTTAGTTCCTAATTTTTGCTTTTTAGAAAGTGTTATTTTTAGGAGGTTTCCTTAGTTGTAGTTTCTAGTTAGTTGCATTTTTCTATTTCCATGTTATTTACATTGCTAGTTTAGATCAAAATCAATCTTTCTTTGGCTAGGATAAGTGATTTAAGCAAAATTCAATCAACATACAAAATTGTGAGAATCCTTGTGGGATCAACCCGTCTTGCGTGCAATTACTACTTTGATTTGTACACTTGAGAATAATTTTAAAGCTACACCATGTCATGCAACATAAAGAAGAGGAACTCTATATCACCATGAAAAAGAGATGCCTAACACTTCCTAGAAAATGGTTCTCTCCTTGCTCTCTTCCTAGAACTCCTCTAAACAAAATTTCCCTAAATAATTTCAAAGTAAAATGTCCTCCTTTAGAGTCCTTTAAAACATTCTTCCTCTCTAACAAAAGATGTCTAAGACTCTAAGAAAAAATATCCAGAAGCTACCCAAGGTGAAGTACAACCTAACCCAAGACGTATCCTACCAAGTTCCCCTAAAAAAAAGGCAAAATGTTCTCCCTTCTTTTTACAGGGGCTCTCTTTGAAACGCTTGATCTTATATATACACCAAGTGAGATTCTTTCAAAGGATGTCCTTTCTCTTATGGAAATTCACCTTATAAAAATAAAACCTTATTTCCTAAGTGAGGTGCTCTCTTATATATGAAAAACATTCTCAAACCCAAAGATGTTTCCCCCTCTAACTAATCCTTTTAAAAGTGTCTTTCATTCCCTTCTAAATATGACATGTTTTTTTCTTATGAAATCTAGTTTCAAACCCCTTCTAAATAAAACATGTTTCCTCTTTAGCAACCCTAAGTCCTCTTCCAAAGCAATGCCTTCCAAAATAAAAACACATCCAAGTATCCACTTTAGAAAACCATCCATTTATTTCTAAACAGCTTGTCCTTTTACTCTCTCTCTCTCTCTCTCTCTCTCTCTCTCTCTCTCTCTCTCTCTCTCTCTCTCTCTCTCTCTCTCTCTCTCTCTCTCTCTCTCTCTCTCTCTCTCTCTCTCTCTCTCTCTCTCTCTCTCTCTCTCTCTCTCTCTCTCTCTCTCTCTCTCTCTCCCTCTCCAATTTCTTCTAAAAATTGTTAATATGGAAAATTCTTTCCCATTGGAAAACCATCCACTTTTAGGCTATCTTAGGATAGCTTGCGTACAATCAATCTTGCCATTTGACATATCTCACAACTCATTGATTTTTAGCCGCTGATCTTCTATTTTTGTCAAAAGACATGTTTTCTTTATGGGTCCCCTTGAGTTAACTTAGAAAGAGATAAAGTGAGCTTGCATGTGAGCCTTTTGTCCATGGCTTTTTAGAATTCAAAATATGGTAGAAAATGTGTGGAATTCTTATAGGTTTCTTCAAGTAGTAGCTTAGTGTGTTGGTGAGTGCATGCATACATGCATGGAAATCTGCCACCTTAGCATGTGATAGTGAAAGCCCAAAATGTGATCATATGCATAGAATTTCTGAATACTCTAAAAATGGAGTTGGCTCCCCCTCTACACTTAAAAACTGTTGGAACATAGGTCACTGCTTCCTAACTTAATTTAAATTATCCAAAATTTATCCTTTTTTATTTGGGTCGTATGTTTCCATCTAGACTTGATCGGTAATCCAAAAGGTTGATTGGCTTAATCTAATCCTTTATTCTCCTACCACCCACTGATCTCATCCTATAATAATAAAAAGTCCTAATTAGTATTATTTAATGTGGTTTAATGCATACTTACTTTGAATTTTCATTAAACCCTAAAAATACAACAAATAAGTTTAGATGACAAATAAGCATTTTAGTGCAAATATATCCTATAAGTATGAAAATGAATGATAAAATACACTTTAAAAAATATGAAAGTTAGGGTTTTTGGTATAGAAATGGACACTTAACAATACATTAGACTCCTACTGTACTACCCGGGGTATGTTTGGCTTCTCTTCATCTGTAGTGAGACATTAACCAATCAAATAATTGAAATTTTCTTTTTAGAGGTGTACTTATTAATTTTAAGTCCTACATATTGAACCTCTCTAATGCCTTCTCCTAGTAGTTCTATTGTGTTACCCACAACTTGCTTGCTTTACTATCCCTATGAATTTATATACAAAGGATCCATTTTGAACCAATTAGATTGTTCTTCTCATATTCTGAATTTATCTTGGATTTTAAGGGATCAATTTCATGCAGTCTCCTTATAGTCATAGGCATATTGTCCATATAAACCATTAACATATATATGAACCCCAATCAAGTACTCTAAACTAAATACAACTATTATACTTACTTTTTTGTGTAGTTAAATTCAACATGAAGGAATCAAACCTTTTATACCACTACCTTCCAAGTTTCATCTCATATAATAATCTATTAAGCTTATACACCAACTCTTCTTTTCCTTGTTCTTTGAAACCTCTTGGTCATTTTGCAAAGATCTCCTCCTCTACAACATCCAAGAAGGAATGAAGGAATGTTGTTTTCAAGAAGAGATGTTCCATCTCTAAGTCAAACTATGTTACCATGGCTAACATAACCCTAATGGTTGGATACTTAACTACTGGAGAAAATATCTCATTGAATGTTATTTTTAAGAAAAGATGATCGAGCTCTAAGTCAAACTATGTTACCATGGCTAACATAACCATGATAGTTGTATGCTTGACTATTAGAGAAAATATCTTATTGTACTTAATTCCTTCCTCCTACGCATACCCTTTAGCTAACAACCGAGCCTTGAATCTACGTTTCTTCTTTTTTGTTGTCCCCTCTTTCTTCCAAGACACTCATTTGCAGCCAACCATTTTCTTGTTTTTAAACCTTTGAACCTACTTCCAAGTGTTTTTACTCTGCAAAAACTCCATTTCATTCATAATGGATGTCTATTACTCTTTTTTGTCCTCAAAACTGATCACCTATACCAACAACCAAGGCCAGTGCTAACATGTCCTCAAATCCATACCTATGTGGTGCTTTGGTTATTATTTCAACTTTCCTATTGTAATACTTTCATAATGTACCTGCTAATTTTGAAATTTTACTAGATTATGCCCCTAACTATGGTAATCATGATCATCAACATTGGTGGATCCAACAGTTTCATGTAGCTACACCTAAATCGAGAATTTGTATGATTTTTCTCCACACATTGATTCATATATCCTCGTTAATCAATGTGTAATGCATGTCAAACACCACATCTGTGCTTATTATAACCTTATATGCTTCTAGCTTCCATAGTTTAGCCCATGACTTCTTTCTCCTAGCAAAGAAATTTGCACTTCCATTGTTGTTCCCACACATGCATATAGGCTTGATATCTAAATATTTTCAAATAGAATAATCTATTGGCTTACATGTCCATACCTTCTGTAGGATTTTACTATCAATCACTATTGATGGAGAACTATTAATGATGAAACATATCATGCTCATCTCTTCAACAAAAAATGATTTAGACAATCATGCATGAATCCTCATACATAATGCAAACTCAAAGGAGTGTCTTTTTCATGCACTCAGCAAGACCATTTTTGTGAACCTTCTAATGTAATTTGGCGCCTAGTAATACCTTCTCGACCACAAAATTTTCTAAATTCCTTTTTCTTATATTGTGAGTTTTTGTCAAACCTCAAATATTTGACATGCTTCCTTGTTTGCTTTTCCATCTTTGTCTTCCACTACTTAGAGTTTGCAAATATTTGAGGTTTGCAAGGAAAGAAGATTAAGTACTACTTAGAGTTTGCAAATACTTCATTTCCTACTTCATAAAGTATGACCAAAATTTCCTGAAGAAATCATCAATGAAAGTAATGAAAATAAAGAGCTCCACCTTTCAATGGAACCTTTATAAGTCCCCACATCAAAGTTTATATAACCTAATGGCTCCTTGCTAGTATGTATTTGTGTCTAAAAGCTGATTCTACATTGTTTTTTATACAAGAAATATGTGTAGAAACAAAACTTGTAAGAATAAGCATCTCAAACAATTGCCATTTGTGAAGTGATTACAGAGCTTTCTCACCAATATAGCCCATCCTTGAACGTAATGAGGTAGTAGTCTATACTTGTGCTACTTGTAACGATATTCCCTAGAAGTCTACATAAGTTCCATTCTTTATTTCCTTTCATGATGACCAAGGCTCCTTCAATAGCTTTAAGAGAGCCTCTTTTTAGAATCTAAAGTGTCCAAGGAAAGAAGATTATTTTTCAAATCCAAAACATGTCTTATATTACTTAGTGTCCTAATTATTCCATCATGTATTTTGATCTCTACTATCCATATTCCTAGTGTTTTTACATGCAACATCCTTTTCCATAAGAATAGCATCTCCATTACAGGGTCTATAAGTGGACAAACTATTTGTATTAGAGACATATGATATGAACAACTGAAATCTAGAATCCAACTATTAAAAAGATATTGTGTACCTAATGTGACCATGAGAATAACACCTTCCTACATTGAATTTCCATAGTGCTTGCATGATTTTAGCAACTTTCCTTCATATCTTTCTTCTCCAAATCTCTTTGGCTCATGTCACAATCCAATTTCATGTGCGTTGTTCCTTGCAATAGAAAGACTTAAACTTTTTGGTACCTTTTTCTCCTAATTTAGATTGACCCTTCTTACTTGACCCCTTCTCTCTTGTATTGCTCCTTACTTGTATAGAATATTGTGAAGTCTCACCATTTAGCTTCTTTTGTATGTCATTCTCTAGGAGAATAGAGGTTACCTTGTTCATGTTTAAGGTATTCTTCCCATAGCATTATAATCATCAAATAGGAAACAAAGGGGAGGCAAGAAGAAGTAGTGGCTCATCTTCCTCATCAATCTTTGCTTTCACATTCAATATTATGCAATGATCTTGCTGAATGTGGAGATGATTCATGAGGGTCGATCCCTCTTCCATCCAGAACCCAAAAGTTGCTTTCTAAGAAACAACATATTTGTTAATAATTTTTCCATGCACAGGTCTTCTAGCTTTTATCACATGTCAACAATAGATTCTTCATTAATAACATTTACAATACCTTGTTTGTGAGACAAATACGAATGGTGTGGGTTGCCTTCACCTCCATATCATTCCACTCTAAGTCTATCATTGAGTCTGATTTCTTGCTCTCCCCATACAACATTGCAATCAATCCTTACTACACAATTAAGTCCTTCAGCCTTTATTGTAAAAGACTAAAGTTGCCTTTATCATCAAATCTCTTAATCTTGTAGCATCATACCAAACTCTCCTTTTTTGTAGAACTCCTAACAATTGAACTTGTGATCAAATATCAAGTTCTTAAGCCCAAGGAAGTTAGTATGACAAAAAATTAAATGAAATAGAGAAATATAGCAAGTAAACAATCATAGAAGAGGCGTGGAACTTTACGTGGTTCAACAAACATGTGCATACATCCATAGAGTCATTGATCCTTCTTTTTTATTGATAGGTATAGAATTATTACATAGAGTACCTCTATATTTAGTAGGGTTTAGCCCTTATATCACCATAAAGATCAGTAATTATGGTTATTTTCACATTTTACAGAATTAGAATACAATTGTAAAAAGAGGTTTTTTTTATATTCCAAACCCTAAAAGATGGATAATTTAGAGTCCAAGCATGAACATGGTCCTACCTACCAAATTTAATAAAGTTCAAAAGCTCAAAATGCAAAACAAGTGTTATTACCATTTTCACAATAAAAAACCTTAGCTATTGCTGAACCTAATCAGCATAAAGAGGCTATTGTGGAGACCTGGATTTTTATAACACATTTTATAATACATTTTGTAAAGATAGTGCCCTTAGAGTAAAAAAATTTCGCAAACCAAAGTAGCAAAAATTCTTTTCTTTAAAATTTGTTTTGTAAAACCTAAGTCACCACCTCATACATAACATAAGTAAGATTTTGTATAAGATAAAATTCCATTGAAGGAATATACTTTTATTAAACTTCAGGATCCATCTAGAGGTTCACAGTACACAGCCCATTGTATCCTTACAATACTTGTCCAAATATGCAATCCAAATTACAAAGTTCAAAATTCATTACATGTTGTAATACAATGTTTCAAGGGATATACCCTGATTACTTATTCTTCAATGGTTCTTCAAGTCTTGAGCTCCTAAGTCTCCTTCTCTGTATCTGAGATATTGTAAACATTCAAACATTTACAATATCTCAGCAAGCTATGCTTGGTAGAGGATAAGAATGTAAGTTATTGACAGTATAATCACAATATTCGAGTATCCCATAATTCGTTCTATCATAAACACATTCATAGATAACTATTAGTTATAAGGACATCTCATTTCCTTGTCATTTGTGTTCACCTTTATACATACATATTGTCTAAGGACAAATCCGTTAAAATTGTAAAAATATTCAAGAATCATTTCTATATAAAGCTGATCAACTCCTTTTATTATAGGAGATTTGTATCTCAGCTAGTTACTATATAGGAAATTTTCCTTCTTGGGGAAAATATTGGTAATATACAATTACCTGGCATTTCATAATGTCATCCCTTAAGGCATTTCACTATGCCAACCTCATATGCATCATAATGCAAAATAATCAAGGACTACTATGCTTGTAGTCTGATCTGTACAGCGAGCCCGGATAACTATTCAATAATCCACTTATACCATTCTCAGTGGAAATTACAATATCCATGTCCATATGAGAGGACCATGGCTGTCACAATGGTGGCCTTCCCATAAATGCCCCACCTGACTTTTAACCTTTCTTAGGCCTGGTATTCAATATCATCAAGTTTCAGAGAGTAGGTGGTCAAACCCTCTTAACTCTCCTAGCATAACATCCCTAGGTCTATGCCTATTTAAAACAAAACCACAAGCTTCCAAGCTTGTATGTAAAATAATACTTATACATATCAGACTATCTATCTGTTTATCTAGGGCTGGAATATTTTCTACTTTCCTATTCACTTAGGGTTGTTCTCAATTCTCAACTTAACCATTTAATACTTATTTTTCTCATAATTTGGTTGGATCATATTTCAATTTGAGGTATTTACTTTTAATATATTGGTATCATACATGTCAATACTTCAAAACATAAGATCATGTATTAGACATGTATCTTCATGTAAAGGCATTCTTAATAATCCACCTACCTCAATAAGGTATTCTTACTCCTTGAAATCTGCCATAGTCTCGATCAACATATATCTGTTAAATCATATGTATAATGTCATTTTTCTAATCAAGGGTACATACTACATGGTCTTTTGATCATCCTTATGTAGGATGATCTAAATCTTTCTTCCTTGAATATCATATATCCATGGGTTTAATATCATCTATACAAATACTATCTATATCATACATAACAATCTAATTTACATTGATGTTTCTTTTTCCTTATTGTTTTTTATCATACAAGATCTCATCTTGTTTGACCATCTTTATCTTACTTACTATTTTTATTAAAGTTAGATAATTTGCTATCTTTTTATGTTCTTATTATTATTCAACTAGTTAGTGTCTTACTTGGTTGAAGATAATTTATTTCTTCCTATTACTAGACAACTCTTCCTTATTTCAGGATGACTAGTACTTACCAGTTAAAGTCTACTCAAAAAGTAGTTAATACAACCCTCATGTAAGGAGGTGTTTAGACCTCTCTTACGTCAACGGGAGGTGAGGGAAAAGCACTTGGCTGTTGTATACCCCCTATAACCACAATGTTCAGAGTCCACTAGAGTGGTACTAGCTCAACCTTTGACAAGGTTCCTATGAGCTATTTACCTTAAGTCCCTTCTCTAATTGATTTTAATTAATTTCCATGGATATGCACAATGTCATCCATGGATGTTTATTATTTTCCTACGTTGGGCCAAGGAAATGACAAATCATTCCTTATATTGTCCTACTAACTATAGCCCTTATTAAGTCAAAATCATTCATTCATCTTAATTGTCCCTGAATCTCTATATTTCATTAGGTTACATTTTTGGTGATTTATGCTCCTTATATCTTAACAACTACTTAACAATTGAATAAAATTTGACAATAAGTAAATCATCAACTTGAAAGCATAAATCAAATATAAGTTTAACAACTATATATTAACATTCTTCCTATGAATGTAACTTAAGCTACTGAAATAAAACTAACATGATCCTAAGTTATGAAACACATCTTCCATCATAATGAAATCATGTTTAAATCCTAATTTACACTAACATGATCCTAAGATAATCAAATCTACTAACAAATTACTCATTTAGGGCATATCATACTAAAATTTAAATATTACACTATCATGCTTTCTAACTTAGAACATAAATCATATTTACACTTTTATATCCAATAAAAGACAATTAAAACTTAGAACATAAATCACATTTACACTTCTATATCCAATAAAATAAAATTAAACTAATTATATTAAGATTATTATAAACCTTTAAATATGATCCAACGATTAGATCTTAGGTATTTTCCTTTAGATCAAGGGTTTTAATTTCCTTTAAGGCTTTTAATCCATTAAGATCCAAAAATCATATCCACTTGATTTTGTCATATTTCATCCATGATCTAACTGGATTCCATCATAATATCATCCATTTAATCCATCCTAAGGATCTGATCATACGTGATCTCATTGATCAAGTGGGTCCCTTTGTATTTTTTAGGGTTTTTCTACCATAAAGGGTAGATCTCCTAATTTATCCTAGATCTGTCCAAATTAACCATAGATATTACTTTATTACAGTATTATATCATCATTAAAATAAATTTCTAAGATCTGATCACTTCAAATCTTAAAAATCTTAGAAATTGGACACTTATTTCCAAAATACAGAATAATTCAGGAATAATTTTTAAACATATTATGACTTCATTAGAAACTAGACATTACAAGCTTTCCATGGCTTCTTTTTTATCTCAATTTGGAGTTCATATGACTCCACAATCTTAAATTGAAGTTTACAGCCGTTCCTAGGGTCCAGATTTAATCTGAGCCCAGCAGAACTAATCTCTCTCAATTGAGGGTCTAAACCTTATTAGATTTTCTTTAAAATTGTATCCCAAAGGTTTTGGACCCTTCTGGATTGATTGGAAAGCTCAGAATTTTCATCTGAGCTCTCTATCACCATGAATTGAAGGCTCTGGTATTTACTTTATTTTTACCATTTTTCATTCAAATTAAATTACAAAAAAATAAAAATTACACTAAACTATAATAAATATGTATGAAAAGTAGTTTCACCTACCTGATTGGAGAAAAACAATATAATTGATGCCCAATTTGAGAGAATTACCGGTTGATGATAATATAGCCGGATTGTCCACCTTTTTGTGATTTTCTGTTGTTGGAACCATTGGATCTTGAAATTGATTTGGGGTTTTTGTATACAATGTAGTATAGGATATTATGGACGGTGGCATTGATGATGTTATTCCTGGAACAGAGTGCCTAATTGAATTTAGGTCTCTTGTTCCAATTAGAAAGAGGAGAGAGAAATAAGGAAAAGAGAGTTTGGGGAGAGATGAAGGGGAATTTGGGGCTAAAATTCCAGGGAAGATTTGGAAATTTCATGGTAAAGGTTGTGAAAATTTTTGGAAAATTTTGGGACATATTTATAGCCAAATTTGAATTTTTTATCATTTCTTTTAATAAGATATTTTATTACTTTAGAATTTTTAATTACTAATGCATTCTCCACTACAATCTCCACTACTAGCAATAATGCACTGAACAATTATTGGTGCTTCTAGAATGTTGGCCCACTTTGTGGGCCCCACTTTTATGTGAAAAGACCTTTTTGCTCTTTTAACTCCAAAATTGGAGAATAATAGGCAATATTTGTCCGAACTTGGAATCGAGCGTACTTAATGGCGTTGGAATTGTATTTCTAAGTACTTCATGAATATTGAGGTCTTATTTCTTGGATATGAGATATGGGTAAAATTACCATTTTACCCCCAAATGGAAAAATTAAGGAATTTTCATTTTAACTTAGAATTGAACGTACTTAATGTTGTTTCGATCAATTTTCCAAGTACATCCATAATTTCTATGTTTTAATTCATAATATAATCTCTATAAAAAGAGAATTTTTAATAACCTAATATTCCAGCTAAGAATTTCTAAAAATTCAAACTTTATTAATTTTCCTTAATAATTTACAAAAATTCGGGGTCATTACAGCTATAAAGATTAAGAAATATGGTAGTAGAACTTCCTTACATTCATGCATGCATTCCATCACCTTTTAGGAGCTTCCAAGTGAAACTTAAGAGCTACACATGTCAAAGGGAGCATGCATGTGAAGTACACTTGAGCTAGGGCCCATCAAAGACTAAAAATCCTTTCTCTCTCTAGACTTCATAATAGGGACACCTACATGTGTACCATGAATTTTCTATATAGAGATGGTGCATTCCACTTAAATCCACATGGAATATATAAAGGGATGAGTATGATTGGTGGAGAAACATAAGCAGGGATGATAGACACAAAAAATGAAAAATCTATGGTCAATTTTCATCTAAGAATTTCAAGAAAGAGTGGCTGAGATCATTCCATATCTAAGACCATCCTATGCAAGCAATGCAATACTATTTGAGTTAGAATTGACCAATGGGAAGAAGCCATGCATAAAAGAGAAGACTGAGCCATGATTGATAAAGAAAATTTCAGTGAGATGCCTACCATTTTTCAAGGAGGAGAAAATGGGTTCTCCTTAGGTGAAAACATGTTTTTACTTTAATCTCATTGGTTAGATATAAAAATGATGGACTGAGGAGAAAATGAAGGAGGGGAATCAGTTTGGATAATAAAATCTCTATGGAATCTTAGTCATCCATCTTAAGGCATACCAATTTGATGGATGAAAAAGAATGAGCCATAAAACAATGTTTTTTTGGATAAAAGACTTTAACAAAATCTCAACCATCCATCCTAAAGATCAAGCATGATCTAATGGAAGAGGGAAAGAGGAAATAAATATTAAATCCTAGCCACCTTGTCCTTATTGAAAAGTCAAATCAAAACCCTTAGTAAAAAAGATATCCACCACTCATTTCAATCCAATGGCTTGAATTCATTTCAAAATTTTGAATTTCAACAAAAACAAAAAGCCATTCCATAATTCTCACCCTCTTTCTAATCTCTTTTACTTACTTAAATCTCTACCATCCATCCTTCCTTTAACCCTTATGATCTCCACCTTCCATTTCCTAGGGCTTCTACTCCAAAAATCTAAATATAGGGGCTCAACATGGGATCTAAGGAACATGGAACTTGGGATCTTTGGAGAAGAAGATAAGGTGAGTTTCCAAAGATTAGCATGTATATTCCATGGAGAAAAGGTGAGTTTTCATAAATTTTCTTTCATTTATTCCTCCATTACACACCAATTTTCCATCCTTTTTATTTATTTTATTTCCTTTCTTTTCCATAGCAACCATACCTGATGCTCATGACATAACATATTTATCCAATACCTTATTCAACCACCAAATATTTTCCTAAAATTCATTCCCTAACTCCTATCCATCTCTTATTCTTTACTCTCACTTTCACACCTAGTTTTATCCCTTTCTACTATTTTATTTTTATATAATTTTCTACATCTCAGATCACCTTTAAATTCAATCCCCTACCACGACATCATATATCTCACTACTCTACAAAATTTTATCTAAAAATCCAACTGTAATTATTTCTTTCCTTCATCCAATCTTACACTCGAGTACACTGTTGTTTACACATCTATTTTCCATCGACATCTTGTTGGATTAAAAAATAAATAAATAATTACAACTCATCTCTATTTTATTTTAATTTCCTTACACCCTTGTCCTATCACTTAAAATTTAAAATTATTATATCACCAAGATTAGATAGAAAACATGCCTTTTTCTTAGCACTGTTCTATCTCTAGTTTACACGCAATTTCATCGTATTTACACGTATATACTTGGGATTTTTGTTGTAAAAGTTCTCATTTTGGTTTTGGATGCTGGGAAACATTATATGTTATTATTAAGTGACACAATAATAGTAAGGTGTTGATTAGAGGAAGAAAGATTGGTGGTAGTGCAATAATGAAATATTGAAGTGATTTTTGTCAAGTGATACAACAATTAGGTGAATTCTCTCCTTATCATAAGATTTATTTTTTCTATCATTTTCTTTACTTTAGAACTATTGTAATATTTTTTTCAATTAATGAAAATTTTTTAGATAGTTTTTTTGTTTATTTTGTAATTAGTACTTAGAATTGTTAATTTTGTTGTAATTTTTAATTAGTAAAATAGAATAATTGTTAGTTCTAAATTTTTAGTGATTTAGTTTTCAGATATGAATAGGTAAATTTATTTCCTAGGGTTAGGATGAAGTTATGGTATGATTAAATGAATGTTTGATTATGTAAAAATAGGAATAAAAATTGTACTTAGTGTTATTTTAAGAAAATTAACACTAATTGATATAGTTAATAATTTCTACACAAATTTTATCTTATACTTCCTGTGGTAGAGATATTGATTATGTTGGATTAGTAAGGATTAATATATGAAAAACGTTTATAGTTTATGCCCTAAAAACGCAAACTATGCATTGAGTAAATATGTTAATATATGTTAATTCTTTAAAATAAGAAAATATTTGAAATAGAACTTTAAGAAAATTTATTAATTGAATTGCAAAAATTCCAACTTCTTGGTCATAGGCTTATTTGATTGCCTTATCATGGATTCTAGGCCCTATGTTTTGTTTCTAAGTAATTTCATAATTTTTAGGTAGGTTAAAGTGATCAAATAGACTTTAATTAAATTTGTTTTTTTAATAGAACTTCTATCGATCGACCCATACTTACACAATCTATGTTACAATAGAGCAGTGCACCTGCGATTATTTTTAAAACACATCAACTATAAGAGAATTTTTTATCTCATGTAAACTGTCCCTTGTATACAAATTACACCCACACTCTGTGATAACATCTATCAACTCAAAGCAATGTTTCTATGTTGATTTATATAGGCTATTAAGACTAATCCCTATGAAACCTACTTGCTATTTCTCTAAGCCACTATCATAGCAACCTACTTCAACCAAGAGAAAATTTTCCTTTGTTAATACCTTGGCAAGCAAGTATAGTATCCTACTTAAATAAAGGTAATGTCATCGATCTATTACTTGGACAAAACTTCTGTAGAGAAAGTTTCTCTTAAGAGGATTTTTCAAGTCGGTTCCACCTCATGTGTGGCAATAAATGAGACAAAACTACTAAAGAGAGGACATAATTGTGATGATTGATGCTAGATTCTGCAAGCATTCTTGTGCATATGTATGTGCGTGTTTCTGTGTGAGAGAGGAAGAGAAGTGAACCTTGCCAAGTGTTACTGCAATCTAATGAATGAGAATATAGACATAAAAAAGTAATATATATAGAATTCTCCATCTAATATCTCATTTGATTAGGACTCGGACGTGAATGTAGAGCCGATAAATTGGATTGATGGATAATCTAATCCAATCCATTGTGGATCCGAATCTAAATGGATTTGACACACTACATTCATATTTGAAATGTACAAAAAATTCCAGTCCATATTCGGTCTACATTTTGATAATGGATTCACGGAGACTCTACAATAACAAAATTAATACACAAGCACGCACAGACACGTAGATAACACACACACACACACATATATTACACATACTTATGTATATATACACACTAGGTAATTGCAGATAATTAGTCATGTGGAATTATCTTCTAAATAAATTTCATCTAGATTATGACTCACAAGGCACTCATTGGTGGTGTCACACACTCTTCAAGTTTTTCCAAAGAACCTTCCTAAAATGCATTAGTAGCTGAATGATAGTCAGTAGCATCTCATTATTAAAATATGAAAAAGACTATTATATCCTTTTCTTAAGTCTAACTTTCTTTAAGTTTCCCTTTTTAAATGAATATACATGTATAAATCTGTGTCGTCTATAAATGTAATAGATCGAATTGTTGCAATCTTTTTTTAATGGATCTCATTTCTTGAATCCAAATTTGCGGATTTTAAACCGATAAATGGATATTAGCAGTTTTTGATCCGTTTTGCTGGCTCTACTTGAATGCGACGCGGGTTTGTAGATTTAAAAGATTGTGCTAGTGGTTTGTCTCTTAGGCTCTTACCTTTTACCAAATTAAAAACAAAAAGACAAAAGAATCACAAAAAGCGTAGACCTTATTCGTACTTTTTAGCAATCAAGCTATATGTTGTTGGTTCTCAATCAAGATTCTTTTCGTATATGACCATGACCGTGAGGGTGTCCCCTTGTGGAATCGAAAAGAGTCTCTCTGGATCTGTCCATTGATCTATCAATTACAAAGGCTGCCCACGCATTTGGGGTTGGACTAATTCAGCGGATTCAGCAATCACTCCCAAACCATGCACACTGGGAAACCTAGGAACGGAGAATCGAACTTGTGTCCGTGGGAGAAAACATCTCTTGCGGTTTTAAGGAATATCTCAAACATGTTGTTGATGGCCCTTTTATTTACATTTTTACATTTGTTGTTAGTGATGAAATGAGATGACTAAGATGGGATGATGAGATCTAGCTTGAGATGATCAAATTTGACATGAGATGACTAAAAATTCAAGCACACTAATAAGGAGACGAGAAAATACCATTTCATCTTATCTTAGTTCAAGCGCCACTGACAGTGATATGATCTATATTGTCTCATGTCACATCAAATTATCTCATCTCAAACACCACTTATAATCCACTCGTGTCACGAATGATGATTAGAAACCGTTAGATGCGATGGACATATAGATTTAGGTTATTGACGTGGAGATTATGGTGGCTACCAAACACAGGTACTGCAGAAACTAGTGCCACTTCTATTTAATATATCACATGTTCCAAAACAACTCGGTCTAAAGAGGAAAAATAGTCAAATTATCCCATTGTGTACAACTTAAACATAGAATGATCCAATCCGTCCATAACTTGGAGAAACAAATAGAGAAACGTGAGTGAATCGCCGCCAGGCGACCGTACTTTTTATGTGTAATGGAGATTTATACTGTCAAAGGAACGAAAGGCACTTGGGCCACCCCCAGATGGATGATGGTCCATTTGGGCACAAGTCACGATGTTAACAAAATCAAAGCACACGCTAGGTGTAATCATGCGCCCTTGCTTTTCTGACAAATAACAGAATATGACATTGCCGGCCAACTTATTAAAATGGCAAAATTGCCTTTAGCACCACGTAGGTCGTGTTGAGGTAGTGTTTCAAAATTCAGAAACTCGTATAGCTACTGAATCTAGTTTTTTACTGATTGAAGTGATTCTACCAACGATCTAGTACAAAAATAATTATATATTATATATAAATAATAAAAATTATTACTTCAAAATATAAAAATTTAAATTTCTCACTTTAAATAAAAAATATATATTTGTATAATGCATAAATGAAAGCAATTAAACAAAATTAAACTAACACTAACAAATATAAAAATATATATAAACGAGAAAATTTTAAAATTTTAAATTATCATTTATTTCTATCTTCGAGAATTATGAGCGAAAGTAAGAAGTTTTTGGCAGAATATGCTGATGAGGAAGAACCAAAGAAGACAATGGGTTTATTTTTATATTTAAGTTTTATATTTTAGAATAGTAACTTGTGATTAAGTCATCCACTTTGACCACTAAGTTCAACGACTTCTAGATAAAAAATTTCAGTGAAAATTGGTATCTAATACAGTTAAATAACAACAACAAATCTAGTTGTACGATTAGATTTTAACAAAAGTCAATCAATAGTGAGATATATTCAATTGTAAACATAATATACTTATCGACCTACGCAACTGCTTCTTCAATAGAATTCAATAATTTAAACTTTGGTTTCTCATTAAAAAGTAATATAAAACTCTTTATAACATAGATTAGAACATAATGGGTGCTTTGGATCAATAAAAAATAATATTAAAGAAAACTTAAAGTTCAAAACATAAGCAAAATACTATTATTGTTCATGCAAACAACAATGAGTAGTAGAATTTAAGCTCTTTGATCGATGCCTTTTTGAATGAAAATTAAAAATCTAAAGCTTGGGTCTTTTTCGTCTCAATGTCTTCTGTCTAGAACAATCACTTTTAGAGATTTTTGCTGATTAACAAAGCAAAAAATCACATGCAAAGTCCTCATGTTCACCTTGATCTGTAGAGAGGGGTAAATTTTTAAAACTTAACCAATCACCGATAAACTCAGTGTTCTTTTAAAAACTTGTGCGAGTTTTTCTATCCAACTCATCTGGTTCACCAAGTCAATTTTATGATGACATCAGTTAAGTTATTTGGGCATGTTGACCAAGTTTCCTATAGATCGGATCCGGATTGGCTGATCCCCAAGTCAAATCACCTAGTTTTAAACATTGGTTTGGAGATAAATAAAAGCATACCTCATTAGACCTAAATGAAAGGAAACAAATACAAAAAACCATGCACCAAAATTGGAACCATCTAATATTTTACAACTTTGATTGCAACTTTAAACATGCAGATAAAAATGAAAAACAGCAATTGTATGTATTTGCCAACAAATGCTGGATAAATCTCACCTTGTGCTTATTGGGTTTTAATCACAAAAGTTGATTCCGTTATTTGTGTTGGATTTAAATACAGTAAATGAGGCATCCCATGATCATAGAACAAAAATCAAACAATTCACCTTTTGATGGTCTTAACTCTTGATTATACGTAGATGTTCCCTTGTGAACGCATCCAAGGAAACTACATTGATATTGGAGTTACCATCTATATTGTTTTTATGAACTCAATTTACCATGAATAGAATTAATGTATAGTGGTGAGTTCTATAGAATTAGTTCCTAGTGGAAGGATATGAAAAACACAGAGTGGGGGGAGCGAGAATTTGCTAATCACAAGGGTTCAACCCTTTCAATAGCCTTTGGTTCACTTGATGAATGTGGCAATGCAACCTTGATATTGTTGTGCTATAATCTACTCATCGATTTTGTTACAGACAACTTTTACAAATAGAGATCATGTTTGTCTCAAAACAATCTCTTGAGCATGTGGATTTGTCAGTGGACATTGTCTGTGCATGAGATTTATATAAATTATTATGTCTTTGTATCTATCCTTGGTAACATTTGATGCTCAAGCTATTATTTTGATTTTAGTAAAACTTCTATTATAATTCTCAAGAGATAAAGGGAAGATAAGAGAAAAACAAAATAAAAGAGAGTTCAAAATTAGTGTTTAGAATCATTGAGTTGTCCTGCATTGATTTCAGTCACTTTGAATCCATGAATTTCCTAGTTTTAGTATTTGTACTGAGGGTTTTGGTTTTGTAGATTTTAAGTCTTCTTCCACTCACATTTGGGAGAGATCTTGGTATAATTCCTCATAATGCCCATCCTCTTGAACCAGAAGGTTATGATGGGAACACTGAAGTAGGAGGTGGCCAAACTCCTCAGTTATGTTTACCTCGCATGAAGGATGTTGTTGCTAATGGATTCACAATAAAGGTTAAATATTGCGATACTTGCATATTATATCAACCTCCTTGTAGCTCACATAGTTATAGTTGCAATAATTGTGTCGAATGGTTTGATCACCTTTGTCCTTGGGTTGGGCAGTGTATTAGGCTGGTAGGAGCTTATATGCACCAATTTCTCTAGTTTTAGCCTCTTTCCACTTGGTTTCTTGGATGCAAATTGTGTTGACTCTCCTATGTTTCATTGTATCTATTAACTCCATACTCTTACATGTCAATGTGCTTATATTCTATGTGACAATGTGAACTTGTTCTCCTAAGCTACTCTCTTTACTCTTGTATATCTAGAACGACACAGGAACCCCTATCTACTTCCCATTGCACTTAGGTTCTGATATAATATGTCACTTTCGAGGAAATGCTCTATGAACCCTTGCCCATTTTCCATTGCATCTAGGATTTGATATAGTGAATCGTTTACAAGGCAATGCCATAATAGCCCTTGCCCATTTTCCACGACATCTAAGCTCTGATGTGGCACATCACTTATGGCAAATGACTTAGCCTATGAAAATGCCTTATTCTTTAGATTCATATTATATGATTTGCTAAAAGATTTTACACCAACTAGTAACCTGACACAACCCTTCTTTATCAAGGCTTAGGACCAACTGTAAGATCATAAAACTACATGGATGGAGTTAAATGGATGTCTTCATCACAATTGTTTTATGGTTATGTCAAGATGATTTTATCAACAATGTTATTGTTATAGGATAGTCCTAGGAAATTTTAAAACATGTTAGATGTTTGTAAGTTGAGATACATGGACCACCATCTTCCCATAACCCTTTTTCACATGTCTTTTGTGGCAATCCAAAGGTTGGAACCAATGTCATTTGTGGAGATGTCACAGGAATGATGGGGACACTTGAAAAGTTAGAGGGAAGGTGGAAAATGGGAAAATGAAACACAATTTGGAGCACCAAACCAAGTTGCAGGAAATGTATGGTTCCTAAGTTGAATATGCGTAAAAAAGAAGTTTGGGCAATAGATAAGGATTTTACAATTTTTGAATTTCTAATAATTGAAACAATCCTTGTAGAAATAAAAACCCATAAACTATTGGACAATGGTCCTCATCTAGCTATTTAGTTAGTTTTTTGGACAAATAGAAGATGGAAGGAGTCCACATGATGTAAAAACAATAGTTATGCTAGTAGTTGTGATGAAAATAAACTTGATGAGCCAACATGATTTTAGAAGATAGTTTGGGGGGTGTTCATACTATTTACTCTTAAACAAGTAAGGGCTTTTTCATCAATTATGTTTCAAACATATAACAAGGTTAGAGAACCCTATTTCTTCTTTCTTTTTTCCCTTGGTTACTTGAGAGTTCAGGCAAAGGCTTAGCATACCACTTTTCATTTTATGCATTATCATGTCTTTTCTTCTGAATTTTTCAGAAATTGCTACTATAAAATATTAATTATGTGAAAATTTTAAGTGTTCACTAGCATTTATCCTAAAAATTTCATGCATTTCACTTAAAAAATAGCAAGCATTTTGGTTTAAGATGGATTCTTCACATTCTACCCAACCTTGCAATGGAGTGGGGTAGGGATGTCAATGATCGGTGGTGGGGTGGAGCAAGGCAAGTGATGATTGGCCCCACTACCATCCTTACTCTCTCTCTCTCTCTCTCTCTCTCTCTCTCTCTCTCTCTCTCTCTCTCTCTCTCTCTCTCTGATGTATATGCTCTCGCTAGTACTTGTAGGTACTAACTCCCTTTTGATTTCAGCCATAAGATTATAACTTAAGGGTAGATAACTTATGACGATGTGCTTTTCATGGTTGTTAACATATCATATTTGTTATAGGCTGTCAACATAATAAAAGAACTTTATTTGAAAATTCTCTTGCGAAAGCTTATGATAGACTCCCTAGAGAGTTAATATGGAGGGTGTTAGGTGGTAAGGGGGTTTCTCAGGGGTATATAGACATAATTAAGAATATGTATGAAGGAACGGTAATAAATGTTAAGACCACTAGTGGCGTGACTAGTGATTTTTCTGTCACTATAGGATTGCACCAAGGATCGACATTGAGTCCATACCTCTTCACATTAGTTATGGATGAGACAAGGGAGGCTGTAAACATAAAGCTAGAGTTGTGGAGAGAAGCATTAGAATCTGAAGGATTTAAAATTAGCCAAACTAAGACAGAATACATGAAATGTAATTTTAGTAAGGAGAGTAGGAGTGGAACATTGGTCAAGATTGATAACCACGAAGTCCCCGTGAAAGACCTCTTTCGGTATGTAGGATCGTTGATCCATGAGAGTGGAGAGATTGAGAGGGAGGTTACCCAGAGAATCCAAGCAGGTTGGAATAAATGGAGATGTGCATATGGAGTTTTATGTGATTGGCAGGTGCCACTCAAACTAAAAGAAAAATTCTATAGGATGGCTATAAGGCCGGTCATGCTCTATGGATCAAAGTGTTGGCCAGTTAAGGAACATGATACTCATAGGATGAGCGTCGTGGAAATGAGGATGTTGAGATGGATGAGTTGTAAGACAAGAAAGGACAGAATTAGAAATGAAAATATTAGAGAAAATTTAGGGGTAGCACCAATAGGTAACAAGATGAGGAAGATTAGACTTAGATGGTCTAGACATGTCCAAAGGAGACCAACAATGGCACCAGCTAGAAGGAGTGAGGCAATACAAGTAGAAGGTTCTAAAAGGGCAAAGGGAAGGCCCAAAAGAACGTGGATAGAAGTGGTGCGGAAAGATTTAAAAACTTTGGGACTAAATAAAACCATGGTATTTAATAGAATGGAATGGAGGAATAAGATTCATGTGGCCTACCCCTAATTGGGATAAGGTCTTAATGATGATGATGATGATTTGAAAATTCTCTTGCAAGTTGTACAATGTGAGAGAGAGATTTTCCTTTTATCCTTTTCTTGAAGCCTTTCTCAATTTCTCCTTGTCCACCCATTTACTTGCAAGAGAAGTTGCTGAAACCATAAACCACATTGAAGAAGAGCAGAATAACCCCTTTCTACTTGTGGTTTTTCACATTGAGCATGAACATGAGGGAACTATGTTCTTTCTTCTATTTTGTTTAGGAATGTCTATTAGGAACTTGTGGTGAATGCCTAGGACTAATCATCACATGAAACAAGAAGAAGAGGAAAAAAAAACCATTTTCCATGGATAGAGAAGACCCATATCTTTTTTCTTGAAAAGTAGCTGATTACCTAAATTCTACAAAACTGGGAACTCCCTTTATTCAATTCCTCAACCTCATAACCACAAGGCAAATCATAAAAATAGAAAATAATGACTATTCATGTACCATCAAAATGATATTTGTGTATTATAATAATGGAAAAGCTTGTTACTTTGGGTTTCTTATAATTGGAGCCACCCTTATTGCCCAAGTGAAGAGCAAACAACTAATGCATTCCATTTATTCTATGGTCTACGCCAATTAGTAGAGCTCTGCTTTTATAATTAAGATATTGCAATTCTGAGTTCCCAATGGTCATGAACTTCTTTTCTTGAAGAAAAAGAAGCAATGATAGTATATGAGGAATAAGTATGGGTTTAAACATATTTCCTTTTATCAAATTCAAAAATTTTGGACAAAAAATTGTAGAATTTTATCATAACTTTAAGAGAGAAATTGAGGGCAAGAGGAAAAGTGTGCATTTAATCAACATTGTAACATGTCTATAAGATTAAAGGTTAATGAAAAGTTCAACTTACATTAATGAAATAACTATAATGTCTCTTTATATAGTGACCTCCTTGACATTTTTCTAAACTTCCTATCCTCCCTCTGAGCATAGGAAAATCAAGGGACAATATTGCTTATTAGGCCAATTATAAGGAGTGGTAAACAATCTTGTTGATTTTCTCAGGCTAAAGTATTAGTCCTATTTATTTCTTTCATAGTGTGTGTTTAAAAGCTTTTTTATTAGAGTCGTTGCTAGAAATATTTTACAAAATGGTATCTTTTCTTGGTAGCTTTTTGAAATAAGGCCTTTGAGGTAAAAGAACAACTAAGGGCATTCTACTTATTTTGTTAGATCTTGCTTCTTTCTATGATTTCTATCATGGAGAAAGCGTTTCTCTACTCTTGTGCACCCTATTTATAACATTATTGATAAGTTTCTAATTTTGCATAAAAGTCACCCAATTAGTTATCCATGTGTTACAACTTATATGGATAAATTAGAATTTTTTACCAAAATTCATAACACGTGCATTTTTTGACCTAATGATGCAAAAACTTTGATATTTAGTAGATTCAAAGACTAATCCAAGGTAATTATTTACTTAAAAATATTTTTTTAGGATTTGATTAGAGTTTTTACTTTTTTGTAGGAAATGAGATGGTGATCTGGTGACTGAGATTGATTGGGATGAAATTGAAGATCAATATCAAAAGATCTAGTTAAAGCCTAAAGGTCATGAAACCAAAGGTCAAGATCATCTTTTGAACAAGCAATGGATGTGATCAAAGGAGCTAAAGGTGACCAAAATGGGCCCATGAAGTAAGCCATGCACTTTCACCACCTTTTGCACGGGTTGCATGTAAACCAGCAAGCCATATTTAAGCCATGGACAAGGTGAGAAGGATCCAAGCCAACCATTAAACCAAGCAATTCAAGACATATAAGCCAAGGAATGGAACCATGATGTCGAGCTAAGAAAGCCATCTAAGCTAGCCATGAAGCCCTCAAAGTTAGCCATCAAAGTCATTAAGCTAGGCTAAATGGAAGGCTAGGGTTGGAGGAAAATCAAGAGAATTATCCATGAGATTCTAAGGGATTTTGAAGAGAACTAAGAAAAAATTCATTATGATAAGTTGGCATGTTGACCAATTGGATGAGACATTTCTATTTTTCATGTTTCTCAACTTTTTATCACTTTCCACCTTATCACCAAGTAGCATCATGAATTTGACTTTCCTTTCAAGAGTCCTACCATTCTAAGACGACTCTACCTTCTTAAACTTCCATCCAAACTACCCAACTAATCCTCACCTCTTAGGAAATTCCTTAGCCAATGAAAAATTTCCATCTCACATCTATTTCTTAAGTTTTTTCTACACGTCACTTTCCCCTCACCTTCTTTCCTTCTTCCTATCATATTCCTACCTCAACCAACCACCCAACTTCATTTGAAGGGGAGCTGCCCCTTCCTAAAATGGTGGCATCTCCCATCTACTCCACTTTCAAAAAGGGCAGCCACCTATCCCTTATTTCCTCTTTTGAAACCCAAGCTTACCTACCATCATAACCATCCAATTTACATGTTTTTCATCACTGCAACACCTTATTCTTAGGCCACCCTAGAAAATATAAGAGAAATGTATAAAATACCTACAAAAATAAGAAGTTAGGGGCATCTTTCCAAGGGAGGAAAAGGATGCCTCCTTCACTTTGGAGGAAAGCGTCCTCTTCCTCCAAGTCTTTTTGTCTCTATTTTTGTTTGAACTTTGATCCCTTTGGGTGGCTGCTATTCCCTTCCAATGTGTGTTGTTGCTTCCTCAAGTGTTCAAACCTAGGCCTTGATTGTTGATTCTTCCTTGAAGGTTGGTTAGTCTCCTTACTTCTCTTTGATTGATTTTACTTTCTTATTCCTAGTTATTGCTTTTTAATTCCATTGCTTTTACTTGCCTAAAGATTAAGACCTAAGATTGGTTTTTTCTTAAAGTGATAGCAAGGGAAGTCACCTTAAATCTAATCTTTATCCTTGCTTTTCATTGTCATTTAGTTCTCTTTTAAGTTTTCTTGAATTCTAGCCTTGTTTCCTTAGTTTCCTTTAAGTTTTGCCTTGTTATTCGATTAGAATTCCCCTTAAATATCAAGCTTGTTGAAGGAGGAATCATTATTTAGGATTTAATTTGGGAGAATACATAGTGTTTGGTTTCAAAAAAGTTGAATGCATCTTTCATGTAATCACTTGTATGCACACTTGTTGATGATTAATGGAATACTTGTTAATTTATGAATGAGCATAATTATTTCTGATTTATTTGTTGCATGTTGAGGATATATTGAGTAAGGGTTGCTTTGTGTTGAAATCTCACCAATCAAGAGACCTAAGAAACCATGCATCCAATCCAAAAGTGGAATGCATGGTTTTGAAGGCCTTAAGAGTTGAAATTTGAATGATATTATCAACTTGATTATTCCTTCATAATTCATTAGTTTCGTGGTTCTTTCAATCAAGCATGGTTTTGAATAAGTTAGTGATTAATTAAGATCCAAGTTGTTGCATTCATTCATGTTAGGAAAATTACTTAGTTAAGTTGGTTTTGTTTAGTTGCTTGCATGTTGTTGCTTATGTTGTTAGTTGTTAAAGTTTCCATTCTATGAGTTTAATTATTTTCTTTAGAAGTTAGGAAAGTAGTTGTTTAATGTATATTTCCTTAGATTATTTGCTAGTTTGCATTTTTAGAAAAAAATTTCTTTAAGAAAGTCATAAAATTAGAAAGTTTTCAATTAAGAATTTTTTACTTTTTTAGAAAGTGCATGTTTTAAGAAAGTTTTTAATTTTAGCATGTTTCTAATTCTTGCATAACTTTCATTTTCATGTCTTAATTCACATTCTTAGTTTAAGATAAAAATCTACTGAATTTTGGCTAGGTTAGATAGTTTAAAGTAGGGACCACTAACATCATCTTTGTTCAACTCCTTGTGGGATCGACCTCACTAGAGTGCTACAATATAATCAATTCATGCACTTGCAAGTAAAATTAAAAATCGCAACAACTATCATAAGAAAATGCACCTTGGTGAAATGATATTAGCCCTTAATTTTTTATCCTACTTTTAAGATCAAGACCTAGTGTCTATTGGTACCTTTGAAAGCACCGAATACAAACTCCTCTCTCATGTATGTATGTATGTATGTATGTATGTATGTATGTATGTATGTATGTATGTATGTATGTATGTATGTATGTATGTATGTATGTATGTATGTATGTATACACACATATGGACATCAAATAATAATCCCTTTTCTAATATCTATACTATTATACTAAGAGAATATCTTGTCTTGCTTTTAAGGAAAGGGCATTGAATCCAATTAAGATTTTTTGTTACTAAATATATGTTTGTATTATTACTTTTGGACATTTGTAACTATATTTTAAAATCCAACTTAATTTGCATTCAATTATCCTAACCCCCTTTTTGTAAATGCCACATCTATACTCAAACCAAACTATTTGACATAACATTTAAAAGAATATTACTAAAGAGAGGGAGGGAATGATTTCCATAATTGTTGTACCCCAAAGAAAACCAATTATGAAAATTATAAACATACAAGAAAATGGATAGTTGTAGAAACCACAAATAAGGATGCAACATCAAGATTTCTCTTCATCCTTCTTGTTTTCTCTTTGACCAATTTCATTTTCCCTCTATCTATTTTCCTATTTACATGCAAGTTTTCATTATTTGTGCTTCTCATTTTAGAAATACAAAACTCTTAAGTCTTCTACTTTACCTCTTGATTCCTCTTATATCGACATTAATATTGGAAAACACTATCCTACATTACTTCCTTTTCTATCTCATAGAAGGTTGCTCTCTTGTGGAAAGAGAGCCATGTTACTTTTTCTTATCTTCTCAAGTTGCTTTCAACATTTCATAGGTTGTAGTGGACATTCTTCATCTCAATGCAGATGATCATATACAACTATGCATCTTCTCAAATTCATTTTGAGACATAAGAAACTATTGTCATGGTGAGACACCTTTCCCATCTTCGTATATTTCTCTTTACTTAATTTGTTATTTTGTGTATATTGCCTACAAAAGCATATAATATTATAATACTATAGATTTTTATCTATTTAATGATAAAGAAGCTAAAAGTTTAGCTTTGATTGAATGATTTGAATAACAAAAGGTCAATAATTCCGTGTGTAAGTCTTCTCTCTCTCTCTCTCTGTCTCTCTCTCTCTCTCTCTCTCTCTCTCTCTCTCTCTCTCTCTCTCTCTCTAATACTATAGATTTTTATCTATTTAATGATAAAGAAGCTAAAAGTTTAGCTTTGATTGAATGATTTGAATAACAAAAGGTCAATAATTCCGTGTGTAAGTCTTCTCTCTCTCTCTCTCACTCTCCCTCTCTCTCTCTCACTCTCTCTCTCTCTCTCTCTCTCTCTAATACTATAGATTTTTATCTATTTAATGATAAAGTAGCTAAAAGTTTAGCTTTGATTGAATGATTTGAATAACAAAAGGTCAATAATTCCGTGTGTAAGTCTTCTCTCTCTCTCTCTCTCTCTCTCTCTCTCTCTCTCTCTCTCTCTCTCTCTCTCTCTCTCTCTCTCTCTCTCTCTCTCTCTCCCCGCACATAAGTCTCGTGTTGTATACTAGTGAATCACTAAACATCGGCTCATACCAGTTAATCTATTGAGATTGTAATAAACTATAAGGAACACAGCCATGGAATTTGGTCCCAAGTTTGTGAAAAAATAATGACAATCTTACTCTTGATCAGGTAGAGATAATGTTTACAAAGTATGTTTCATCAAAATTTTGTACCTACTTTTTTTTTAACATGCTCTCTCTATTCTTTGGCTATTGAAGCACCATTCAAATATCTTTCCTTACATATTTGCCTAAAAATCCTTTTATAAATGAACATTCAAAACCCCTCTCTTCAATAAATCCTTTGCTGCAAAAATTCTTTTCAAAAATCCTTCTTCATACTAGTCCCTCACTGTCATAACCCTTCTCTAAACCAACCTCAAAATCCCCACTTTAATTAATTATTTTTAGAAAAGGTTCCCTAAACCAAACCTCAAAAGCACCTCCCTTTTATTAATCCTTCTCTAAATCAACCCTCAAACTCTTCTATTTGAGAAACCCTGATTTCAGAAACCCTTCTTGAAACCAATTGCTGAAAAATCCATTTCTCTGAAACCTTGCTATGGAACCTTCTTAGCAAGAATTACATGTGAGTTTGCACATAACTCTTTTAATGTTGGCTTACTCACCCTCTTAGTGTTCTAAACCCACCTTCTTCAAAAGGCAAAGCCCCCTCTTTTCCCCTTTCCTCTCTTTCGTTTGGATAAACCTTATTTCATAATAGTTAAAATCAAATTATAGGGTGGCAATATCAATTATGCTTTGTAATTGATATTGGTTGCTTTTTTACTCTTTTACCTATTATGTCATTATGATTCATCGCAATAGCAAATAGTTTCACAATAATAGTATTTCCTAAAAAGAAAATGACTAGGATCACCAAAGGTGACAATTTTTTGGCATAGATGATGAATGCTTTGTCACTCAAAAATATTTATTCTATACAACATATTATAAGAAAATTTTCAAATATCTAGTCAACTTTTAAAAATAATATCAAATACCATTCCGTCTTTTATAAAATTTGAAATACTCATCCATGCTTTTTCCCTTTTCCAATGATATAGCTACCAAGTTGGGATGAATCTTCATTTAGCAAGGTCAATTTTTTCAAAAAAGGCAATGGTGCTTGTCTTGAGTTCTTTTTATTTCATTATTACATCTTACACAAAGAGAAACTATCTCCACATGCTAATCCATATTGAGAAAACTGAGCTTAGCTTGTCATAATTACAAGATCATGATGTAGAATATCACATGAAGGCAACCCAAGGAACACGTGTAGGACCTACTAGAGAGAAATGATGGGTACTAATTTCTTACATATATTGTGAGGAATGGTATAGAGTGCATGCTCCACCTTTACTTGAAATGTCCTACCTTTGGTCGAATATCCTCTAACCCATTGGAATAGTTATGGTACTTGTGTGCTTTGTTCCAATTAGAAAGAGTTAAATAACATGAAAGGTGCCTTTAACAAACTACTAGACTAAGGTTATCATTTCCATCTACCACAACCAATTCTTATTTAGGCTTTTATATGATGGTTGCTTGACCAAAAGTAATCATGTAAGAACTTAAAGAAGGGCATTACCATCTTTTCATGAAAATTGACCCTAATAAATAGAGATTCCTTTCCAACTTAGTCATAGTAGGGTCACTAAAGAATAGGGAACAAAGTGTTGGGTATTTGAAATTTTATAAAAGAGAAGATTATATTTGATACTTTCTAATCAATTGGCTAGTGTGTTTAAAATTTTCCATTGAGAGTCCTCTCTCTCTCTCTCTCTCTCTCTCTCTCAATTATATATATGGGTACATTTTGTTTTGTTTCTTGACCTCAATTACATAAGAACTCAATACCTATATGGTAAATCAATATATTTGATGCTTAACTTTATCCACTATATCAGCCTTCAAAGGTAGGAATTATAACTTATTTGTTTTGTTATTTGTTTTGTTTTTTTTTTTTTTTTTTTTTCCAATGTTGATTTGAATAGACATATTAAATACATTAAAAAAAAAATAAGTTGGGCTTTTAGGGATAACTCATGAGTACCTCCAACTTGTGACCTAAGCATGGGAGAGATTGTTCTAGTATGACTGATGTAGGCATTAAAAGGCCTTAACTCAATTATTGAACTTATATATTATAAGTTATAACAACATAAAAGGGGACATCTTCAAATGCATTAAAGGGGCAACTATGTGAAATGAACTTGACCCATTATTTCACTAATGCAAGTCATTTATTTTGGTAAATTATTACTAAGGATGAACCATGAACCAAAATTTGAAAATGGACTAAAAATAAAATAAAGAATGCCTACATTTGTCAAATAACTAACTAAATTTGGACAATAATTTAAAAACTAAAAAATTTGACTCGACTTGAAAGCTAGGCAAGTCGAATTAACTTGAAGCGACTCACAGATGACTTGAAAATACTCGAGTAGGATTTTGAATAATTTTTTTTAACATCTACTTATACCTACTATTTTCACTTTGTATTCACAAATGATTTCTATGAAAGTTACTTAAGAAGTAGTATTTTTGCTTCTGATTGCATTAAGAATGACAATGATCAACACCATGGAGAAAATGTTAAAGGAAAGGGGAAAGATCCAATCTTGGTTGACTCATTAGACATGGATGATGTGCACTTAGCTAATTATTGTCATCTTTTTCTTCTTCTACTCTTTCCCTTCTCTCTCTTTCTTCAAATTTGAGTTTCTAGGTTTCTTTTTTCTTTTTGGTGTTTGTAGATCTATTATTAGAGAATTGATGAAATAAATTTTGCAACACACAATTGCTTGCAAAAAGGATGCATCTTTTGGCAAATTTGTACTTATCTTAGATGTGTTGTTTGTAAAAATGATATTATATGCCAAAAAGTACAATCCTTTTGGAAAATGTTCACTTTTTTTTTTTTACATGGTTTATTCTAAAACATGATTAATAAATTAAAAAAATGCACATTTTGGCTAATTTATTACATGTTCTATATGGTAATTTTGGAATCTATGATTAGTTGCAACAAAAAAATAATATTTTTAGTAAAATTAAACTATTTACTATATTAATTAGGCTAATGATTACAAAGGGGACTAGTCTAAATTGGGGGTTTTCCATATTTTTTATTAACCCATAGTGGTTTGTTGAACTAGACCTATAGCAGAGCATATTTGAGGCCGGTATGTATTACTTTTAAAAAAATGCATTTTTGTCATGCAATAAAGTAAACTTATTGAGTGGCTCAATTTACTTCCAAATTGAGTATATTGGACTAGTTTATAAGTTAACTTGCAAATTTTAGAACTATGATTTGGACAATTCATGGATCGTGATGATCTAATCCAATTAAAATAGCACATCCAAGACATTTTATAATATGTATAATTTAAGGGTATCAATATCATTTAATTATTAGTGGATCTTATTTAGATTATGCAATGAGATATGAGACATGGAGATGCATTAATTATTTAGAAGTTTTTTTTTTGACAAGTAAGATGCAAAAGAACTATAAAATTGCCTTAAACATTTTGTTTCTTTATTAGAATTGTTAAGAACTTTTTCTGAACTTATTTTCTTCAAATGATAACATCTTGTAGTTTACATCATCTAGTTATGTATTATCTCCTCTTTAAGTTATTCCTTAAACACAAGTCCATAAACCTATTGCTCTTTAAACACAAGTCTCTAACCCTATTGCTTCAAGAACCTGTCTAACTCTTTGCAGACCATCTCTCTCTCTCTCTCTCTCTCTCTCTCTCTCTCTCTCTCTCTATATATATATATATGTTAAATGTTTATTGTTAATATTATACTTAATCTAAATTCATAACTACCTCATTTGTTGATTAATATTCTTTTATACAACCTAAGCCATCCAGAATGATATTAAAGGACTAAAATTGAAAAATATGTGAGTAATTATTACTTTAATAATGAAAAATTTGCTACCTTTGTATTGTAGATAGTCCAATTGATACTAAATATGAATAATCAACTTAGTTCAGGACATCAATAAGGGGGTCTAACAAATTTCTCAATTAAGACCCAATCTTATTAGAATTGCTAAGCAATTGTGAGTAAAACTTGGGTGGGTTGAAGTCTCCACAATTCAAAGGCTTTGAATCATGAAGATTATTTATTGTGTGTCATTTGAGGGGAAGGACTACTACTTTACTTGGTTCATTGAATGAACAAGTTGATTCAAGTTGCACTCCTGCCTACTCATCATATATATAATCTTCTTTTAATGAAGTCAACTCTTTGATCTTTTTTCAAAAAAAGAATGCATGCACAATGCATCATATAACAACCCTAAGCAAAGAGCTATTATGAAGGCAATGCCCTTGTCAAGGCTATTATTGATAACCATATTTATAACACTACATATTTAGCCACACACAGCGACTACCTTTTAATAGTAAGGATACTTCTTTTTGTTTTATTGAACAATATTACCATAACTTATCAAAGATTACAATTTTAAAGATTTCAAAAGGGAACTAATGAATTTCATTTTTTACCATTACATCTTCTTAATGGCTTAGACAGCCCTAACATTTTTGGTTCACATCCTTAAAAAATCAAACAAGCAATCTCTCTATTGTGTAAGATATTCTCTTCAAGGAAATAAATAGCTATTGCCAAGAGACTATATTGTGCATGCTAATGCAATTCCAAGGACCATGTGGACTCATATGTTTGGTCCTTAAGACCATTTTATGTTTGACTCTATTTTAGTTGATGGCCTTAAAACTTGTAAAATAGAAAATCCTAATTTGGATTTATTATTCTTGTTTATAATTTATTAGCAGTCCATTTTACGCAAAAAGGTATTATGGATAGAAGAAAACTAAAACAAAACAGACATCCAAAGAGTTGTACTCTCACTACAAAGAAGTAGAAAATGACAATCCATGTTGGAAAACAAGATCCATTGCCGACCATCTTCCTAACATCTGAGACAACTGAATATAAACCACAATGAAGCAATGCTAAAGTGGTATGGAATAAGCTGGACACTAGTCGTGATAAAGAACCCAACAATGACAAAGATATCGACGGTTGAGGAGCATGTTAGTCCATGCCAATCCAATGAACGAACGCAACTTAGCAAAAATTTAAAACCAACAAATCCAACACCAAAAGATAAATGAGCAGCAAAGGAACTCATGTCAACTACATTTGGTTAGCCAGAAATCAATTTTTTGTAGAAATGCACTTCCCAAGAAATCAATTTCCATATCTTTCAGTTTTTCTAGAAAAGCACTTAGTACTGTGGTATGAAAACATGGAATAAGAATAACTTTCTTTAGAATTAAGAGGTGACTAATTGATTTACAGCTGATAAATTTTGCTTTTCATGTCAAATCAAACAAAGAAAATTCAGTTAATAGAAATGGATCTCAATTTCCTGCTAATCAAACATTGTAACGCAAAAATGCCAAGGTGAGCATAAAAAAAGCACAACAAATACCAACTACAGCAACTGGATTCACACAAGCGAAGCAAAAACAATGAACACAATCGCCGAAACAAAGACCCACACAACACGAGAAGGAACATGAAAGAGCCTCATAAGGTTAATGATAGATGAGCCCAAACAAAGCAAACCTAGATAGCATTGAAACAAACCTAAAACGTAGAAAGTTTACATAGAGAAGGTGTCACATAATGTACACCACCATTGGCAATAATGGAGAGAGGTCGCAGCAAAGAATAAGTGGTATTGAACCACGTAAAAATAAAGGAATAAGTGGCGTAGGAGGAGTGAGCAAACAACTTCCACATAGACTACTAGAGCAAAAGGCACGAGTAGCATCAAGAAAGCAAGAGAGTTGAAAAGACTCCATGCAAGCATGGCAGAGTAGAGCATCCCGCCAAAAGAGAAACCAAACACATGCTTGTGTACCGTGCCGCTCATGCAAGGTAAATGGTATTTTCGATATTCTTCGTAACGGCAAGGGTAAGTTTCGCTAGCCAGAGAACATCAAGGACCACGTGGAATTGTAGACGCCCACTGCACGTAGTTTGTCCGACTTAAGCCATGGTCCCACTATCCTCATCATGACCTCCCCAAAAATGTCAACTCTCACCAGCCACCTACGCTACTTCACTTGTCCGTCCATCTAGTTGGGCCCGCAGTCTCGTGTCACATAGACCGAAGAAGTGCATACTATTTGAAATGGTAGTCCCTTCTCGTGAGTGTTAAAAGTTGCAGAAGGAACCCAAAAATCTAACGACTTGACCGCAAGCAGATGTAAGCAATAGTAATCTGACACGTGGCTAAAAATAATAATAAAAAACTCAGTTCAGCCTGGAAAGCCTTTTCGGTGCGGGAAGAAAGAAAAAGGGCGCTCTTACTTAAAAAAACACCAAATTCTTATTCCCTTTTTTCCTCTTCCTTTGGTTCTTCATTCTTTCTTTTCCATTCCATGTCTTTCTGCTGTGGAAGAAGAAAAAGCAGAGCCCTAAATCTCTACGTTCGCCGACGCTCCACCGTTTTCTGATGACGAAGATCGCCGGAATCTGACGCATCTCGGCTGCTGACCCGCCATGCCGACACAGTCAAGGCTCTAGGCACCAAAAAGGCTGCTTCCTTTTCTTTCTATCTTGACTTCTCTTTTGATATCTGCATCCCATTTTTTGATCTAGAGGGACAAATGTACGTTGTTCCTCCACCTCATGGCTCTGATCCGAATGCCGCCGCTGGAGCTACAGATGTGGCGGCACCCAGAACGTATCGGACGTGGAAAGGCAGCAATGTGAGTGATGGATTTTCTTCTTTTAGGGTTGTATTTGCTTCTTTTCTTCTATCATCAGTTTGTTTCAGCTGAGAATTTGCTGTTTTGTTATGGTGAAGTTAGGGGTTTCAGATGGTCTTTACGTTGGTTTCTTTCTTGTTTGGTGGTTTGATTTCCTTTTGTCATGATAACAAAGGGAATTGCTTTGCTGAATATGTTTTATGATCTGATTAGCATGCAGTTCTTGTATCTAGAATTGTTTCTCCGTAATTTCTGGAAAGGACTGGGAGTTATATTTCTCTTGCTTCTTCATATGTTTTCTTACAATGTAATTCTACCTGTTATTTCTGAGATTGACTGAATAGGTTTCTGAACAGTTTGCCGCTGAAATGTGGTAATTGGTTTCAAGATGCACATGAGTCTTGCCTTTTCTGGTCTTATATGATGTAGAGCAATTTGAAGGGTGTGTAGGAACTGAAGCAAACTTTAATAGGTTTTGGAGACAGCTATGATGTTGAGACCTCTATTACAGGTTACCTATTTTTAGGAAGTAGGTTGAGATTGGAGCGAACAATATTTTGGAGATTTAAATCCAGTTTTTTGGGGTTGTATATTTGTTTGTTGCAATTCTGGAGCTTCTGGTGCCGAAAACTTCAAATAAAAGAAGCATTCGTGCTTTAGGGTTAGCTGTATGTTTCTATAACTTGAACACTCCAGTTTTGGTAAGCTTACTTGCAGCATGCCTTCAATGTAGAATATCTTAGTTTTGAAACTTCTCTTTTGGGAATAATAGTGTTAGATTCTGACTCACTACTTGCTAGTGGTGATGCTTCTCAATCACCTCCTGATAGTGGTGTAATGAAGTGGGACCTAGAGTTGCAGGAAAATGAGCTCAGCTCAATTTTCACCAGCCAACGCACTGGGGCTGCAGGTTGGGATTGGGATAAGAAATATCTTCTGTAGCGTGTTAAATTCTCTTTCCTTTTGGTCCAGTGTTTTTGCTTTGTGGGAGCTTTTAGATGTTTGCAGAATTCAGTGTAAATGACAGCTTGGTTTGGTCTCCTATGTTATCTAACACTGAGAAAGACTAGAATAAGAACTTGCTAGATGGAGGAAAGCAACTTGATTGGTTGAGGAGACTGCTATAAGTTTGCTGCCTTGATGGTAGGCTTATGTGGTAACATCAAGTGAGATGGACATCAGAAGGTAGTCTATGCTATTGGTGGATATCTTACTACCATGTTGCCAGTACCTGCTTTTTGACCAGGGTCTTGCAATTTTGAGTTTTTCTTCGTAATCTGACTCATATCTGAGGTATAGGCAAGACTTAATATCATCTTGTAACGTATGAAAGCAATCATCTAAGTTCCTTACTAATTCTTACATTTTCACTTTCAGTGTTAGTTTCAATTGCTTCTTTGCCCTAATGCTTTTCTTGACTGTTCTCCCTTTGATGTTCATATGAAATGCTGAAACTAGACTCTAAGGACAATGTGCCATGAACATAAAGATGAGACAGAAGTTGGGTGACTGCAATATGTTCCACATAAAGTTGAAAGAGAACAATGCAAAGGAAACTTAATCCCAACAACTAAATTCTGGCAATGTGCATTCATCCTGTCTAATGCATGCAGGACCTCCTTGTTTGTGGTCTTAAGGCATATTGAAATGAAGTTTAATCAGGAATGCTGAATCTAATTTGTCATAATGGATGTCCCTGTCCTCTAAAGTCCAGCTGATCAACTTCCACTACCAGAAACTGTTGTTGCTTTGTTTGCAAATGGTCTTCTAGATTACGATCAGGCACAAATACAGCTAAATCCTTTTGATAGGAAAAACATCACCATACCAAAATCAAGAATCTTTGCCACCTCATCTGCATGCACCATATGGTTCAAAACAAGGAAATAATGGAATGCTATAACAGGGCAACAAAGGACAAGAACTGATTAGTGATTCACAATTTTTTATGTTGCCTTACATCATAATAGTTGAGAGTTTGTCAACTATAGTAAATGAAGTGGTCAATCATCAACATCTTATGCAAACCTACAATCCAACAAAAATCTGGGTTTTTTAGGGGACAATGGAAAGACCATAACCTTTGAAGTGGACTAAAAACCACCACTTCCAACCAAACACATGCAAAATGACTTCATTGAGAAAGCCCCATGTGATGAACTCAAACACTGTTAACATGACCGAGGCCCCACCTAGACATGTGCCCATGGCCTGCCAACAATCCCCCAACCCAAAAGTTTAGAAATCCAAATGACATATACGCTTAAGGTGAGTAGACGCTAGCCCTAGAGCATTTTTTTGAAGATCTGGCCTTTCATCATGAATAGCATGCTGAAACTAAATAACCCATGAGAATCATCACATTTTGACAATCCGAATCACTTGTTTTGGGTTTGAAATGGAAATGAATGGCCTTGATTTCTGACCTAAAGAAACATAGGCCAAAAGTTTTCAATGGTAATGATATTTGATTTCTAGCCTATCTAACCGATTCCAAACATCTACAGAATATAATCACCATAATTAAGAAAAAGGCAGCTTCTACTCATTAGGATGCTTGAGAGCATTTACATATATCGGGACTCAATCCAAATAATTTCTACAAGCCTTGTTTTTAAGAGCCCTAGCAGGCATACGTGGTCAAGCATGTAAGAAGAAGTCTACACCCTCCTTTTTTTATACATTTTTTTTTCTAGTAGATCTAAACCATTTATCGTACTCTTCATACAAAATAGGTAACCCATTATAAATCATTGCATTTGGGCCACGTAAACATGGATGGCCACTATTTTGGGCCTTAGAGTAATTGTATAAAAATGGATGGCCATTGTTTTTTGCTCATGAAACATAGGCTAAAAGCTTCCAATGGGTATGAAATTTGATTGGTTACCTATCTAAGCCATTATCAACATGATGAGCACTTTCAATCTATAGAGCAAAGTTTCACCAAGCATGAAAAATAGGGAGTGAACTTGTCATGCTCAAGGGCACGTACGCACCCACCGAACTCTTTCATTTACTGCCAAGATCGGAAATTTGAATTTGATGTTAAGGTGGTTTGAAACTTTGAACATTAAAGCATTATCTGTATCCTTTTTCTTTTAAACAAAAAAGCATGATCCACTTATAATCGTGACTTCTGAAAGAAGTCGATTATCAGGATTTATAGATTGCTTTTTCTGCCTCAGGTGAGTTTTTGTATTTCTCATCTTGGTTTAGTTGCATGGGAGCGCCTATTCTGAACTTCAGGGTTTTACTGTTTGAGATAGTTGAAAGAAAACTCCTATCATGGACAAGGATCTGTGTCCTTTGGAGGAAAAGTTGAAGCTTGTACAACATAAGCTCTCCAATCCATTGCCCCCTTGACATAAAATCCTGGCTCTGTCCCTGCATGTATCCAACTGAGAACACCTCCTGAAACACTTCTAAGCCCCCATTCTTTGAAGTTCCTTGAGAAATAGCAGTTAAAACCAATGTTCATCCTTCTTTCTAAATACTCCTCCAATAGAATTTTTATGCCAAGTAATGCCAAAAGTATCAAATGCAAAGGACTTTATCAGACACGAGTCTTCTCAACACCCAACTCCTATCACCCACATTGGCTCTTGACCTAAAAATTGAACTCTACATAAGGTAATGTTCCAATGCTTTAGGACTTAGGTAGCATGAAGTCAAAGCCATACATCCGACAATGTTTAAATGAATCATTTATCTTTTCACTAAGAAACTTGGCTCGGACCACTCTAGTTTTGAATTTTTGGAACCCATTCTGCGAATTTTTAAAAATTTAAAAAGTATACAGGAACTGCTCATATTTTACTGCTTTAGACTAAATATTGTTTCTTCTTCATGCATTCATTTACGAGGCTATTAATGACACTGAAATTTCTTATGAAGTGGTCATATGTTGGCAATGAATGGAACTTCATACTTCACCAGCTACCATTCCAGCAACTGCACTCAACCTTTCTTGATTGATCCTCACCCTTTGGAAGAGACCACATAGTGAAGAACAATATACTTTGTTGCATGATCTGTACTTTGAAATTCAAAGGGCTTGGAGATTTCCACACTTGATGATTAAGATACACTTCTGGACTTAGAAAACAGAATATTATACAGTGAGAAATAACAAATTTACCAATAAGAGGGCAGAGCTCTGTCTAGAATGTCGAGCTCAGATGAGAACTGTACCAAGCTTTGGGTTAATTAGTTTTTCATTTGCTTTAACAAGTAAAAGGGCCTTTGATTGGTGTAGCATCTCATAAAATGTCCTCATACTTGAACTCAACAAGGTAAGACCTGGTTGACTTGGGGAAGCTGAAGATTGACCCTGGGAGTTTAGACATTGGGATTAAGTATCCACATTTTAACACTACAGAAGTTAGTGAGGGAGAATAAGAGTCACAAGCAGCGAGTGCAATTCCAATGATTTCATAAATATTAAAGAGTTTGCAGATTCATTATTTTGGGTTGTGGAGAGGGCGCAAAGTATTCATCAGACATTAGGGAGATTCTAGTTATGTATTTGGATATGTTTCTCTGATCTTAGGTCATGTGAAGTGGTCTGGGGGTTTTTGCTTGACAACACTTGCTGGAAAGGACTCTATATTGTTCTTTGGCTCTCTTGAGGCTAGTCCCATTTATGTCCAAAACATGAATGATTCTAATTCTTGAGGCTAGAGCTCTTCAGCTCTCTAAGGATAGTTTCTCCTATGATTGTAATTCTCTAATTTTGACAAGCTGGTGGGTAGTGTTAGATGGAGAGATAGTAACACTTTAGATTCTTTAGAAACATACTATATACAAGAAATGAAATGAAGGAGCTTCAGGTGAAGGATTTGGAAGGTGCTAAGATGAGAGGACTGTGGCCAGTGGTAGAAGTTGAAGGCGTTATGGTTGAGTGTTATCAACAAGAGATTTTGGGCCTTCAGATGCAAGATTTCTTCAAAATACTAGAGAGAGGTCAAGACTAGCTAAATAGAGGAGAAGCTCAAGATAGGGTTTTCCACCTCCTAATGGGATGAGCTGAAGTTCATTAGGAATTCATCAGCAAATCAAGGGGGTGAAGAAGGGTTAAAGTGGTAAGAAATATTTTGCTCACTTGTCGGGGTTCTGTTGGAACTAACTCAAATTGTGTGAAGCATGCAATTTCTTAGTGGCCTCAAAATCTTCACTTAGAGACTCTTCAACTGGATTGGGTGATGAAGAAAAATGATGATCAAAACTTGACTAACATTGTTTGTGAAGGGGGGGATATTTGTCAAGTAGTATCTTCAGCTTTCATGCTTCTATGATTCTTATGATGTGGAGGATTCCATTTCAAAGGAGGTTGCTTTTGTAGATGTTTTCAAGTATGAACCAATCTTTAGTTTTATTGGTGTTTGTACTCTGTATTTTTAGCTATCAACTAGAAAAGAAGTGAAAATTACTGGCTATGCATGACATCATGATTACATCAGCAATTACTAACCTAGCAGTTTAAGTAAGAAACAGCATAGAGAGAATAATATTTTAACATATATCATCATCATCATCATCAAAGCCTTATCCCGATTAGGGGTTGGCTATACCAACCTTGTTCCTCCATTTACCTCTATCAAGTTTTTTTGTTTCATTAAGTTCAAGAGTTTTTAAATCTTTTTTACCCACTTCTGTCCGTGTCCTTTTAGGCCTTCCCTTGCCCTTTTAGAACCTTCGACTTGGATTGACTCACTGTTCTAACTGGTGCCATTTTTGGTCTATGTTGGGCATGTCTAAATCATCTAAGTCTATCTGCTCCATCTTGTTACCTATTGGTGCTACTCCTAAGTTTCCTCCAATGTTTTCATTTCTAACTCTATCCTTTCTTGTCTTGCTACTCAGCCATCTCAACATCATGACCCTTAGTGAGGTTTCCTGATAGAAGCCATCCTTGACTTGTGTGTTCTTTTGCTTTGTTCTTGGCCTGATGTTGGTTTCAGGTTTTGCTTATGGCAAAGCTTTGTCACTTGCTTGTATCATTTGTGAAATCTTTTGTCACATGGAAAAAAAGAAATTGAAAGCCCATGAGCCCCAACTATATGGCACATAACATGAGAAATTGGACTTTGCTTCTGATACAGGAACTTCCCAAGTAAGAGAAATGTAGTAAAGTCTGACATGAAAGTTAGACATGAAGAAACATTTTGATTTTTGATAGGATGGAATATGTTTCAACACTTTTTAGAGTTATGCAAATTAGATTCCATTTCTATGGACCTATGTAGATAGCAGTCCCTATTTTAACAAGTACAGGAAATGTTAGGATTAATATTCTTGTTTCTCATTCCATTAGGTTGTTGTGGGGAAAATTACGTTATTTTTTTTTTCCTATTACAGGGAGGTTAAATTTTGGTTTTAAAGGGTTCTAATAGATTTTACTAGATTTCTGTATGTTAATTTCACTGAAATTTGCAGGTTTAATTATTTGCTGCAGCAGATAATCTACTCTGGGCTACTAGTTCATATTATATGTTTGTTCCACTCCTGTCATCATAATGCCCTTGACTTTTAATGTTAATGAGCTGTATAATTTTTCTGATTTTGGCCACTTGTTTTGTGGAATCCAATGCCCTTAGTGTTCCTCAACCACATTAAATCCATTTAGTCGGGTTAAACTTTACCAGGCAGGTGTAGCCATCTTTCTTTCCAATTTGGTGATTCAACTTTTCAGTTCCTTTTAGGTTCTCCATATCTGGATTTATTCTTCAAATAACATCGAATTAATTTGGAAATAAGTTATAGCCTTTTACATACATATGATTGAATGGTGCCAGTGATTCTTGTAGCTGGAAGTTGAAAGGATAACAGTGATGGTGAGGACAATATACTATCTTTATTTGGTGTATGAATTTTCATGGTCCTTCTCTCCACTTGTTGCTAGGATGCATTTATTCTTGGAACTAGATATTGTCACTTGTCAAGGTTAATAAAATGAAACCTTGAGGGACTGGATGTGCAGCAGCTGTCTGTATTTGTGCTACACCAATGAGTGTGTTGCTGGCAGATGCAAGAGAACACCTCATTGAATTGTGTTATACTACCAGTTATCTAGTTTTGTTTGATTTCGAAAAACTCCTGTTCTGGGTAGTTCATGAGTTTCCACTTTGTCTGCATGTGACTGTACCTGTGCTGAGGATTCTCCAACATATCAAATAATAGACTAAATTATTTATCTAGCAAGCTCAAAAAAATTATCATTTCCCTTCACATATATTTGCTAGGATATTTGCATTAATGTCAGAAGCTGGTTGGTTTTGTAATTTCTGTAGAGATAAAACATTCCATTTTTAGCCTGTTCCATCTCATTACAAATGTTACTGAAGCTGCCTTATCTCGAGACATTAGAATACTTTCTGCAGCAAGTTCTCTCTGAATTAGTTGATTCGACATCTTCAGATGAGGATTTATTTTGGTGGTTGAATTGTATTGCGCATGATATATATTGGGTATCTAATCATCGATCACATTTTCAATAATCAAAACCACATGGATTCAATTAAAGTTCTTTTTAATCGATAAAGCTGGCATTGGGGTAGTGGGTTCTATTATAGACTTTTGGAAAAATAGATGTCTTCTGATCTTGCATTGGTATAGCCATTATGTTATCCTATGTTTCTCATGGCGCATGGTTAATTGCACTTCTTGCAGATATTTTTCCTTCAAGGAAGGTTTATATTTGGACCAGATGTGAGATCCCTGGTGCTGACCATATTCCTCATCGTTGCTCCGGTCATTATTTTCTGTGTATTTGTTGCAAGAAAATTGATGGATGACTTCTCTCATCATCTAGGAATATCAATAATGGTGGTTGCTGTTGCATTCACATTATATGTGAGTATCATCTCTGTCTGAATGTCCATTTAAGTTTGATGTTTAACAGAAAGTTATATATTTTGGCATTTGTTGCTTGTAACTTTAGTGTAGTTGATGCTTATATCATGAGATCATGATGGATACCTGATGAACTAACAGTTGATTTGCTTGGAACTGTACTTTGCTAGGGATTCATATTTCTTGGCCAGAAAACAACCTCTTACTATCTTAACTGCATGCTTTGTTAGCAATGAATTTTTGCTGTTATCTGTTTAGGGTATTACGTCCTTGGTTATTTGTAACATCAGTTGACCCATGTTCAGTCCACTTGTTCAATATCTCTCTCCAGTACTTGACACTGGGGGATCCTGATTATTGTTTTTCACAATCTTCACGAATTTACTGGCTTGTTGATTTGGTTTCTAATCTGCCTATCTGTTTTAACTTCTTTATACAGCAACATTACTAGAGATGTCACATATTGTCTAATGGCACTTGCTGATTCCATTTGTAATCCTTTAGACTATCAGCAGTGTAGGACCTTTCAGGTCCTGCTTCTTTTGGTATTTTTATACTCATATTTTGTAATGAGATAAGTGATCTATTTTATTTTGTTTCTCCCCTATGGATAATTGTAAACCACACTTGGGATTTGAGGTATTGGTTAAAAGAAAAGAAAAAAAGAAAAAAGAAAAAAAGAAAAGGTTAAAATACCAAGCTTGAATTCTTTTGAGTCGTAAATATAAGCTTGTCAGTTTCTGTTTTTTCTTCTAGTAAAATAATTTCAGCATAATTTGCAACAGGACATAATTTTGATAGGTTAAAAGTCATAAATATTATTTTTGGTGGTTTTATGTTAAATGTCAGTCTTTGAAATGATTCAGGCACCCATTTCCTTTAAGGTGGCTTTGATGCTGAAGTAGTGTTGTTTCAAAATATAGTGGCACTCATTTTCATTGTTTCCAATCACAGTGACCTCAACTTCCTCTACTGCAATACCACCTAATAATGAGGATCATTTAAATTAGTAGTCTTCACAACTAAGGATCAAGAAAACTTGGTTGTTTCATCTTCAACTTTGAGCCAAAAAGTCAATGGCTGATTAGGATTCTTGAGATTGACTTTCTGGTGGCTGAAGAGGTTGGGATCAACAAGAAACTGGTCGGATTGGCCTGAAAACCCTGACTCACTAGCTGGCTAGCTGTTGGTGGCTGCACTCAAAGTCCGGGCAATCAAAAGCTCGACCGAGATCCTGGTAACCTGGAACGTGGAATGCTGGGTGCACGGTTCAGCTGAGTCGATGGGGCAGGAATTTGACCAAGAAAAGGCGAGCACACTATCTCCAAACTCCTCTTGGAAAGTTAGTTTTCCATGTATAATAGATTGCACCATTTTGTATACTTCGCCCAGGCTTTTCAATCATGGTGGTGATGGTCCCAAAAAATTTTTGTGTGATTTTTGTAGTTCATTTGCAATTCTGACTTTTTAATACTAACTAAAAGGGGCATCTCTGCCTTTCTGTTTGCAGTTCAATCTGCTGTCTCAATTTTCAAAATTTGACTGCTACCATGTTTTTACAAAAATCCAATGAGTCAGGGATGGGTGTTTACAGAACCCAAAATAATTAATGTCTTTTTACTAATTGCTCAAACTTGAACCAGGTTGCGCACTTATCCCTTTTCTCAAAGTAAGCATTCTCCTTCTCTTTCCTCCATAAGTTTTGTGTCTCGGTATTTCAGCATCAGCAAAACTTAATACCATATTACTTGTTATAAATGAGTTACCTTTATGTTTTGGTTTTTTCCTTTGACTAAAATTAAATTATCCCTGAACAAGGAAAAGATTGCAACAGTGAAGATAGAGATTGGCCACCTATAAGAGTTATGATATATGAGATAGCCAGCAGGACAACTCTTATGCACCTGTAGAAAAGATAGATTGAGTCCAAGTAAAGTGATGAGCTACTATGGTTTGTTTTTTTCAATTAGCCTTATTCTTAGCTACCAGTGCCATTCACTTCCATTATAAATTATAGTACTGAATTCTTCATTAAGCTGACTAGTAATATATCTTATCCATACTTACAATTTATTGTAAGTGATTGTTGTGCTATCATCCAACCAATGTCTTCAGATTTTTTGGCAGGGTGATAACGACATTGTTCAGCATGTTTATGTATGTGTTGTTTTGGACTAAATAGTGAAGGCTGTAATTGGCCATTGGTGTGGGAGGATGTGCATATTCATAGTTAGGAGAGGGTGTACATGAACCTGGTGTTGTAACATTTATACTCGTGTGCTGATAATGGTTAGTAGAAGCTGAACTATGTTGCTTGCTAGCAGATACTTTCACCTTTGAAGTTAAAGTTTGCAAATGAAGTAATATGATGGTTTGGGAACAGCAGCAAACATTCTTAAAATTGTACAAAGCGTAAATCTTATATGATTTGCAAGGTTTTTGAAGATCATGATTGACACGGTTTTCAAGGGAAGAACTTCTGTGTTTGGGTAGCTGTTTGGACCTTTAAAGTAAGAGGATGTTTCTTTGGTAGCAATGACATTATTAAATGTCTTTGGAATCCCAGGGAAGAGTGTAGAAGGATAGTGCATTTGAGTTTCTATAAATGTGGCTTGAGAAAGTCTTGAAATCATCTATTAGAAGCTAGAGCTTAACAAAAGATGTTCTAGAATTGTGGGGTTGGAGAAGTGTGGTGCGTCAAGAAGATACTTGATGACAATAGTATCTGTAGACTGCACCAAAGATAATGCTTCTGGTCTAGAATATTAACTTCATCCATGTGCGATATAAGAAAGTTTGAAAAGGGATAGCGGAGAAAGCAAAGGAGGTAATTTGTTAATTATTATAGCACCTAAATAACTTGATCAAGTGGATGGCCGTTCTTCATTCATTGTCTGCTTAAAAGAGGTAGTGCAGTGTTGGTGGGTATAGCACAGAGCCTTTCTCTTCCTTTCTTTTGTTTTTTTTTTTGGGGGTGAGAGTTTTTGCAAACTTCAGAAGATGGTACAGATGCAGGTAAAAACAAATACATGCATGTTAATGAAGCAAACTTGAAGCTGCACTAGAAGAATGGGGATGCGAGGAAAGATAGGAGAGCAAAGGATGAACGATTGACATCATCGGGGAAATGGACTTGTAAGGAGAACTGCTAGTAGTAGTAGTCCTGCCATATAATAGGATTCAATAAATTAGATGGTAAATGGACTTGGTTGTATGTTGGAGCAGCATCTTATTCTCTCTTGTAAGGATTCTATTTACAAAGTGCTATGAGGAATCTAAGGATAGCTCATGTAAAGGCCAGCTTCTTACTACTGAAACATATCTTCATCACACAAATGGCACCAATAAAACCTTGAGAGTTCTTCTCCATGTGTTTTTGAGCCATGTACAAGTTGCTAAGCTTTCTATATCACTAGAAGCATCAAGGAAAATAAGAAATAAGGGACAAAATTGGTGCTCATGGACATAGAAGAAGTAGCTGTAACTTAGCTATTACTAATCATTTCAACGTAAGTGTATAAAAAGCAAGTGTATAACTTCATTAGTAAGGTTGCCATGCTCTATGGATCAGAGTGTTGAGCTGTTAAGGAACAACATATACATCGGATGAGTGTAGCTGAAATCGGATCTTGAGATGGATGAGTGGCAAGACAAGAAAGGATATAATTAGAAATAAAAACATTAGAGGTAACTTAGGAGTAGCACTAATAAATAACAAGATGAGGGAGATCAGACTTAGATGGTTTGGACATGTCCAATGGAGATAAAAAATAGCATTGGTTAGGAGTGAGGCAATCCAAGTTGAAGGTTCTAAAAGGACTAGGGGAAGGCCCAAAAGAACGTGGATAGAAGTGGTGAGAAAGATTTAAAAACTTTGGTACTAAATGAAGCCATGACACTTAATAGAGTGGAATGGAGGAACAACATTTATGTGATGATGATGACAATGATGACTTTATTGGTATATGATAGGGACAGTATTGGGCATAGAAGGCAACAAGGATGTAACAAATAAGTGATGCAGTCAATCAGTTAGGATATACAGAGTTGAGTAGGATATGCTAAACAAACAAAGCAGTTAGTATCTAATCTGTTGAATCTGTTACAGAGTTAGGCAAGAATATAATTAGTTGGTTAGGAAAATATGCAGTTAGTATCCAATCTGTTATAGGTATCCAATCTGTTACAGATTTAGGAAGATAGGGAAGATAAAAGGGAGAAGGCAGGGAGAGGCAGGAGGAGGAAGAAAAGGAAGAAAGTAAAAGGGAGTGGGAAGTGCAGAGGAGGAACTGAGGTTCCTACTTCCCACTAGTTCCAGTAGTCTTTGTTTTGCTTGATTGATTGTAAGGTTCCCTGTAATTCATCCACTTCATCAATAAATTGAGCTCCAGTTCTTTCTGAACACTGCTTATTATCAAGTTTCATTTCTTCCTGGCCCAACAGTATATCTAGTAAATGTGAGTTTATATATAAGTTTTGTTTTGGCTTTAGTTTCTCTGTTGACTCGTTGAGATAATTTCAGTTAAGTGAATGTTCTAACCTAGTACCAATATGCAAGTTTATATTATATTCACATGACATAGGATATGGTGATCAAGATGGTTTAAAACTGTGTAGAAATAAACTCAGAATTTACTTTAAAACTAGAAAACATAGTTTTGTACACACTGGATTGGAATTTATCACTGAGGACATGAGTTTATCTATGAGAAATTTGAGTATAACTATGAAGACCTCAAATTTTATGCTGAAAACAAACTGAACTATGAAGAACACAAGTTTATATGTGAAGAAAACAAACTGAATATGAATAACACAATTTATGCGAAGATGTTGAATTAACATATGAAAAAGCACAAAATAGGTCACGCCCAATGAGACTGAATTTGTTGTTATTGGGAATTTTTGAGGATAAACAACAAAAAACATGAAAGTAAGACAGAAGTTCTGGATTTGACACCTAAAAAGCTTGAACAAGACACCAAGAGTCGCTCTTAGCTTTCTTCCTCTAGGAATTGAGAATAACAAATATTACTAGAGAATTAGAACTCTAGAGCACGCATAAGCAATGCAAAGCTTCAAATTGAATTCAATTCATAAACTTCTCATTAACATAATATGTAAAAACATGTCCCTCCCCCTTCTCCTTTTCTTCTATACATATATACACATTTTGGTTTGGGTTTCCAAAGAGAGAGAATCTTAGTTTTCTTCTTAATACATTCTAAAGATTAAAGCTTCTTCAATTCAAACATTCTAAAAATTGAAAATGTTTTAATACCAAACTTCTAATGTAAATTCCGAGAAACTGAATCACTTAAAAATTCTAAAAATTGACATAATGCTTTCTCAAAATGAATTAAGCATGTTTCCTAAAAGTAAATGCTCATTCAGTTCTAGCCTTCCTCTTTTCTTATCAGCCCTACTTCCAATCCTTCTGTTCGATGTGCATCAAAGCCTTATCCTGATTAGGGGTTGGCTAGAAAAATCTTGTTTGATGTGCATACAATTGGTTATTTTAATCTCAGCAATTGTTGGGGCACAGTTTTATGCCATTCTCACCATCTTGGAAAGCAGGATCTTTGGTGCAATATGAAAGCTGCATTTTTAAGTTTTGCAGAAAATATTCATAAAGCTTTAGAAGATTAAAACTTGGTGCAAAATGAAGTAGACAAGATGTTCAAGAAAGTCATCTTGAGAAGTAAAATTATTTTGGTGGTAAAGTATGACTTTAAACATGAAAAGGATGTTGCACTATGCAATAAGAACAAGTTTCTTCAACTTGATTAATCTACCCAAAGAACTTGGGCATCCCACTAACGCTCTGATACCAATTGGGTGCATAATTGTATAGAAATAAAGCTGGAATTTGCATTAAAAGTAGAAAATTTGGTTTCATAAATAAATGATTCAAATTTATTAATGAGAAAAGTGAGTTTATCTTTGAGAAATTTGAGTGTAGATATGAAGTTCACAAATTTTATGTCGAGAAGAGACTCTAACCAAGAAGAACACAAGTTTATATGTGAATAAAATGAATTGAAATATGAAGTATGAGTTTATGCAAAAAAAAAAGAAGAAGTAAATTAAATTATGAAATCACAAGAATATATGTAGGGAAATCACAATGACACTGAATTATTTTTGGGATTTTTTATGATAAACAGCAAAGAACAAGAATATTAGATAGAAGTTTAGGAGTCTTCACCTGACAAGCTTGAACAAGACACCAAGAGTTCTTAGCTTTCTTCTTCAAGGGTTGAGAGGCACACTTCCAAAATAATAGGGAATCAGCACCCTAGAGCACACATAAGCAAAGTAAAGCTTCAACCTCAATTCAGTTCATAAAACTTCTCAATGAACTAACATGTAATAACCTTTGTTAGGGTTCCTAAGGAGAGAGAAATCCTTGATTTCTCCTCCAGACATTCTAAAAACTATAGCTTTCTAAATTCAAACCTTCTAAGGACTAAAATGCTCTAATGCTAAACCCCTAGTATGACTTTCTAAAAACTGAATTACTTAAAAATGTTCTATAAGTCAGTTGTACACTTCCACAAAATGAATTAAGCATGTTTTTCTAAAAGAAAATATGCCATGTTCCTCTCCAATCTTCCTCTTTTTGGTAGGCCCCACTTCCAATCTGCTGTTCAACATGCATATACTCAATTAATTTGAGTTCTGTGATTGTTGAGACTTGGTTTTAATGTTACCAAGAGTTCCCAGCTTGTGGGTCACTTCAAACGTTTCCTACCTGTAGAGTCACATGCTAATTGTTAGTCATGCCTGCCACCTCAACGTTTGTATATGGAAAACTAGGATTTCACCAGCATTATCAGCATCATACTGCACTGGTTTGTATTCCACTATTTGTCATACTGGTTGAAAAAGGGCATGTGAAGACCCCCCTACTGGGGTCCAGTGAAATATCTGTGAATAACGGAATACTGGCTGGTTTTTTTAGGCATTTTGTATGCTGGCGAGCATGCTACTTATCCTGAAAAATTAGTCCTAGATCTCTTGCTTCCTCTTTCTTCTTCTTCATCTTCCTCACCCTTCTTTCTTCACATTGACCTCATTGTGGAAAAAAATGTTGCTGGAAAGAGTGGAGGCTTTTGTCTGAGGATGGTTTGATCCAAATGCATTTTTCTATGCTCTTTCCTAGAAAAGTTCAACATCCAATTTTTACAGGTCTTATGGTTCAAATATAGTGGAGGTTAAGGCAATTCTGATGGGTTTCATACTTTGGCAGGCTTTGAGGCCGAACTGTTTGATTGTGAAAGGCTTCTTAGAATGCTATCTGATGGTATAGAAGGTTCTATTGTATCCTTGCCAACTTTGATTTTAATGAAAATAATTGTCTCTAATAGTGACCAAAGTTTCTAAAGGGGAACCTTGGCGCCAACAATTGAGTTGTTGTCATGTGACTTAGAGATCACGGGTTTGAGATGTGGGAGCATTTGTGGTCATCCCGGGACCCTGCATATGCGATAGTTTCATGCACTGGGCTGCCCTTTCAGTGACCAATTTTTGGTTTCCAACATCTGAAGAAGATAAATTATTTCATTAAACTGTATAGGTGGTTCAATCTCATGTTGATGCATTAGATGAATCATTCTTGTCACTCACATTTGGAATATGAAAAGTCCTTTGGTCATTGTTGGAATTTTTAGGTTCTTACCTTTCCTACTATTATGCTGAGATTGATTTAAGTTCCATTGCTAAAAGAGGACTTAGAAATTCCTATTTGGTGTGGTAATTCTGTCTTGCGGCATGTGTTTGCAAGGAGATGTCTGGAAGGAGGGGTATAAACAATTAGGAAGTGAGGATGTAGAAGAATGTTATATAGCCTTGTCAATGCACTTTCACTGTAGTCACTAAGTCCATCTCTGGCCCCTGATTGCACAAGCCTTCATTGCTTACCAACATAGTTGAAAAAATAAAAAATGCACTTTCAATGTAGTCACTAAATCCATCTCTGGCCCCTGATTACACAAGCCTTCATTACTTACCAACATAGTTGAAAAATCAAAATAGCATTTTTTCGAGATGAGCTGCTAAATATGAGAAGTTGTATTTCCTAATCACAACTTTTCAGCAGCGGAGATGCCATTGTTGTATGCCTAGAAGATCAAATGACAACAAGAGAATGTGATTGAAATATTTGAACCTCACAAAAATATTTTAAGAGCAAATGGAGTTCCAATTTGAGTGATACTTTTGTTACAGAAAAGCAGGAAAGTTGTTGAGACCAAGAAGGAACTGTGATACAAGCAGAAAACAATATTTTCCTTACCATAAGAAAAGACACTATTTAAGCTTATCAGCTTCACAATCTTGAGGGAAAAACCTCTCGATAAATTCAAGATAGTAACTCCCAGCCAGAAAGAGGCTCTGGTTGGGATCTTCATGTCAGATATTGAAGCAGCAGTTGGTTATGTGGTGAAAGTCTTCATTTAGTTGGGTGGTTTTCTATTTGAAGCCTAGCAAACAAGAGATCTACTTTATGATGACTCTGTTAGGATTTCAAGAGTGCAGTGGATTGTCCACATGCTTCTTTTCTTCAATCCTGGGCTTCTTTTAGTGTTCCAGAATTCTGATTGTGCCTGTTTTAAATGGAAAATAGAAAATAAGGAACTTTTCCATTCTTAATGTGATGCTAGAAATTAAACAGAAGAAAGTGAACAAAAAGCAACATAATTAGTAGGAATAACAATCATTACCAGAAGACCAAGTTTGGTGCAGTAAATCAATTGAAAAAATGCTTTATATTGTGATGCATTATGAGCTAATAAAAACACTTGGGGTGGAGATTTTCATGTTTGTGCATGTCGAACTCCAGCTAATAACACGGAAGCTTCAAAGATAATGCTTATGCACGATTTCTAGTTCAAGAAGCAAGTTTATTTTTAGAAAGTTTACAAGAAGTTCCAGTTTAATTTGTTTTCAGGAATGCCTTGATGTTTAGAAGGTTGAGTTCTTAAGTGTAAGAGTTTAGGAAAAATGAGAATCAGAAAGTCTTGCAGCTCAAGCACTTAGTGGGCTGAGTTTTGAGAGGAAGCAATCCCTGTATAAGATCTTCATATGTGTAGTTTTGGAGTTCTGCTATCACCATTGAATGAACTGAATTTTTGGAGAAATTTCTCTCTACTTGTGAACTGCAGCTGTTGATGCACGGGTACAATTCTCATCTTCATTTCTAAGTACAACGCTTAGAACTTTGCCAATGCTCTTGATGCAATCGCCCAGCTCTTCCAGATGCACAGCCTGACGAATCTATCTTGTTATTTTCATTTCTTTTTTTTCAAAATACCCGGAATGTAGTTTGTTTCTTACTGGTTCAATTCCAGCATCCTAAGATTCATCATGGAGTCTTTATTTTGAAGTTATTTGTAGTTTAGATTCTGTTGGAATTGGAAATCTGCTGAGGATTATTGTTTTTCAAGTGTTACTAAGTTATCAGAGATTTCTCAGCACATGAGTATCTGTGTATTTGAAATTTCTGTTTAGTTTATCTATTTGACAAAAAATCTTAACTGGGGTCCTTTCCATTCTATTGAACTTTTTCCAAGTGGGTAATTGAATTCCTTCAGAAATACAGTTTGTTTTCTCCACAACCAAATTTTCTTGAAGCTAAGCTTACTGATTCTGCATTGTTCCTTCACTTCTGATAATTTTGGAGTTATTTTGGGCTTAGTTTGACTTTCACAAAATCAGAAAGACAAATTTTTAAAACTATCCTGCATCAAATTGCAATAACAAAAGCTTTGGAGAAATCTCTCTGCCAATAATCTAATAATGAGAGGATCTTCCCTGATTGAATCTGATTTTTCAAGGCGTTCTTGAAATTTCAGAAGTTCCTAAATTGCTACAAAAAATTCAGTATCTAACTTGGGATTTTCCTTGGAAGGTTTTAGGAATAACTTGGAATGAATAAAGGGTAGCCTGGTGCATGTAGCTCCCATGTATGCAGGGTCCTTGGAAGGGGCGGACCACAATGAATCAATAGTACACAGCCCTACCTTGCATTGCAAGAGGCTGTTTCCACGCCTCGAACCCTTAACCTCAAGTTCACAAGACAACTTTACTGCTCCCCCAAGGCTCCCCATCATGTCAATAGTACACTACAACAAGAACTTGGAATGGATCATGTCAATTAATGTGCATTGAAAGGTTCTCTGTATTGGTTCATTCACTGTGGCAGGGATATGGATAGAAAAATCTAAAGATTTCGCATAGTAATTTAGTAATTTTAGTCCAAAAATCAATCTGATTTATTTTTGCACTCTTTGCTCGATGGGAAAATTTGTCTAATTCTATAGGATCAAGCCTATAGGTCATGGAAGGGAATAGAAAAAATATGAGGCAAAGAAAACCAAAGAAATCAATGAAAATAAGTAAATAGAGGAACCAGAATCTCAATGAAGAAATTCAAACTCGAAAAGGACTTTTCCATTCTCGAAGATGAGAGACAAAGGGGTTGATAAAAAAACATGTTTGCTTTTATATAATATTTTGATTTGATCTGCATATTTTGGTGAAAATTTGTTTCTTTTCCTTTGGTCATGGTGGAAGATGAGCGTACTAAGAAGCAACAGAAACTTGCGTATGGATGCAAAGGTTCAACTTTTGGACCCTTGTACACACTGAATAGAATTAATGTATAGTGGTGAGTTCTACAAAGTTAGCTCCTACTGGAAGGAGGTGAAAAACATGAAGTAGGGGGAGCAAGAATTTTGCTGATTACAAGGGTTCAACCCCTTCAATAGCCTTTGGTTTACTTGGTGAATGTGGCAATGCAACCTTCATATTGTTGTGCTATAATCTACTCACTGATTCTGTTACAGACAACTTCTACAAACGGAGATCATAGTTGTGTCAAAACAGTCTCCCGAGCATGTGGATCTGTCAATGGACATTTTCTGTGCATGAGATTTATATAAATAAGTATGTCTTTGTATCTATCCTTGGTAACATTTGATGCCTGAGCTGTTATTTTGATTTTAATAAAACATCTATTATCATTTTCAGGAGAAAAAAATGGCAGATAAAAGAAAAAGAAAATAAAAGAGAGTTAAACATTAGTGTTTAGAATCATTGAACTGTCGTGCATTGATTTCAGTCTCTTTGCATCCATAAATTTCCTGGTTTTGGAATCTGAACTGAGGCTTCTGGTTTGCAGATTTTAAGTCTTCTTCTCCTCACTTCTGGAAGAGATCCTGGTATAATTCCTCGTAATGCCCATCCTCCGGAACCAGAAGGTTATGATGGGAACGCTGAAGTGGGAGTTGGCCAAACTCCTCAGTTACGTTTACCTCGCATGAAGGATGTTGTTGTTAATGGATTCACTGTCAAGGTCAAATACTGTGAAACTTGCATGTTATATCGACCCCCTCGCTGCTCACATTGTTCTATCTGCAATAACTGTGTGGAACGGTTTGATCACCATTGTCCTTGGGTTGGGCAGTGTATTGGGCTGGTAAGGAACGTGGCCTGTCAAATCATTTATCTATTGTTAGCATTCTATTTATATGTTCATGTGGAGATTGGAAAATCCAAGAAAAATAGCTGTCAAATTAAATAGAAATGAGAACAAGCAGAATAATTCTTCCTGTAGCAAGCACTGAGGAGGTGTCATTTTTTTTGCCTTTTCAAGTTCTTTTATAATTTCTCATGTATATTTATCTTATGTATTACAATTCTGGATGCAGCGGAATTACCGCTTTTTCTTCATGTTCGTCTTCTCAACAACTCTCCTCTGCATATATGTTTTTGGGTTCTGCTGGGTCTATATCACAAGGATCATGAGGTCTGAAGACACAACTATCTGGAAGGCAATGACCAAGACTCCTGCATCTATCGTGCTGATAGTTTACACCTTTATATCAGTCTGGTTCGTTGGCGGTCTCACTGTCTTCCATCTCTATCTTATCAGCACTAACCAGGTAACAGACTACCCAGCACAGACTGTATGCAAATCTGCAAATTCAGAAACTTATCCATTGACCGAGCACTTCTTTTTTTTGGCAGACAACTTATGAGAACTTCAGATACAGATATGATGGGCGGGCCAACCCCTATAACAGAGGAGTAGTAGAGAACTTCAAAGAAATCTTCTGCACTAGCATTCCTCCCTCTAGGAACAAATTCAGGGCAAGGGTGCCACGAGAGACGGGTCTACAGTCTCGGTCTGTTGGTGGGGGTTTTGTTAGCCCAAATATGGGGAGAACTGTTGGAGATCTGGAGATGGGTAGGAAGCCGGCATGGGGAGACACTGGGGCAGGAGTTGCTGATTTTGAAGCGGGCACTGATGTTAGGGACAACAAGGATGGGGGCTTTGGCGATGCTTCACCAGATTTAAGCCAGGGCCTTCCTGCAGAAGGTGTGGAGAGCCGTGCTGGAATGCATCCAAGGCGCTCAAGCTGGGGAAGGAAAAGCGGAAGCTGGGAAATATCACCTGAAGTTCTTGCTTTGGCAGCTGGTGTTGGGGAATCGAATCGCATCAGCAGTGGAAGTGGAAGCAGAGTAGTCGTAAACTAACTCTTGGACAGAAACCAGGCTATAAGATAAGAAAAGGAGGATCTCGGGTGTGAAGTGGGTTGGTTTGGCTTGAAATGTAACTGCCATTGCATATGTACGCCTTTGCTGACCTGTTCTGCAAGAAGGGGTTGGGCAATTGTATCTCTTTCCATGAATAGTGTGCCAATTGTGTGTTTTCTCCGGTCGTGATGTTGTGTTGCAGTTGTGTAGTAGTGTTTTTGTTTGTTGGTTTGGCAATTTTTATTTGTTCTCCCAGAGGTTTCACGAAATTTGTTTCTCAGAACGAGCTTGTCTGAATTTGGGTGTATAGGGCTGCTGATTTCAGGGTGTGGAAAGAAGATCTCCTTAATTTGGCTTAAGACAACTTTAAATTTTATTATTAGCAATATACGGCCAATGAATTGCAATAGACTTGTATATGACTCAGAAGTGTGTGGATGAGATCTTGGTCTTCCATGGAACAGCAATTGTATAACGATCGGTTTATATTTTATTTGCTGAACAGCTTGATGAGCTTATTCTCTAGTGTCTACCCGTGTAAATTCGTAAACAAATGTAAGCGCTGCTAGGTTACGGTCGAGCCCCAGAAGCTTGGTGGTCTAAACGGCTCAACATCAAGTCCACATTTGAGACTGGCCATGTGAGATAAATCTTGTCCATTGGAACTCGGAAGAGTAAATCATTCTGTCGTTGAGAATATGGACGGTTCAGAGAGTTCAGATGGAAGGTGAACACTTAGATGGAAAAAACTTTAGCAGTGTGGGCCCAGAGGTGTCAAACGGGTGGATGAGTGGCGGGCAAATGGGTGCAGGTGGAACTACTTGCTTAGTAAACGGGTGAAGGGGAGCTTTGGCACAACAGTAAAAGTTGTCGTCACTGCCTAATATGGGCCCTTGTAGTCTGCCCCTTTCCTGGATCCTGCATAGGCAGAAACTTCGTGCACCAGGACTGCCCTTCTGTGATAAAATGGTCGCCGGCACCCATCCCTTCCACGGCGGGTGGGTTCACGAGTAATTTAGCGCGGCTAAGACTGGCTGAGCTAATGATAAATGGACGTCCGGGTGGCACATCGGGTAACCGTTTCCCTTCGCAGTTACTTCTGTAGGAATTCTGATCAGTTTTTATAAATGAATTTGCAGAGAAAATAAAAAAAATTGTATTATACTCAGTATCGATACATCCCTTTTATACAAACTTTACAACATCTATTTTTTGGTAACCTAGCTATTGCATATCTTCTATATTCAAAGATTCTAAATCTAGTACTTAATATTCCAAAAATAGACCAAGAATCTGCTGATCATAATATCCAAAATTAGCTTCCAGCTTTTCAATTTAGTATTTCAAATATAGACAAAGGATATGTGGATCCTAATATCCAAAATTAACTTCCAGCATTCCAATTCTCCCCATCAAGTTGCTGAGTAGATATTGATAATTTCCAACTTGCCAACAATTTCTTCAAATATCCGACTATCCAATCCTTTTGTAAGGATATAGACCATCTGCTTGTTTGTTGGAATATAAGGGGTGCAAATTTCTCTCCACTAGATCATCTCTTTGATAAAAATGTTGGTTCACCTCTATGTGTTTAGTTTGACTGATGCTGAATTGGATTGTGGGTTATTGCAATTGCAGCCTTTTTGTTGCATAACAACTTCATTGGCTCTTTTACTTTAATCTTCAAATCTTGTAATATAATATTTATCTAGAGAAATTCACGTACTCCAACTACCATTGATTTGAATTTAGCCTCTACATTTGACCTGTACACTACCTTCTGTTTCTTGCTTTTCAGAGACTAAGTTCCCTCTAAGGAAGGCACCATATCCCCCCATTGACCTTCTATCCATGTTAGATTGTGCCTAATCAAATTAAGTGTACATCTCAACTTCTAGCTTATCATGTTTTGAATAGAGAATATTTTTTCCAACATAAGATTTTAAACACTTCAAAATATGATGCACTACCTCAAAGTGCTCCTTTCTAGATAAAATGACTCTCCAAGCTGATTGAAAAAGCTATATAAGGTCTAATGTGTGACAAGTATACCAACTTTTCCACTAACTCTGATACCTTCCTTTGTCACTTCATCTTCATGGCACATGTTGTAACAACTTTCAATTTTGAGTCCTTTTTTGTATAATATATTATATTGTAATTGAGATGAAAATTAAAAATTTAATTCAGTAAAATTGAGTTATATGAAAGTGGCTCTTTTGGAAACTAAAAATTTGGACTTGAAACTATGAAAAATGGAAAGTACACATCGATACGATTCCAATGACATATATAACATTGAAATTGAAGTTTGGATGGAGGAGATGTAATGATTTATAATATAAGGATATTACAAAAAAAAATACTAAAGGAGGAGGGGCCAAATTGATATCGGCACCCCCTCCCACTTAAAGCAAGATGAAACAAATTGCACAATTTGTTCTGTCGATGTGAAGCCTTGGGCTAATGAGGGCGGGCCAAAGAAGGCTCGTAGGCTAGGGTGAAGGACTGAGAGTTAGTTCCAAATTGCTTGGGGAGAGGAAACTAGGCTATTTATAAGAGTTTGGGGAACTTTAACAATCACAATGCATTTTCCCTGAGAAACCAGGGAAGAACAAAGCCATGAGGGGTGTATGGGTACCCCAAAGTGGACAATATTGTACTATTGGAACCCCAGGGTATTGTAAATGGTATTAGAGCCAATTCCCTTCTTGGTGTGGCGGCTAGCCACATGCGGGCGCTCGGTGGTTGAGTCCACGCAGGGACGCGTGTTCCTTAAGGGTGTAAGATGTGACGCCTTAAACCGATGAGGGCGGGCCGAAGAAGGTTGACAGGCTTCTAGGTTGGAGTGAAGGACTAAGAGTTAGTCCCACATCATTTGGGGAGAGGAAACTAGGCTATTTATAAGAGTTTGAGAAACTCTAATGGTCACAATGCATTTTTCCTGAGAAACAGGGGGAGGAATAAAGCTGTAAGGGGTGTATGGGTGCCCCAAAGTAGACAATATTATGACTGTTGGAACCCTGTGGTGTTACAGTTGAGCCTAACACACACAGGGAAAAATCAAACGAAGGGAGGAAGGAGAAAAGGGGAAGAAGGAGATAGAGAAGGAGATGAAGAAGGGAAAGAAAAGGAAAGGGGAAAAGAGAAAGGCAGGCTACCGGAGAAACTTGGCACATAGGTAAAGGAGGAGAAAAATAGGGTTTTTGGGTTGTCGATGATGTAGTCATCGTCAGAGATGATGACAGCTAGGAACGATGATTCGATTCGATCATTTCACTCAGCACAAAGAAACAATGAAAAACCCCAGGGTTATTGAAAAACCCTAGATGATCTTGATCGTCAATCAGAGGGCTGAATTGCATGTAGCATGATTGGAGGATTTCATCATAAAACAATGATCAATCTGCACATCCAATAGAGGAAAAAGCATGAAAATACATCCAAGAGGTAAGATCTAAGAAATCCAACTTGTGAATTCCACTTTTTGGCTAAATCCATACAGTTTATTTTAGATGATCCAACTATTCATTCCTTAATCCAAGCTTAGAAATAGGTAAATACATACCTGATGTAGCTCAAATCTAATTGAGATTGTCGATCTAGGCTGGAAACCGATTGGACAATCTCAAGAGTCGAATTTGTCACTACTCAAACAATGACTTCTTAATGTTTGATCAATGATCAAACACCAATAATGAGTTCTGGAACATTGAGTTAACTATTATATGATAGAAATTGAAAGATCTAGATGGAAATTAAGCAAATAATCTAAACCGTTCGATTAAATAGTAAAGGAACAAGGACCTAGCAATGCATAATTAGTGATCAGATGCCACCATTATGTACATTGACCTTTATTTAGTAAAGATACTAGCATCTAATGGATAATTGATCTACAATCCATGATGTGGAAAGTAGACCAATAGCCTAAGTAGATGAGATCATATAGTTAGGAGTGATGGATTGTATGAAATTTGACAATCCTATAATTTTGGGTAATCTGAACTGTGGGATTATGTTTAGATGAATAATCTAATATACAAATGGTGAGGGACACTCAGACATGAATTCCCCAATTATGATGTAAATGCAACCTAAAAAGAGCGTTAAAAGTAAATTTTATGCACTATATAGATTTAAGCATGATTTAGATGCTTATATGATTCTATGTTAATGTAGGGATTCAGATGTTTGATGTTCTATATAGTTTCAAGTGAGGATTGACCAAATTAAAGTTAAGTTTAAAGCTAAACTTAAAAGGGAAGAACTCGTGAAAATTTTGCCAAGGAGCTAGGTAGTTGTAGCATCGATATGCTTTTGTGAAATATGGAGACTATTAATGACTACTTTGTCATGTTTAAAAATGATTAAGATTTGGGATTTTGATATTCCTGATTTATGCAGTTGACATATTTGCATTTCATGCAACTTACTGGTTTGGAATGACATGCTGTTTTACTATCAAATTGAAAGCTTATCCATGAAAACATATTTGAGACTGCATGGACTTCATGAATTATGAAATGACGAGAAGTGTGAAATCCTCAAACTCAACCCTTGTGTTGGTTGCTTTTATATGGCTACATTGTATCATGAGATTTGAATTTGCATGATTTCATTAATGCATGGATTTCTATGGTTTTATCAACTATATTGGCATGTGATGATGCTTAATGATTATGTTATGACACACATATTGGGGCCGGTAGACGTTGTGCTAGGAAGGTTTACTGATCATCCTCCTTTCAAAATTATATATGTATGTGTTAGATACCTGGTTGAAAAAGGCCAAACTCAAGTCAATGACATCATGGGTAGGTCATGGCTTGCATACTGCGTTTTCCATGTGCACGGTGTCAAGAGTTTATCCGTCTTGGTATTAGTGTGATGGCCATGGACTTGATTGGTTATTGTCTATTGCATAGAGGTTCCATTATTTTGAGATGTGTATTTATAGCTTGAAAGTGCAGGTGTGTGACACCTTGGTATTTCATGTTTATAATGAATACTCATGACCAATGGCAGGTGGTCAGATTATGTGTGTTTCTACACTCGTGAGACCTCAAGGAGGTTCAGATGGTAATATATATATATATACTTATTGAGATACATTAATCGTATTTAAGTATTTCATGGTTTAAATACTTTTCATCTATTATTTTTATTTTTATTTTATTTTTATGATGATTCACTATCCAATTTAGATGAGTATATTTATGAGATTAGTTATGGCTATCTTTAATATCTTGTAAAATACCTCGCAAAGGTTACTATTGTGTTTAAAAACAATATGCATAGATATTGAAACTAATAATTTGAATTGGTTTATCATTACATTGATTTGTAGAGCATGATTGAGATTTCAAAGTTTTGTTATATTGCTTATTATGCATCATAATTCACTCAATTGCATAACATGTGATTATGTATCCTTTTTGGATTTGAAACTATATAAACTTTATATTTCAATGATGAAAACTATCTACACAAGTACAAGCTTGGTGAGACATGATAAATTGTTTACAATGTCTTAGATTTGAAGAAATGAGACATAGGGGAAGAAGATTGTGACAAAGATCTAAAGAGAAGAGTATGAAAGGTATAATAAATAGGTTTGCAATGTAGTTGATAATCTTGTGAACTAACATAATGTTTGACTTAATATGACTTTGCTTTATTTGCATATGAGCATCTAAATTGGAGTTATGGTAATGTGGCTGTGATTTGAGTGGTCTTCGAGATGTTGGTTCAATTCCTAGCCTTTTGGAACTATAAAATGCTTCTTTTTATTTAAATGTGAACAAGACATGTGTGTGTAGATGTATTTTGGAGGAAGACGGAGTCTTCTTTACGATTTCATATATACTGTGTTTATCAGGTTGGCACATTGCATGCTTGAAATGCATTGGGTCAAAAGTACAGGGGAGACTCTACCGAATTTTCAGTAGAAATGTGGCATTCATTTCTCTAAAAATCCTTATTTTTGAAAAGAAAAATGACACTTGGGATTTTTTTCTAAGGTCTTCTCATGAAACATGTTTTCTGCTGTTTGGTTTCTAAATAGTTTTTCAAACTCAGGGCCCCATAATTGCAAAAGATTTTGTGAAAAACTATTAGAAAAACTGAGGGTGTCACACATGCCCGGTTTCTCATTGACTTCAATTGGAGTTCTCATTGGTTTCCTCCCTGAAAGTCTTGTTTCTTTCAATAGATCTAAAACATATTTTCTTTGAGAGATGAAGATGCGATGCTTGGACCTCCTTACTTCAATTCCTAAAAAATACTTCAATATCCCCAAATCTTTAATATGAAATTCCTATGCCATTCTTTTTTTTTTTTCAGAATAGAAATATTAGAGTGATCATCCCTTGTAACTATGATATTGTCAACATACATAATTACTATGACAACTTTCCCATCTTCACCATGCGTAATGAATAGGTTATCATTTGTTTGTTTTGGTGATAGCCAATTTTTAGCATGAACTTGGTGAATCACCCAAACTAGGCTCTAGAGGATTGTTTTAATCCATAAAGTGCCTTTTCCCAACCCACGTACCTGGTGTTTATTCTCCTTTGGTTGCAATCCATGGGGAATATCCATACACATCTCTTCTTCCAATTTGCATAACTACCACTCAAGACTAATCACTAATGAGAGTAGAATTCTAATCGTTTTTAATTTAGCAACTAGTGCAAATGTCTCAAAGTAGTAAATAACTTGAGTTTTACTGTACCCTTTTACCACTAATCTTACCTTACATCTCTCAATTTTCCCATCAGTCTTAGACTTTATAGATAACACCCATTTATAGCCCACTGTTCTCTTCCCTTTTGGTAGCTCTGTGATCCTCCAAGTCTTATTCTTCTCCAAGGTTCTTACCTCTTCTTGAATAGCTTGCTTCCATTGTTGCCATGCTAATGCCTTAGAGATATCCTTGGGAGTAGCTACATCTATCAATCTTGAGGAGAAAGCCCTCAGCTGGGGTGTGAGTTGATGATAAGACACAAACTTTGACAATGGATGCTTAGTACATGCTCTTACTCCCTTTCTTAAGGCAATAGAAAGATATAAATCAGTTTGTGTCTCAGGTTCAAATTGAATTACCTCAAGATGCTAACTCTCAGGTGAAGTAGAGTGGTCTTGTAAAGTCTCCATAGGATCTGGTAAGGGTTTTGTAGTGACAGGCATTTTCTGTGGCTGTAGGAGTACTGTAAGGACTACTCTATTTTGCCAACTTGAACTAGGGCGTGCTTGTTTTTGGAGGCTCATAATCTCTCTTGAAGGTTGGTTCTGGTGAAGGGTCTAGTCTGTAGGTTGTTTTAGAGAATTGATGGTCTGACAAGGCTATAGTTACTGTGTGGGGATGATAGTTTCTGGTTAGAACTGGAGGATAGATAGATGGTGAGAAGGAATGTCTAGTTGTGAGAGCAACATATGGTTGGCACTTGTGACTAGATTATTCTCCCCCTAATGACTAGATGATGCAATGAATGGAGTATTCTCATGAAGAGACACATCATAGGAGATATAGGCTCTTTTATTGGATGGAGTGTAACATTTCTAGCCTTTGTGAACTAAGGAGTAACCTAGAAACAAGCATTTGATGGCTCAAGGGTCTAGTTTACCTCTATTGACCGAATGATTATGTACAAAACATAAACAACCAAATATTTTGAAAGGTAAGTCAACTGAAAACTTGGTAGAAGTAAAGAACTTACTTAGGGCTGCATGAGGGGACAGAAAACCTGTGACACAACTTAGGAGATGTTAAGTTAATGTGCTATGTAAGGACAACATCACCACAATATTAAGAGGGCAGATTATAGGCAAATAATAGGCTGCTAGTCATCTCCCAAATTTGTCTATTTTTCCTTTTAGCTAACCCATCTTGTGGAGAGGTGTACGCACAAGACATACATTGTAATATTCCTCTGTCAACCATGAATTTTTTTTATTTCAAATCCTATTTATTCTCCTCCTTAATCACTTTGAAGGATTTTAATTTTGGTGTTGAATAGGTTCTTAATCATATTGGCAAACAATGAATTAAATTGTTTACCATCACCAGTCACATGTTCTAAGGCTCTTAAGTCTAAAATCCAGATCTATGTTTTAGGAATAGAGACTAATGCTGAAATGTAGTTACCAGAAGGGGCGGCTCAAGCTTCTGCCTATTCTTCTCTCGTGATTTTTCTAAGTTCAGCAATTTTCTTAGCACTAAACATAGCTTCATTGACCTCGAGTACCTCATTGTTAGTAGTTGTAAGCACGTGAGTTGCACCTGATTTTCTGTCCTTGGTCTTTGAATTCCTTCCATGAAGGACCCAACAGATCGTTATGTCATGTCGTGGTTTCTTGCAGTGATTCCTCTACCTTTATTGCCTTCTTCCAATCTCTCTTAGCTGCCACTAAGTCTTATTTGGTTGCCATAGCCACCTTAGTTACTTCTCCAACTGTTGCTCTTCTTCTACTTTCTTCACAGCTGACCATGGAGAAGGCTTCACAGAGGTTAGGAAAAGGAGACTTTCCAATTGCCATTGAGCAAACAGAGTCAAACTCAGCACATAAGCCTACCAAGAACTTGTATGTCCTTACCTTTTCAAGCATCTTAGTCACAGCCGGTGGAATATGAATTGGATCGAGCTCCAAGCTTTGATAGTAGTCCAATTCCAACTACATTCCATTAAGGTGACTACAATGGGAACTTACATGTGAGTCGCCTTACTTTGCATGTCAGATCCAATTTTCAATCTCATACATCTGACCATCATTGCCCACTTTGGAGTAGGCCTCACTCACTGCCACCCAAATATCACTTGCATGCTCTATGAACAAGTAGTTCTTGCCTATGCTTGGTTGCTTGGTGTTAAGGAGCAATGACATCACGAAAGTATTTTCTTCTTCCCAGTTTTCTATGGCCGCGACATCTCCTTTAAGTTGTTTCTTTGAACCATCAAGAAACACATACTTTCTTTTTCCTCTACTGGCAAGTTTCATGGATTGTGCCCAACTAACATAGTTATTGGGACATAGTTTCTAAAATGCCATAGGGAGGTTTGAGGAATCATTGTTTAGGGTTGAGGTGTGAGTGACAATTTCTGAAGATTCTTTAAGTCGACCATTGGTAAGGGGCTGTGGGTAGATTGGGGATGTGTTAGGGTTTTTGGTCTAGGGTTGAGGGCAGATAGGTGCATGATGTCTAGTTCTGAATTTGGAGAGAAAAACAAAATTGTATGATACTTGGTACAAGTGTGTCCCTTTTATACAAACTTTACAACATCTATTTTTTTGTAACCTATATATTGCATACCTTCTATATTGAACCCAAATCTGGATTCTAGATTTAGACTATATTTAGGAGTATCTTCTATATTAGAAGATCCAAAATCTAGAACATAACATTCCAAATATAGACCAAGGACATACGGATCCTAATATACAAATTAGCTTCCAGCTTTCCAATTTAGTATTCCATATATAGACCAAGGATCTCTGGCTCCTAATTTCCAAAATTAGCTTACAGCTTTCCAATTCTTCTAACTCGACCGAAAGTATAAGGTTTAGAATGGCAGATTAATACAAGCACGTTCTGTTTTTTTTACCAATCTCAGCCATTCATGTGATGGGCCCCATGTTAGACATATTATTATTTTCCAAAGGTTGCATGCAGTATACATTCACCCATGGAAGAACACGTGCCTTGTTACACAATTATTGACAAGTAATTTAACATGAATCATGAAAATTCCTTTCATCTTTTCATACCTGTGCAAAATTTATAAAACTATAAATGGTATTCTACGGTCCCTGCGAACCCGACCCGGTAACTTGCATCTTCCGCATATAAGGTAGGTGGGTCAGTTTATGGGCATTTTTACATGGTCTATAAAATTGGCACTCATGACCCAACTTACCCACGTGATGTCACGAGTTTGAAGAGTTACTAGCCAAGTTTGACACCTCATTGAAGGCTAAAGAGGAATTGTACAGTTCACCTTGGCCCCACACGCGCTTTTGGCTGTGGACATCATAGTATGATTTGTTACTGGATAGGATCTTCTAGTCAGGAGGCATTCTAGCCATGACTTTATCGATAGCGGTGGACTAATGAATCACAAGAAATGTTCTTGTCAAACTAGGGTTAAAATATAACAAAGTTGTTGCTTTCTTTCTTTGGCCAATGCTAATCTCAAAGGTTTCTGCTTCCCATCGTCAATCTTTAATAGTTTCTCCTTGAGTAAATACCCTTTGAGTATGAATTGCCCATCTTTCATTTTTAAGGCATGGGTACCGGCTTCTTGCTTGAGCATGTGCTTTGCCACTTTAGGCTTATTACACATGGTTCAATGGCTGAAACTTTCTCTCACTTTATTCTTGCGCCATTCACAGAGAAGAGGAAAGAAAAAAGAAGAAGACTTTCTCATGCTTTGTAATTGAACTAGCAAATGACATGTTCATGTTGAAAGAGAAAGGAATAATCATAGGAAATTTGCCCCTTTTTCCCTCATGAGCCCCTCACTAAATGGTAAGAACGATTACAAATCCTAGTGGGTTTAGAATTCTGAAGATCCGTCTAAATAGATCATGCTTCAAAATTCTTATTCATTGAATAATCTTAGCAATTCATGCTTTTAATTATAAAAGGACGGTGAAACTTTTAATAAAGGATTTTCAGAACATGACCCACTAAGGAAAGAGTGATTGAGAAGAAGCTATGGCATGAGACGAGTGTAATGGAGAACCAGTTTAGTTTCATGCCTATGAGGTCTACCATAGAAACTATTTTCACATGGTCTTTATTGACCTAGAAAAATCTTATGATAAGGTCCTCAGAGAGCAAATATGGTGGGTGTTGGGTGAGAAAGGGGTTTAACGAGTTTATATACACAAAATTAAGTATATGTATGAGAGAGCAAACTTTAGGACCACTAGCGAAGAGACTGGTAATTTTCCTATCACTATAGGATTGTACCAAGGATCGGCATTGAGCTCGTACCTCTTCATGTTGGTTATGGATGAGTTAACAAAATATCTACATGAGGAGATTCCAAGGAGCATGTTATTTGTAGATGATACAGTTTTGATTGATAAGACAATGGAGAGCATAAACAGAGAGATGCATTAGAATATAAAGGATTTAAAATTAGCCGAACTAAGATAGAGTATATGGAATGCAACTTTAACAAAAAGAGGATCAGGAGTGAAGAACCAATAAAGATTGATAACTAGGAAGTTCTCATTAAAGAATATTTTCGATACTTGATATTGATAATTTATGAGAGTAGAAAGATTGAGAGGGAGGTTACCTAAAGAATCCAAGAGGGTTAAAACAAATGGAGATGTGCCTCCAGACTTTTGTGTTATTGATGGGTGCCACTCAAAATTAGAAAAAAAATTCTATAGGATGATTGTAAGGCTGTTCATGCTCTATGGATCAGAATGTTCGGTAGTTAAAGAATAACATGTACATAGGATGAGATAGATGAATGGCAAGACGAGAAAGAATAGAATTAGAAATGAAAACATTAGACGAAACTTAGGAGTAGTACTAATATGTAACAAGATGAGGTAGATTAGACTTAGTTCAACAAAGACCCAAAATAGCACTAGTTAGAAGGAGTGAGGCAATCCAAGTTGAAGGTTTTAAAATGACTAGGGGAAGGCCCAAAAGAATGTGGATAGAAGTGGTGAGAACAAATATAAAAACTTTGGGACTGAATAAATCCATGACACGTAATAGAAGTGACAGGAGGAACAAGATTCATGTGACCTATATCGAATTAGAATGAGGTCTTGATGATGGTGATGACCCATATAAGGAAAACATTGTGAACAATTTGGATTTTCATAAATATGAGCCTACCTCAAGTTAAAACAAGGAGCTTATATGTCACTACCAGGTGAGTTCGAAGACTAAAATGGACCAAACGGTACAAGTGTGAAAAGTACAATAAGGGGTCATAAGTTTGGTGATGCCGATCATTCATCCTTCCTTATGATAGAACTAGGCTGCATTCCCAAGAGCATTTACTGTTGGATATTCTTAAGCTTCATTTCCTTAAGTTAAATGACATGCAAGAAGCTATAAATAATTTCTACTCTCCATTTTACAACTCAAAACAATTCATGAAATTCTACTCTAGGATTATAAGATTTTTGCCAATTTTGACACGTAACCTATCTATAAAGGGACTAGGAAAAGAAATTGTTAAGATCGGCAAATTGAAAGGAATCTCCTATACTTTCATATGTCTATACTATAGTGTATATTTGCCTATGGAGAGAGATGTGGGAAAAGGTAAGGAAGGTCGAGAACTTTTTTCAATTTTAATCAAGAACTTAAAAAATTAATATGGTTAAACTTGAATAATATGAATTGGTATCTTTAAAATATGAATTGTTATAAAAATGTACCTTGTTTAGGACCGAATCTTCAATCCATCCAATTAGTACATCACCAATTAAGAATCTACAGCCCTTGCTTCTTCTTCTTCATTGTCTAGAAATGGCTCCAAGTCCCAACTTTTAGAATTTAAAGAGAGGAAGAGATTTTTGGTCTATTCTATTTAAGACGGTTCTCCAAGGGACTTTTTAAAATTTTGTTTTCTATATCTCTCTCTATTGCATTACTTATATAGAGAGAAAGAGTGCTCACCAAGTTATTCACAATTTAGGAAACTACTTCCCCACTTTTACTCCAATTAGCTTTAGAGGTATAACCTTCAAAGAAACTTTTGTGCATGATGTCCTCTAACTTATTAGTCAAGAAACCACTTTCCATGCTAGAGATGATGATGTGGCATTAAGCAAATTCATCCATCACTAACCACATATGGTCCACATTAGAATATTAATTACATTGGTACCCTTATGAGTAAATTACTATTTTACCCTTATGAGTAAGTCACCATTATACTCCCTCATTTACTTGTATTCATTTGTTGCACCAAAATAGGATGTATGGACCCACTATCCTTAGGCATATCACGTTTTTATAAAAGAGTATAATGGGCCCTATCTTAAAGAAAATAAAATCTTTTTCAAAATTCCTTTGAAAATATCTTCTATTGTGTTTGTGTGTGTGTGTGTGTGTGTGTCTATATATATATATATATATTGATAAATATTTTTATCAAAGATCACCAAAACCTTAGCTTTTACTAAGTTCATAAGATGGCTTACAATGAATATCTTACTCTTTATAGAGCGTGGGTCTCATGTTGGACATCTAATATCCTTTATAATGTTCCATTGCATTTAGAATTAACCTTGAGTAGATTCCATCTTGAAATGCTGCGAAGACAAATATTAGATCTCATTAGAAACATAGTTTCCTCAAGTCCAAGGGTAGTCACGGTTATGTTGATTTAATATCACTTAGTCCTATAAATAGGTAACATCATGTCTTATTCACAAAATATTTCTACACATTCCATGTATGTTCAAGGTCTCTCTTTTGGTTGATATGAGAACCGATCATTTCCATCTTATGAAAACATCCCATTTGACATGTATCACACAATTAGCTTTCCCTTAACATTCTTACTTAAGGGCTATTTTAGGTTTATATGGAATTAAAATTCTATTTCTCATTCTTATTGTTCCCAACTAATATTATACAGAACTCCTGCTATGTTGCCTATCATCTCAAAATTCCCAAATTTATTGTTATGTTATGATAAATATTATGAAAGATTACCTTCACTATATAATTGACTTAACATGATAACTAAAGATTATATTTATTCAAATAATCTCATGACAAATATCATATATTTGGCTTTACAAGGCATATATTTCTAATAAGAGACCCATTTCAAACCCTAAAAGGTTCAACAAGCATGGCCTTAAGGACATCCAATAGATGAGATTTCTTTTAAACGTGGGGTATTTAGGACAACTCAAATCATATGAATGGTTTTGATTATTAAAAAATTCAAGTAGTGGACCCAACGTGCATTATTTTCAATGGGAAGCTTTTCACATTAGAAATTTTAGGGAGATCTTATATATGATAGTCCCAAGACCAGTTCATGTCAAACCCATTAGGTAGAAATAAAAGCAACCATCCATTTTACAACAAAAATTGGGCCATGAAAGAAGGCACCAACATCAAACAACACTTTGACCCAAGTATGACACAGCAAAAATGTACCTTCTATAATGGTGCTGTCAGGAAGGGTGTCTAACTGTGTCAATGCAAAAACTCTGCACTGTGTCCTCTACTCAGAAATAGGAGGCACTCCTTTGAATGGTGCATTTGCCCTCTGTGCTGGTGGCTGACCTTGAAGACATGGTCTATTGCTACTATGTACACTGCCTTGCTTGGCTTTCTGCTTAGGACAATCTCTCTTGAAATGACCCTCCTGTCCACAACCATAACAAGTCTTACTAGCCATTCCAAGAGATAGAGAATGTACCTAAGTGTTCTACATCTGAGGAGGATACCCTTTCCTCCTCTTATCCTTGCTACCATGTGAGTGAGATTTCGTAAAACTTCTCTTCCTAAACTCAGACGCACTGGTTTCTGTGTTGTGATCTTGCTCAATCAGTTGGGCTCTATCTACGGGCTCAGCATAGTCTTCCAACTTGAAGGGTAACAAGCACTGTTAAATAGAGGATCTTAGGCCCTGGATGAAGCGATAGGCCTTATCCCTAATAGTGTAGATCATCAATGATGCATATAATGACAACTGATCAAACTTGGCAGCATATTGTCCTACAATCCTGTCACGTTGAGTGAGCCTAAAAAACTTAGCTACTTTAGCATCTCTCTGAGCACTAGGAAAATACTATGCTAAATAGGCCTCTCTAAAAAGTTTCCAAGTCCACTCATCATCGGCTTTAACACCTCTTGCTGCCTGCCCCTAGTGAATAGCCTCACCAGTGAACTAAAACGTGGCCACCCTTACCTTTAGATCTTCATCAATTTTCTATGCCTCGAAGATCCTTTGTATTTGCTCTAACCAATCCTCTACTTCGATGGGATCTGACATCCCATCAAACTTGGGTGGCCCCAACTTCCGAAACTCTCGTAAGGCAAGTGTTTCCCTACTTATGCCCTCTTTAGAAGCTCTAGGGATGAGCGCAGCTAAGGTCTAACCTCTTGCTCCCCTGCCTATAACGTCGGTGATTGCCTGGGCCATCTATCCTATGGAGTCTTGACTCGATCACGTGCGAGCAATGTTGACCCTCCAAAACTTGAGCCATCACTCCTAGTCTCAACCATGACTATGCCCTTCACAACATCAAACAATAAGGGTTAGTCACTTATCAAATATGTTGAAAGTAGTCAACAATCAACAAGGTTAGTTTAGACGCTACTAGACATTCAAACTTTAATGATCACAAGCAATAATAAAAGATGTTCTCCACAAGTAATCTATCACCTTGCTCTGATACCAAGCTGTCACCACCCCAATTCCCAAGGCCATGATTTAACATAATCAAGCATAGTGATTTGGCTGAGCAAGGCCTACATGGCCTTGCTTTCTTTTCTTTTCTTCTTTTCCTTTTATACCACAGCGTAAGCATTGAGAGTGCTAAGTGCTCTTATCCTATGCAAGTCATAGTATAACTGATAAAATCTTCTTCTCTTTTAACTACCAAAATCTAATAAAATTTTGACAGAGTCTCCCCTATTTTTTGGACTTATGCATTTAATGCATGCAATGTGGGTTACCTTATAGACAATATAACAATTAGAAAGCCCTCAAAGGAGATTCACTCTCCATACCAGTCATCATAAAACATCACTAAAATCTACCCACTAGCTTACAGTTTAAGTAAATCCCATACATGCCCAATCAACATAAGACACCTAGAATGCATAGTTAAACAACAAAACAATGCAATCTAACAAAAGTTTCAGCTAAGAACCATGTGCATGACCCATGGATGGTGCTCATGGTTCATGGGATCAAAAGTGGTAGATTTGATGCTTATAACGCAATTAGTCATGCAACCTAAGTTATGCACTCAATAAAAAAAACTAACTAAACTAAGTGGATTCCTAAGGATTCCATTAAATGGGATAGCTATATGGATGGAAACTAAGCATAAATATTAAGGAAGAAAATTCTAGCATTTAAGTACTTAAGAAGAATCAAGAAATCAAGCATAACTAAGCAATGGAATCAATATCTTTCATGCAAGATAACCATCCAGATCAGAAGTACTATGATACTAGAAACAATCATTAATAAACTAATCAAACATTTTTGTTAATCAGCATCAAATTACATGAGAAATTGGATGCATAATATATAAGTGTAAAGCTGAAAAGTGCATCCAATTCAAAAGCATGAAACTTGATCTAAACATCCACTTCAGCCTACTATGATGCTTATAATCTCAAGTAAAATAGCATGCCAAGAGAATCCATGAAGAAATCTAAGAGAAAGGATTATTGAAATGTTGAACTAAACAAGAAAACAATGCATAAAACTAGATGGATCTAAAGAAGCAAAACATGTAAATCATAGGAGGAAATCAATTATTTAAGATTACTCTTCTCTTGGCTGTCTCTAAATAGAAGAAAAAAATTTGATCCTTCATGAATGAACAAGGAAACCTAAGAATATGAAAAAAAAAAAAATTCAAGCAAAAGCAAGGAAAAAAAGTGATGGATAAAGAATGAAAGAAAAAGCAAGGAAAACAAGGAACCATGCTAACCTGAACTCCTTGAAGGCAAAGCAAGAGAAATAACCTTCATGAAGAGAGCTTAAGGGTGGAACAAAGAAGGAAAATCCAAACCTCAAGGAGGGAGGCATGGAGACTTTTTAAAGGGATGGAGGGTTGTGTGTCGAAGATAGAGAGGGGAGATAAGTAGATTGCGTTGAACTCCTCCCTCTCCAAAACACTTCCAAGTTAAAATCCATTACAGTTTCCTTTTTTGTTTTGGTATCATGCTAATGTATATTAGATCTGATCCAAGAGTGGGCCAAGGAATAAGAAAGATTATCACAATAAGAAGTAAAGAGACAAGGAGGCAAAGGAGAGAGAGAGAGAGAGAGAGAGAGAGAGAGAGAGAGAGAGAGAGAGAGAGAGAGAGAGAGAGAGAGAGAGAGAGAGAGAGAGAGAAGCTCCTACAAAGTAGGAGTTATATGTGAAAATCCTCTCCTCTTGGATTTCCATGTTAAATCCCTATAGAATTAATGAAAGTGATCAGAAATGAAGGGAAGTATGGATAGGGAGACAAGGAAAGAAATAGGAAGATGCAAATAGAGAAGGGTGAGATGGAGAGATAGGATAAGAGGGAAAGGAGTTACTTAAAGTAGGAATGAGGGGTGGAGCTCCCTCCCTCCAAAGTAGTTCACATGGAAAACTTTGGACGTAAGGGTAAGAAAATGATAGAGGTGGAGATGGAGGAAAAGATAAGTAGAAAGAGGAATTAGAGGGTGTGATTGTCTATATAGGTGAGGTGGTCATTTAGGATTGGTTGGTTAGGTGATGTGGTAGTTTAGGAAGGTGGGAGTCTTGAGTGGAAAACTTTCCCCCTAAATGAAAATTCATGGGAATAATGTAGGGTGAGGTGGAGAAAGAGAAAAAAGTCAAAAGTAAGATGGAAAAAGGAAAAATAAAGGTGAGCACTTCCTATTGGTCCACATGCATGCTTTCCCATTGAGTTTCACCCAAATATCTTCTCATTATCCTCTTAAAAACCCCTTGGATATTTTCTTTATATTCTCCTCCAATCATGGCCTTCCATGTAACTTGCTTAAGTGGCTTGATGGCTTGCGTTGGAAGCTCACTTGGCTTGGCTTTAATGGTTGGCTAGGCTCCTTAGCGTATCACCTTCTTCATGGTTTATATGGCTGAGGTGACTTGAGTGAATCCCATACAAAGGTGGTGGACTTTGCATGGCTTGTGCATGAAGCACTTTAGTCACCTTTGACTCTTTTAATTTCATCATTTACTTTCCTTAAAGTGATCTTGATCCTTTATCTTACTTTGGATGGATGACATTTAAGCCTTGACTCGATCTTTTAATCTTGATCTTCAATTTTCATCTCAATCGATATCGATGGTCTAAGTTGTACACTTCATTTTCACTTTACCTAGGTACATCAATAGATCAATGCACTAACCATGGAGTGCAAGTAATACCTTTTGACCTTTATCTCTTTACTTAGTTGCTTCATTTGTCCATGCTTTTATTTGAAAATATTGGAACAATGTTTAATTTAAGTCTAGAGGTAGGGTATTCAAATTATGGTGTGACCAAAAACTTTATTTTTAAGTCTTTTTCTTCTTAAACTTTTTCTTTTTTAATTTTCAAAAAAAAATTATTTTCAAAATTTTTATAAAAAGGTATGAAAAGTTCCTCTACATGGATCAGAATTTGGATTTTCTAACTATTCAAGCCATCTTTTGAACTTTGGCTTATTAATAGATTTGTAGACAATTAATTCACTATTTTATCCTTTTTCCAAAGTTTTCATGAAAAGTTAAACTTCAAATATAGGCTGCACAAAATAGCAATGCATATATAGTTTAAATTGAAAGGAAAATGTAACTTAGAAGTCCTGAAGAAGATTTGTAGAGACTATTAACCCATGTAAGCTTTAGAGCCATTCTTTTTTTTTTTTTAGAAGGTTATACATAAATTCAAAATTTTCTTTAGTGGACATTAATTTCTTAGTTGGTCTCATTATTCTTCATTTTGGTCAATTATTAGGAAAACATCTAAAATACGATACTAATTATCTCTTCAGTTTATGGTTATATTTAAGTCCTACGAAACCTGGGAAATGATAGAGGCCATCATTAGTAAACCTAGACCCTTTAGCCTTCCCTAAGTCATTTTCCACTAGTTAACCCATTAAGCCTTTACCAAAAAGCATTTTTCTTTGTGAACTCATTAATCATTACCCAAATTGAAACCCTATAATACATCCATTACCCAACTTTTTTTGGAAATCTGTAAAGATGGGTGAAGAATTATCTTAAGAAAAGTAAAAGCAATAAAATCAAGAGATGAACATCAAAAAGGGCTGAAAAAGAAAGAAAAAAAGAAAAGAAAGGCTACATTCATAAGTCAAGGGGAAAAAAAAATGAGAAAAGAAAGAGATAGACAATGAAAAAGGAGTTGCTTACTCTTATGGTTATAAAAAAAAGTTATGCAGAAGACCTTTACATACCTTTCAGGCTATTTTTGTTTATCCTTATACCCATTCTTTTGATAACCCTATCCTAAGCCTATGTTTCATCCTAATAAAAGTCCTATCTTAATCTCAGGAGAAGTATGTAACGCCCGAGCAATTTACGCTAAATTGGACATTCTATAAGAAATGGAATGTGTTGAATGTTTTACGTTATTTAAAATAGTAAATGAAGGAATTTGTGAGGAAACTTGGTACCATTAGATTCTACTCAAAAAATGGAATTCAACGCCTCAAAAATCACCCAAAATGAAGTTCGTATGATGAAGTTACGGCCGTTTAAAGATCAGGGGCAGTTCTGGAATTTAAATAGAAAAATGAAAAAGACGAAAAACGGAGGGGGCGGTTTTGATAACGGCACCGCCTGTCGTCTTCCACCTCCAGATCTCTCTAGAAACCCTCCTTTCACGATTTCTCCAGAAAACACCAGGGAAATGGCGACACCGCCATTGAGGGGCACCGCCTTCTTTCCCCTATAAATACCCCATCTTCCCCCTCTTCAAAATTGCATTTTTCCAGTCGTTTGAGACTGGGGTTTCCGGCAAAATCGGAAACCCCTCTCTCTACAAATTCTGGCAATGGCCAGGCCCTAGTCGGGCTAGCCATTCTCCCATTCCCTTTCTCCTTTCCGGTCTGGCAATGGGGTTTTCCCCCCTTGTTCGAGTTTTTCGGCGAGCAGGCACACCCACCGGGGAAAAAGGGTGTTCCCAGGCTACAGGTAAGCCGTTCTTACCTTTTCCTCTTAGTTTTGCTTTCCCCAGACCAGATCCAAGTCGGATCTGGTCCTTCCTCAGCCGGTTTTTCCAGCCGGAGAAGACAAAGCCGGTTCTGGCCGGCCCTAAACAGAACTAGGCGTCCTTCTTTTCCAGTCATTTTCCAACTAGGTTCCTGGTCGGAAAACGTTCCAAGCCAGCTTGGGCCGACCCTGCACAAACCAGGCATCCCAGGGATGCCGTGCTACACGTGTACCTGGGACTGGGTGTAATGACCCCAATTTTTGTAATATTAAAATCCCATGAAAAGTTCAGTTTTGAAGATAAGGGCATTTTGGTCATTTCACTATTTTCCTTGACTGGACCCAAAAAATTAGTCCTGAAAATGATACCATTAGATGGGTCTCGGAAAAAGGAATGCAACAAGACCAAAAGCACCCAAAACGGAGTTAAAATGAGCAAGTTATGGCCCTTTGAAGTTCAGGGGCAAAAATATAATTTTATTAAAAAACGGATTTAGCCTGCAAAAACACAGGGGCCCGTTTTGATACGGGCACCCTTCATCTTCTACCTCCTAGAGGATTCTAGAACGGCGGTGATTGGAGGTGAAATCACTGCCATTTTGGAGGTTTCTCCACCGCCATTCAAAGGCGGTGAGAGCCCCCTCCAGAACCCTCTCATAGTTCTATAAATAAAGCTCTTGGGCGCTTCTAATGGCAGCCCAAAACATTGAAGAAAACCCGTTGAGGAACAGTGACCTAGAGGGGAAAACAAGGAGAAAAACCCAGCAACGAGCCAGGTATGCCCAAGATCCCTCAAAACCCATCTCCACCATAGTTCTAAGATCAAATTCCCTAGGTTTTTGCATGAAAAACCATGCAAAATGGAGCCCTGGAGACTCACCAAGGACCCAGGGACGTCCCCTGGGCCGCACTGGTTCAACAGGGTCGAATCAGGGTGTCTTGAGGATGCCTCGGTTCCCCATCGAGCAGGACGTTCCAGTTGGAATGTCCCACGTCGTCTCCATTTGAAAAACCAAACGGGCGCGTCCCGCAAAAGAGAGAGACGGTGGGAAAACCCAGCTCGTCTGCAGACGTGCCCACTGAGGCTCACGTCATAGGTACACAGTGCGTTAGCAAGCTAGGATTTCCGTTTTCTTTAGAAAGGGCGGGCGCATGGTGCTGACGCGCAGCGCCCTAGCATTCCGTCTTTTCATTTTTGAGACCCTTATGTATGTGCGACACTAAAACGCTTATAACCTGAGATCTAGAGCTCCGATTGAGATACTGCAAAAGGAGTTGTGTTTGTGTTGACGACGCGGACATACCCAAACTATAAGATCTCTGATCAAGGCCCAATCAAAGGTAAACATGACCCTTAAAATAGGATGGTGGCGCGTGGCCACTAGACCTTTGGAAAAATGAGGATACCAAGGCCCAATTAGAACCTTAGGACACCCATAGGCATTAGGATGGACCCCTAATGCCTAAATAATAAGACCCAAATACTCTAAAACCCATAAAAGATGGGCCAAACTAACCTTGACTCCCCAAACCATGTTCAAGAGCATCCGAGGACAAAGGGGTTAGCGCAACCTAGTCAGGCCGGTGCTCTATCACTACTAGATTCTTTTAAAAAGAACTATGATTGTTTTGCAAATACATGATTTAAGTATATGACTTGTTTAGCATGCATGTGACAAATGATTTATGCATAGACATGTTTTGTACATACATTATGCATAAATATGTTTTGCAAACTATTGCATACATTGCATGATCTATGAGCATTAAGTTCTTGCAAAGATTGTATGTCCTTGAGGGTTGCTAAAAGACGCTGGAGTGCCAAGGGGCCAGGCAGTTGTGAGAGACCCAAAGAGGACAGGTTTTGAAAAGAGGTTTTGGCTTATTTGATCTTATGTGATTTGGGCTAGTAAGCCCGTGGGTGCTATGCCGAGGGGTCTGGGTTGGCCACCCGGCCTCTACCACTATTAGGTGGATGGGTACCACGCCCAAAAAGAGGCAAGTCCCTACGTCGACTGCATGTGGTATAGGGGGCTACAACTGGTGCCGCGGCACTGGGTCGACGTGTCATAGGCCCCGTGGAGGTTATGACCGAGTGTCCTCAGGTACCCGGGGACCACACGGCGAGGAGGTCGTGGGCATAGTTGGACCCTATGGTTTATGGACTTATTTGCATTGCATATGGCATGATATGAGGTTGGTCGACTATACCATACTAGAGTTCTATGAGTTGGATTCCATGAAACATCTTATGCATATCATAATGTTATGATATATATGTATATGATACTTTCGATTTTGGATTATGTGATCATTTAAATCGTTGGTATTTCAGTTTGACAATGGATTTTTATATCAATATTGAACTTGAGTATTCAGACATGCACATGTTTTGGAAAGAGCATATGATTTTAAAACATCACATGCATTATAAAACTAGTAGTGATAGGCTCCTACTGAGTATAGTATATACTCACCCTATCCTTAACATTTTTTAGGATAGTTCCACTCATCAATAGAAGATGTCTCAGAAGATATTAGTGCTATGAGCAGGTGAAGTAAAAAGGAGACAGTTATAAATGTAAGTAAACTCTCAACCTTTTGAACATGTATTTGTGTTTATTTATAGTTGGGCTGTGTGCTGTGACTGGATAGATCTGGGGAAAAACACATGATTTCTAAAGCTTTTCAAAAACTACCTTGGTTGTTGTGAAAGCAAACGACACTCAGGGTTTTCAAAATGAGTTTAAAACTAAAAGGTTTTCCGCTGCATTGCATGATTTTTATAAAATGGTTTTCAAATAGGGATGCATCCCGCCTTAGGAATTAGATATTGCATTTAAAAATGCATGGGAAAACCTGGGTCATCACAGTTGGTATCAGAGCCCAGGTTTTATCCTTTCACAGCCAGTCCAGCATGTCCAAGGGTCATGGACAATAGAGAAAATCAAGAAGTAGTATAAATAGGAGTAGTGAGATGACTACTTCTATTTGAGGATTACAATATTAATGACTCAAGACATTTCACCATAAACACATAAGTGAAAAAGGAGATAGTCCTAGTAAATACTTAGATATTGGATTGCTTGAATCCTATCAAAATCATGGGAAATAAGGATTGTTGTGCAATGGTGAAAAGATGAAATCTCATATAAGGATCAGATTATGATGAAAATGAATGAATGATGATGATAAGGATGAGATGTAACTATAAGTATTCAATGAATATTGAATAGTCAAAATAAAAAGATCATGACTCTATGAAGATACATACAAATCTTTCATAGGAAGGTAAACCAAAGAATGATACTAGATGAGTTGGTGATCTTAGTGTAAAAGAGTATAAAAGAGAGAAACCATATGGGGTTTAAGATTTTGAGTAAAAGTATCAAATTTCAGGAGATTATGCGACAAGAAATTTTTGAAAAGGAATGGTGACCAACTAGAAATTAAAATTCTACAAATGGGTGATATCAATTATTAGAATTAGATTCTTATCATATCCATTAGCTTATGGGGAAACACCAATGGATATAATAAAAAGGAAAATTTGGTGATATCCTACCTTGCCACTACTTAAGTGAAAAAGGAATTAGGTCAGGACAGTAACTTGTCCATCTATCTATCTTCAGCAAGAAGGGTACCATCAAGGATCAAATGAAGGTCTTGCTATCATAAATTGGAAAGACCAAATATCTTAAGACCATTATTGAGTGCTGTAGACTAAATAAAGGAATCCCACCCTAATTATTTAGGTATGTTAGTATCTATGAGTTAGTAGTCAAAGTTATATACTCAGGATGTTATAAGTCTTTAGACTTGAGTACCTGTTAGGCTAAGTCATTTGAGGGTATAAGGCCAGTCGATTAGGCCACATTATGAAGTTAATTAGGCCACATCATGGAAGAGCTACAAGTACAATAAATATAGTAACAACTGAGATAAGAGCAAAAATAAGAAGTGATCTAAACCAATGTGAAAGGTTTTTCAAACCTTAGTGGCTACCATGACAAGGTGAAGAAATTACTTTGGGTCTGAAAAATACTACAGACTTGGATTGAAAGAAAGGTAGATAAGTACCGATCACTCTAGAGGCTCTTGAGCTTATAACGTATCCGGGAAGAGATCAATAGGTAATCAAATAAAGTCTTTCTATGTCTAAGAAAATGTTTATGCTTATCTGAGTATTGTAAAACTTGTTGAGTAAACAACTTCAATACAATTTGATATAATTGCTGTTGAAGGAGAATTATTGCTATTATAAACTAAGTATAAGAAGGCACTTGAAAGATAAAATAAGGAGGCACTTGAAGAATAAAATTTGAGGAATTGAAAAATCACTACTTACGAGTATACCTCCTGACAATATAGACTGCATGATTGATAATAAAGCTTTGATAAAAGATTGCACGATATATTGACATAGGGGATGGAAGGAGAAAAGGTGAGATGGCTAGCACACTATAAGGTGAGATTTGATGTTACATTACCTATAGACAAATAGTTAGTTGTTATGAGCATATACCAAGTACTAAAAATCAATTAAAGGAATTTCTTAAGAACTAACCCTACTGGATTGAGTATAGAACTTTTGAACTAGAAGGTAACGAAGAAAACCATCAAGCAAAGAAAAGACAAAGAGGATGATGACAAAGGATTTAAGGGTACTCGGTGATGAATAAGAGACTTTTTGCTTTGCATAAATAGGAACATTATTAACACTCCTAATGACAAATTGATGAGAATAGTGAGATAGGCTTCTAGACAAGAACATTTGACCCATGGTAATGAATTGACCAATAACATTTGACATAAGTTTGGATAAAATCTTCACGGAGAAAAGCGCTTAATGAATTCAATAATTATGAAACTGGATATAGAGTTAGGACATTTTACTTTCAGAATATGATAAGGTCCTCGATGGAAGATGCTACTAATTAGCTTTCATTTTTTAATATAACCTTGGTCAAGGAAATCAAGTCACATATGGAAAATGACAGATAGTTGAAACTCAAAGATAATCAAGGAATTAGCTGTAGAGCACATGATACCATGACAATTATTGAAGTATCTTGGAGACAAATATAAAAGGTAAGAAGCAAAGTTAGACACAATAGAAAGAAGGTAACTTTTTGACTTGTGGATAATGAAAGAGATCACTAGATGAAAAGGATTATCCTATGATATTCAAAATAGAAGAAATAAGATAATATGATCTTGAAAGAAGTATATATATGAACAAAGAAGCATGATCTTACGAGGAGACTATCTTATACATGATGAGATAAGTATAGGAATCTATGGAATTCAAGATAGTTGAAGTACTGCTAGAAAATGGTATTGTTAAATTGGCACGTATGAGAGTATGGCGCTGCATCAGAGTACGCAGCAAAAATGGACCTTATAGGTGAGGCCGTATAGGAGGAACAATAGAAATGATAAATTGAGGATGAACCTATATTTGATTCCTAAGGGGGAATGCATTCACCAAGACATCATCTAAAAGACAAATACCTGGAAGATGATAATTTATGGAATTTCGAGGATGAAATTATTTTAAGGGGGTAATAATATAATCACCCCAATTTTTGTAATATTAAAATCCCATGAAAAGTTCAGTTTTGAAGATAAGGGCATTTTGGTCATTTCACTATTCACCTTGACTGGACCCAAAAACTTGGTCTTGAAAATGGTACCATTAGATGCATCTCGGAAAAATGAATCAAACAAGATCAAAAGCACTCAAAACGGAGTTAAAATGAGCAAGTTATGGCCCTTTGAAGTTTAGGGGCAAAAATGTAATTTTATTAAAAAAAAGGATTTAGCCTGCAAAAACATAGGGGCCTGTTTTGACACGGGCACCCTTCATCTTCCACCTCCTAGAGGGTTCTAGAACAATGGTGATTGGAGGTGAAATCACCGCCATTTTGGAGGTTTCTCCACCGCCATTCAAGGGCGGTGAGAGCCCCCTCCAGAACCCTCTCATAGCTCTATACATAGAGCTCTTGGGCGCCTCTAATGGCAGCCCAAAATGTTGAAGTAAACCCGTTGAGGAGTAGTGACTTAGAGGGGAAAACAAGGAGAAAAACCGAGCAACGATCCAGGTATACCCAAGATCCCTCAAAACCCATCTCCACCATAGTTCTAAGATCAATTTCCCTAGGTTTTTGCATGAAAAACCATGCAAAATGGAGCCCTGGAGACTCACCAAGGACCCAGGGACGTCCCCTGGGCCGCACTGGTTTGACAGGGTCAAACCAGGGTGTCCTGAGGATGCCCCGGTTCCCCAACGAGTAGGACGTTCCAGTCGAAACGTCCCACGTCGTCTCCGTTTGAAAAACCAAACGGGTGCGTCCAGGGACGCGCCCGCAAAAGAGAGAGACGGCGGGAAAACCCGGCGCGTTTGCAGATGAGCCCACTGAGGCACACATCACAGGCACACAGTGCACTAGCAAGCTGGGATTTCCATTTTCTTTAGAAAGGGCGAGTGCATGCCGCTGATGTGCAGCGCCCTATCATTCCGTCTTTTCATTTTTGAGACCCTTATGTACGTGCGACACTAAAACGCTTATAACTTGAGATCTAGAGCTCTGATTGAGATGTCGCGAAAGGCGTTATGTCCGTGTTGACGATGTAGACACACCTAAGCTATAAGATACCTGATCAAGGCCCAATCAAAGGTGGCCATGACCCTTAGAATAGGATGGTGGCGCGTGGTCACTAGACCTTTGGAAAACTGAGGATACCAAGGCCCAATTAGGACCTTAGGACACCCATAGGCATTAGGATGGACCCCTAATGCCTAAATAATAAGTCCCAAATACTCTAAAACCCATAAAAGATGGGTCAAACTAATCTTGACTCCCCAAACCATGTTCAGGAGCGTCCGAGGACAAAGGGGTTAGCGTAACTTAGTCAGGTTTGTGCTCTATCACTACTGGATTCTTTTAAAAAGAACTATGATTGTTTTCCAAATACATGATTTAAGTATATGATTTGTTTAGCATGCATGTGAAAAATGCTTTATGCATAGACATGTTTTGTATATACATTATGCATAGATATGTTTTGCAAACTATTGCATACATTGCATGATCTATGAGCATTAAGTTCTTATAAAGATTGCATGTCCTTGAGGGTTGCTAAAAGACGCTAGAGTGCCGAGGGCCAGGCAGTTGTGAGGGACCCAAAGAGGACAGGTTTTGAAAAGAGGTTTTGGCTTATTTGATCTTATGTGATTTGGCCTAGTAAGCCCGTGGGTGCTATGTCGAGGGGTCTGGGTTGGCCACCCGTCATCTACCACTATTAAGTGGATGGGTACCATGCCCAAAAAGAGGCAAGTCCCAACGTTGACTACATGTGGTACAGGGGGCTACCACTGGTGTCACGGCATTGGGTCGACGTGTCATAGGCCTCGTAGAGGCTATGACTGAGTGTCCTCAGGTACCCGGGGACCACACGGCGAGGAGGTCGTGGGCATAGTTGGACCCTATGGTTTATGGACTTATTTGCATTGCATATGGCATGATATGAGGTTGGTTGACCATACCATACTAGAGATCCATGAGTTGGATTCCATGAAACATCTTATGCATATCATAATGTTATGATATATATGTATATGATACTTTCGATTTTGGATTATGTGATCCTTTAAATCATTGGTATTTCTATTTGACAACGGATTTTTATATCGATATTGAACTTGAGTATTCAGACATGCACATGTTTTGGAAAGAGCATATGATTTTAAAACATCGCATGCACTATAAAACTAGTAGTGATAGGCTCCTACTGAGTATAGTATATACTTACCCTATCCTTAACATTTTTTAGGATAGTTCCACTCATAAATAGAAGACGTCTTAGAAGATATTAGTGCTACGAGCAATTGAAGTAAAAAGGAGACAGTTATAAATGTAAGTAAACTTTCAACCCTTTGGACATGTATTTGTGTTTATTTATAGTTGGGCTGTGTGCTGTGACTAGATAGATTTGGGAAAAAACACTTATGATTTCTAAAGCTTTTCAAAAACTACCTTGGTTGTTGTGAAAGCAAATGACACTCGGGGTTTTTAAAATGAGTTTAAAACTAAAAAGTTTTCCGCTGCATTGCATGATTTTTATAAAATGGTTTTCAAATAGGGATGCATCTCGCCTTAGGAATTAGATATTGCATTTAAAAATGTATGGGAAAACTCGGGTCATCACACTGGGTCCCTGGGACGAGTTCTAGGTGTACGACAGTGCGTACACTATCCCAGGTGAAGCCTTCGGGTGCGCGCGTGACATAGGGCACGGGTCTTAGCTCGACCAGGATGCACGGGGTGCCCTGGGAGCTAAGACGCACCATGCTACAAGGTGGGTCCGTGCGATGATGCGTGTCATAGCGCGTCACTTGAGCATGCATGTGCGCGTGCAAAATGTGGTCCCTAGCACGGCCTTTAGGCGCGCACGCACGTGAGGTGGTTGCGGTTCAACCAGGATGCATGGGTATCCTGGGAACTGGGACATGTAGACCCAATGAGACTTTAAAGTTAGGATTAGAGGACAATTTACAGAGTTAACCATGGAATAGTAGATCCACATCATAGGATCCAGCCTGACAATGAATTAGGCAAGGACCATGGACCCCAATAGGCAGAGCTAGCAATCTAATGTCTAAATGGATTGAAATTAATAAGGACTCCTTGTATCCATTCATACCCAGGAGTTTATAAATGAGACCCAGGGACGGGTTGAGTGATAAAGGACGTGACTCCAGGAGACGTTGAGGTAGGTGCTCTATCGCTACTAGACTTTTTAAAAGAGCCATGATTGTTTTGAGAATGCATGTTTTAAGTATAAGTATATGACTTGTTTAGCATGACTTAATTTAGTGTACATATGATAAATGCTTTATGCATAGATATGTTTTGCGAATAATTGCATATACGTTATGCATAGATAGGTTTTGCAAATAATTGCATATACATTATGCATAGATATGTTTTGCAAACAAATGCATATATTGCATGATTGGTGAGCATTGAGTTTTTTAAAGATTGCATGCCCTTGAGGGTTACCAAAAGACGTTGGAGTGCACAAAAGACGCTGGGTAGTCAGTTGTGAGGGACCCATAGAGGACAGGTTTTGAAAAAGAGGTTTTCGCTTGTTTGATCTGATATGATTTGGGCTGATAAGCTCGTGGGCGCTATGCCGAGAGGTTTGGGTTGGCCTCCAGCCTGTACCACTATTAGGTGGATGCGTACCATGCCCAAAAAGGGCAACATCCCTGCTTCAACTACATGTGGTACAGGGGGCTACTACTAGTATCACGGCACTGGGTTGAAGTGTCATATGTCCCGTGGAGGCATATGACCCTGTGTCCTCAGGTACCCAGGGACTACACAGCGGCGAGATCATGGGCATAGTTAGACCCTATGGTTTGAGGATTTATTTGCATTGCATGTGGCATGACATGAGGTTGGTCGACCATATCAGATATCCATGAGTTGGATTCAGCTGAGCATATTATGCATATCATTATGTTTATGATATACATGATACTTTCGACTTGGTTTGTGCGATTCTTTAAGTCGTTAGTATTTCAATTTGACAATGGTTTTTGATATCGATATTGAACATGATTGTTCGAACATGCACATGTTTTAAAGAGCATATGATTTTAAACATAGCATGCATTGTAAAACTAGTAGTGATGGACTCCTACTAAGTATAATATATACTCACTCTATCCTTAACATTTTTCAGGATAGTTCCACTCACAAATAGAAGATGCCTCAGGAGATATTAGTGCTACAAGCAAGTGAATCAAATAGGAGACAATTATACATGTAAGTAAACTCTCTACCCTTTAGACATGTATTTGTATTTATTTCTGATTGGGCTGTGTCTTTGTATTTGGATAGACCTGGAGAAAAACATTTATGATTTCTGAAGTTTTTCAAAAACAACTTTGAGTATTGTGAAAGCAAATGACACTCGAGGTTTTCAAAATGAGTTTAAAATCAAAGATTTTCCCCTGCATTGCATGGTTTTTATAAAATGGTTTTCAAATAGGGATGCATCCTGCCTTAGGAATTTAGATCTTGCATTTAAAAATGCATGAGAAAACCTGGGTCGTCACAAAGTATGACTTGGATGCAATTATAAATGAGTAGAGATATTGGTAGAGTGTAACATTCCTAGTAGTTGATATCCTTTCATGAGACCATTATTAATTTTTTCTAAGTTATCGTTCTTTTGTATGAAAATATGTTAGAATTTTGAAGTTGATGAACATTATTCTACTCACATATTAAAGACAAAGAACCCTTTTTTGAGTGACTTCTTTTTTATTGTCACAGTATAGCTTGTGTGATTTGAAGTCAAAGCAAACATTTGCATGGCAATTTAGGTTATACTTTCCTTGGAGACCTAAAATTGTATGTATGTTGGCTATATTTTCATAGACTCACATTTTGAGATTTGATGAATTAATGGAATATCATTAGCATAAGGATAGGATTCTGAACTACTGATCATTTCTATTAGCATGTTAAAATTTAAGTTTAATATAATCTAAATATAAGAAGATTCTCTAAGAAAAATGGACTTTCATAAGATTTTTTTAAAATGTTTATAGGTAATATTTCTATAAACCCTTACGAAACTACAACTAATCCACTAAGGGCAACCTAGGGAGTTTAAAAGCTTTCTGCACATGCTAAATGAAGACGACAATGCCTACGAAAGTGGTTATGATTTGTTTTTAGACTTTTGCTCAAGGACTAGCATATCTAAATCTAAGGGCATTTAAAGGGTATAGATATATTTCATGTAGATCCCTATATTTAGAATGTTTTATCCTTAGAAATATCTTAATTATCACTACCTCAAATTAATTCTACTATTTTGAAGGTCCAAGGTGCAAATGTCAAAAATGCATAAAATTTCCAATTCTACCCTAGAAAGAGCCATTTCACATTCCAAACTAGACAAAGTGTCAAACATGTCATAAATGGAATCCTAAAAGTTCAAAAAATTCATTAAGTGTTACTGTTGAAGTCAGAATGACAAAAAAAACCCATGTTCAATTCCAACTGAAAAGAGGGCAAAAAGCTAGCAATTTTCAAATTCAGACATAGTTGCACACATGTCACCACCTTTGGAAGCTTATAAAAGAAGCTCAATTCATATACACTAGAATCATATACAATAATGCTTCTTAGAAGAAAAAGAAGAATAGGACCACACAAAGACTTTTCATTTATTTTCTCCCCCTACCCAACTAAGAGGATGAAGAATTAACCAATGAGAAGATATATCCAAATAAGATATTAAAGCACCATTGCTTTATATGAGCATATGCAGATCTTACAGCTGCTTGTAAAGGGCTTTCCAAAAGCATCAACAAATCCATATCCATCAAGGCCTGCAACCACTCATAGACCACTTTCCTAAAACATTGATAAAACCATAACATAGTACAAATGAGAAAGTGAGTCGACACCATCTATAAATCAATTCATCTTTCTTATTACAACACCCTAAGTTCTTTGAATCCCATATACTTATCATGTTATTGTTTGGGTTAGCTTTGTCATAGTTGGAGGTTTGACATCCTTTAAAGTATGAATGCATTTCAATACATAGAAGCATAATCAAGGAATTGAGCTTAGTTACATACCTTTCTTTGGTAACCATTTAAGTTATTGGTTCCAGAGTTTTTACCGTTCTGTTAAGCATTAGAGAACTTAATGATTCTTCTTCTACCTTCTTCATTTTTTAGGTGAAATACTTATGTTAAAACATTCCATTGACCTTAACCAGCCACCTAATGGGTGACATAACATCCTTCCCAGATGCGGACAAAGAGTCCTCTTATGTCCTCTTACTTGGGGGCATGTTTCTTATCTAGGCAAGTAAGCTTACAGTCATAAGGTTCCCACTTGCCAATCAAGTATGAAATAGGTTATTCCTAGGTTTAGATTCCATTTTCCTAACCCCAAATTCAAAGAAATGAAGAATGCTTGTGTCTTGTCACTAAGTTTCACTAAGGGGAAGGTAGGCTTCCAACATCCACTCCCTCTTTCATGCAAGTGTTAAGCTCACCATCAAGTTCCTACTGCCATAGGTTGGAACTTAATGCCAAATTGTGAAATCTAGAAATAAATATGGTTTCACTCTTTAGGATAGTTAACATTAAGATAGCTTTTAATTTTCAGTAGTTTCACTCTTCATCTTTAACGTATAGCACATATCTGTCCTACTGGATTTCTGTGGGAGCAACACTCATCCCCTACACCATAAACCACCTTTAACCCAAATATTTTCACATGATACTTGGAAAATTTCATGTTAGAAGGTAGTTATAGTGTCTAGAAACATCCATTCTGAGATTTAGCAAGTTTTAGATTCATTCAATATGTTAAATAGGTGTAGGTAATCCTATGTTTTCTATTGGAAATTTCTGTTTCACATTTCGGCACTTAGTCCTCATCCAAAGCACCTATAATAGTACTCCATTGCTTATTTAAGGATGGAGAAGCCACCATGGATGGTGTAAGAAGGTCCACACTCCATTTCCAATAGCTTTAAGCTCCATATTGCTGTCCTTAGTCATGAGAACATTCCTCCTATTACAAGTTTAGCTACTCAACTTAGTTTTGAAGTTGCCTTAAAAATGTAGTCCTAAGCTTAGCTATTGCTATTGTTTTTCCCCTAGTTATGGTAGATGTTGTTACAAGACATCTTAATGATGTTTAAAAGCTTTCAAATCTGAGAAATTTCATTCAATTATCCACCCAAAGCATGGCTAAACTAGCACCACAAGCTGATACTTCCCTGCTGGAAATTCCTCCAGGGTTGCTCCACCATGTCCACCCAAAACATGGACATAACTCCACCAAATACAAACAGCCCTTTACTAAAGATTCAACCCATTGATTGAGTTATCAGTTATTTGCAAATACCCAATATTTTCCCATTCATTCCCCAATCAACCATGGACCAAAAGGCCATCAACATAAGGCACCCCTCTGCTGGTTTTATATAGGGAGCATCCCATTCCCCCCTGTTTTTCCATACTATGCATAGGTATTTCAATGTCAAAATGCTAGGATACGATCATCATTCATAGAGGTAAGAAATGTAGATATAAGTCCCCCAAATGCTTTAAACCCCTGCTATCCATAGTGTTCCAAATAGGTAGGAAATGATGTCTCAGATTTCCAATAAAATTTATCAGGAAAGTGAGACTCATTTCTTGTTCAAATGTCCAATCCATTACGCTTCTTTTTAAGTTAATTTAAGCCTAACAAGGAGGCACTTAGTTGAAATTGTAAAGGTAAGATGCTTCATGATTTTTGGAAAATTCACAGTGATTTACTGCTACTAACTTACATAAGTTTATGCCCATATTGCAGTCCACATTGTAGCCATTCAAAACATAATTCAAAGAGTCCAATTTTATGCAATCTTTTGGGCAGGAAACATGCAGCTACTGTTGTAACTAAGCCAACAATAATTATGAAACAACTGACATGCATAATCCTCAATAATTAAACTCCAACAGTAAGCAATTTCTAGAAGCATTACACATGTCGTAGCATGCTGTAAATTGAGAATTTAAGCCTTGAAAATCACATACCAGTTTTTGGCTAAAACTCAAATCCATGTTGGCTATCTTGCTATGCTCCCCTATGGGATATTAGAAGTCCCCCAAATTCTTTGTTTTGTCGCTGCAATGAGGCTCCCCAATAGCTGTACCTTTCTAGGTTGAGGATTCTCCTCTGCTCTGCAATTTCTACTACATGCAGTCACCAATAGTCCTTCAATTCCTCAACAATTCTTCCAGAAACTCTTCCACTTTCACCTCAACTCAAATCCACTATTTCTCCTCGGCTTCTTGAAACTTTCTGCTGCTGGTTTTCCTGGGTTTCTTTCAGGTTTCTATCAGTTCTTCATGGTAGCTACCCTACTGCACTCTCTGCTCCTGGCTTGAAGATGCCCAGCTTCCATGGGGAGAAACTTCCAGCTGAAATCCTTCAAAATTTTTAGACCTCCTTACTGGGTCTTCCTCTGCTCTCTGGTTGCAAGCTTCCCCTTTAATCTCCCATCAATTCCCATTTTCTTCTTCAGATTTCCCTGCTGGTTTTCTCTCCTTAGTTCACTCCTTTGGGCTGGGAAGAAGTTCCCATACCTAGCCCTTTCACCCTTTTATAGTTATGGTTGTTGCATGATGGGTGACCAGCTATCCCCATGCATGAGACTAGCTACCCCATACCACCCTCAGACTTGTGGTCAAATAGAGGTATCCAATAGGAAACTAAAGTGGATTCTAGAAAAGATAGTCAATCCAAATAGGAAAGACTGGTCTCTAAGACTTATTGATGCTTTATGGGCTTATCGTATAGCATATAAAACCCCTATAAGAATGTCACTCTATTGCTTGGTCCATTGTGCACAAGGCATATTGTGCTATCAAAAAGCTAAATTTTGACTTAGATTCTACTGGAACCCATAGAAAACTCCAACTCAATGACTTGGAAGAATTGAGGAAGGATGCATATGAGTGTGCGTGATTGTACAAAGACCGAATGAAGATTGTATATGATAAACATATTTTAAGAAAATCCTTCACATAAGGTCAAAAAGTCTTACTGTATAATTCTAGATTGCATCTATTCCTAGGAAAACTTAGATCTAGATGAACCAGACCTTATATAGTACGCACAATCTATCCTCATGGGGCCATTGAGATTGAAAAGGATGGAGAAATCCAAAAGGTCAATGGTCAAAGGTTAAAACCTTTCCTAGAACTGCCTGACCTTGAAATTGATGAGACACTTGAGTATCATGATCCACCTTAGATTACCACTCTAGGAGCCTTGTAGCATATCATCATTGCACTCATCATTATGTCTAGCTGAAGACGTTAAACTTAGCACTTATTGTGAGACAACCCAAGGGTTTAGTGTCTACATCACTCAACTTGCATGTATAATCCAATGTTTTCAAACATTGGAGACATTGTTTCATTCAGGTTGGGAGGTATAGATGCACATAGAGACTTTGAATTTTCTTGAGTTTAAAAAAAAAAAAAAAAATTGAAATTTTTTTTGAATTTTTTTGAAAATAATAATTGAATTTTTTTTTTTTTTTTAAAGTAGAGTTCCCTTACTGCAATGAGAACTGGATGTTCAGAATTTAGTACATATACTATTTTCACCTTTTAATGGGATGCATATGATTAGTTTTGCATATCATTCATGTGTTGAAGCATTTTATGAAAGTTAATTCTCGAAAACCATTTACACATAGTACATAATCAAGACTAATATAGAGGTATGACTTAGAGGCCTTGAAGAAAATTAGTGGAGACCTATAACCTAGTGAGAGTTTGAGACTATCTTCTTTTAGAGAGTTATAAGTAATTCCATAAATTCTTCAGTGTACATACATTAGTGTGATCCTGTTATCGCTGTTTTGGTTAAGCATCAAGAATAAATAGAAGTAATAACTTTAATTCCAGAAATTTATTGAATCTGATAGGCTTTAGAAAACCTCAGAAATGATATAGGCCATCCTTGCTCACCCCAGAGACATAAAGACTATCCAATATGGTATACCAATAGTTGGCCTTTTGAGCCTGTTATTAAGTCTTTTCTTTCTTAACCCCATTCACCTTAACCCAGAATAACCCAGTAAAATAAATAACCACTACCCATCTTCAAAATGAGTAGAGTAGAAAAAATTCAAAAATAGGATAAAAAGTCAAAGAAGTGAGAAAAAATTAGCTGTCTTTCTTCCAAAGAAGAAAAAAGAAAGTGAAAAAAAAAATAAAAATTTGGAAAAGAAAGACCAAAATCTTTATACTTTTCTTTTCTAAACCTGTCATAAGCCTACATTTCATCCTAGTTAAAGACCTATTGATATAAGGTGGACATAGCCGTAAAGAAGAGATAAAAAGAAAGAATTAAGGTAAAAAACTCCTAATATTCTTAGTGTAAAAAACTCCTAATATTCTTAGTGATAACATCCACTCTTAGGGATCACTTTCCTTTGTCTCATGAACATTTAAAAGAATTATGTGAACCATCAGCTTATTGGATTTGGTCACATAATGAGAGAAATATGTTTAAACCCCTTATCTGAGAGTTTAATTTTTGAGCATATACCTGTGAGGATTTTAGGTCAAGGCAAATTTCCAATGGAATGTAAGCATATCCAGTTAGAAGTCAAGATTTATGTGACTATACACAAACATATGCACTTTAAGAAATAGCTCAAATAAGATGTCTTTAATATGTGTATGATATGTAAAATTGTCAAATCCTCATCATTAAGTTGTGAGAAACTAGTAAAATTGCTAATGAATGAGGATTCTCTAAAATAAAATAGGGGACTTGACCATATGGAATTTTGTTGGTATATTCACTGCAAACCCTCACAAGGCCTAACTCGTCCACTAAGGGTAACCTAGGGGTTCAAGGGCTTGTTGCATTTGCTAAATGCAATCGTGAGTACCTACGAAAGTTGCACCTTGTACTAGTTTTGTGTAAAATAATTGTCTACATGTTTTGCTCGGGACTAACAAAATGCTAGTTGAGGGCATGTTAAGTGTTTAATTTTGGCAAAAGACCCCTAGTTTAGCATTTAATTAGACCATGTAACTCATTAATTTGATAATTTTTTAGATAAAATATAAAAATTAGCTCAAATTGACCATCCAACCATAAGTTGTCAAAATTAATGGTCAAATGATCAATTGAGCTAAGTGGATGCTTAATGTATGATTTAGATAACTCTAATCTAGTCTTTGGTTTTGCAAATAGACTAAAGGAGGGTTGGATGGCTCAGATTTAATTTCAACAGTGCAGATCAGTTTGAAGATCAATAAGGCAAGGGATGAAGGGTTCCTAAAAGAAGAAGGCATCTTAATAGAAGAGGAGTCCTAAATTGGAAGAAGAGGAAGTTTCCTAATGGGAAACTAAGTCTTAAAGAAAAGGAGGAAAATTAGGAAGGGAAAAACTTATAAAGAGGGGGAACCGTAGGGAGTGGAGGAAGTTTTTGAGTTTGGAGAGTTTTAGAGTTTTTGGGGAGTTGTAGTTATTTTCCTTGGCTTTGCTTGTTTAACTTTGTTTCCATTCAACCTCTATCTCTCATGCTCATCTCCTCACATCTTTCTATTTTCGTTACCATTAGTTTTAACTTTGTTTTCCATATCCACCACAGTTTTGTCTCGTCGCTCTAGTTTTGCCCACTTTCCAGACCGCACCTTCCTTGTTTCACCCTCTTTGTTCCCCATTTCTAGTTTTTTTGTTCACATCATCCACCGCATAAAACCCTTTCCACTTTTCCCTCTCTCTTTCACATTCGCAACCTAGCACGCCCTTTGCATCAGCCTACAGCCATCCACCATCCAGTTCCACTGTTATCTCATCGTATTCATAGCCCCATCACCGCTACTCTCCTCCACGCACCAAACCAGAGCATCGCCGGCTAGATGATGTTTTGCTTGGGCCCTGCTCCCATGTACCAATACTGAACGTACCGGATAGGGAAACCCGATCCGGGTTTCCTATCTACTCCAATTCCCCTCTTTCCCTTCTTTTCTTCCCTTTCTCCTCTACCTTATGCCGTCGTCTTTACCAACCAGGAGCAAGCTCAGAAGCCGATGCCTTGCTAAGCCTTAGCTCAGGTCATCACTAGCCTAGCACAACCTAAGAACAAGACAAGCACCCATAGCCCAAGTGACGTCTAGGATCATGCGACACCACACCATCTCTGCTTTCTTCGTCTCCTTCGGCAAAGTCATGTGGATTTGGAGTTTACGAAATCTTTTAAGGAAGTTTGGGAAGAAAATTTCAATTTTGCCCTTATTAGAATATTTCAAATTACATGTTCTATCCTATTACTATTACTATTCATGTTTTATGTTATTCCTATTTTGATTATTCGTGTTCTATGTTATTTCATACTTAATCCAGGAACTATCTTATCTATTCTTGTTTAACCAAATCAAGGGTTCTGGTTTAACCATAGAAAAACTCTTATTTCTTGTCTGTTTTAATTCAGAATTATAATTAAATTTTATAACAAGTTTTTAGCATAGTTTCTAGTTTAATTGCTATTCCTGATCTTCAATTTGGCTTCTAGAAACATACCTAAGCCATTAATTCTTAATTTCCTTAATACAATTGTATCTCTAAAAAATTAATGAATCTGACAAATTCCTCCATTAGATCATTAATCCAGGACATGTTGAATATATTGATGGAGTTTGATCAAGGTTTGTGATACTAAAATTGAAGAATTGGATAGTACTTAAGCTAGGGAATTAGATTTTTATCAAAAAATTTTAGTTTTAGTTTAGTTAAGGTTTTATTGTTTCTTTTTCTGTTCTTTCTGGAATTAGACCTTTGGAATTTCACTGTTAAACTGAAGATGAAGTTTGATTTCTTTATGTTAATTTTTGTCAACTAATTTGAATTTTAAATAATTAAATTTTATTAAAAACTCCAAAATCTTAAAGCACGTCCTTGTGGGATCAACCTGTACTTGCATTAGCTATACCACAATAACCTGTGCACTTGTGGAAAACATCAACAATGTATTTCCTCAATATAGACATGTGGAATATTCATCTACCTCTACTAATAAGGGTGGAAGTGCTAGTCTATAAGTAGTTATGCTTACCCTCTCAAGAATTTCGAATGAAGCCACAAATTTAGGGCTTGGCTTACCCTTCACCCCAAATCTCATCACATCCTTTATTGGAGAAACATTTAAAAAGATAAATAGATATTTTCTATCTACTACATGCTACCTGTAGATGCTTTTGAATCAATCTCACCTTCTTGGCACATTGCTCTATCAACTCTAATCAAATGAACTACCTCTCACCAACATCACTCTAGCATGTTGGCATGCAGCATGGTCTTCCATACAATGCCTCATACAAAGCCATGCTGATGCTAGAGTGGTAGCTATTGTTATAGAAAAACTCCACCAATGGTAGATGAATGTGTCAACAACCCCTCCAATCCAATGCACAAGCTATCAGTATGTTCTCCAATGTATGTATGGTCCTCTCAGACTAACTGTTAGTTTGAGGATGAAATGTTATGGTGAAATGTGCAGAGGTTCCTAACCCTTCCTACACACACTACCAAAAAATGAAGAGTAAACCTGTGCTCTCTGTCAAAAACTATCACCAAAGGAATGTAATGTAGGCTAACTATCTCCGTAATATAGATCTTGGTCAAGCTCTCTATGGACTATTTTGTCTAATGGGTAGAAAGTGAGCTTACTTGGTGAGTTGATCCACTAAAACCCAAATGGCATCATGGCCATTGGATGTCTTGGGCATTCTAACCATGAAATCCATAGTCACATGGCCCCACTGCCATACTAGAAGCACTAAGTTCTAAAGCAAATCTGTGGGCCTCTCATGTTTTGCCTTGACCCTCTAAAATGCGATGCATCATGCTATGCAATCACATATGTCATTATTCATCCCTTGCCACCAAAATTGTCTCATCGTCCTAATGCATCTTCATATGCCTACATGCATGGTGAACTTGGAATGGTGAAATGCCTTCAATAGCTCTTATCTCAGTCTTGAAATGGCTAGCACAACCAATCTACCGTAGAACCTCACTCTACCATTTGCCCCCTTCTCAAAGCCCTCTCTACCACACAAAGATTGCATCTCCTCACACAACTATTGTGCTTGTAAAATCTGATCCAAGAACGCTGAACAAATGGTGATGTTGGCAATAAGACCACCTAACTTCCTACTGAGGGCATATGCAACCATGTTAGCCTTGCTCAGACGTGACGCTATAGTGAAGTTGAAGTCCTTCAAGTATTCTACTCAACTCCTTTGCCTCATGTTAAGGTCACTCTGAGAGAATAAGCACTTGAGGCTCTTGTGGTCTATGAACACATCAAACTTCTCTCCATACAAGTAGTGTCGCTAGATCTTCAAAGCAAAGACAACTACAACTAGCTCCAAATCTTGAATGGCACAATTTTTCTCATGCTTCTTCAACTATTTAGAAGCATATGCAATCACTCTATTATTCTACATTAGAATAAATCTCAAGCCCTACCTTGTGGCATCAACATATACAACAAAACTGCTGCTACTCTCTGGTAATGATAGAACTAGTGCAAAAGTAAGCTTCTCTTAAGACCCTTGGATGCTCCTATCATAGTCTATTCAAACAAACTCCTGCTCGTTCTTAGTCAAGGCTATCAAAGGTCATACAATGCAAGAGAATCCCCTTATAAATTGCTTGTAATAACTTGTAAGATGTAGAAAACTTTGGACCCTGGTCAAGGTCTTACACTGCACCCAATTAGTCACTACCTTGACCTTCTGAGGATCGATTGCAACCACATCCATGGATATGATATGTCTAAGGAAGTGAATTTGATCTAGATAGAACTCGCACTTCAAGAACTTGGCATACAACTAATGTGCACATAAAGTACCCAAATTACTCCTCAAATGTTCATGATGCTCCTCAACACTGCTAGAGTAGATGAGAATATCATCAACAAACATGATCATGAACTTGTCCAAAAAGTCTCTAAACACCCTGATCATCAAGTCCATGAATATTGTAAATGCATTTATCAACCCAAATGGTTCCACTAGAAACTCGTAATGGCATACTATGTTCTAAACGAGGTCTTGGAATGTCCTCCTCTTGTATCCTCAATTGATGGCAACCAGTCCTTAGAACAACCTTTGGAAAGACTTTAGTTGATTGTAGTTGGTTGAGAATGTAATAACCCTAATTTTTGTAAATTGATTGAGAAAATGAATTTAGTTTGAATTTTTATAAATTCTAGGCTGGAATATTAGGTTATTGGAAATTCTCTTTTTATAAAGATTAAAATATTATTTAAAAATTATAAATTAAGAATTTACTTGAAAAACCAATCAAAATGACACTAAGTACGTTCAATTCTGAGTTAAAATGAAAAATCCCTAATTTTCTCCATTTTTATGAATAAAAGGGTAAAATGGAAATTTTACCCATAACCAATATCTAAGACATCAATATTAAGAATGTACTCAGAAATACAATTCCAATGCCATTAAGTACGCTTAATTTTGAGTTTGGGGGAATAAAACGGATTTTTCTCCATAAAAGGGTAAAATGGTCCTTTCACACCTCTATGGGGCCCACAAGGGGCCCACAAATGAATCCAACAGCCAGAAAATATGTACTGAGTGGTCAAAACACTATTAGCTGATAGTGTAGAAGGAGGTGGTAGTGGAGGATCCAATGTTAATTTAATATTCAAAAGAATTGAAATATAATTATTACAAGTAATGATGAAAAATTCTAAAACACTTATAAATACACCCACAAAAATCCTCCAAAAATGTTCATTAAAATTCCCTAAAAATTGTGTCTCTTCCCCTAAAAAACCAGATCTAGAGTCATTCCCAAATTTCCAAATTTCCCAAAAATCCCCCTTCTTCCACTTTCTCTCTCCTCTCTCTAGATTGGAACAAGAGACTTAAATTCAATTAGGCACTCTATTCCAAATCAAACCTCAAAAATTCCACCATTCATATTGTCCTAGACCATCTTATCTACAAAACCCACAAAAAAATTTCAAGATCCAACTGTGCAATCAACAAAAACTCGCAAAACAAGCAGGGTATCAGGCGATCTTATCTTCAACAGGATAATTCTTTAAAGTTGGGCTGTAAAACCTAAGTTTTTCTCCAATCAGGTAGGTGGAAACTCTTCCCATACTTATTTCATATTAGTTTATATAAATTTTATTTTTTTGAAATTAATTTTAGGTTAAAAATTATAAAAATCAAGTAAGGTTATCAACCCTTCATTTATATATGATGGAGGGCTCAGATAGAAAATCTGAGTTGCCCAATCGATCCAGAAGGGTCAACAACGCTTAGGTTAGAATTGTAATAAAATTTTATTGAGTTTAGAGCTATTAATTGAAGGGGATTTGATTGGATGGTCCAAAAAGGACTCTCCGATCTCCCTTAAGAGATTGGACTACTAGGATGCCGCATGAAAACGCCCTCTGTGGGAGTGTCTTCACGTGTACTCTGCGTGTGACGACGTTCTGACAAAACGACATGGTCTTGGGCAGTGCGTTTCCTCCTGCATCCCGATGATGGAAGCGTGGCCAGCTGCACCCGACTAGACCCACTGCCTGACTTGATCTGAGCTGGTCGTTCTGCTGGGCTTAGATCAAATTTGGACCCTTAGAACGACTATGAACTTCATTATTCAATTACATAGTTATCTGAACTCCAAATCAAGATTAAAAAAAAGCTATGGAAAGCTTGTAATATCTATTTTTTTTAAATCATAAAATTAATAAAAATCTTCAAGAAACTTTCTGTTTTGAGGAAATAAGCTTCCAATTTTCATGACCTGAGATGATCAGATCTTGGGAATCTGATTTAATGATGAAATAATGTTGAAATACAGTGATATCTATGATTTATTTTGATAGATATAAGATAAAGTGAGAAATGTACCCTTTATGGTAGAAATACCTAAAATTACAAAGGGAGCCACTTGATCAATGAGATCAAGCATGATTACCATTTGGATGGGTTGTATGAATGGGATTATGATGAAATCCAGTGAGATCATTGATTAATTGTGACAAAAACAATTGGGTATGATCTTTGGACCTTAATGAAGTAAAAGCCCTAAATGTAATTAAAACCCTTAATCTAAAGGAAAAGATGTAAGATTTAATGGTTAGATCATAAGTAATTTCTAATAATCTTAATCTAATTAGTTTACTTGTCTTTTATTTGATAATAGAATTATAAATGTGATTTATGTTACAAATTAGGAAGCATAATAGTGTAATTCTTAAATTTTAGCATGTTATGCCCTAAATGTTATTAGATTGTTATAATAGGCTGGTAATTTAATTATCTTAGGGCCATGATAGTTTGAATTTGAAATTTTAGGATGATTCCATTAGATTACTAGTAAAATTTCATGTATTTCATAACTTAGGATCATGCTAGTCTAAGTAACATTTAGGAAGCATGTTAGTATAAATGATTGTTAAATTTATATTGGAGTTATGCTTTAAAGTTTATGATTTAATTGTTGTCAAATTTTATTAGTAGACTCAAATGTTAAGTAGTAGTTGAGACATAATTAGCATAAATCACCAAAATGTAATCTAATTGAAAATTAGAGTTTCATGAACACATAAGAGGAAGGAATGACTTGGACTTAACATTAGTAAGAGCTATAATTAGTGGGACAATATAAGGATTATAAAATCTTGGCCTAAACTAAGAGAATAATAAACCCCATGAATGACATTTCAAATGTTTATGGATTTAATTAAAATCAATTAGAAAGATTACTTAGGGTTAAAATTCTCATAAGAACCTTATGAAAGATTGAGCTAAGGTCACTCTAGTGAATACTGAACATGGTGGTAAAGGGGGTTCTCTAATAGAGCCTCACTCTTCCCCTACGTTCCATTAACATTTGTGAAGTCTAAACACCTCCTTACATGAGGATTGAAGTAACCACTTTATGTTCAGTCATTCAGCTAGTAAGCCTTAGTCAATTGGAAATAAGAGGAGCTATCTACACTTAAGATGAAATAAGCTATCCTTAACTAGTAAAACATTAACTGGTTGAATAATAATAATAAGAGCATAAAAGGTTAGTAAATTATCTAACCCTATTAAAAATTGTAAGTAAGATAAGGATGATCAAACAAGATCCATTGGATCTTGAATGATCAAGAACAATAAAAGACATAAATACTTCTCGATGATGATATAAATATATTGCTTGCAATTTAGATCAAATAAAATAGATTATCTTAGATCAAATAGAATAGAAAATTTGAACCCTTGATCAAATATGATTCAAGGAAGAGAATTAAGATCATCCTCCTTAGGGATGATCAAACAACTGAACTTAGATAAAAAAAGAAGATCTAAACCCTTGATCTTTATTAATAAGTATAAATTGTTGATCAAAGGATCTATGAAAGATCAAGATCAAAGAAAGGAATACACAAAGACTTAGAATAGAAAATACTTAGAGCTGAAAGATTAGAAGATCATTCTAACCATTAGATCTATTGATTAATAGGATATACACTATATGAGGAAGATAGATCATGATAGGACAAAAGATCTAGATCCTTTATATCAAAGGATAAGATTAAACAAATAATATAGATAGGGTAAAAAAATATAGGATTATTTAGATTGTATAAATATTGATAGTATGTATGGATTTATAGATTACATACGTCAGTCAGGATCATGGAAGATCTAAAGAGACGGATCACTACTTGAAGGTAGGAGGATTTTATGAATGCATCTACATGAGAAATACATGTTGAATATGTGATCTTATGTTTGGAAATGCTAACAAGTATAATGTAAATACTTGTATTAAATCCATTGAAAACCCTTATGATCCAACTAAAACACATATAAAATGGTTAAGTTAGAATTGAGGAAAACCCTAAATGAATAGGGAACTAGAAGGTATTCTAGCCCTAGATAAATAGACAAATTGTCTAATAAGTATAAAATCAATACATGGGGAATCATTCATATAGAATGGTGATTCCTAAACTTATATGAACATGGGTATCATTCAATGTAAATGATGATCCCTAATTTTGAAGTGAAATCCTATCCTTAGTATAAGAATACCAAAATATGAGGATGATGATATAATTGACAAGACGTCTGATAAGTAAAAGAATACTTTATATAGAAGCAAGGAGACTTGTGGTTTTTGTTTTAGACAGGTGTATGCCTAGGGATGCTATGCTAGGAGGGTTACGAGGGTTTGGCCACCTGCTCTCTAAAATGTGATATATGACAGTACTGTGCTCAAAGAGAGGCAAAATATCAGGTGGGACAATTATGGGAAGGCTGCCACTGTGATGGTCTATCTCCCCATATAGACATGACATAGATGATTTTCCACATTTGATATCTGTGGAGTATGAAAGTAGTTATCCGAGCATGCTGGTATGGATCAGACTGCAACATAGTAGTCCTTCGAGTATTTTACATTATGATGCATGACATAATGAGATGCTGATATTGCCCATATAAGGGAGTATTTTCCTAGCAGAGCCTGGATGTTTTATCAACTCAGTATGGCTGAGTGTGATGGTACTGCCCAAATGAGGGAGTATTTTTTAGTAGAGTCTAGATGATTGATCAACTCAGTGTGTCTGAGTGTGACTATTGATGTTTGAGATATTAACTATTTTTCACGTTTTTCACTGTATATATATCTATATTACATATACAGTATGTTTGTGTAAGGATGTACATATATGGCAAAGTAAAGAGATTGATCCATGTGTATGAATAATGGGATTGTGAAGTATTAGGATTATACTCTCAAATTATTATAGTTCTTGAATCCCCTACTAATCATAGCTTACTAAGATATTGTAAATGTTTGAATGTTTACAATATCTTAGATACAAAGAAGGAGAATTAGGAGCTCAAGACTTGAGCAAACTTGAAAGAATAATCAATTACGGTATGTCCCTTGAAGACATGTATTTTTATTTGAGAACATTATATTGTATTAAGAGTTTTTATTGTATGGTGAGCTTTGAAATTTGGATTATGTAATTTGAACAAGTATTGTACTGATACCTGGGCTATATTGTGAACCACTAGATGGATTCTAAAATTTCATAAAAGTATATTCCTTCAATGGAATTTTATCTTGTACAAAATTCTACTTATGCTATGTATGAAGTGATGACTTGGGTTTTACAAAACAAGTTCTCAAGAAAAGAATTTTCGCTACTTTGTTTTGCAAAATTTTTTTACTACTAAGGGCCCCTTGCTTTGAAAAATGTATTGCAAAATGTGTTACAAAATCCTGGGTCGTCATAGAGAAGATCATTAATACCGGGCAAAATGTACTTGTTTTCACCATGACTTCATTTAGTTCCTATAATCCACTCATAGTCACAAAAAGTTGTCCATCTTCTTCATAAACAGGACTGGAACTCTCCATGAAAAAACACCAAGGAAAATGAAACCCTGATATAGCAGTTCCTGTAGTTGCACCTTCAACTATTTAAGCTTTGGAGGAGCCATACAATAAGGAGCCCTGATGGTAGGAGCTACCCTAGGCATTCACTCAATGGTGAACTCCATCTCCCTCTTAGGTGGAAAACCAAGTAACTCCTTTGGGAGTACATCCCTGTACTCATGTACTACATCGATCTCCTCAATGTAGGGAATCTATGCTTCCCTTAACTCCATGTAGACTAGATAAGCTTGACATACACTAAACAAGAGACGTGGTGCTCTACTATCTAAAATGATACTTGCACCAGAAGTATCCAATCTCCCTTGAAAGCATAGTGACTCTTAGTCTGAAGCATATAGTATCACCCACTTCTTTCTATAGTCAACCGGAACCTCTGCTTGGCCAACCAATCCATGCCTCATATAATGTCAAAGTCTATCATGCCTAGCATAATAAAGCCTACCTGAAAAAATCATCGATATGTCTTAAATGAACTCCTAAAACACAATCGATTCATCCACCAATGAACTAACCTCTAGCATAGAACTCAATCTACTTGTAGCAATTTCCAAACATGAAGAAAAAATACAAGATATAGAAAACAAGGTGTAAATTCAAGTTCAATGAGTATAGAATCACATCTATTTGCAACTAGAAGAGTACCTCACTTAACAATTCCATGCAAAGTGGCCCTACTGCCTACAAACAAAGCATTTGGTAACTAATCTTAAAAAGGTCAACCTAGATGATGTCAATGACATCTCTTGCACACATCCTAATCATTATCCTAGCCTTTTTTCTACCCCACTACTGAGAAAATGTCCTCCTAACTGTAAACATCTTCTTTCTGACTCCTTTAAAAGCAGGCTTAGGACCATTGAATCTACCCTTCTATCTACTACCATCTTGTAACTCCCTCTCCAAAATGGAAGCAAGCTCCATAAGCTTGGTCTACAAATATATGTTGTGAGGTCAAGATCTGTCACTTCAAGTCGAAGTTTAGCCCACAAACAGACATCTAGGATGCTTTCTTCTCTAACGAACATACAACAAGAGGAAATCAGCATAGTCGGGTAAACTTTCTCTCGTACTATGCTACTAATCTCGTGCCCTAAATAAGAGTCATAAACTCTAGTTCCAACTCTCTTGTACATGTGGAGGAAGGAACTTATTAGTGAAGATAACCTTTGAAATCGTCCCACGAAATGATATCATCAACATCAAAATAAATCCTATATGTCGTCAGCCGCCATATGGCTGCCTCATTTGTTAATACAAATGTGACCTTTAGTATCTACAAATCCTCTAGTACACCCATCAATACAAATATCTAATCAACATTGCAAATCCATGTCTCTACTGCCTTTGGCCTATCTCTACTAAAGGACTTAGGAAAAACCCTCCTAAATCCTTCAAGTAGGTTTTCCACTCTAGGACACTTATGCTCCTCTAAATCCACAGCCCTGTCAACATCTATTGCACTAGCTGGGGTCAGTAACCTCTGCCTCATCCTCTATAGGAGAAGCTCGATGACCTCATCGGCCATGTCACCCTAGGCTCTACTATTGCCCCGAGTCTTGTTTTCTATATGCCCATCTAGAGGTGTGTAACTTGCATTACATCTCTGGGAAAGCATTTGAAACCCAACCAAAATGCAATGAGATTCTTCACTAATAGTCCTAACCAAGACATCTACCTAAGTCTAGAACTTAGTCTCCCTAAGTGTTGACACTTGTGATCCTTTAGTGATTCTAGTTGTGTAACATCGCACAAAAAAAAAAAGAAAAAAGAAGAAGAAGAAGACTAAATAGAAGGGGAGTCTATAGATGTTGAGGATAGATTCGATGGATAAATTTTGATATTACGAAAATCAGTGACAGTTGATCTGCTTATGTAAAGGAATTATTGATCGAAGGAATGAAAACGAGTTATTCTTTATGTATACAGAAATACCGACAGCTGATTATCATTGAGAAGTAAATGCCTATATAAATGATTTTTGAGAGTTCTAATTATGGATTGAAGATGCATAACGCATAGAGGATATGACAACTATTTTATAAGGATGATTACTAAATGATAAAAAAGAAATGCAGATGAGTGGAGAATTGAAAACTTGGACAGTGTGTAAACTTTTGGAAAGACCTAACAATTATGGTAACAACAAGAGTATGAGAATAATGATGAAGGATCAGAATGATTACAATTAATGAGAAATCGAGAGAGTTAGAGAAGTATTGTATTAACCTAAATTTGAAACTGGTTTTATTTGATGTATAAATTGTAGCATGGTGGAAATCACTGAAAATTTTATGAAATAAGGTTCTAGTTTTCTTATGAATGTATTTCCGAACAACAAGATGAAAATTAATGAGTTCTTGTACATACAAAAAAAAAAAAAATACTGATAGCAAGAATTAGTGAGAAGAGAATGTTTATGAATTATTGTGAGAGTTTTAATTATAATTTGAAATGTATATTGCTTGGAGGACATGACAATTACCTTATGAGAATAAGTATTAAATACAGATGATCATGTGATGAATCGACTATGGAGAGACAGTTGAAGTGAATAGAGTAAGATGAAATTGATTGTAATTGATCGATATTGATGAGATTGTGGTTACTAATAATGAAGGCTATTATAAAAGATCAATTTTATTGGATGTGAGATTGATAGAGTTGTAATTGATTTTGACCAATATGACCATGAAATATTCATTAGTTACACGAAAAATTATAATTATGAGGAGTGTAATGATGGTCATTTGAGAAGATGTGTTCCTTTATTGCTGAGTCCTTTATCTAGAAGGCTCTTGAGCCGGTAACAATCAATATAATTACCTGAAGAGTAACAGGTGACGTAGAGAGAGTGTTGGCTACTTTAAAGCAGAGGTATTAGGCAGCTCAACATCATCTGAAATGGGTTTATAGGCTAAAGAGGTGTGTTATTTGCAAGGGTGAGTACCTGAATATTAGTAGACGCCACAGTAGAGGCAATAGTATCAACAGCCGCTATTGTAGTAGAAATATTTTAGATACTTGACCATGGTGAGTCAGTGCATTTGTTTAAAGACTATTCCAGGGTATAAAGAGTTAGACAATTTGACATTTGGATCAGGGAATAGATGGCCCCACCTTAGCAGTGATGAGTTTTTGCTATTACATCGAGGTTATTTAAAATTTCATTTGAAAACTTGGGTCGTCACAAGTTGTGAGTAGTGTGGCATATGCTCCGATACCAAAAGCTATAACATCCCAATTTTTTAAAAATATTTATTGATTTTATTTGAAAAGTAGTGAAAATTTAATTATTTTTTGAAGAATTGTGTTATAACATATTAGTATTTTGAGAAATCCTCTTTAAGATGGGTGTTACTTCTTGATTTCTCCACATATAACTAAAATAAACATCTCACTTGGATGTAGTTAGATGTACATGCCATAAGACCATACTAGTCACAAGTAAAAGCACACATGCATCAAATACAAACATGATTGTCCATCAATGTCTTACAATTGTTCAAATGCCAACAAAAGTACATATTTACATCCAAAAATGAATCCTTAAAACATGATATTTATTAATTAATCTCACAAAGGGTATCTCTACCATACTAAGAATAGCTTGAAGCTTTCACTTTCCTTTGTCCTTCATGCTAAGTCTCCCTGGAATATATCCTGAAATGTTGGTTGTAGGGGTGAGCACATCAACCACTCATGTGGAAGAAAGCTAATACAAGCTGACCGATAAAAAATAAGCAACCGTACTATAATATATCCCTATGTAGCTAAGTACATAGGGTTTAAGTCAAAGATATGCATATCTTAGTATCTATTTGCATATTCCACAAATACACAATCCTAAAATAAAGTGAGAATATGTGATAAATAAGTCACATGAAAAGGTTGTCAAGAACTAGTCATGCATGAATAGAAAATCAAGAAATCATCCACTCAATAAACCATCGACAATCCATAGATCATGTGCATAATCTGTAATCAAATATGAAAATCTATATCCATATCGCAGTGGAAAAATTGATTATTAAAAACCAAAATGGCATATAGTACTACCATGAAAGACACTAGAATGGCATAAATCCAACCATCAAGAACATAAGAATGGCATACAGTCCTACCATTAAGGGCATAAGAATGGCATATAATCTACCATCAAGGACTCAGCTATAGACTCTCAAGAGTGACTAGCATGTCCAACGTGCCCATAATTATATCACATACCCTCCAAGGGTCACTGCAGAGTAGCATAACCATTCTACCACCTGCTCTAGTCCACCTCTCATGAGTAGCCTACTTTTTGGCTCATGACCAACTCATGAGAATGATCGACATGTTAGCTCATGTCAAACACCTTTGTACAGGTCGAGCAGCAAGCATGAAAGCAAATAGTGAAGTTCTAAAGTTTGAGAGATTTTGATTTTCAACATTTGAAGGGTGAGCCATGTCACATGAGATTTGATTTATGAATTATCAGAGAATTTGAATGCATATTAGCTTGATATTTTGGACTTATTTCTATTTAGTGGAATTGGGTTGTGATATGGTTGTAACTAGAGGTTTTGAGGTTATGATTAAGTTTTTTTATTCACTTTTAAAATATAAAAATCTATTTGTGTCTATTAGGTTTTCTACACGCATGCATTAAATGTCCATATGTTAGAAAAATAAAGAAAACTTTACAAAAAAATTTGTAGGAATGAGACATTCATTTCACCATAAAATCCTTATGTTTGTGTAAGAAATGATACTCAGGATTTTCAAAAACTCTTTCAAAAGAACAAAGTTTTCATTGTTTTGTTTTCTAAAAGAATTTCCAACAAGGAATATCATGAATTTCAAAATAGTATTTAAAATGTAATTTGAAAACCCAGGGTGTCACAAGTTTGGTATCATAGGCTAGATTCCTCACAACTAGTCACATTAAGGGAAGTTGTTGGGAATCCATGAAACAAAGAGGATTGGTCCTTATGAGAGTAGAAAGTACTCTTAAGGAGTGGTATGCTTCTTAAGGAAATGATCAGAATATTATGCAACCTAATAACTAGTCCTAAACTAAATGATGCAAAACCAATCCACTATCTTGCTAATGAGCTGAATTAATTTATCTTTTGTTATCACATAGGGTGGTACTTTCTTAGACCTAGATCTAGATAGCTCCTCCTTTTATTCAAATTTGACTATTACTTGCGATTTGGGTTCTTCTCTATAGTGGTCAATACAATCCTCATGTGAGTCAATTAGACCTCAACCAATGTCAATGGAAGGCATGGAAAAATCACTTGGATTTTAAGAGACCCATTATAACCACAATGCTCATAAGCCACTGGGTTACAATAGATTGTGTCCTTTTAGAAGGGTCCTACAAGCTCGATACCCTAAGTCTCTTCCTACTTGATTTTAAATTATGTTCAAGGGCTAGGATCGTAAACATTCAAGGATGCAAATTTAATTACCTAGGTGAGCCAAGAATCTGGTGATCAAATCCAATCCTTATGACATAAGGGTTCTTGTGGGGTCCTTACTGTAAATATGTTCCATTCCACCATCAAGCAGTAAACTAGTGCCTGCTTATATGCTATGTAACAAAGGGCCAAGCACTTAATAGATTGGACACTATAACCATGCAACCTATGCATTGGTTAGTGCAGAGCTCAGGCTAACGTTGTGAAATATGTGTACATTTAATGCACTAATCACAATGCATGATCCTCATCTATGTGGGCTATAATACCATTCACATATGAAAAATTATACTATATGCACTTTAAACTAGAAAAATAAAGGAAGTGAAAGCTTACAGAGAGGGTTGCAATGATGATCAAGTGTGGAGCACCATACCCTAGACTTGCCCTATATTATTACAACCCATTAAAAATTTAATAAAGAAATTACCAATTACAATAGGCCTCGCTACAATTTCACTCAATTCCTAATCTTGGAAAGCAATAAAAACCTAATCTATTCTCATAAATCATGGCCCACAAGATCATCACCGTTCCTTTACTAATTTTCCTTACACAAAAATCAAACAAATATGGTCAATTGTGAGGAAAATAGCAACAAATGCAAAAAATGATGAAAAACCTAAACTAATGCACCGAAACCTAGACTAAAGGTAAATAATCTAAGGTATGGTTGGCTACACAAACTGTTGCGATTTCCCGACAACCACTCCAAAAGCTTGTTGTGGTTTTTTCTTAACTCTCAAGCGCATGAATGAGTTATAGTAATTAATGTGAGGAGGTCGATACCACCAAGAATCAAACGCATGTGATATTAGTGGTCTTCAAGTTATCTAACCTAACCAAATTAAGAAGATTCTTGCCCTAATCTATTATTGAAAAAGTGATACGAATACAAGACATGAACTATGAAGTTAACTAATCAATCTAGCAAATATAGAAAATGTCCTTGACCATACTTGCAAGAAATAACTTTCCTAAATTGAGAACTTCCTCTAAGTTAAATTTAGAAACTTTCTAGTGACACTTAAAAAGCTAATGGAAACTAATACACCCAATCAAACCACATGCTAATTAATGAATAACCTTTCATCAAATTCAAGGAAAATACATCTAGAACCATGCACGTGACCTTGGAGTGGGGCTCATGATTCTATTGGTAATCCTATGTATGAAAGCTCATAAATGTGATGCTTGAATAACTTCACCAAGCACATGAAATGGAATTGAATTCAAAGAATGATGCTCAACATATATGACAATTAAGGCTTGCAATCATCAATCTAATTGCATGAAACTAGCCCAAGATGATCGAGTAACACTTTAAACCTTCCTAAATCATCGACCAACTCTTTCATCTAATAGTTAAATCCCCTCAAAACCATGCGCACAGCCCATGGTTCTAAAGTGATTTGGTGTAACTTTAGTACTAAGCTGAGATGAAAAGATGATGAACTAACCAAATAATTTTAATGATGTCCAACTTTCAATAAGATTTTTTTTTAGAATTATGCATTTAGTACTAAGCTGAGAGTGGTCTGCATAGTTTCACTAAGTTTTTAAATTGATAGTGGTTTTAAACCTTAAAGCAATAGGTCTCTATTAAACATCAAACATGGATTCAACAATACGAAAATAAGCAAATATAAGAGATCATTATCATTCATCAATCAAGAGAAATTCCTTTAACCCTCAAGTTGTTTTGAAGTTTAAGGTAAGTTACAAGGATGGTACGCACCACTCTAGCTGAGTGTGCACCATGCATTACACCAAAAGAAGTCCCAAATAAAGATGATCCAACACCACCTACTCCAACAAGCTTGAAGATCAAAAAGGAAATCCAATAGGAAATAAAGGTAAATCTTAAGGATTCTAAGTAAATCAAGATGAAATCAATGGAACCAAAGGCTAAGCAACAAATTAAAAGAACAAAAGACACAAGGAAAGAAAGCGTAACTTTCTTGAACGAGTTTGCATGGAACACTTGGAGAAGAGAGCAACCCCTATGAAAATGGCATTGAATTCATAAAATGAAAGGAAAGAGGAGAAGAAAAGGATGCCTCCCTTAAATTGGAGTAGACACACTTTTTCCTCAAAAGTAGATGCCTGGAATTCTTTTTAGGGGCCTCTTTTCTAGGGTGACATAAGGTAAAGGTAGAGTGGGGATGATATAGGAAGAAGCATGGATGGTTAGGATTATCAAAGAAGGAAAGAAGCTAGATGTTTTGGTCGGAAATAAGGTGGGAGATGCCACTTTTTTATGCATAGGAGTCTTCACGTTGTAAAAACTCATGAATGCCCTTTTGGGAACACTTGGAGAAGAGAGCAACCCCTATGAAAATGGCATTGAATTCCTAAAATGAGAGGAAAGAGGAGAAGAAAAGGATGCCTTCCTTAAATTGGAGTAGACACTCTTTTTCTTGAAAAGTAGATGCCTTGAATTCTTCTTAGGGGCCTCTTTTATAGGGTGACATAAGGTAAAGGTAGGGTGGGGATGATATAGGAGGAAGCATGGATGGTTAGGATTATCAAAGAAGGAAAGAAGCTAGATGTTTTGGTCGGAAATAAGGTGGGAGATGCCACTTTTTTATGCATAGGAGTCTTCACGTTGTAAAAACTCATGAATGCCCTTTTGGGAACACTTGGAGAGGAGAGCAACCCCTATGAAAATGGCATTGAATTCCTAAAATGAGAGGAAAGAGGAGAAGAAAAGGATGCCTCCCTAAAATTGGAGTAGACACTCTTTTTCCTCAAAAGTAGATGCCTTGAATTCTTTTTAGGGGCCTCTTTTCCAGGGTGACATAGGGTAAAGGTCGGGTGGGGATGATATAGGAAGTAGCATGGATGGCTAGGAATATCAAAGAAGGAATGAAACCGGATGTTTTGGTTGGAAATAACGTGGGAGATGCCACTTTTTTCGGCATAGGGGTCTTCACATTGTAAAAAATGATGAATGCGCTTTTGGGAACACTTTGAGAAGAGAGCAACCCCTATGAAAATGGCATTGAATTCATAAAATGAGAGGAAAGGGGAGAAGAAAAGGATGGCTCCCTTAAATTGGAGTAGACACTCCTTTTTCTCAAAAGGAGATGCCTTGAATTCTTTTTACGCCCCTCTTTTCTTGGGTGACATAAGGTAAAGGAAGGGTTGGGATGATATAGGAAGTAGCATGGATGGTTTGGATTATCAAAGATGGGAGGAAGCTAGATGTTTTGGTCGGAGAAAAGGTGGGAGATGCCACTTTTTTAGGCGTAGGAGTCTTCACATTGTAAAAAATCATGAATGCCCTTTTGGGAACACTAGGAGAAGAGAGCAATCCCTATGAAAATGGCATTGAATTCCTATAATGAAAGGAAAGGGGATAAGAAAAGGATACCTCCCTCAAATTGGACTAGACACTCTTTTTCCTCAAAAGTACATGCCCTGAATTCTTTTTAGGGGCCTCTTTTCTAGGGTGACATACGATCAAGGTAGGGTGGGGATGATATAGGAAGAAGCATGGATGGTTAGGATTATCAAAGAAGGAAACAAGCTAGATGTTTCGGTCGAAAAAATGGTTGGAGATGCCACTATTTTACGTGTAGGAGTCTTCACATTGTAAAAACTCATGAATGCCCTTTTTGTAACACTAGAGAAGAGAGCAACCGCTATGGAAATGGAATTGAATTCTTAAAATGAAAGGAAAGAGGATAAGGAAAGGATACCTCCTTCAAATTGGAGTAGACACTCTTTTTCCTCAAAAGTAGATGCCCTGAATTCTTTTTAGGGGCCTCTTTTCTAGGGTGACATATGATAAAGGTAGGGTGGGGATGATATAGGAAGAAGCATGGATGGTTAGGATTATCAAAGAAGGAAAGAAGCTAGATGTTTTGGTCGAAAATAAGGTGGGAGATGCCACTTTTTTATGCGTAGGAGTCCTCACATTGTAAAAACTCATCAATTCCCATTTGGGAACACTGGAGAAGAGGGCAACCCCTATGAAAATGGCATTGAATTCTTAAAATGAAAGGAAAGAGGAGAAGAATTGGGTTCCTCCCTTAAAGTGGAGTAGACATACTTTTTTCTCAAAAGGAGATGCCTTGAATTCTTTTTACGGGCCTCTTTTCTTGGGTGACATAAGGTAAAGGAAGGGTGGGGATGATATAGGAAGTAGCATGGATGGTTAGGATTATCAAGGAAAGAAAGAAGCTAGATGTTTTGGTAGGACAAAAGGGGGGAGACGCCAATTTTTTAGGCGTAGGAGTCTTCACATTGTAAAAACACATGAATGCCCTCTTGGGAACGCTTGGAGAAGGGACCAACCCCTATGAAAATGGCATTGAATTCTTAAAATGAAAGGAAAGAGGAGAAGAAAAGGATGCCTCCCTTAAATTGGAGTAGACACTCTCTTTTCTCAAAAGTAGATGCCTTGAATTCTTTTTAGGGGCGTCTTTTCTAGGGTGACATACGGTAAAGGTAGGGTGGGGATGATATAGGAAGAAGCATGGATGGTTCGGATTATCAGAGAAGGAAAGAAGCTAGATGTTTTGGTCGGAAATAAGGTGCGAGATGCCACTTTTTTAAGCGTAGGAGTCTTCACATTGTAAAAACATATGAATGCCCTTATGGGAACACTGGAGAAGAGAGCAACCCCTATGAAAATGGCATTGAATTCTTAAAATGAAAGGAAAGAGGAGAAGAAAAGGGTGCCTCCCTTATAGTGGAGTAGACACAGTTTTTTCTCAAAAGGAGATGCCTTGAATTCTTTTTACGGGCCTCTTTTCTTGGGTGACATAAGGTATAGGAAGGTTGGGGATGATATTGGAAGTAGCACGGATGGTTAGGATTATCAAGGAAAGAAAGAAGCTAGATGTTTTGGTCGGAGAAAAGGTGGGAGATGCCACTTTTTTGGGCGTCCAAGTCTTCACATTGTAAAAACTCATGAATGCTCTCTTGGGAACGCTCGGAGAAGGGACCAACCCCTTTGAAAATGGCGTTGAATTCTTAAAATGAAAGGAAAAAGGAGAAGAAAAGGATGCCTCCCTTAAATTGGAGTAGACAATCTTCTTCCTCAAAGGTAGATGCCTTGAATTCTTTTTCGGGGCCTCTTTTCCAGGGTGACATAGGATAGAGGTAGGGTGGGGATGATATAGGAAGAAGCATGGATGGTTAGGATTATCAAAGAAGGAAAGAAGCTACATGTTTTGGTCAGAAATAAGGTGGGAGATGCCACTTTTTTAAGCGCAGAAGTCTTCACATAGTAAAAACTGATGAATGCCCATTTGGGAACACTGGAGAAAAGAGCAACCCCTATGAAAATGGCATTGAATTCTTAAAATGAAAGGAAAGAGGAGAAGAAAAGGATGCCTCCCTTAAATTGGAGTAGAGACTGTTTTTCCTCAAAAGTAGATGCCTTGAATTCTTTTTAGGGGCCTCTTTTCTTGGGTGACATAAGTTAAAGGTAGGGTGGGGTTGATATAGGAAGAAGCATGGATGGTTAGGATTATCAAAGAAGGAAAGAAGCTTGATGTTTTTATTTGGAATTAACGTGGGAGATGCCACTTTTTTGCTCGTTGGAGTCTTCACATTGTAAAAACTCATGAATGCCCTTTTGGGAACACTGGAGAAGAGAGCAACCCCTATGAAAATGGCATTGAATTCTTAAAATGAAAGGAAAGAGGAGAAGAAAAGGAGGGCTCTCTTAAGTTGGAGTAGGCAGTCTTTTTCCTCAAAAGTAGATGCGTTGAATTGTTTTTAGGGGCCTCTTTTCTAGGGTGACATACGGTAAAGGTAGGGTGGGGATGATATAGGAAAAAGCATGGATGGTTAGGATTATCAAAGAAGGAAAGAAGCTAGATGTTTTGGTTGGAAATAAGGTGGGAGATGCCACTTTTTTATGCGTAGGAGTCCTTGCATTGTAAAAACTCATCAATTCCCTTTTGGGAACACTGGAGAAGAGAGCAACCCCTATGAAAATGGCATTGAATTCTTAAAATGAAAGGAAAGTGGAGAAGAATTGGGTTCCTCCCTTAAAGTGGAGTAGACACACTTTTTTCTCAAAAGGAGATGCCTTGAATTGTTTTTACGGGCCTCTTTTCTTGGGTGACATAAGGTAAAGGAAGGGTGGGGGTGATATAGGAAGTAGCGTGGATGGTTAGGATTATCAAGGAAAGAAAGAAGCTAGATGTTTTGGTCAGACAAAAGGGGCGAGACGCCACTTTTTTAGGCGTAGGAGTCTTCACATTGTAAAAACTCATGAATGGCCTCTTGGGAACGCTTGGAGAAGGGAGCAACCCCTATGAAAATGGCATTGAATTCTTAAAATGAAAGGAAAGAGGAGAACAAAAGGATGCCTCCCTTAAATTGGAGTAGACACTCTCTTTTCTCAAAAATAGATGCCTTGAATTCTCTTTAGGGGTGTCTTTTCTAGGGTGACATACGGTAAAGGTAGGGTGGGGATGATATAGGAAGAAGCATGGATGGTTCGGATTATCAGAGAAGGAAAGAAGCTAGATGTTTTGGTCGGAAATAAGGTGCGAGATGCCACTTTTTTAAGCGTAGGAGTCTTCACATTGTAAAAACATATGAATTCCCTTATGGGAACACTGGAGAAGAGAGCAACCCCTATGAAAATGGCATTGAATTCTTAAAATGAAAGGAAAGAGGAGAAGAAAAGGGTGCCTCCCTTATAGTGGAGTAGACACACTTTTTTTTCAAAAGGAGATGCCTTGAATTCTTTTTACGGGCCACTTTTCTTGGGTGACATAAGGTATAGGAATCTTGGGGATGATATTGGAAGTAGCATGGATGGTTAGGATTATCAAGGAAAGAAAGAAGCTAGATGTTTTGGTCGGAGAAAAGGTGGGAGATGCCACTTTTTTAGGCGTAGGAGTCTTCACATTGTAAAAACTCATCAATTCCCATTTGGGAACACTGGAGAAGAGGGCAACCCCTATGAAAATGGCATTGAATTCTTAAAATGAAAGGAAAAAGGTGAAGAAATGGATGCCTCCCTTAAATTGGAGTAGACACTCTTTTTCCTCAAAAGTAGATGCCATGAATTCTTTTTCGGGGCTTCTTTTCCAGGGTGACATAGGATAAAGGTAGGATGGGGATTATATAGGAAGACGCATGGATGGTTAGGATTATCAAAGAAGGAAAGAAGCTAGATGTTTTGGTCGGAAATAAGGTGGGAGATGCCACTTTTTTAAGCGTAGAAGTCTTCACATAGTAAAAACTGATGAATGCCATTTTGGGAGCACTGGAGAAGAGAGCAACCCCTATGAAAATGGCATTGAATTCTAAAATTGAAAGGAAAGAGGAGATGAAAAGGAAGGCTCCCTTAAATTGGAGTAGACACTCTTTTTCCTCATAAGTAGATGCCTTGAATTCTTTTTAGGGGCCTCTTTTATTGGGTAAAATAAGTTAAAGGTAGGGTGGGGATGATATAGGAGGAAGCATGGATGGTTAGGATTATCAAAGAAGGAAAGAAGCTAGATGTTTTTATTCGGAAATAAGGTGGGAGATGCCACTTTTTTGCTCGTTGCAGTCTTCACATTGTAAAAACTCATGAATGCCCTTTTGGGAACACTGGAGAAGAGAGCAACCCCTATGAAAATGGCAGTGAATTCTTAAAATGAAAGGAAAGAGGAGAAGAAAAGGATGGCTCTCTTAAATTGGAGTAGTCACTCTTTTTCCTCAAATGTAGATGCGTTGAATTCTTTTTAGGGGCCTCTTTTCTTGGGTGACATAAGTTAAAGGTAGGGTGGGGATGATATAGGAAGAAGCATGGATGGTTAGGATTATCAAAGAAGGAAAGAAGCTAGATGTTTTTATTCGGAAATAAGGTGGGAGATGCCACTTTTTTGCTCATTGAAGTCTTCACATTGCTGAAACTCATGAATGCCCTTTTGGGAACACTGGAGAAGAGAGCAACCCCTATGAAAATGGCATTGAATTCTTAAAATTTAAGGAAAGAGGAGAAGAAAAGGATGGCTCCCATAAATTGGAGTAGGCACTCTTTTTCCTCGAAAGTATATCCCTTGAATTCTTTTTTGGGGCCTCTTTCCTAGGGTAACATACAGTAAAGGTAGGGTGGGGTTGATATAGGAAGAAGCATGGATGGTTAGGATTATCAAAGAAGGAAAGAAGCAAGTTGTTTTGGTTGGAAATAAGGTGGGAGATGCCACTTTATTACACGTAGGAGTCCTCACATTATAAAAACTCATCAATTCCCTTTTGGGAACACTGGAGAAGAGAGCAACCCCTATGAAAATGGCATTGAATTCTTAAAATGAAAGGTAAGAGGAGAAGAAAAGGATGCCTCCCTTAAATTGGACTAGAGACACTTTTTCCTGAAAAGTAGATGCCTTGAATTCTTTTTAGGGGCCTCTTTCCTAGGGTGACATAAGGTAAAGGTAGGGGGGCGACGATATAGGAGGAAACATGGATGGTTAGGATTATCAAAGAAGGAAAGAAGCTAGATGTTTTTGTCAGAAATAAGGTGGAAATGCCACTTTTTTAGGCGTAGGAGTCTTGAGTTTGTAAAAACTCATGGATGCCCTTTTGGGAACACTGGAGATGAGAGCAACCCCTATGAAAATGGCATTGAATTCTTAAAATGAAAGGAAAGAGGAGAAGAAAAGGGTGCCTCCCATAAATTGGAGTAGACACTCTTTTTTCTCAAAAGGAGATGCCTTGAATTCTTTTTAGGGGCCTCTTTTCTAGGGTGACATACGGTAAAGGTAGGGTGGGGATGATATAGGAAGAAGCATGGATGGTTAGGATTATCAAAGAAGGAAAGAAGCTAGATGTTTTTATTTGGAAATAAGGTGGGAGATGCCACTTTTTTGCTCGTTGGAGTCTTCACATTGCCGAAACTCATGAATGCCCTTTTGGGAACACTGGAGAAGAGAGCAACCCCTATGAAAATGGCGTTGAATTCTTAAAATGTAAGGAAAGAGGAGAAGAAAAGGATGGCTCCCTTAAATTGGAGTAGGCACTCTTTTTCCTCGAAAGTGTATCCCTTGAATTCTTTTTAGAGGCCTCTTTTCTAGGGAAACATACTGTAAAGGTAGGGTGGCGATGATATAGGAAGAAGCATGGATGGTTAGGATTATCAAAGAAGGAAAGAAGCAAGATGTTTTGGTCGGAAATAAGGTGGGAGATGCCACTTTATTACACGTAGGAGTCCTCACATTATAAAAACTCATCAATTCCCTTTTGGGAACACTGGAGAAGAGAGCAACCCCTATGAAAATGGCATTGAATTCCTAAAATGAAAGGAAAGAGGAGAAGAAAAGGATGCCTCCCTTAAATTGGACTAGAGACACTTTTTCCTCAAAAGTAGATGCCTTGAATTCTTTTTAGGGGCCTCTTTCCTAGGGTGACATAAGGTAAAGGTAGGGGGGGGACGATATAGGAGGAAACATGGATGGTTAGGATTATCAAAGAAGGAAAGAAGCTAGATGTTTTTGTCAGAAATAAGGGGGAAATGCCAATTTTTTAGGCGTAGGAGTCTTCACATTGTAAAAACTCATGAATGCCCTTTTGGGAACACTTGGAGAAGAGAGCAACCCCTATGAAAATGGCATTGAATTCATAAAATGAGAGGAAAGAGGAGAAGAAAAGTATGCCTGCCTTAAATTGGAGTAGAGACTCTTTTTCCTCAAAAGTAGATGCCTTGAATTGTTTTTAGGGGCCTCATTCCTTGGGTGACATAAGGTAAAGTACGGCGGGGATGATATAGAAAGAAGCATGGATGGTTAGGATTATCAAAGAAGGAAAGAAGCTAGATGTTTTGGGCGGAGAAAAGGTGGGTGATGCCACTTTTTTAGGCGTAGGAATCTTCACATTGTAAAAACTCATGGATGCCCTTTTGGGAAAACTTGCAGAAGGGAGCAACCCCTATGAAAATGGCTTTGAATTCGAAAAATTGAAGAAAAAGGGGATAAGAAAAGGATACCTCGCTCAAATTGAAGTAGACACTCTTTTTCCTCAAAAGTAGATGCCCTGAATTCTTTTTAGGGGCCTCTCTTCTAGGGTGACATACGGTAGAGAGAGGGTGGGGATGATATAGGAAGAAGCATCAATTGTTAGGATTATCAAAGAAGGAAAGAAGCTAGAGGTTTTGGTCAGAATAAGGTGCGAGATGCCACTTTTTTAAGCGTAGGAGTCTTCACATTGTAAAAACACATGAATGCCCTTTTTGGAACACTAGAGAAGAGAGCAACCCCTATGAAAATGGCATTGAATTCTTAAAATGGAAGGAAAGAGGAGAAGAAAAGGATGCCTCCCATAAATTGGAGTAGGCACTCTTTTTCCTCAAAAGTAGATGCCTTGAATTCTTTTTAGGGGCCTCTTTTCTAGGGTGACATAAGGTAAAGGTAGCGTGGGGATGATATAGGAAGAAGCATGGATGGTTAGCATTATCAAAGAAGGAAGGAAGCTAGATGTTTTGGTCGGAAATAAGGTGGGAGATGCCACTTTTTTACGCGTAGGAGTCTTCACAATGTAAAAACACATGAATGCCCTTTTGGCAACACTTGGAGAAGGGAGCAACCCCTATGAAAGTGGCATTGAATTCATAACATGAAAGGAAAGGGGAGAAGAAAAGGATACCTCCCTCAAATTGGAGTAGACACTCCTTTTCCTCAAAAGTAGATGCCTTGAATTCTTTTTAGGGGCCTCTTTTCTAGGGTGACATACGATAAAGGTAGGGTGGGGATGATTTAGGAAGAAGCATGGATGGTTAGCATTATCAAAGAAGGAAAGAAGCTAGATGTTTTGGCCGGAAATAAGGTGGAAATGCCACTTTTTTAGGCGTAGGAGTCTTCACATTGTAAAAACTCATGAATGCCCTTTTGGAAACACCTGGAGAAGAGAGCAACCCCTATGAAAATGGCATTGAATTCATAAAATAAAAGGAAAGAGGAGAAAAAAAGGATGTCTCCCTTAAATAGGAGTAGAGACTCTTTTTCCTCAAAAGTAGATGCCTTGAATACTTTTTAGGGGCCTCATTCCTAGGCTGACATAAGGTAAAGGTAGGGTGGGGATGATATAGGAAGAAGCATGGATGGTTAGGATTATCAAAGAAGGAAGGAAGCTAGATGTTTTGGTCGGAAATAAGGTGGAAATGCCACTTTTTTAGGCGTAGGAGTCTTCACATTGTAAAAACTCATGAATGCCCTTTTAGGAACACATGGAGAAGAGAGCAACCCCTATGAAAATGGCATTGAATTCATAAAATGAATGGAAAGAGGAGAAGAAAAGGATGGCTCCCTTAAATTGGAGTAGACACTCTTTTTCCTCAAAAGTAGATGCCCTGAATTCTTTTTAGGGGCCTCTTTTCTAGGGTGATATACGATAAAGGTAGGGTGGGGATGATATAGGAAGAAGCATGGATGGTTAGGATTATCAAAGAAGGAAAGAAGGTAGATGTTTTGGTCGGAAATAAGGTGCTAGAAGCCCCTTTTTTAAGGGTAGGAGTCTTCACATTGTAAAAACATATGAATGCCCTTTTGGGAACACTGGAAAAGAGGGCAACCCCTATGAAAATGGCATTGAATTCTTAAAATGAGGGGAAAGAGGAGAAGAAAAGGTTGCCTCCCTTAAATTGGAGTAGACACTCTTTTTTCTCAAAAGAAGATGCCTTGAATTATTTTTACGGGCCTCTTTTGTTGGGTGACATAAGGTAAAGGAAGGGTGGGGATGATATAGGAAGTAGCCTATGAAAATGGCATTGAATTCTTAAAATGAAAGGAAAGGGGAGAAGAAAAGGATACCTCCCTCAAATTGGAGGAGACACTCTTTTTCCACAAAAATAGATGCCCTGAATTCTTTTTAGGGGACTCTTTTCTAGGGTGACATACGATAATGGTAGGGGGGATGATATAGGAAGAAGCATGGATGGTTAGGATTATCAAAGAAGGAAAGAAGCTAGATGTTTTGGTCGGAAAAAAGGTCGGAGATGCCACTTTTTTATGCGTCGGAGTCTTCACATTGTAAAAACTCATGAATGCCCTTTTGGGAACACTGGAGAAGAGGGCAACCCCTATCAGATTGGCATTGAATTCTTAAAATGAAAGGAAAGAGGAGAAGAAAAGGATGGCTCCCTCAAATTGGAGTAGGCACTCTTTTTCCTCAAAAGTAGATGGCTTGAATTCTTTTTAGGCATAGGAGTCTTCACATTGTAAAAACTCATGAATGCCCTTTTGGTAACAGGAGAAGGGAGCAACCCCTATGAAAATGGCATTGAATTCTGAAAATGAAGGGAAAGGGGATATGAAAAGGATACCTCCCTTAAATTGGGGTAGACACTCTTTTTCCTCAAAAGTAGATGCCCTGAATTCTTTTTAGGGGCCTCTGTTATAGGGTGACATAAGGTAAAGGTAGGGTGGGGATGATATAGGTAGAAGCATGGATGGTTAGGATTATCAAAGAAGGAAAGAAGCTAGATGTTTTAGTCAAAAATAAGGTGGGAGATGCCACTTTTTTATGCGTAGGAGTCTTCATATTCTAAAAAGTCATGAATGCCCTTTTGGGATCACTTGGAGAAGAGAGCAACCCCTATGAAAATGGCATTGAATTTTTAAAATGACAGGAAAGAGGAGAAGAAAAGGATGGCTTCCTTAAATTGGAGTAGACATTGTTTTTCCTCAAAAGTAGATGCCTTGAATTCTTTTTAGGGGCCTCTTTTATAGCGTGACATAAGGTAAAGGTAGGGTGGGGATGATATAGGAAGAGGCATGGTTGGTTAGGATTATTAAAGAAGGAAAGAATCTAGATGTTTTGGTCAGAAATAAGGTGGGAGAAGGCACTTTTTTAGGTGTAGGAGTCTTCACATTGTAAAAACTCATCAATGCCCTTTTGGGAACACTTGGAGAAGAGAGCAACACCTATGAAAATGGCATTGAATTTGATAAAATGAAAGGAAAGAGGAGAATAAATGGATGCCACCCTTAAATTGGAGTAGGCACTCTTTTTCCTCAAAAGTAGATGCCTTGAATTCTTTTTAGGGGCCTCATTCCTAGGGTGACATAAGTTAAAGTAGGGCGGGGATGATATAGGAAGAAGCATGGATGGTTAGGATTATCAAAGAGGGAAAGAAGCTAGATGTTTTGGGCGGAGAAAAGGTGGGTGATGCCACTTTTTTAGGCGTAGGAATCTTCACATTGTAAAAAGTCATGGATGCCCTTTTGGGAAAACTTGCAGAAGGGAGCAACCCCTATGAAAATGGCTTTGAATTCTTAAATTGAAGAAAAAGGGGACAAGAAAAGGATACCTCGCTCAAATTGGAGTAGACACTCTTTTTCCTCAAAAGTAGATGCCCTGAATTCTTTTTAGGGGCCTCTCTTCTAGGGTGACATACGGTAGAGGGAGGGTGGGGATGATATAGGAAGAAGCATCAATTGCTAGGATTATCAAAGAAGGAAAGAAGCTAGATGTTTTGGTCGGAATAAGGTGCGAGATGCCACTTTTTTAAGCGTAGGAGTCTTCACATTGTAAAAACACATGAATGCCCTTTTTGGAACACTAGAGAAGAGAGCAACCCCTATGAAAATGGCATTGAATTCTTAAAATGGAAGGAAAGAGGAGAAGAAAAGGATGCCTCCCATAAATTGGAGTAGGCACTCTTTTTCCTCAAAAGTAGATGCCTTGAATTCTTTTTAGGGGCCTCTTTTCTAGGGTAACATAAGGTAAAGGTAGCGTGGGGATGATATAGGAAGAAGCATGGATGGTTAGCATTATCAAAGAAGGAAGGAAGCTAGATGTTTTGGTCGGAAATAAGGTGGGAGATGCCACTTTTTTACGCGTAGGAGTCTTCACAATGTAAAAACACATGAATGCCCTTTTGGCAACACATGGAGAAGGGAGCAACCCCTATGAAAGTGGCATTGAATTCATAACATGAAAGGAAAGGGGAGAAGAAAAGGATACCTCCCTCAAATTGGAGTAGACACTCCTTTTCCTCAAAAGTAGATGCCTTGAATTCTTTTTAGGGGCCTCTTTTCTAGGGTGACATACGATAAAGGTAGGGTGGGGATGATATAGGAAGAAGCATGGATGGTTAGCATTATCAAAGAAGGAAAGAAGCTAGATGTTTTGGCCGGAAATAAGGTAGAAATGCCACTTTTTTAGGCGTAGGAGTCTTCACATTGTAAAAACTCATGAATGCCCTTTTGGAAACACTTGGAGAAGAGAGCAACCCCTATGAAAATGGCATTGAATTCATAAAATAAAAGGAAAGAGGAGAAAAAAAGGATGTCTCCCTTAAATTGGAGTAGAGACTCTTTTTCCTCAAAAGTAGATGCCTTGAATACTTTTTAGGGGCGTCATTCCTAGGGTGACATAAGGTAAAGGTAGGGTGGGGATGATATAGGAAGAAGCATGGATGGTTAGGATTATCAAAGAAGGAAAGAAGCTAGATGTTTTGGTCGGAAATAAGGTGGAAATGCCACTTTTTTAGGCGTAGGAGTCTTCACATTGTAAAAACTCATGAATGCCCTTTTAGGAACACATGGAGAAGAGAGCAACCCCTATGAAAATGGCATTGAATTCATAAAATGAATGGAAAGAGGAGAAGAAAAGGATGGCTCCCTTAAATTGGAGTAGACACTCTTTTTCCTCAAAAGTAGATGCCCTGAATTCTTTTTAGGGGCCTCTTTTCTAGGGTGATATACGATAAAGGTAGGGTGGGGATGATTTATGAAGAAGCATGGATGGTTAGGATTATCAAAGAAGGAAAGAAGGTAGATGTTTTGGTCGGAAATAAGGTGCTAGAAGCCCCTTTTTTAAGGGTAGGAGTCTTCACATTGTAAAAACATATGAATGCCCTTTTGGGAACACTGGAAAAGAGGGCAACTCCTATGAAAATGGCATTGAATTCTTAAAATGAGGGGAAAGAGGAGAAGAAAAGGATGCCTCCCTTAAATTGGAGTAGACACTCTTTTTTCTCAAAAGGTGATGCCTTGAATTCCTTTTAGGGGCCACTTTTCTAGGGTGACATACGGTAAAGGTAGTGTGGGGAAGATATAGGAAGAAGCGTGGATGGTTAGGGTTATCAAAGAAGGAAAGGAGCTAGATGTTTTGGTCGGAGAAGAGGTGGGAGATGCCACTTTTTTAGGCGTAGGAGTCTTCATATTATAAAAACTAATTAATGCCCTTTTGGGAACACGTGGAGAAGGGAGCAATCCCTATGAAAATGGCATTGAATTCTTAAAATGAAAGGAAAGGGGAAAAGAAAAGGATAGCTCCTTTAAATTGGAGTAGACACTCTTTTTTCTCAAAAGAAGATGCCTTGAATTCTTTTTACGGGCCTCTTTTCTTCGGTGACATAAGGTAAAGGAAGGGTGGGGATGATATAGGAAGTAGCCTATGAAAATGGCAATTAATTCTTAAAATGAAAGGAAAGGGGAGAAGAAAAGGATACCTCCCTCAAATTGGAGTAGACACTCTTTTTCCACAAAAATAGATGCCCTGAATTCTTTTTAGGGGACTCTTTTCTAGGGTGACATACGATAAAGGTAGGGGGGGGATGATATAGGAAGAAGCATGGATGGTTAGGATTATCAAAGAAGGAAAGAAGCTAGATGTTTTGGTCGGAAAAAAGGTCGGAGATGCCACTTTTTTACGCGTCGGAGTCTTCACATTGTAAAAACTCATGAATGCCCTTTTGGGAACACTGGAGAAGAGGGCAACCCCTATCAGATTGGCATTGGATTCTTAAAATGAAAGGAAAGAGGAGAAGAAAAGGATGGCTCCCTCAAATTGGAGTAGACACTCTTTTTCCTCAAAAGTAGATGGCTTGAATTCTTTTTAGGCATAGGAGTCTTCACATTGTAAAAACTCATGAATGCCCTTTTGGTAACACTGGAGAAGGGAGCAAGCCCTATGAAAATGGCATTGAATTCTGAAAATGAAAGGAAAGGGGATATGAAAAGGATACCTCCCTTAAATTGGGGTAGACACTCTTTTTCCTCAAAAGTAGATGCCCTGAATTCTTTTTAGGGGCCTCTTTTATAGGGTGACATAAGGTAAAGGTAGGGTGGGGATGATATAGGTAGAAGCATGGATGGTTATGATTATCAAAGAAGGAAAGAAGCTAGATCTTTTAGTCGGAAATAAGGTGGGCGATGCCACTTTTTTATGCGTAGGAGACTTCACATTCTAAAAACTCATGAATGCCCTTTTGGGATCACTTGGAGAAGAGAGAAACCCCTATGAAAATGGCATTGAATTCTTAAAATGACAGGAAAGAGGAGAAGAAAAGGATGGCTTCCTTAAATTGGAGTAGACATTGTTTTTCCTCAAAAGTAGATGCCTTGAATTCTTTTTAGGGGCCTCTTTTATAGGGTGACATAAGGTAAAGGGACGGTGGGGATGATATAGGAAGAGGCATGGTTGGTTAGGATTATCAAAGAAGGAAAGAATCTAGATGTTTTGGTCAGAAATAAGGTGGGAGAAGGCACTTTTTTAGGTGTAGGAGTCTTCACATTGTAAAAACTCATCAATGGCCTTTTGGGAACACTTGGAGAAGAGAGCAACCCCTATGAAAATGGCATTGAATTTGATAAAATGAAAGGAAAGAGGAGAATAAATGGATGCCACCCTTAAATTGGAGTAGGCACTCTTTTTCCTCAAAAGTAGATGCCTTGAATTCTTTTTAGGGGCCTCTTTCCTAGGGTGACATAAGGTAAAGTAGGGCGGGGATGATATAGGAAGAAGCATGGATGGTTAGGATTATCAAAGAAGGAAAGAAGCTAGATGTTTTGGTCGGAAATAAGGCGGCAGATGCCACTTTTTTACGCGTAGGAGTCTTCACATTGTAAAAACTCATGAATGTCCTTTTGGGTACACTTGGCGAAGAGAGCAACCCCTATGAAAATGGAATTGAATTCTTAAAATGACAAGAAAGAGGAGAAGAAAAGGATGGCTTCCTTAAATTGGAGTAGACACTGTTTTTCCTCAAAAGTAGATGCCTGGAATTCTTTTTAGGGGCCTCTTTTATAGGGTGACAAAAGGTAAAGGTAGGGTGGGGATGATATAGGAGGAAGCATGGATGGTTAGGATTATCAAAGAAGGAAAGAAGCTAGATGTTTTGGTCAGAAATAAGGTGGAAATGCCACTTTTTTAGGCGCAGGAGTCTTCATATTGTAAAAACTCATGAATGCCGTTTTGGGAACACTTGGAGAAGAGAGCAACCCTTATGAAAATGGCATTGAATTCATAAAATGAAGGGAAAGAGGAGAAGAAATGGATGCCTCCCTTAAATTGGAGTAGTGACTCTTTTTCCTCAAAAGAAGATGCCTTGAATTCTTTTTAGGGGCCTCTTTCCTAGGGTGACATAAGGTAAAGTTGGGTGGGGATGATATAGGAAGAAGCATGGATGGTTAGGATTATCAAAGAAGGAAAGAAGCTAGATGTTTTGGTCTGAAATAAGGTGGGAGATGCCACTTTTCTACGCATAGGAATCTTCACATTGTAAAAACTCATGAATGCCCTTTTGGGAACACTTGGAGAAGAGAGCAACCCCTATGAAAATGGCATTGAATTCTTAAAATGACAGGAAAGAGGAGATGAAAAGGATGCCTTCCTTAAATTGGAGTAGACACTCTTTTTCCTCAAAAGTAGATGCCTTGAATTCTTTTTGGGGGCCACTTTTATAGGGTGACATAAGGTAAAGGTAGGGTGGGGACGATATAGGAGGCAGCATGGATGGTTAGGATTATCGAAGAAGGAAAGAAGCTAGATGTTTTGGTCGGAAATAAGGTGGATATGCCATTTTTTAGGCGTAGGAGTCTTCACATTGTAAAAACTCATGAAATCCCTTTTGGGAACACTAGAGAAGAGAGCAACCCCTATGAAAATGGCATTGTATTTTTAAAATGAAAGGAAAGAGGAGAAGAAAAGGATGCCTCCCTTAAATTGGAGTAGACACTCTTTTTCCTCAAAAGTAGATGCCTTGAATTCTTTTTAGGGGCCTCTTTTCTAGGGTGACATATGGTAAAGGTAGGGTGGGGATGATATAGGAAGAAGCATCAATTGTTAGGATTATCAAAGACGAAAAGAAGCTAGATGTTTTGGTCGGAAATAAGGTGCGAGATGCCACTTTTTTTAGCGTTGGAGTCTTCACATTGTAAAAACCCATGAATGCCCTTTTGGGAACACTGGAGATGAGAGCAACCCCTATGAAAATGGCATTGAATTCTTAAAATGAAAGGAAAGAGGAGAAGAAAAGGATGCCTCCCTTAAATTGGAGTAGACACACTTTTTTCTCAAAAGGAGATGCCTTGAATTCCTTTTAGGGGCCACTTTTCTAGGGTGACATACGGTAAATGTAGGGTGGGGAAGATATAGGAAGAAGCGTGGATGGTTAGGGTTATCAAAGAAGGAAAGGGGCTAGATGTTTTGGTCGGAGAAGAGGTGGGAGATGCCACTTTTTTAGGCGTAGGAGTCTTCATATTGTAAAAACTAATTAATGCCCTTTTGGGAACACTTGGAGAAGGGAGCAATCCCTATGAAAATGGCATTGAATTCTTAAAATGAAGGGAAAGGGGAAAAGAAAAGGATAGCTCCTTTAAATTGGAGTAGACACTCTTTTTCCTCAAAAGTTGATGCCTTCAATTCTTTTTAGGGGCCTCTTTTCTAGGGTGACATATGGTAAAGGTAGGGTGGGGATGATATAGTAAGAAAAATGGATGGTTAGGATTATCAACGAAGGAAAGAAGCTAGATGTTTTGGTCTGAAAAAAGGTTGGAGATGACACTTTTTTACGCGTGAGAGTCTTCACGTTGTAAAAACTCATGAATGCCCTTTCGGGAGCACTGGAGAAGAGAGCAACCCATATGAAAATGGCATTGAATTCATAAAATGAAAGGAAAGAGGAGAATAAAAGGATGCATCCCTTAAATTGGAGTAGGCACTCTTTTTCCTCAAAAGTAGATGCCTTGAATTCTTTTTAGGGGCCACTTTTCTAGGGTGACATATGGTAAAGGTAGGGTGGGGAAGATATAGGAAGAAGCATGGATGGTTAGGATTATCAAAGAAGGAAAGAAGCTAGATGTTTTGGTAGGCGAAGAGGTGGGAGTTGCCACTTTTTTAGGCGTAGGACTCTTCACATTGTAAAAACTCATGAATGCACTTTTGGGAGCACTGGAGAAGGGAGCAACCGCTATGAAAATGGCATTGAATTCTTAAAATGAAAGGAAAGAGGAGAAGAAAAGGATGCCTCCCTTAAATTGGAGTAGAGACTGTTTTTCCTCAAAAGTAGATGCCTTGAATTCCTTTTAGGGGCCTCTTTTCTTGGGTGACATAAGTTAAAGGTAGGGTGGGGTTGATATAGGAAGAAGCATGGCTGGTTAGGATTATCAAAGAAGGAATGAAGCTTGATGTTTTTATTCGGAAATAACGTGGGAGATGCCACTTTTTTGCTCGTTGGAGTCTTCACATTGTAAAAACTCATGAATGCCCTTTTGGGAACACTGGAGAAGAGAGCAACCCCTATGAAAATGGCATTGAATTCTTAAAATGAAAGGAAAGAGGAGAAGAAAAGGTTGCCTCCCTTAAATTGGAGTAGACACTCTTTTTTCTCCAAAGGAGATGCCTTGAATTCTTTTTATGGGCCTCTTTCCTTGAGTGACATATGGTAAAGGAAGGGTGGGGATGATATAGGAAGTAGCATGGATGGTTAGGATTATCAAAGAAGGTAGATGTTTTGGTCGGAGAAAAGGTGGGAGATGCCACTTTTTTTGGTGTGGGAGTCTTCACATTGTAAAAACTCAAAAATGCCCTTTTGGGAACACTTGGAGATGGGAGCAACCCCTATGAAAATGGCATTGACTTCTCAAAATGAAAGGAAAGAGGAGACGAAAAGGATGCCTCCCTGAAATTGGAGTAGACACTCTTTTTCCTCAAAAGTAGATGCCTTGAATTCTTTTTTGGGGCCTCTTTTCTAGGGTGACAAAAGGTAAAGGTAGGGTGGGGATGATATAGGAAGAAGCATGGATGGTCAGGATTATCAAAGAAGGAAAGAAGCTAGATGTTTTGGTAGGAGAAGAGGTGGGAGTTGCCACTTTTTTAAGCGTAGGAGTCTTCACATTGTAAAAACTCATGGATGTCCTTTTGGGAGCACTGGAGAAGGGAGCAACCCCTGTGAAAATGGCATTGAATTCTTAAAATGAAAGGAAAGAGGAGAAGAAAAGGTTGCCTCCCTTAAATTGGAGTAGACACTCTTTTTTCTCCAAAGGAGATGCCTTGAATTCTTTTTATGGGCCTCTTTCCTTGAGTGACATATGGTAAAGGAAGGGTGGGGATGATATAGGAAGTAGCATGGATGGTTAGGATTATCAAAGAAGGTAGATGTTTTGGTCGGAGAAAAGGTGGGAGATGCCACTTTTTTTGGTGTGGGAGTCTTCACATTGTAAAAACTCAAAAATGCCCTTTTGGGAACACTTGGAGATGGGAGCAACCCCTATGAAAATGGCATTGACTTCTCAAAATGAAAGGAAAGAGGAGACGAAAAGGATGCCTCCCTGAAATTGGAGTAGACACTCTTTTTCCTCAAAAGTAGATGCCTTGAATTCTTTTTTGGGGCCTCTTTTCTAGGGTGACAAAAGGTAAAGGTAGGGTGGGGATGATATAGGAAGAAGCATGGATGGTCAGGATTATCAAAGAAGGAAAGAAGCTAGATGTTTTGGTCGGAAAAAAGGTGGGAGATGCCACTTTTTTAGGCGTAGGAGTCTTCATATTGTAAAAACTAATTAATGCCCATTTGGGAACACTTGGAGAAGGGAGCAATCCCTATGAAAATGGCATTGAATTCCTAAAATGAAGGGAAAGGGGAAAGGAAAAGGATAACTCCTTTAAATTGGAGTAGACACTCTTTTTCCTCAAAAGTTGATGCCTTCAATTCTTTTTAGGGGCCTCTTTTCTAGGGTGACATACGGTAAAGGTAGGGTGGGGATGATATAGTAAGAAGCATGGATGGTTAGGATTATCAAAGAAGGAAAGAAGCTAGATGTTTTGGTCTGAAAAAAGGTGGGAGATGACACTTTTTTACGCGTGAGAGTCTTCACGTTGTAAAAACTCATGAATGCCCTTTCGGGAGCACTGGAGAAGAGAGCAACCCCTATGAAAATGGCATTGAATTCATAAAATGAAAGGAAAGAGGAGAATAAAAGGATGCGTCCCTTAAATTGGAGTAGGCACTCTTTTTCCTCAAAAGTAGATGCCTTGAATTCTTTTTAGGGGCGTCTTTTCTACGGTGACATATGGTAAAGGTAGGGTGGGGAAGATATAGGAAGAAGCATGGATGGTTAGGATTATCAAAGAAGGAAAGAAGCTAGATGTTTTGGTAGGAGAAGAGGTGGGAGTTGCCACTTTTTTAAGCGTAGGACTCTTCACATTGTAAAAACTCATGAATGCACTTTTGGGAGCACTGGAGAAGGGAGCAACCGCTATGAAAATGGCATTGAATTCTTAAAATGAAAGGAAAGAGGTGAAGAAAAGGATGCCTCCCTTAAATTGGAGTAGGCACTCTTTTTCCTCAAAAGTAGATGTCTTGAATTCTTTTTAGGGGCCTATTTTCTAGGGTGACATACAGTAAAGGTAGGGTGGGGAAGATATAGGAAGAAGCATGGATGGTTAGTATTATCAAAGAAGGAAAGAAGCTAGATGTTTTGGTAGGAGAAGAGGTGGGAGTTGCCACTTTTTTAAGCGTAGGAGTCTTCACATTGTAAAAACTCATGGATGCCCTTTTGGGAGCACTGGAGAAGGGACAACCCCTATGAAAATGGCATTGAATTCTTAAAATGAAAGGAAAGAGGAGAAGAAAAGGTTGCCTCCCTTAAATTGGAGTAGACACTCTTTTTTCTCCAAAGGAGATGCCTTGAATTCTTTTTACGGGCCTCTTTTCTTGAGTGACATATGGTAAAGGAAGGGTGGGGATGATATAGGAAGTAGCCTGGATGGTTAGGATTATCAAAGAAGGAAAGAAGGTAGATGTTTTGGTTGGAGAAAAGGTGGGAGATGCCACTTTTTTAGGTGTGGGAGTCTTCACATTGTAAAAACTCAAAAATGCCCTTTTGGGAACACTTGGAGAAGGGAGCAACCCCTATGAAAATGGCATTGACTTCTCAAAATGAAAGGAAAGAGGAGACGAAAAGGATGCCTCCCTGAAATTGGAGTAGACACTCTTTTTCCTCAAAAGTAGATGCCTTGAATTCTTTTTTGGGGCCTCTTTTCTAGGGTGACAAAAGGTAAAGGTAGGGTGGGGATGATATAGGAAGAAGCATGGATGGTCAGGATTATCAAAGAAGGAAAGAAGCTAGATGTTTTGGTCGGAAAAAAGGTGGGAGATGCCACTTTTTTAGGCGTAGGAGTCTTCACATTGTAAAAACTCATTAAATGCCCTTTTGGGAACACTGGGAGAAGAGAGCAACCCCTATGAAAATGGCATTGAATTCTTAAAATGAAAGGAAAGAGGAGAAGAAAAAGGATGCCTCCCTTAAATTGGAGTTGACACTCTCTTTCCTCAAAAGTAGATTCCTTGAATTCTTTTTAGGGGCCTCTTTTCAAGGGTGACATAAGGTAATGGTGGGGTGGGGATGATATAGGAAGTAGCATGAATGGTTAGGATTATCACAAAAGGAAAGAAGCCAGATGTTTTTATTCGGAAATAAGGTGGGAGATGCCACTTTTTTGCTCGTTGCAGTCTTCACATTGTAAAAACTCATGAATGCCCTTTTGGGAACACTGGAGAAGAGAGCAACCCCTATGAAAATGGCAGTGAATTCTTAAAATGAAAGGAAAGAGGAGAAGAAAAGGATGGCTCTCTTAAATTGGAGTAGACACTCTTTTTCCTCAAAAGTAGATGCGTTGAATTCTTTTTAGGGGCCTCTTTTCTTGGGTGACATATGGTAAAGGTATGGTGGGGAAGATATAGGAAGAAGCATGGATGGTTAGGATTATCAAAGAAGGAAAGAAGCTAGATGTTTTGGTAGGAGAAGAGGTGGGAGTTGCCACTTTTTTAGGCGTAGGAGTCTTCACATTGTAAAAACTCATGAATGCACTTTTGGGAGCACTGGAGAAGGGAGCAACCCCTATGAAAATGGCATTGAATTCTTAAAATGAAAGGAAAGAGGTGAAGAAAAGGATGCCTCCCTTAAATTGGAGTAGGCACTCTTTTTCCTCAAAAGTAGATGCCTTGAATTCTTTTTAGGGGCCTCTTTTGTAGGGTGACATATGGTAAAGGTAGGGTGGGGATGATATAGGAAGAAGCATCAATTGTTAGGATTATCAAAGACGGAAAGAAGCTAGATGTTTTGGTCGGAAATAAGGTGCGAGATGCCACTTTTTTTAGCGTTGGAGTCTTCACATTGTAAAAACCCATGAATGCCCTTTTGGGAACACTGGAGATGAGAGCAACCCCTATGAAAATGGCATTGAATTCTTAAAATGAAAGGAAAGAGGAGAAGAAAAGGATGCCTCCCTTAAATTGGAGTAGACACACTTTTTTCTCAAAAGGAGGTGCCTTGAATTCCTTTTAGGGGCCACTTTTCTAGGGTGACATACGGTAAAGGTAGGGTGGGGAAGATATAGGAAGAAGCGTGGATGGTCAGGGTTATCAAAGAAGGAAAGGAGCTAGATGTTTTGGTCGGAGAACAGGTGGCAGATGCCACTTTTTTAGGCGTAGGAGTCTTCATATTGTAAAAACTAATTAATGCCCTTTTGGGAACACTTGGAGAAGGGAGCAATCCCTATGAAAATGGCATTGAATTCTTAAAATGAAAGGAAAGGGGAAAAGAAAAGCATAGCTCCTTTAAATTGGAGTAGACACTCTTTTTCCTCAAAAGTTGATGCCTTCAATTCTTTTTAGGGGCCTCTTTTCTAGGGTGACATACGGTAAAGGTAGGGTGGGGATGATATAGGAAGAAGCATGAATGGTTAGGATTATCAAAGAAGGAAAGAAGCTAGATGTTTTGGTCGGAAGAAAGGTGGGAGATGCCACTTTTTCACGCATGGGAGTCTTCACGTTGTAAAAACTCATGAATGCCCTTTCGGGAGCACTCGAGAAGAGAGCAACCCCTATGAAAATGGCATTGAATTCATAAAATGATAGGAAAGAGGAGAATAAAAGGATGCGTCCCTTAAATTGGAGTAGGCACTCTTTTTCCTCAAAAGTAGATGCCTTGAATTCTTTTTAGGGGCCTCTTTTCTAGGGTGGCATATGGTAAAGGTAGGGTGGGGAAGATATAGGAAGAAGCATGGATGGTTAGGATTATCAAAGAAGGAAAGAAGCTAGATGTTTTGGTAGGAGAAGAGGTGGGAGTTGCCACTTTTTTAAGCGTAGGAGTCTTCACATTGTAAAAACTCATGAATGTACTTTTGGGAGCACTGGAGAAGGGAGCAACCCCTATGAAAATGGCATTGAATTCTTAAAATGAAAGGAAAGAGGTGAAGAAAAGGATGCCTCCCTTAAATTGGAGTAGGCACTCTTTTTCCTCAAAAGTAGATGCCTTGAATTCTTTTTAGGGGCCTCTTTTCTAGGGTGACATATGGTAAAGGTAGGGTGGGGAAGTTATAGGAAGAAGCATGGATGGTTAGTATTATCAAAGAAGGAAAGAAGCTAGATGTTTTGGTAGGAGACGAGGTGGGAGTTGCCACTTTTTTAAGCGTAGGAGTCTTCACATTGTAAAAACTCATGGATGCCCCTTTGGGAGCACTGGAGAAGGGAGCAACCCCTATGAAAATGGCATTGAATTCTTAAAATGAAAGGAAAGAGGAGGAGAAAAGGGTGCCTCCCTTAAAGTGGAGTAGACACACTTTTTTGTCAAAAGGAGATGCCTTGAATTCTTTTTACGATCCTCTTTTCTTGGGTGACATAAGGTAAAGGAAGGGTGGGGATGATATAGGAAATAGCACAGATGGTTAGGATTATCAAGGAAAGAAAGAAGCTAGATGTTTTGGTTGGAGAAAAGGTGGGAGATGCCACTTTTTTGGGCGTAGGAGTCTTCACATTGTAAAAACTCTTGAATGCCCTCTTGGGAACGCTCGCAGAAGGGTGCAACCCGTATGAAAATGGCGTTGAATTCTTAAAATGAAAGGAAAAAGGAGAAGAAAAGGATGCCTCCCTTAAATTGGAGTAGACACTCTTTTTCCTCAAAAGTAGATGCCTTGAATTGTTTTTCGGGGCCTCTTTTCCAGGGTGACATAGGATAGAGGTAGGGTGGGGATGATATAGGAAGAAGCATGGATGGTTAGGATTATCGAAGGAGAAAAGAAGCTAGATGGTTTGGTCGGAAATAAGGTGGGAGATGCCACTTTTTAAAGCGCAGAAGTCTTCACATAGTAAAAACTGATGAATGCCCTTTAGGGAACACTGGAGAAAAGAGCAACCCCTATGAAAATGGCATTGAATTCTTAAAATGAAAGGAAAGAGGAGAAGAAAAGGATGCCTCCCTTAAATTGGAGTAGAGACTGTTTTTCCTCAAAAGTAGATGCCTTGAATTCCTTTTAGGGGCCTCTTTTCTTGGGTGACATAAGTTAAAGGTAGGGTGGGGATGATATAGGAAGAAGCATGGATGGTTAGGATTATCAAAGAAGGAAAGAAGCTAGATTTTTTTATTCGGAAATAAGGTGCGAGATGCCACTTTTTTGCTCGTTGGAGTCTTCACATTGCCGAAACTCATGAATGCCCTTTTGGGAACACTGGAGAAGAGAGCAACCCCTATGAAAATGGCATTGAATTCTTAAAATGAAAGGAAAGAGGAGAAGAAAAGGATGGCTCCCTTAAATTGGTGTAGGCACCCTTTTTCCTCGAAAGTATATCCCTTGAATTCTTTTTAGGGGCCTCTTTTCTAGGTTGACATATGGTAAAGGTAGGGTGGGGATGATATAGGAAGAAGCATGGATGGTAAGGATTATCAAAGTAGGAAAGAAGCTAGATGTTTTGGTAGGAGAAGAGGTGGGAGTTGCCACTTTTTTAAGCCTAGGAGTCTTCACATTGTAAAAACTCATGAATGCCCTTTAGGGAACACTGGAGAAAAGAGCAACCCCTATGAAAATGGCATTGAATTCTTAAAATGAAAGGAAAGAGGAGAAGAAAAGGATGCCTCCCTTAAATTGGAGTAGAGACTGTTTTTCCTCAAAAGTAGATGCCTTGAATTCCTTTTAGGAGCCTCTTTTCTTGGGTGACATAAGTTAAAGGTAGGGTGGGGTTGATATAGGAAGAAGCATGGATGGTTAGGATTATCAAAGAAGGAAAGAAGCTAGATTTTTTTAATCGGAAATAAGGTGCGAGATGCCACTTTTTTGCTCGTTGGAGTCTTCACATTGCCGAAACTCATGAATGCCCTTTTGGGAACACTGGAGAAGAGAGCAACCCCTATGAAAATGGCATTGAATTCTTAAAATGAAAGGAAAGAGGAGAAGAAAAGGATGGCTCCCTTAAATTGGTGTAGGCACCCTTTTTCCTCGAAAGTATATCCCTTGAATTCTTTTTAGGGGCCTCTTTTCTAGGTTGACATATGGTAAAGGTAGGGTGGGGATGATATAGGAAGAAGCATGGATGGTAAGGATTATCAAAGTAGGAAAGAAGCTAGATGTTTTGGTAGGAGAAGAGGTGGGAGTTGCCACTTTTTTAAGCCTAGGAGTCTTCACATTGTAAAAACTCATGAATGCCCTTTTGGGAACACTGGAGAAGAGAGCAACCCCTATGAAAATGGCATTGAATTCTTAAAATGAAAGGAAAGAGGTGAAGAAAAGGATGGCTCTCTTAAATTGGAGTAGGCACTCTTTTTCCTCAAAAGTAGATGCGTTGAATTGTTTTTAGGGGCCTCTTTTCTAGGGTGACATACGGTAAAGGTAGGGTAGGGATGATATAGGAAGAAGCATGGATGGTTAGGATTATCAAAGAAGGAAAGAAGCTAGATGTTTTGGTCGGAAATAAGGTGGGAGATGCCACTTTTTTATGCGTAGGAGTCCTCACATTGTAAAAACTCATCAATTCCCTTTTGGGAACACTGGAGAAGAGAGCAACCCCTATGAAAATGGCATTGAATTCTTAAAATGAAAGGAAAGAGGAGAAGAAAAGGGTGCCTCCCTTAAAGTGGAGTAGACACACTTTTTTCTCAAAAGGAGATGCCTTGAATTCCTTTTACGGGCCTCTTTTCTTGGGTGACATAAGGTATAGGAAAGGTGGGGATGAATTAGGAAGTAGCACGGATGGTTAGGATTATCAAGGAAAGAAAGAAGCTAGATGTTTTGGTCGGAGAAAAGGTGGGAGATGCCACTTTTTTAGGCGTAGGAGTCTTCACATTGTAAAAACTCATGAATGCCCTCTTGGGAACGCTTGGAGAAGGGAGCAACCCCTATGAAAATGGCGTTGAATTCTTAAAATGAAAGGAAAAAGGAGAAGAAAAGGATGCCTCCCTTAAATTGGAGTAGACACTCTTTTTCCTCAAAAGTAGATGCCTTGAATTCTTTTTCGGGGCCTCTTTTCCAGGGTGACATAGGATAGAGGTAGGGTGGGGATGATATAGGAAGAAGCATGGATGGTTAGGATTATCAAAGGAGAAAAGAAGCTAGATGGTTTGGTCGGAAATAAGGTGGGAGATGCCACTTTTTAAAGCGCAGAGGTCTTCACATAGTAAAAACTGATGAATGCCCTTTAGGGAACACTGGAGAAAAGAGCAACCCCTATGAAAATGGCATTGAATTCTTAAAATGAAAGGAAAGAGGAGAAGAAAAGGATGCCTGCCTTAAATTGGAGTAGAGACTGTTTTTCCTCAAAAGTAGATGCCTTGAATTCCTTTTAGGAGCCTCTTTTCTTGGGTGACATAAGTTAAAGGTAGGGTGGGGTTGATATAGGAAGAAGCATGGGTGGTTAGGATTATCAAAGAAGGAATGAAGCTTGATGTTTTTCTTCGGAAATAATGTGGGAGATGCCACTTTTTTGCTCGTTGGAGTCTTCACATTGTAAAAACTCATGAATGCCCTTTTGGGAACACTGGAGAAGAGAGCAACCCCTATGAAAATGGCATTGAATTCTTAAAATGAAAGGAAAGAGGAGAAGAAAAGGATGGCTCTCTTAAATTGGAGTAGGCACTCTTTTTCCTCAAAAGTAGATGCGTTGAATTGTTTTTAGGGGCCTCTTTTCTAGGGTGACATACGGTAAAGGTAGGGTGGGGATGATATAGGAAGAAGCATGGATGGTTAGGATTATCAAAGAAGGAAAGAAGCTAGATGTTTTGGTTGGAAATAAGGTGGGAGATGCCACTTTTTTATGCGTAGGAGTCCTCGCATTGTAAAAACTCATCAATTCCCTTTTGGGAACACTGAGAAGAGAGCAACCCCTATGAAAATGGCATTGAATTCTTAAAATGAAAGGAAAGAGGAGAAGAAAAGGGTGCCTCCCTTAAAGTGGAGTAGACACACTTTTTTCTCAAAATGAGATGCCTTGAATTCTTTTTACGGGCCTCTTTTCTTGGGTGACATAAGGTATCGGAAAGGTGGGGATGATATAGGAAGTAGCACGGATGGTTAGGATTATCAAGGAAAGAAAGAAGCTAGATGTTTTGGTCGGAGAAAAGGTGGGAGATGCCACGTTTTTAGGCGTAGGAGTCTTCACATTGTAAAAACTTAGGAATGCCCTCTTGGGAACGCTTGGAGAAGGGAGCAACCCCTATGAAAATGGCGTTGAATTCTTAAAATGAAAGGAAAAAGGAGAAGAAAAGGATGCCTCCCTTAAATTGGAGTAGACACTCTTTTTCCTCAAAAGTAGATGCCTTGAATTGTTTTTCGGGGCCTCTTTTCCAGGGTGACATAGGATAGAGGTAGGGTGGGGATGATATAGGAAGAAGCATGGATGGTTAGGATTATCGAAGGAGAAAAGAAGCTAGATGGTTTGGTCGGAAATAAGGTGGGAGATGCCACTTTTTAAAGCGCAGAAGTCTTCACATAGTAAAAACTGATGAATGCCCTTTAGGGAACACTGGAGAAAAGAGCAACCCCTATGAAAATGGCATTGAATTCTTAAAATGAAAGGAAAGAGGAGAAGAAAAGGATGCCTCCCTTAAATTGGAGTAGAGACTGTTTTTCCTCAAAAGTAGATGCCTTGAATTCCTTTTAGGGGCCTCTTTTCTTGGGTGACATAAGTTAAAGGTAGGGTGGGGATGATATAGGAAGAAGCATGGATGGTTAGGATTATCAAAGAAGGAAAGAAGCTAGATTTTTTATTCGGAAATAAGGTGCGAGATGCCACTTTTTGCTCGTTGGAGTCTTCACATTGCCGAAACTCATGAATGCCCTTTTGGGAACACTGGAGAAGAGAGCAACCCCTATGAAAATGGCATTGAATTCTTAAAATGAAAGGAAAGAGGAGAAGAAAAGGATGGCTCCCTTAAATTGGTGTAGGCACCCTTTTTCCTCGAAAGTATATCCCTTGAATTCTTTTTAGGGGCCTCTTTTCTAGGTTGACATATGGTAAAGGTAGGGTGGGGATGATATAGGAAGAAGCATGGATGGTAAGGATTATCAAAGTAGGAAAGAAGCTAGATGTTTTGGTAGGAGAAGAGGTGGGAGTTGCCACTTTTTTAAGCCTAGGAGTCTTCACATTGTAAAAACTCATGAATGCCCTTTAGGGAACACTGGAGAAAAGAGCAACCCCTATGAAAATGGCATTGAATTCTTAAAATGAAAGGAAAGAGGAGAAGAAAAGGATGCCTCCCTTAAATTGGAGTAGAGACTGTTTTTCCTCAAAAGTAGATGCCTTGAATTCCTTTTAGGGGCCTCTTTTCTTGGGTGACATAAGTTAAAGGTAGGGTGGGGTTGATATAGGAAGAAGCATGGATGGTTAGGATTATCAAAGAAGGAATGAAGCTTGATGTTTTTATTCGGAAATAACGTGGGAGATGCCACTTTTTTGCTCGTTGGAGTCTTCACATTGTAAAAACTCATGAATGCCCTTTTGGGAACACTGGAGAAGAGAGCAACCCCTATGAAAATGGCATTGAATTCTTAAAATGAAAGGAAAGAGGTGAAGAAAAGGATGGCTCTCTTAAATTGGAGTAGGCACTCTTTTTCCTCAAAAGTAGATGCGTTGAATTGTTTTTAGGGGCCTCTTTTCTAGGGTGACATACGGTAAAGGTAGGGTAGGGATGATATAGGAAGAAGCATGGATGGTTAGGATTATCAAAGAAGGAAAGAAGCTAGATGTTTTGGTCGGAAATAAGGTGGGAGATGCCACTTTTTGATGCGTAGGAGTCCTCACATTGTAAAAACTCATCAATTCCCTTTTGGGAACACTGGAGAAGAGAGCAACCCCTATGAAAATGGCATTGAATTCTTAAAATGAAAGGAAAGAGGAGAAGAAAAGGGTGCCTCCCTTAAAGTGGAGTAGACACACTTTTTTCTCAAAAGGAGATGCCTTGAATTCCTTTTACGGGCCTCTTTTCTTGGGTGACATAAGGTATAGGAAAGGTGGGGATGAATTAGGAAGTAGCACGGATGGTTAGGATTATCAAGGAAAGAAAGAAGCTAGATGTTTTGGTCGGAGAAAAGGTGGGAGATGCCACGTTTTTAGGCGTAGGAGTCTTCACATTGTAAAAACTTAGGAATGCCCTCTTGGGAACGCTTGGAGAAGGGAGCAACCCCTATGAAAATGGCGTTGAATTCTTAAAATGAAAGGAAAAAGGAGAAGAAAAGGATGCCTCCCTTAAATTGGAGTAGACACTCTTTTTCCTCAAAAGTAGATGCCTTGAATTCTTTTTCGGGGCCTCTTTTCCAGGGTGACATAGGATAGAGGTAGGGTGGGGATGATATAGGAAGAAGCATGGATGGTTAGGATTATCGAAGGAGAAAAGAAGCTAGATGGTTTGGTCGGAAATAAGGTGGGAGATGCCACTTTTTAAAGCGCAGAGGTCTTCACATAGTAAAAACTGATGAATGCCCTTTAGGGAACACTGGAGAAAAGAGCAACCCCTATGAAAATGGCATTGAATTCTTAAAATGAAAGGAAAGAGGAGAAGAAAAGGATGCCTCCCTTAAATTGGAGTAGAGACTGTTTTTCCTCAAAAGTAGATGCCTTGAATTCCTTTTAGGAGCCTCTTTTCTTGGGTGACATAAGTTAAAGGTAGGGTGGGGTTGATATAGGAAGAAGCATGGATGGTTAGGATTATCAAAGAAGGAATGAAGCTTGATGTTTTTCTTCGGAAATAATGTGGGAGATGCCACTTTTTTGCTCGTTGGAGTCTTCACATTGTAAAAACTCATGAATGCCCTTTTGGGAACACTGGAGAAGAGAGCAACCCCTATGAAAATGGCATTGAATTCTTAAAATGAAAGGAAAGAGGAGAAGAAAAGGATGGCTCTCTTAAATTGGAGTAGGCACTCTTTTTCCTCAAAAGTAGATGCGTTGAATTGTTTTTAGGGGCCTCTTTTCTAGGGTGACATACGGTAAAGGTAGGGTGGGGATGATATAGGAAGAAGCATGGATGGTTAGGATTATCAAAGAAGGAAAGAAGCTAGATGTTTTGGTTGGAAATAAGGTGGGAGATGCCACTTTTTTATGCGTAGGAGTCCTCGCATTGTAAAAACTCATCAATTCCCTTTTGGGAACACTGGAGAAGAGAGCAACCCCTATGAAAATGGCATTGAATTCTTAAAATGAAAGGAAAGAGGAGAAGAAAAGGGTGCCTCCCTTAAAGTGGAGTAGACACACTTTTTTCTCAAAATGAGATGCCTTGAATTCTTTTTACGGGCCTCTTTTCTTGGGTGACATAAGGTATCGGAAAGGTGGGGATGATATAGGAAGTAGCACGGATGGTTAGGATTATCAAGGAAAGAAAGAAGCTAGATGTTTTGGTCGGAGAAAAGGTGGGAGATGCCACGTTTTTAGGCGTAGGAGTCTTCACATTGTAAAAACTTAGGAATGCCCTCTTGGGAACGCTTGGAGAAGGGAGCAACCCCTATGAAAATGGCGTTGAATTCTTAAAATGAAAGGAAAAAGGAGAAGAAAAGGATGCCTCCCTTAAATTGGAGTAGACACTCTTTTTCCTCAAAAGTAGATGCCTTGAATTGTTTTTCGGGGCCTCTTTTCCAGGGTGACATAGGATAGAGGTAGGGTGGGGATGATATAGGAAGAAGCATGGATGGTTAGGATTATCAAAGGAGAAAAGAAGCTAGATGGTTTGGTCGGAAATAAGGTGGGAGATGCCACTTTTTAAAGCGCAGAAGTCTTCACATAGTAAAAACTGATGAATGCCCTTTAAGGAACACTGGAGAAAAGAGCAACCCCTATGAAAATGGCATTGAATTCTTAAAATGAAAGGAAAGAGGAGAAGAAAAGGATGCCTCCCTTAGATTGGAGTAGAGACTGTTTTTCCTCAAAAGTAGATGCCTTGAATTCCTTTTAGGAGCCTCTTTTCTTGGGTGACATAAGTTAAAGGTAGGGTGGGCTTGATATAGGAAGAAGCATGGATGGTTAGGATTATCAAAGAAGGAATGAAGCTTGATGTTTTTCTTAGGAAATAACGTGGGAGATGCCACTTTTTTGCTCGTTGGAGTCTTCACATTGTAAAAACTCATGAATGCCCTTTTGGGAACACTGGAGAAGAGAGCAACCCCTATGAAAATGGCATTGAATTCTTAAAATGAAAGGAAAGAGGAGAAGAAAAGGATGGCTCTCTTAAATTGGAGTAGGCACTCTTTTTCCTCAAAAGTAGATGCGTTGAATTGTTTTTAGGGGCCTCTTTTCTAGGGTGACATACGGTAAAGGTAGGGTGGGGATGATATAGGAAGAAGCATGGATGGTTAGGATTATCAAAGAAGGAAAGAAGCTAGATGTTTTGGTCAGAAATAAGGTGGGAGATGCCACTTTTTTATGCGTAGGAGTCCTCACATTGTAAAAACTCATCAATTCCCTTTTGGGAACACTGGAGAAGAGAGCAACCCCTATGAAAATGGCATTGAATTCTTAAAATGAAAGGAAAGAGGAGAAGAAAAGGATGGCTCTCTTAAATTGGAGTAGGCACTCTTTTTCCTCAAAAGTAGATGCGTTGAATTGTTTTTAGGGGCCTCTTTTCTAGGGTGACATACGGTAGAGGTAGGGTGGGGATGATATAGGAAGAAGCATGGATGGTTAGGATTATCAAAGGAGAAAAGAAGCTAGATGGTTTGGTCGGAAATAAGGTGGGAGATGCCACTTTTTTGCTCGTTGGAGTCTTCACATTGTAAAAACTCATGAATGCCCTTTAAGGAACACTGGAGAAAAGAGCAACCCCTATGAAAATGGCATTGAATTCTTAAAATGAAAGGAAAGAGGAGAAGAAAAGGATGCCTCCCTTAGATTGGAGTAGAGACTGTTTTTCCTCAAAAGTAGATGCCTTGAATTCCTTTTAGGAGCCTCTTTTCTTGGGTGACATAAGTTAAAGGTAGGGTGGGGTTGATATAGGAAGAAGCATGGATGGTTAGGATTATCAAAGAAGGAATGAAGCTTGATGTTTTTCTTCGGAAATAACGTGGGAGATGCCACTTTTTTGCTCGTTGGAGTCTTCACATTGTAAAAACTCATGAATGCCCTTTAGGGAACACTGGAGAAAAGAGCAACCCCTATGAAAATGGCATTGAATTCTTAAAATGAAAGGAAAGAGGAGAAGAAAAGGATGCCTCCCTTAAATTGGAGTAGAGACTGTTTTTCCTCAAAAGTAGATGCCTTGAATTCCTTTTAGGGGCCTCTTTTCTTGGGTGACATAAGTTAAAGGTAGGGTGGGGTTGATATAGGAAGAAGCATGGATGGTTAGGATTATCAAAGAAGGAATGAAGCTTGATGTTTTTATTCGGAAATAACGTGGGAGATGCCACTTTTTTGCTCGTTGGAGTCTTCACATTGTAAAAACTCATGAATGCCCTTTTGGGAACACTGGAGAAGAGAGCAACCCCTATGAAAATGGCATTGAATTCTTAAAATGAAAGGAAAGAGGAGAAGAAAAGGATGGCTCTCTTAAATTGGAGTAGGCACTCTTTTTCCTCAAAAGTAGATGCGTTGAATTGTTTTTAGGGGCCTCTTTTCTAGGGTGACATACGGTAAAGGTAGGGTAGGGATGATATAGGAAGAAGCATGGATGGTTAGGATTATCAAAGAAGGAAAGAAGCTAGATGTTTTGGTCGGAAATAAGGTGGGAGATGCCACTTTTTTATGCGTAGGAGTCCTCACATTGTAAAAACTCATCAATTCCCTTTTGGGAACACTGGAGAAGAGAGCAACCCCTATGAAAATGGCATTGAATTCTTAAAATGAAAGGAAAGAGGAGAAGAAAAGGGTGCCTCCCTTAAAGTGGAGTAGACACACTTTTTCTCAAAAGGAGATGCCTTGAATTCTTTTTACGGGCCTCTTTTCTTGGGTGACATAAGGTATAGGAAAGGTGGGGATGAATTAGGAAGTAGCACGGATGGTTAGGATTATCAAGGAAAGAAAGAAGCTAGATGTTTTGGTCGGAGAAAAGGTGGGAGATGCCACTTTTTTAGGCGTAGGAGTCTTCACATTGTAAAAACTCATGAATGCCCTCTTGGGAACGCTTGGAGAAGGGAGCAACCCCTATGAAAATGGCGTTGAATTCTTAAAATGAAAGGAAAAAGGAGAAGAAAAGGATGCCTCCCTTAAATTGGAGTAGACACTCTTTTTCCTCAAAAGTAGATGCCTTGAATTCTTTTTCGGGGCCTCTTTTCCAGGGTGACATAGGATAGAGGTAGGGTGGGGATGATATAGGAAGAAGCATGGATGGTTAGGATTATCAAAGGAGAAAAGAAGCTAGATGGTTTGGTCGGAAATAAGGTGGGAGATGCCACTTTTTAAAGCGTAGAAGTCTTCACATAGTAAAAACTGATGAATGCCCTTTAGGGAACACTGGAGAAAAGAGCAACCCCTATGAAAATGGCATTGAATTCTTAAAATGAAAGGAAAGAGGAGAAGAAAAGGATGCCTCCCTTAAATTGGAGTAGAGACTGTTTTTCCTCAAAAGTAGATGCCTTGAATTCCTTTTAGGAGCCTCTTTTCTTGGGTGACATAAGTTAAAGGTAGGGTGGGGTTGATATAGGAAGAAGCATGGATGGTTAGGATTATCAAAGAAGGAATGAAGCTTGATGTTTTTCTTCGGAAATAATGTGGGAGATGCCACTTTTTTGCTCGTTGGAGTCTTCACATTGTAAAAACTCATGAATGCCCTTTTGGGAACACTGGAGAAGAGAGCAACCCCTATGAAAATGGCATTGAATTCTTAAAATGAAAGGAAAGAGGAGAAGAAAAGGATGGCTCTCTTAAATTGGAGTAGGCACTCTTTTTCCTCAAAAGTAGATGCGTTGAATTGTTTTTAGGGGCCTCTTTTCTAGGGTGACATACGGTAAAGGTAGGGTGGGGATGATATAGGAAGAAGCATGGATGGTTAGGATTATCAAAGAAGGAAAGAAGCTAGATGTTTTGGTTGGAAATAAGGTGGGAGATGCCACTTTTTTATGCGTAGGAGTCCTCACATTGTAAAAACTCATCAATTCCCTTTTGGGAACACTGGAGAAGAGAGCAACCCCTATGAAAATGGCATTGAATTCTTAAAATGAAAGGAAAGAGGAGAAGAAAAGGGTGCCTCCCTTAAAGTGGAGTAGACACACTTTTTTCTCAAAATGAGATGCCTTGAATTCTTTTTACGGGCCTCTTTTCTTGGGTGACATAAGGTATAGGAAAGGTGGGGATGATATAGGAAGTAGCACGGATGGTTAGGATTATCAAGGAAAGAAAGAAGCTAGATGTTTTGGTCGGAGAAAAGGTGGGAGATGCCACGTTTTTAGGCGTAGGAGTCTTCACATTGTAAAAACTTAGGAATGCCCTCTTGGGAACGCTTGGAGAAGGGAGCAACCCCTATGAAAATGGCGTTGAATTCTTAAAATGAAAGGAAAAAGGAGAAGAAAAGGATGCCTCCCTTAAATTGGAGTAGACACTCTTTTTCCTCAAAAGTAGATGCCTTGAATTCTTTTTCGGGGCCTCTTTTCCAGGGTGACATAGGATAGAGGTAGGGTGGGGATGATATAGGAAGAAGCATGGATGGTTAGGATTATCAAAGAAGAAAAGCAGCTAGATGTTTTGGTCGGAAATAAGGTGGGAGATGCCACTTTTTAAAGCCCAGAAGTCTTCACATAGTAAAAACAGATGAATGCCCTTTAGGGAACACTGGAGAAAAGAGCAACCCCTATGAAAATGGCATTGAATTCTTAAAATGAAAGGAAAGAGGAGAAGAAAAGGATGCCTCCCTTAAATTGGAGTAGAGACTGTTTTTCCTCAAAAGTAGATGCCTTGAATTCCTTTTAGGGGCCTCTTTTCTTGGGTGACATAAGTTAAAGGTAGGGTGGGGATGATATAGGAAGAAGCATGGATGGTTAGGATTATCAAAGAAGGAAAGAAGCTAGATTTTTTTATTCGGAAATAAGGTGCGAGATGCCACTTTTTTGCTCGTTGGAGTCTTCACATTGCCGAAACTCATGAATGCCCTTTTGGGAACACTGGAGAAGAGAGCAACCCCTATGAAAATGGCATTGAATTCTTAAAATGAAAGGAAAGAGGAGAAGAAAAGGATGCCTCCCTTAAATTGGAGTAGAGACTGTTTTTCCTCAAAAGTAGATGCCTTGAATTCCTTTTAGGAGCCTCTTTTCTTGGGTGACATAAGTTAAAGGTAGGGTGGGGTTGATATAGGAAGAAGCATGGATGGTTAGGATTATCAAAGAAGGAATGAAGCTTGATGTTTTACTTCGGAAATAACGTGGGAGATGCCACTTTTTGCTCGTTGGAGTCTTCACATTGGAAAAACTCATGAATGCCCTTTAGGGAACACTGGAGAAAAGAGCAACCCCTATGAAAATGGCATTGAATTCTTAAAATGAAAGGAAAGAGGAGAAGAAAAGGATGCCTCCCTTAAATTGGAGTAGAGACTGTTTTTCCTCAAAAGTAGATGCCTTGAATTCCTTTTAGGGGCCTCTTTTCTTGGGTGACATAAGTTAAAGGTAGGGTGGGGTTGATATAGGAAGAAGCATGGCTGGTTAGGATTATCAAAGAAGGAATGAAGCTTGATGTTTTTATTCGGAAATAACGTGGGAGATGCCACTTTTTTGCTCGTTGGAGTCTTCACATTGTAAAAACTCATGAATGCCCTTTTGGGAACACTGGAGAAGAGAGCAACCCCTATGAAAATGGCATTGAATTCTTAAAATGAAAGGAAAGAGGAGAAGAAAAGGATGGCTCTCTTAAATTGGAGTAGGCACTCTTTTTCCTCAAAAGTAGATGCGTTGAATTGTTTTTAGGGGCCTCTTTTCTAGGGTGACATACGGTAAAGGTAGGGTAGGGATGATATAGGAAGAAGCATGGATGGTTAGGATTATCAAAGAAGGAAAGAAGCTAGATGTTTTGGTCGGAAATAAGGTGGGAGATGCCACTTTTTTATGCGTAGGAGTCCTCACATTGTAAAAACTCATCAATTCCCTTTTGGGAACACTGGAGAAGAGAGCAACCCCTATGAAAATGGCATTGAATTCTTAAAATGAAAGGAAAGAGGAGAAGAAAAGGGTGCCTCCCTTAAAGTGGAGTAGACACACTTTTTTCTCAAAAGGAGATGCCTTGAATTCCTTTTACGGGCCTCTTTTCTTGGGTGACATAAGGTATAGGAAAGGTGGGGATGAATTAGGAAGTAGCACGGATGGTTAGGATTATCAAGGAAAGAAAGAAGCTAGATGTTTTGGTCGGAGAAAAGGTGGGAGATGCCACTTTTTTAGGCGTAGGAGTCTTCACATTGTAAAAACTCATGAATGCCCTCTTGGGAACGCTTGGAGAAGGGAGCAACCCCTATGAAAATGGCGTTGAATTCTTAAAATGAAAGGAAAAAGGAGAAGAAAAGGATGCCTCCCTTAAATTGGAGTAGACACTCTTTTTCCTCAAAAGTAGATGCCTTGAATTCTTTTTCGGGGCCTCTTTTCCAGGGTGACATAGGATAGAGGTAGGGTGGGGATGATATAGGAAGAAGCATGGATGGTTAGGATTATCAAAGGAGAAAAGAAGCTAGATGGTTTGGTCGGAAATAAGGTGGGAGATGCCACTTTTTAAAGCGTAGAAGTCTTCACATAGTAAAAACTGATGAATGCCCTTTAGGGAACACTGGAGAAAAGAGCAACCCCTATGAAAATGGCATTGAATTCTTAAAATGAAAGGAAAGAGGAGAAGAAAAGGATGCCTCCCTTAAATTGGAGTAGAGACTGTTTTTCCTCAAAAGTAGATGCCTTGAATTCCTTTTAGGAGCCTCTTTTCTTGGGTGACATAAGTCAAAGGTAGGGTGGGCTTGATATAGGAAGAAGCATGGATGGTTAGGATTATCAAAGAAGGAATGAAGCTTGATGTTTTTCTTCGGAAATAACGTGGGAGATGCCACTTTTTTGCTCGTTGGAGTCTTCACATTGTAAAAACTCATGAATGCCCTTTTGGGAACACTGGAGAAGAGAGCAACCCCTATGAAAATGGCATTGAATTCTTAAAATGAAAGGAAAGAGGAGAAGAAAAGGATGGCTCTCTTAAATTGGAGTAGGCACTCTTTTTCCTCAAAAGTAGATGCGTTGAATTGTTTTTAGGGGCCTCTTTTCTAGGGTGACATACGGTAAAGGTAGGGTGGGGATGATATAGGAAGAAGCATGGATGGTTAGGATTATCAAAGAAGGAAAGAAGCTAGATGTTTTGGTCGGAAATAAGGTGGGAGATGCCACTTTTTTATGCGTAGGAGTCCTCACATTGTAAAAACTCATCAATTCCCTTTTGGGAACACTGGAGAAGAGAGCAACCCCTATGAAAATGGCATTGAATTCTTAAAATGAAAGGAAAGAGGAGAAGAAAAGGGTGCCTCCCTTAAAGTGGAGTAGACACACTTTTTTCTCAAAATGAGATGCCTTGAATTCTTTTTACGGGCCTCTTTTCTTGGGTGACATAAGGTATAGGAAAGGTGGGGATGATATAGGAAGTAGCACGGATGGTTAGGATTATCAAGGAAAGAAAGAAGCTAGATGTTTTGGTCGGAGAAAAGGTGGGAGATGCCACTTTTTTAGGCGTAGGAGTCTTCACATTGTAAAAACTTAGGAATGCCCTCTTGGGAACGCTTGGAGAAGGGAGCAACCCCTATGAAAATGGCGTTGAATTCTTAAAATGAAAGGAAAAAGGAGAAGAAAAGGATGCCTCCCTTAAATTGGAGTAGACACTCTTTTTCCTCAAAAGTAGATGCCTTGAATTCTTTTTCGGGGCCTCTTTTCCAGGGTGACATAGGATAGAGGTAGGGTGGGGATGATATAGGAAGAAGCATGGATGGTTAGGATTATCAAAGAAGAAAAGCAGCTAGATGTTTTGGTCGGAAATAAGGTGGGAGATGCCACTTTTTAAAGCGCAGAAGTCTTCACATCGTAAAAACTGATGAATGCCCTTTAGGGAACACTGGAGAAAAGAGCAACCCCTATGAAAATGGCATTGAATTCTTAAAATGAAAGGAAAGAGGAGAAGAAAAGGATGCCTCCCTTAAATTGGAGTAGAGACTGTTTTTCCTCAAAAGTAGATGCCTTGAATTCCTTTTAGGGGCCTCTTTTCTTGGGTGACATAAGTGAAAGGTAGGGTGGGGATGATATAGGAAGAAGCATGGATGGTTAGGATTATAAAAGAAGGAAAGAAGCTAGATTTTTTTATTCGGAAATAAGGTGCGAGATGCCACTTTTTTGCTCGTTGGAGTCTTCACATTGCCGAAACTCATGAATGCCCTTTTGGGAACACTGGAGAAGAGAGCAACCCTTATGAAAATGGCATTGAATTCTTAAAATGAAAGGAAAGAGGAGAAGAAAAGGATGCCTCCCTTAAATTGGAGTAGAGACTGTTTTTCCTCAAAAGTAGATGCCTTGAATTCCTTTTAGGAGCCTCTTTTCTTGGGTGACATAAGTTAAAGGTAGGGTGGGGTTGATATAGGAAGAAGCATGGATGGTTAGGATTATCAAAGAAGGAATGAAGCTTGATGTTTTTCTTCGGAAATAACGTGGGAGATGCCACTTTTTTGCTCGTTGGAGTCTTCACATTGTAAAAACTCATGAATGCCCTTTAGGGAACACTGGAGAAGAGAGCAACCCCCATGAAAATGGCATTGAATTCTTAAAATGAAAGGAAAGAGGAGAAGAAAAGGATGCCTCCCTTAAATTGGAGTAGAGACTGTTTTTCCTCAAAAGTAGATGCCTTGAATTCCTTTTAGGGGCCTCTTTTCTTGGGTGACATAAGTTAAAGGTAGGGTGGGGTTGATATAGGAAGAAGCATGGCTGGTTAGGATTATCAAAGAAGGAATGAAGCTTGATGTTTTTATTCGGAAATAACGTGGGAGATGCCACTTTTTTGCTCGTTGGAGTCTTCACATTGTAAAAACTCATGAATGCCCTTTTGGGAACACTGGAGAAGAGAGCAACCCCTATGAAAATGGCATTGAATTCTTAAAATGAAAGGAAAGAGGAGAAGAAAAGGATGGCTCTCTTAAATTGGAGTAGGCACTCTTTTTCCTCAAAAGTAGATGCGTTGAATTGTTTTTAGGGGCCTCTTTTCTAGGGTGACATACGGTAAAGGTAGGGTAGGGATGATATAGGAAGAAGCATGGATGGTTAGGATTATCAAAGAAGGAAAGAAGCTAGATGTTTTGGTCGGAAATAAGGTGGGAGATGCCACTTTTTTATGCGTAGGAGTCCTCACATTGTAAAAACTCATCAATTCCCTTTTGGGAACACTGGAGAAGAGAGCAACCCCTATGAAAATGGCATTGAATTCTTAAAATGAAAGGAAAGAGGAGAAGAAAAGGGTGCCTCCCTTAAAGTGGAGTAGACACACTTTTTTCTCAAAAGGAGATGCCTTGAATTCTTTTTACGGGCCTCTTTTCTTGGGTGACATAAGGTATAGGAAAGGTGGGGATGAATTAGGAAGTAGCACGGATGGTTAGGATTATCAAGGAAAGAAAGAAGCTAGATGTTTTGGTCGGAGAAAAGGTGGGAGATGCCACTTTTTTAGGCGTAGGAGTCTTCACATTGTAAAAACTCATGAATGCCCTCTTGGGAACGCTTGGAGAAGGGAGCAACCCCTATGAAAATGGCGTTGAATTCTTAAAATGAAAGGAAAAAGGAGAAGAAAAGGATGCCTCCCTTAAATTGGAGTAGACACTCTTTTTCCTCAAAAGTAGATGCCTTGAATTCTTTTTCGGGGCCTCTTTTCCAGGGTGACATAGGATAGAGGTAGGGTGGGGATGATATAGGAAGAAGCATGGATGGTTAGGATTATCAAAGGAGAAAAGAAGCTAGATGGTTTGGTCGGAAATAAGGTGGGAGATGCCACTTTTTAAAGCGTAGAAGTCTTCACATAGTAAAAACTGATGAATGCCCTTTAGGGAACACTGGAGAAAAGAGCAACCCCTATGAAAATGGCATTGAATTCTTAAAATGAAAGGAAAGAGGAGAAGAAAAGGATGCCTCCCTTAAATTGGAGTAGAGACTGCTTTTTCCTCAAAAGTAGATGCCTTGAATTCCTTTTAGGAGCCTCTTTTCTTGGGTGACATAAGTCAAAGGTAGGGTGGGCTTGATATAGGAAGAAGCATGGATGGTTAGGATTATCAAAGAAGGAATGAAGCTTGATGTTTTTCTTCGGAAATAACGTGGGAGATGCCACTTTTTGCTCGTTGGAGTCTTCACATTGTAAAAACTCATGAATGCCCTTTTGGGAACACTGGAGAAGAGAGCAACCCCTATGAAAATGGCATTGAATTCTTAAAATGAAAGGAAAGAGGAGAAGAAAAGGATGGCTCTCTTAAATTGGAGTAGGCACTCTTTTTCCTCAAAAGTAGATGCGTTGAATTGTTTTTAGGGGCCTCTTTTCTAGGGTGACATACGGTAAAGGTAGGGTGGGGATGATATAGGAAGAAGCATGGATGGTTAGGATTATCAAAGAAGGAAAGAAGCTAGATGTTTTGGTCGGAAATAAGGTGGGAGATGCCACTTTTTATGCGTAGGAGTCCTCACATTGTAAAACTCATCAATTCCCTTTTGGGAACACTGGAGAAGAGAGCAACCCCTATGAAAATGGCATTGAATTCTTAAAATGAAAGGAAAGAGGAGAAGAAAAGGGTGCCTCCCTTAAAGTGGAGTAGACACACTTTTTCTCAAAATGAGATGCCTTGAATTCTTTTTACGGGCCTCTTTTCTTGGGTGACATAAGGTATAGGAAAGGTGGGGATGATATAGGAAGTAGCACGGATGGTTAGGATTATCAAGGAAAGAAAGAAGCTAGATGTTTTGGTCGGAGAAAAGGTGGGAGATGCCACTTTTTAGGCGTAGGAGTCTTCACATTGTAAAAACTTAGGAATGCCCTCTTGGGAACGCTTGGAGAAGGGAGCAACCCCTATGAAAATGGCGTTGAATTCTTAAAATGAAAGGAAAAAGGAGAAGAAAAGGATGCCTCCCTTAAATTGGAGTAGACACTCTTTTTCCTCAAAAGTAGATGCCTTGAATTCTTTTTCGGGGCCTCTTTTCCAGGGTGACATAGGATAGAGGTAGGGTGGGGATGATATAGGAAGAAGCATGGATGGTTAGGATTATCAAAGAAGAAAAGCAGCTAGATGTTTTGGTCGGAAATAAGGTGGGAGATGCCACTTTTTAAAGCGCAGAAGTCTTCACATCGTAAAAACTGATGAATGCCCTTTAGGGAACACTGGAGAAAAGAGCAACCCCTATGAAAATGGCATTGAATTCTTAAAATGAAAGGAAAGAGGAGAAGAAAAGGATGCCTCCCTTAAATTGGAGTAGAGACTGTTTTTCCTCAAAAGTAGATGCCTTGAATTCCTTTTAGGGGCCTCTTTTCTTGGGTGACATAAGTGAAAGGTAGGGTGGGGATGATATAGGAAGAAGCATGGATGGTTAGGATTATAAAAGAAGGAAAGAAGCTAGATTTTTTTATTCGGAAATAAGGTGCGAGATGCCACTTTTTGCTCGTTGGAGTCTTCACATTGCCGAAACTCATGAATGCCCTTTTGGGAACACTGGAGAAGAGAGCAACCCTTATGAAAATGGCATTGAATTCTTAAAATGAAAGGAAAGAGGAGAAGAAAAGGATGCCTCCCTTAAATTGGAGTAGAGACTGTTTTTCCTCAAAAGTAGATGCCTTGAATTCCTTTTAGGAGCCTCTTTTCTTGGGTGACATAAGTTAAAGGTAGGGTGGGGTTGATATAGGAAGAAGCATGGATGGTTAGGATTATCAAAGAAGGAATGAAGCTTGATGTTTTTCTTCGGAAATAACGTGGGAGATGCCACTTTTTTGCTCGTTGGAGTCTTCACATTGTAAAAACTCATGAATGCCCTTTAGGGAACACTGGAGAAGAGAGCAACCCCCATGAAAATGGCATTGAATTCTTAAAATGAAAGGAAAGAGGAGAAGAAAAGGATGCCTCCCTTAAATTGGAGTAGAGACTGTTTTTCCTCAAAAGTAGATGCCTTGAATTCCTTTTAGGGCCTCTTTTCTTGGGTGACATAAGTTAAAGGTAGGGTGGGGTTGATATAGGAAGAAGCATGGCTGGTTAGGATTATCAAAGAAGGAATGAAGCTTGATGTTTTTATTCGGAAATAACGTGGGAGATGCCACTTTTTTGCTCGTTGGAGTCTTCACATTGTAAAAACTCATGAATGCCCTTTTGGGAACACTGGAGAAGAGAGCAACCCCTATGAAAATGGCATTGAATTCTTAAAATGAAAGGAAAGAGGAGAAGAAAAGGATGGCTCTCTTAAATTGGAGTAGGCACTCTTTTTCCTCAAAAGTAGATGCGTTGAATTGTTTTTAGGGGCCTCTTTTCTAGGGTGACATACGGTAAAGGTAGGGTAGGGATGATATAGGAAGAAGCATGGATGGTTAGGATTATCAAAGAAGGAAAGAAGCTAGATGTTTTGGTCGGAAATAAGGTGGGAGATGCCACTTTTTTATGCGTAGGAGTCCTCACATTGTAAAAACTCATCAATTCCCTTTTGGGAACACTGGAGAAGAGAGCAACCCCTATGAAAATGGCATTGAATTCTTAAAATGAAAGGAAAGAGGAGAAGAAAAGGGTGCCTCCCTTAAAGTGGAGTAGACACACTTTTTTCTCAAAAGGAGATGCCTTGAATTCCTTTTACGGGCCTCTTTTCTTGGGTGACATAAGGTATAGGAAAGGTGGGGATGAATTAGGAAGTAGCACCGCATGGTTAGGATTATCAAGGAAAGAAAGAAGCTAGATGTTTTGGTCGGAGAAAAGGTGGGAGATGCCACTTTTTTAGGCGTAGGAGTCTTCACATTGTAAAAACTCATGAATGCCCTCTTGGGAACGCTTGGAGAAGGGAGCAACCCCTATGAAAATGGCGTTGAATTCTTAAAATGAAAGGAAAAAGGAGAAGAAAAGGATGCCTCCCTTAAATTGGAGTAGACACTCTTTTTCCTCAAAAGTAGATGCCTTGAATTCTTTTTCGGGGCCTCTTTTCCAGGGTGACATAGGATAGAGGTAGGGTGGGGATGATATAGGAAGAAGCATGGATGGTTAGGATTATCAAAGGAGAAAAGAAGCTAGATGGTTTGGTCGGAAATAAGGTGGGAGATGCCACTTTTTAAAGCGTAGAAGTCTTCACATAGTAAAACTGATGAATGCCCTTTAGGGAACACTGGAGAAAAGAGCAACCCCTATGAAAATGGCATTGAATTCTTAAAATGAAAGGAAAGAGGAGAAGAAAAGGATGCCTCCCTTAAATTGGAGTAGAGACTGTTTTTCCTCAAAAGTAGATGCCTTGAATTCCTTTTAGGAGCCTCTTTTCTTGGGTGACATAAGTCAAAGGTAGGGTGGGCTTGATATAGGAAGAAGCATGGATGGTTAGGATTATCAAAGAAGGAATGAAGCTTGATGTTTTTCTTCGGAAATAACGTGGGAGATGCCACTTTTTGCTCGTTGGAGTCTTCACATTGTAAAAACTCATGAATGCCCTTTTGGGAACACTGGAGAAGAGAGCAACCCCTATGAAAATGGCATTGAATTCTTAAAATGAAAGGAAAGAGGAGAAGAAAAGGATGGCTCTCTTAAATTGGAGTAGGCACTCTTTTTCCTCAAAAGTAGATGCGTTGAATTGTTTTTAGGGGCCTCTTTTCTAGGGTGACATACGGTAAAGGTAGGGTGGGGATGATATAGGAAGAAGCATGGATGGTTAGGATTATCAAAGAAGGAAAGAAGCTAGATGTTTTGGTCGGAAATAAGGTGGGAGATGCCACTTTTTATGCGTAGGAGTCCTCACATTGTAAAAACTCATCAATTCCCTTTTGGGAACACTGGAGAAGAGAGCAACCCCTATGAAAATGGCATTGAATTCTTAAAATGAAAGGAAAGAGGAGAAGAAAAGGGTGCCTCCCTTAAAGTGGAGTAGACACACTTTTTTCTCAAAATGAGATGCCTTGAATTCTTTTTACGGGCCTCTTTTCTTGGGTGACATAAGGTATAGGAAAGGTGGGGATGATATAGGAAGTAGCACGGATGGTTAGGATTATCAAGGAAAGAAAGAAGCTAGATGTTTTGGTCGGAGAAAAGGTGGGAGATGCCACTTTTTTAGGCGTAGGAGTCTTCACATTGTAAAAACTTAGGAATGCCCTCTTGGGAACGCTTGGAGAAGGGAGCAACCCCTATGAAAATGGCGTTGAATTCTTAAAATGAAAGGAAAAAGGAGAAGAAAAGGATGCCTCCCTTAAATTGGAGTAGACACTCTTTTTCCTCAAAAGTAGATGCCTTGAATTCTTTTTCGGGGCCTCTTTTCCAGGGTGACATAGGATAGAGGTAGGGTGGGGATGATATAGGAAGAAGCATGGATGGTTAGGATTATCAAAGAAGAAAAGCAGCTAGATGTTTGGGTCGGAAATAAGGTGGGAGATGCCACTTTTTAAAGCGCAGAAGTCTTCACATAATAAAAACTGATGAATGCCCTTTAGGGAACACTGGAGAAAAGAGCAACCCCTATGAAAATGGCATTGAATTCTTAAAATGAAAGGAAAGAGGAGACGAAAAGGATGCCTCCCTTAAATTGGAGTAGAGATTGTTTTTCCTCAAAAGTAGATGCCTTGAATTCCTTTTAGGGGCCTCTTTTCTTGGGTGACATAAGTTAAAGGTAGGGTGGGGATGATATAGGAAGAAGCATGGATGGTTAGGATTATCAAAGAAGGAAAGAAGCTAGATTTTTTTATTCGGAAATAAGGTGCGAGATGCCACTTTTTTGCTCGTTGGAGTCTTCACATTGCCGAAACTCATGAATGCCCTTTTGGGAACACTGGAGAAGAGAGCAACCCCTATGAAAATGGCATTGAATTCTTAAAATGAAAGGAAAGAGGAGAAGAAAAGGATGGCTCCCTTAAATTGGTGTAGGCACTCTTTTTCCTCGAAAGTATATCCCTTGAATTCTTTTTAGGGGCCTCTTTTCTAGGTTGACATATGGTAAAGGTAGGGTGGGGATGATATAGGAAGAAGCATGGATGGTAAGGATTATCAAAGTAGGAAAGAAGCTAGATGTTTTGGTAGGAGAAGAGGTGGGAGTTGCCACTTTTTTAAGCATAGGAGTCTTCACATTGTAAAAACTCATGAATGCACTTTTGGGAGCACTGGAGAAGGGAGCAACCCCTATGAAAATGGCATTGAATTCTTAAAATGAAAGGAAAGAGGTGAAGAAAAGGATGCCTCCCTTAAATTGGACTAGAGACAGTTTTTCCTCAAAAGTAGATGCCTTGAATTCTTTTCAGGGGCCTCTTTCCTAGGATGACATAAGGTAAAGGTAGGGGGGGGAAGATATAGGCGGAAGCATGGATGGTTAGGATTATCAAAGAAGGAAAGAAGCTAGATGTTTTGGTCGGAAATAAGGAGGAAATGCCACTTTTTTAGGCGTAGGAGTCTTCACATTGTAAACACTCATGAATGCCCTTTTGGGAACACTTGGAGAAGAGAGCAACCCCTATGAAAATGGCATTGAATTCATAAAATGAAAGTAAAGAGGAGAAGAAAAGGATGCCTCCCTTAAATTGGAGTAGAGACCCTTTTTCCTCAAAAGTAGATGCCTTGAATTCTTTTTAGGGGCGTCATTTCTAGGGTGACATAAGGTAAAGTACGGCGGGGATGTTATAGAAAGAAGCATGGATGGTTAGGATTATCAAAGAAGGAAAGAAGCTAGATGTTTTGGGCGGAGAAGAGGTGGGTGATGCCACTTTTTTAGGCATAGGAATCTTCACATTGTAAAAACTCATGGATGCCCTTTTGGGAAAACTTGCAGAAGGGAGCAACCCCTATGAAAATGGCTTTGAATTCTTAAATTGAAAAAAAAGGGGATAAGAAAAGGATACCTCGGTCAAATTGGAGTAGACACTCTTTTTCCTCAAAAGTAGATGCCCTGAATTCTTTTTAGGGGCCGCTTTTCTAGGGTGACATACGGTAAAGGGAGGGTGGGGATGATATAGGAAGAAGCATCAATTGTTAGGATTATCAAAGAAGGAAAGAAGGTAGATGTGTTGGTCGGAATAAGGTGCGAGATGCCACTTTTTTAAGCGTAGGAGTCTTCACATTGTAAAAACACATGAATGCCCTTTTGGGAACACATGGAGAAGGGAGCAACCCCTATGAAAGTGGCATTGAATTCATAAAATGAAAGGAAAGGGGTGAAGAAAAGGATACCTCCCTTAAATTGGAGTTGACACTCTTTTTCCTCAAAAGTAGATGCCTTGAATTCTTTTTAGGGGCCTCTTTTCTAGGGTGACATACGATAGAGGTAGGGTGGGGGTGATATAGGAAAAAGCATGGATGGTTAGGATTCTCAAAGATGGAAAGAAGCTAGATGTTTTGGTCGGAAATAAGGTGGGAGATGCCACTTTTTTAAGCGTAGGAGTCTTCACATTGTAAAAACAGATGAATGCCCTTTTTGGAACACTTGGAGAAGGGAGCAACCCCTATGAAAAGGGCATTGAATTCTTAAAATGAAAGGAAAGAGGAGAAGAATAGGATGCCTCCCTTAAATTGGAGTAGACACTCTTTTTGCTCAAAAGTAGATGCCTTGACTTCTTTTTAGGGGCCTCTATTCCAGGGTGACATAGGGTAAAGGGAGGGTGGGGATTATATAGGAAGAAGCATGGATGGTTAGCATTATTAAAGAAGGAAAGAAGCTAGATGTTTTGGCCGGAAAGAAGGTGGAAATGCCACTTTTTTAGGCGTAGGAGTCTTCACATTGTAAAAACTCATGAATGCCCTTTTGGAAACACTTGGAGAAGAGAGCAACCCCTATGAAAATGGCATTGAATTCATTAAATAAAAGGAAAGAGGAGAAAAAAAGGATGTCTCCCTGAAATTGGAGTAGAGACTCTTTTTCCTCAAAAGTAGATGCCTTGAATACTTTTTAGGGGCCTCATTCCTAGGCTGACATAAGGTAAAGGTAGGGTGGGGATGATATAGGAAGAAGCATGGATGGTTAGGATTATCAAAGAAGGAAGGAAGCTAGATGTTTTGGTCGGAAATAAGGTGGAAATGCCACTTTTTTAGGCGTAGGAGTCTTCACATTGTAAAAACTCATGAATGCCCTTTTAGGAACACATGGAGAAGAGAGAAACCCCTATGAAAATGGCATTGAATTCATAAAATGAAAGGAAAGAGGAGAAGAAAAGGATGGCTCCCTTAAATTGGAGTAGACACTCTTTTTCCTCAAAAGTAGATGCCCTGAATTCTTTTTAGGGGCCTCTTTTCTAGGGTGACGTACGATAAAGGTAGGGTGGGGATGATATAGGAAGAAGCATGGATGGTTAGGATTATCAAAGAAGGAAAGAAGGTAGATGTTTTGGTCGGAAATAAGGTGCTTGATGCCCCTTTTTTAAGGGTAGGAGTCTTCACATTGTAAAAACATATGAATGCCATTTTGGGAACACTGGAAAAGAGGGCAACCCCTATGAAAATGGCATTGAATTCTTAAAATGAGGGGAAAGTGGAGAAGAAAAGGATGCCTCCCTTAAATTGGAGTAGACACTCTTTTTTCTCAAAAGAAGATGCCTTGAATTATTTTTACGGGTGTCTTTTCTTGGGTGACATAAGGTAAAGGAAGGGTGGGGATGATATAGGAAGTAGCCTATGAAAATGGCATTGAATTCTTAAAATGAAAGGAAAGGGGAGAAGAAAAGGATACGTCCCTCAAATTGGAGTAGACACTCTTTTTCCACAAAAATAGATGCCCTGAATTCTTTCTAGGGGATTCTTTTCTGGGGTGACATACGATCAAGGTAGGGGGGGATGATATAGGAAGAAGCATGGATGGTTAGGATTATCAAAGAAGGAAAGAAGCTAGATGTTTTGGTCGGAAAAAAGGTGGGAGATGCAACTTTTTTACGCGTCGGAGTCTTCAAATTGTAAAAACTCATGAATGCCCTTTTGGGAACACTGGAGAAGAGGGCAACCCCTATCAGATTGGCATTGAATTCTTAAAAGGAATGGAATGAGGAGAAAAAAAGGATGGCTCCCTCAAATTGGAGTAGACACTCTTTTTCCTCAAAAGTAGATGGCTTGAATTCTTTTTAGGCGTAGGAGTCTTCACATTGTAAAAACTCATGAATGCCCTTTTGGTAACACTGGAGAAGGGAGCAACCTCTATGAAAATGGCATTGAATTCTGAAAATGAAAGGAAAGGGGATATGAAAAGGATACCTCCCATAAATTGGGGTAGACACCCTTTTTCCTCAAAAGTAGATGCCCTGAATTCTTTTTAGGGGCCTCTTTTATAGGGTGACATAAGGTAAAGGTAGTGTGGGGATGATATAGGTAGAAGCATGGATGGTTATGATTAACAAAGAAGGAAAGAAGCTAGATCTTTTAGTCGGAAATAAGGTGGGAGATGCCACTTTTTTACGCGTAGGAGTCTTCACATTCTGAAAACTCATGAATGCCCTTTTGGGATCACATGGAGAAGAGAGCAACCCCTATGAAAATGGCATTGAATTCTTAAAATGACAGGAAAGAGGAGAAGAAAAGGATGGCTTCCTTTAATTGGAGTAGACATTGTTTTTCCTCAAAAGTGGATGCCTTGATTTCTTTTTAGGGGCCACTTTTATAAGGTGACATAAGGTAAAGGGAGGGTGGGGATGATATAGGAAGAGGCATGGATGGTTAGGATTATCAAAGAAGGAAAGAATCTAGATGTTTTGGTCAGAAATAAGGTGGGAGAAGGCACTTTTTTAGGTGTAGGAGTCTTCACATTGTAAAAATTCATCAATGCCCTTTTGGGAACACTTGGAGAAGAGAGCAACCCCTATGAAAATGGCATTGAATATGATAAAATGAAAGGAAAGAGGAGAATAAATGGATGCCACCCTTAAATTGGAGTAGGCACTCTTTTTCCTCAAAAGTAGATGCCTTGAATTCTTTTTACGGGCCTCTTTCCTAGGGTGACATAAGGTAAAGTAGGGCGGGGATGATATTGGAAGAAGCATGGGTGGTTAGGATTATCAAAGAAGGAAAGAAGCTAGATGTTTTGGTCGGAAATAAGGTGGGAGATGCCACTTTTTTACGCGTAGGAGTCTTCACATTGTAAAAGCTCATGAATGTCCTTTTGGGTACACTTGGCGAAGGGAGCAACCCCTATGAAAATGGAATTGAATTCTTAAAATGACAAGAAAGAGGAGAAGAAAAGGATGGCTTCCTTAAATTGGAGTAGACACTGTTTTTCCTCAAAAGTAGATGCCTGGAATTCTTTTTAGGGGCCTCTTTTATAGGGTGACAAAAGGTAAAGGTAGGGTGGGGATGATATAGGAGGAAGCATGGATGGTTAGGATTATCAAAGAAGGAAAGAAGCTAGATGTTTTGGTCAGAAATAAGGTGGAAATGCCACTTTTTTAGGCGCAGGAGTCTTCATATTGTAAAAACTCATGAATGCCCTTTTGGGAACACTTGGAGGAGGGAGCAACCCCCATGAAAATGGCATTGACTTCTCAAAATGAAAGGTAAGAGGAGACGAAAAGGATGCCTCCCTGAAATTGGAGTAGACACTCTTTTTCCTCAAAAGTAGATGCCTTGAATTCTTTTTTGGGGCCTCTTTTCTAGGGTGACAAAAGGTATAGGTAGGGTGGGGATGATATAGGAAGAAGCATGGATGGTCAGGATTATCAAAGAAGGAAAGAAGCTAGATGTTTTGGTCAGAAAAAAGGTGGGAGATGCCACTTTTTTAGGCGTAGGAGTCTTCACATTGTAAAAACTCATTAAATGCCCTTTTGGGAACCCTGGGAGAAGAGAGCAACCCCTATGAAAATGGCATTGAATTCTTAAAATGACAGGAAAGAGGAGATGAAAAGGATGCCTTCCTTAAATTGGAGTAGACACTCTTTTTCCTCAAAAGTAGATGCCTTGAATTCTTTTTAGGGGCCTCTTTTATAGGGTGACATAAGGTAAAGGTAGGGTGGGGACAATATAGGAGGCAGCGTGGATGGTTAGGATTATCGAAGAAGGAAAGAAGCTAGATGTTTTGGTCGGAAATAAGGTGGAAATGCCACTTTTTTAGGCGTAGGAGTCTTCACATTGTAAAAACTCATGAAATCCCTTTTGGGAACACTAGAGAAGAGAGCAACCCCTATGAAAATGGCATTGAATTCTTAAAATGAAAGGAAAGAGGAGAAGAAAAGGATGCCTCCCTTAAATTGGAGTAGACACTCTTTTTCCTCAAAAGTAGATGCCTTGAATTCTTTTTAGGGGCCTCTTTTCTAGGGTGACATATGGTAAAGGTAGGGTGGGGATGATATAGGAAGAAGCATCAATTGTTAGGATTATCAAAGACGAAAGGAAGCTAGATGTTTTGGTCAGAAATAAGGTGCGAGACGCCACTTTTTTTAGCGTTGGAGTCTTCACATTGTAAAAACCCATGAATGCCCTTTTGGGAACACTGGAGATGAGAGCAACCCCCATGAAAATGGCATTGAATTCTTAAAATGAAAGGAAAGAGGAGAAGAAAAGGATGCCTCCCTTAAATTGGAGTAGACACTCTTTTTTCTCAAAAGGAGATGCCTTGAATTCCTTTTAGGGGCCACTTTTCTAGGGTGACATACGGCAAAGGTAGGGTGGGGAAGATATAGGAAGAAGCGTGGATGGTTAGTATTATCAAAGAAGGAAAGAAGCTAGATGTTTTGGTAGGAGAAGAGGTGGGAGTTGCCACTTTTTTAAGCGTAGGAGTCTTCACATTGTAAAAACTCATGGATGCCCTTTTGGGAGGACTGGAGAAGGGAGCAACCCCTATGAAAATGTCATTGAATTCTTAAAATGAAAGGAAAGGGGAAAAGAAAAGGATAGCTCCTTTAAATTGGAGTAGACACTCTTTTTCCTCAAAAGTTGATGCCTTCAATTCTTTTTAGGGGCCTCTTTTCTAGGGTGACATACGGTAAAGGTAGGGTGGGGATGATATAGTAAGAAGCATGGATGGTTAGGATTATCAAAGAAGGAAAGAAGCTAGATGTTTTGGTCTGAAAAAAGGTGGGAGATGCCACTTTTTTATGCGTGAGAGTCTTCACGTTGTAAAAACTCATGAATGCCCTTTCGGGAGCACTGGAGAAGAGAGCAACCCTTATGAAAATGGCATTGAATTCATAAAATGAAAGGAAAGAGGAGAATAAAAGGATGCGTCCCTTAAATTGGAGTAGGCACTCTTTTTCCTCAAAAGTAGATGCCTTGAATTCTTTTTAGGGGCCTCTTTTCTAGGGTGACATATGGTAAAGGTAGGGTGGGGAAGATATAGGAAGAAGCATGGATGGTTAGGATTATCAAAGAAGGAAAGAAGCTAGATGTTTTGGTAGGGGAAGAGGTGGGAGTTGCCACTCTTTTACACGTAGGAGTCTTCACATTGTAAAAACTCATGAATGCACTTTTGGGAGCACTGGAGAAGGGAGCAACCCCTATGAAAATGGTATTGAATTCTTAAAATGAAAGGAAAGAGGTGAAGAAAAGGATGCCTCCCTTAAATTGGAGTAGGCACTCTTTTTCCTCAAAAGTAGATGCCTTGAATTCTTTTTAGGGGCCTCTTTTCTAGGGTGACATACGGTAAAGGTAGGGTGGGGAAGATATAGGAAGAAGCATGGATGGTTAGTATTATCAAAGAAGGAAAGAAGCTAGATGTTTTGGTAGGAGAAGAGGTGGGAGTTGCCACTTTTTTAAGCGCAGGAGTCTTCACATTGTAAAAACTCATGGATGCCCTTTTGGGAGCACTGGAGAAGGGAGCAACCCCTGTGAAAATGGCATTGAATTCTTAAAATGAAAGGAAAGAGGAGAAGAAATGGATGCCTCCCTTAAATTGGAGTAGACACTCTTTTTTCTCAAAAGGAGATGCCTTGAATTCTTTTTACGGGCCTCTTTTCTTGGGATACATAAGGTAAAGGAAGGGTGGGGATGATATAGGAAGTAGCATGGATGGTTAGGATTATCAAAGAAGGAAAGAAGGTAGATGTTTTGGTCGGAGAAAAGGTGGAAGATGCCACTTTTTTAGGTGTAGGAGTCTTCACATTGTAAAAACTCAAGAATGCCCTTTTGGGAACACATGGAGAAGGGAGCAACCCCTATGAAAATGGCATTGACTTCTCAAAATGAAAGGTAAGAGGAGACGAAAAGGATGCCTCCCTGAAATTGGAGTAGACACTCTTTTTCCTCAAAAGTAGATGCCTTGAATTCTTTTTTGGGGCCTCTTTTCTAGGGTGACAAAAGGTATAGGTAGGGTGGGGATGATATAGGAAGAAGCATGGATGGTCAGGATTATCAAAGAAGGAAAGAAGCTAGATGTTTTGGTCGGAAAAAAGGTGGGAGATGCCACTTTTTTAGGCGTAGGAGTCTTCACATTGTAAAAACTCATTAAATGCCCTTTTGGGAACCCTGGGAGAAGAGAGCAACCCCTATGAAAATGGCATTGAATTCTTAAAATGACAGGAAAGAGGAGATGAAAAGGATGCCTTCCTTAAATTGGAGTAGACACTCTTTTTCCTCAAAAGTAGATGCCTTGAATTCTTTTTAGGGGCCTCTTTTATAGGGTGACATAAGGTAAAGGTAGGGTGGGGACAATATAGGAGGCAGCGTGGATGGTTAGGATTATCGAAGAAGGAAAGAAGCTAGATGTTTTGGTCAGAATTAAGGTGGGAGATGCCACTTTTTTAGGCGTAGGAGTCTTCACATTGTAAAAACTTATGAATGCCCTTTTGGGAACACTGGAGAAGAGAGCAACCCCTCTGACAATGGCTTTGAATTCTTAAAATGAAAGGAAAGAGGAGAGAGAAAGGATGCCTCCCTTAAATTGGAGTAGACACTCTTTTTCGTCAAAAGTAGATGCCTTGAATTTTTGTAGGGGCCTCTTTTCTAGGGTGACATATGGTAAAGGTATGGTGGGGATGATATAGGAAGAAGCATGGATGGTTAGGATTATCAAAGAAGGAAAGAAGCTAGATGTTTTAGTCGGAAATAAGGTGCGAGATGCCACTTTTTTAAGCATAGGAGTCTTCACATTGTAAAAACACATGAATGCCCTTTTGGGAACACTGGAGATGAGAGGAACCCCTATGAAAATGGTATTGAATTCTTAAAATGAAAGGAAAGAGGAGAAGAAAAGGATGCCTCCCTTAAAATGGAGTAGACACTCTTTTTTCTCAAAAGGAGATGCCTTGAATTCTTTTTAGGGGCCTCTTTTCTAGGGTGACATACGGTAAAGGTAGGGTGGGGAAGATATAGGAAGAAGCATGGATGGTTAGGATTATCAAAGAAGGAAAGAAGCTAGATGTTTTAGTCGGAAATAAGGTGCGAGATGCCACTTTTTTAAGCGTAGGAGTCTTCACATTGTAAAAACACATGAATGCCCTTTTGGGAACACTGGAGATGAGAGGAACCCCTATGAAAATGGCATTGAATTCTTAAAATGAAAGGAAAGAGGAGAAGAAAAGGATGCCTCCCTTAAATTGGAGTAGACACTCTTTTTTCTCAAAAGGAGATGCCTTGAATTCTTTTTAGGGGCCTCTTTTCTAGGGTGACATACGGTAAAGGTAGGGTGGGAAAGATATAGGAAGAAGCATGGATGGTTAGGATTATCAAAGAAGGAAAGAAGGTAGATGGTTTGGTAGGAGAAGAGGTGGGAGTTGCCACTTTTTTAGGCGTAGGAGTCTTCATATTGTAAAAACTCATGAATGTCCTTTTGGGAAGTAGAAGGGTAGTTGGAGATGATGCAAGAGAGAGAAGGTGAGTTTGAGTGTAGTAAGCGTGGTGGTTAGTTAGGCTAGAAAGAATTGTGAAGGGGTGGTGGTGTTGATGAGGTGAGGAGGAGCGGGAAGCTCCTACTTTGTAGAGTTTTTGGATGGAACTCCCTTGTTTAAAGTTGTTTCATGTGGAGTGCCAAAAAAGAATGGAAGGGAAGATGGGAGGAAAGTGAAGGATAAGAAAGAGACAAGGAAGAGGTGAGGTGAGGTGGGGAAAGTGATTGGCTATGTGGTTTCCAAAGAAGTGTGGATTAGTTGAATGATTAGCATGGAAGTTTAGGAATGTGGGAGAGTCTTAGAAAGATAGGACTCTTGAATGGAAAGTGAAATTCGTAATGCCCCCTAGTGGTGATGTGGAAAGTGAGAAAAAAGTGGAAAAAACATAGAAAACAATAAAAATGGAGGGGTATCTTCCTATTGGTCCACACGACACTATATCCTAGTGGATTTCCCCTCAATTATCTTCAAAATAACCCTATAAATTCCTAGGACAATTCTTTTGTTTCCCCTTCAATCTTGGCCTTCTATGTAGCTTGGCTCATGTGACTTGATGGAAAACTTGGAGAGCTCCATTGGCTTGGCCTCATGGTTGGATTTGATGGCTTTCTTGGCATAGCTTGATGGCTTAAATCCTTATGTTTGCTAACTGGCTAGGCTTCTTACCTTGTCACCTTGTTCATGGCTTGAAAATGGTTAAATGACTTAAGTGAAACGCATGCAAAGGTGGTGGACTTTGCATAGCTTGTGCATGAGCCCACTATGGCCACCTTTGTCTCCTTTCATTCCATCATGAAGTGATCATATGATGATCTAGGCCCTTGATATCATGTTGAAGTGATGACTTTGAGGATTTGACTTGATCATTCAATTTTGATCATCAATTTTCATCTCGATCAATCTGGGCCATCAAATAATCATCTCACTTCCTACAAAAATTAAAAAATTTAAATAAATCCTAAAAAAATATGATTAATCACAGATTTACCTCAAATTAGCCTATAAACCTATAAAATATTAAAATTTTGAGTCATTAGGTTAGAAATGCATGTGTTACGAATTTTGGTCAAAAACTTTAATTTACCCCTATAAGTTATAACACATGGGTAACAGATTAGGTATTTTTATGCAAAATTAAATACTTATCACCACCCCCCCCCCACCTAGCATTTTGCTACTCTAGAGAAAAAACATGCAAAAAATTATTTTACAAAAATGAATACAAAATTTCATGGACAAGTTAGGCCTCATAAGGTTTTACAGTGAATATACCCCCAAAATTTCCTAAAGTTGAGTCCTTTATTTTATCACAAAGAATCCTCATCCATTAGACTCTACTAGGTTTTCGCAAACTGCTTTTGATATTTATCTCTATGATCTTCTAGTTGGTGACCTTAGCCTTCTTGAGAATCTGCTGGGTTTGTGGTGGTTTTAGTATACAAAGATACCAAGGAGATGAAACTAAAGTTACAAAATTGAAAACTACGCCATACAACTTGTAAGCACTCAATGATTTTGAAGTCAAATCTTTATGTAATAAAACTTCACAATTAAATTCTTATTGCTCAATCTATGCAATGCATCAAAGCACATTGTATGCAATTATACACCTCTATGTAAATAGAGAACTTACAATAAACTTAACAGAGCAAGGATAGTCATGATGCAAAAATCATCAAAGTAATGATAGTAAAATAATCAACCAGGCATGCTCTAGTGCCTACACAGTTTACTTACTCTTATGGGGACATTTGGCAATACTATCTCGGCTATTCTTCCAAGTTCATCTATTGAACCATAATCACACTCCGTATGAGCATAGGACAAAAAATTTAATGGGATCAACTATGCTCACATTAGCTCTGCTACAAGTGTGCATGCCAGTATTGTGGTGGGACTCCAACTGTATCCTCATGGTGCTTGCGATCGCCTTGAAAGGGTGCCATGATCACCTACAACCAATAAAGAAATTTTCACTTTTTTTGAATTTGATACTATTCCACATCTTCTTGTCAAAATCCAGGAGGCCAACTCTTGACAACATCTTAATATGATTCTCATTAGGCTCATCAACCTATAGCACATATAGAGAAATACATAGGGTATCACAATTGCCCCATCTATTTTGCATAACCTTATGCAAAATTCATTCATGAACTTATCCAAAATCATATAATTACATTATCTTTTCTAAGAAAATTAACAAATGCATAACTACAGAAGCTAAAACAAGAGATAATATTGCTTCTGGAAATCACTTTTAAAACTGAGTATCATGGAACAACTTAGGCCAAAAATGAAGCATCGTTTAGCTTTAAATTGCATGGTTTCAAACCACAGTCAAACATCAATTCTCTAGTATATTTTTGTCCACAAAGTCAAATAATTTTCTAGACTGCCATTTTTCAGGCGTAAAAACATGCTTAAAAATCATATCATCAAAGATTCTTAAAAATCATGTTTTATTAGCTTAGCAAGATAGCTAATATTCCACTTTTAATGACTCAACTTTAAAGTCACAACCATGATTCCAAGATATTGTTTTCAAGCCAAAACAATGAGTAACATGATAGAAATTTCTTTTTAAAACTAGTCCAAACAAAATGTTAGACCTCTTTTTTTTGTTGTTGAAAAAGTCATGTTTAAATTTTTGTTTTCATATGCATAAAACCTTTGTGAAAACTCCAATTTTTTGGATTTGTAAATCTTGCAAAACCAAAGTAAAGGATACATATTTAACTTGTTAAGATAGTAATATGAAATTCCAATTTAAAATTATAAGTAAAACATGCAAAACAATCAATGTATTTCAATGATTTAAAAACTTAGTTGTTATGCATTACAATTCTACTCATGAAAATGTCTTTTCAAAACCTCTTTTTGACCAAAATTTCTTTATGAAACATATTCTCAACCAATGATCATTAACATAATGGTAAATTTCCCCTTGGAAAAATGAACATGCATCTTTGAAAAACTTACTCAAATTAGTCACAGACATGCTAAATATTAGCCTAAATTCTTGCTGATAAAACTCATGAAATTATAACATTATATCAAGTAATTTTCCTTGCTATATAAACATAGAAATTAGTCATCTATTCATGTTTCAAATTTCTAATAACAATCATGAAAAAATAGGCAAAATAGTAGCCAAATCAGACATGATTTCATGCTTAAAATGTTACTAGTAATGAGCATAAAAACATTGAAACTCATTCTCAAAAAACACTTGTAATTGAATCATAAAACTTGGTGATTTGATAGTTCTTAATGTACATATAGAAGTGCTCAAATTTAAGCATGAATGGCATATGTTAAACATTCTTAATATAACATGTTTATAAAAAAAAAGTCACCTAAACTAGTGATTTCTCAACCAATTTTAGACATGGTGTCTATGTCATATTGTATCATAATAGCAGAGGGCAGGTGCCCAACCTACATCACTCATAGCATAGTATCCATGAGGCACATGCCTGTCTAAAACAAAACCCTCAGGCTTCCATGCTTGGATATCATAAAATTATGAGGTTATATGCCTGTTATATATCAAATCATGGAAATAATGTATCATGTGCATAGTTGGTTCTTTGTACCAAAATCAAGCCCACCTAGCTGTCAAATCAAATTATGTGAATATAAAACATGCAGCATGTTCTTAAATCATGTATTTCAAATAAAGAGCATGCATTCCTAATATAGAGAATCATAATATAATAGTTTTTCATATATAATACTATAGCCTTTTTATTTCATAAATCATGTAATAAATACTGTATGTATACTGTCGCACAATAATCACATTTTATAAATAATTCTTGCAACTTAAATCTCATTCAATTATCAAAATCACATCATAACCATGTCAAAAGGTCATGTAATTCATGAAAATTAGCATCCTAAATTCCACCTACTTCGAATATGGCTATCAAAATCCTCAGAATAATCAACGGTCTCAATTGCGTATCAGCCAACGTATCTGTCAAGTTGATTATTGTTTAATTTTTTATTATAGAAACCACCCAATTAATTACCCATTTGTTACAACTTATAGGGGTAAATTAGTGTTTTTAACTAAAATTTGTAACACATGCATTTTTGACCTAATAACTAAAAATTTTAAATATTTTGTAGGTCAGAAGGCTAATCTGAGGTAAATGTGTGATTGCTCATATTTTTCTAGGATTTAATTAAATTTTTTGACTTTTTGTAGGAAGTGAGATGGTGATCCCCTGTTATGTTTCTTCAAACTTAAGACATTGAAACAATTTACAATGTCTCAGCAAGTTTGTGCTTGTGTAGGCAGTTTCACATCTATTTTACCAAGTTTGTAATTCAATTCTAAATAACATCTCAAATAATTTTTCATGCAGTTTCTAAAGAATATGATAATCAAATCAAAGATAAGAAACATGATTAAAGCCGTATTTCAATCTCAGTTCTATAGTGTCATGCTAAAATGTTTCAGATAGTGTGAATGTAAAATGTGTATAACTTTAAATACATATTTTTCAAATGATTGAATCATCATAGTAATCTCAAGTAAGTTGCAATAAAGAACATATCCCAAAATCATAGGTAAGCATAACCTGAGAACTATGTGAACAATACACATCTAGCTTGATAAATCAAACACCATAAGATCCTCATAGTATTAGAGTAGTCATTGGTTAAACCGTAAACGTCGGCAATCCCAAACTGACAACATCATCACATGCACATATGCACCCTCGCGAACACATCAGCCTATTGGTTATGAGTACTCATCTAAAACCATCTACATGGGGTCACAAAACAGAAAATCCTATGGTACACTATGCTCACAACCAGATCATTGAATCGTGTCTCTTCAGTATCTGGAGAGTAGACACCAGAGCCTCCACGGCGACTATGGATATGTCTCGAAAGGGTGCCGTGACCACCTCCAATGGTTGTTCCTACCACAACAGTCAAGAAAATAGATGCCTCTTTCGGCATGGATACCTACCACCTTTGGTGGTTAGAGGCTAGGAGGCCAAACGCGTAAAACCTCTCAGGATAGTGACCACTAGGCTCATTAGCCTAAACAAAGACATATCTCAATCCCAAATGATATTAAATCATATAGTATAAATGTCATGCAAAATCATGCATTTCTTTAATCTCATCTCAAAACATGGGATTGATGCATTTCAAATATCATCATTTCTTTAAAAAACACTCTACTATATGTAATGAACAACATCATTTTGATTTTTCATATAAAAGCATGCATCATGGCTATGAAAATACATATTTATAGTTCATACGTCTCATTTGCAAACATTGCATTCTTCATAAGCTTCAAACAAAGTAACATGATGAAGTGTAAGTTTCATGATAGTCAAGTAATCGGAAATAGAAAACATGATAAACTAAGATTTGATTATCTAAAATCTCAAGGACAAATAGATGTTAAAACCACCTACCTCTTAGGTGAAATTATTAGTTCAACTATTTCTTCTTCAACTGAACTTATAGGTCAACCTAAGCAACCTATTGACATACCAAATTTTCTTGTCAATGTCGAATTGTATGCTAGTAATTACAAAAGAATGTTTTAACCATGATCTGACAATCCAAATCATCTATTAATCATAAAGCCATTAGGTTTTACATCTATTGTCTATCCTAGACTAGGAATTTTGAATCATTTATCAATGAATCGTCATCATTTTTAGTTTTATCCTATTGATCTGCGTAATCACATATTGTTGTCTATGCATATTAGCACTTTACAACATACAATTCATGCATTTTGTTGCTGTATAGGATTAATAAACCTATCAAATTATCATTTAATGTAATCTGATCCATCAATTTCCTAATTTTGAATCAGATCAATCTATTTCTTGTAACTCCACTCACTAATTAAATTTTATTTAACTGATCATCAATCAGATGGGGAAAATAGTAATCTAACCATGAAAAGTGGTCAGATCCTTATCCACATATACCTTTTACTGATTTTAAATATAATATTAGGATCTGATTTCAATTATAAATGCCTAGGATGAGAGTGTGTATCATTTGAACATCGTTCAAAGTCATCCGGCAAGAATCCAATCCATTAAAGGCTCTGATTTGTGTGAACCATCGGTCAAAATTCACAGATACCTTGATTTATTGTTTTACAACAAGATTAAGCGGTCATATCAAACTTTTAAAGAGGACCGGTTGACAAATATTGTTTAAAAGGGGTCAGATCTGTCTTTTACAGGTGATCCGACGGCCAAAACTATTAGAAGAAATCAGATCTACCTTACATAGAAGATCCAATGTCTAGGGTTTACTATAAATGGTCGAATTGATCACTTTTAGCTTAGGAGTGCTGATCTGAACTCAAACAGAATCACTGGAGTTTTGATTTAGTTGTGGGCAGTTAAATCTCCTTCTAATTTACTGTTTAAATGGAAGAATTACTTCAAATCCTAGTTAAAACCCTAAATCTATGCATTTCTATCAAATCAGTAAATAATTCAAGGAAAAATGTGGATTTCAGGTAGGCATTTTACCTCCAAACCATTCCTTATTCACTCCTGATTGCCAGAGAAGGTGGATTGGTTCTCAATTTTTGGCAACGATCTCCCTTTTCCCAGTGCGTTGGTCTTTCTTTAGCTTGACAGACAGGAACAGCACGAATCACCTATAAACTTAGGGCTTTTGTTCACCTTGTCGTGTAGAGTAGGATGATCGGCTTGGATCGATGATCTGAGTCGTCATCTTCTCCAGTGGTGTCTATGAATCTGGTCGTCTTCTTCGATGACGTCTATGAATCCGACAAACCCAGAAAACCTTGTTTCCTCACCCACATGCCTACTCTAAGAACATGGTCTCTCTTTCTCTCTCTCTCTCTCTCTCTCTCTCTCTCTCTCTCTCTCTCTCTCTTCTTTTCTTCTCTTCTTCTTCTCCCTCTGTTCACTCTCTCTCGCCAGCACAATTTGGGGTTTTCAGGCACACAAGGCTTTCCCCATCTCCATTCCTTTCCCATTCTCCTTCGCTCCTTCCCTCTTCTTTACCTCCTTCTTCCTCTTCTCCTTCTCCTCTTTGGCATAAAGTTTCCCTTTCTTTCCCTTCTTCATTTTCTTGTCGGGTTCTGGTTGCAGACAAACTCAATGTTCTGTCAATTTTTTTTTTTCCATTTTATTAAAGGGGGGTGCCAGTATCAAATTTGGCCCCTCTAAGTGTCTCAGTACATTTTTTTTTAACCTAATCATGATATTTTTCCAATATCTCTCTACTATCGAATCCAAATTTCTACAAATGGGGTCGCTAGTGAAATTACAAAAATGAGCTTTGTGAGAAAAATCATAACTTATTCATTCAAACTCTAATTTCAGTAAAATTAGTGTCGTTTGAATCGTTTTTCTGAGTGCATTCCAAATATGAAGGTATTGGGGTTTTGTCTTGAAAAAGGTCAATTCAGTGAAACCCAAATTTGAAAATTCTCCCCATTTATGTTTATCAATATTAATTTATAATCCTTTAAAATAGATATAAAATTTAGGATTGTTATATATGTGAAGCCTTGAGGGATGAATCCCAAGACGGGTGAGGTACTGAGAGTTACTCCCACATTGCCTGAGGAAAGGGAATTGGGTAGTTTATAAGACTTTGGGAAACTCTCCTAGCAATGAGGCCTTTTTCTTGGGAAATCGAGGAGGAGCCAAACTGTGAGGGGTGTGACGACCTGGGGTTTTGTAACACATTTTGTAACACATTTTCAAAGGTAGGGCCCTTACTAGTAAAAAACTTTCACAAAACAAAGCAGTAGAAATTCTTTTCTTCAGAACTTGTTTTAAAAACCCAAGTCCTCACTTCATACATAACATAAGTAGAATTTTTGTATAAGATAAAATTCCATTGAAGGAATATATACTTTTTAAATTCCATAATCCATTCAGTGGTTCACAGTAGAGCCCAAATCCATTACAATACTTGTCCAAATTACATAATCCAAAACTCAAAGCTCACCATACAATGAAACTCTTATTATAATACAATACTCTCAAACAATACAAAATACATGTCTTCAAGGGGTATACCCTAATGATTATTCTCTTCAAGTCTTCTACAGTCTTGAGCTCCTAACTCTCCTTCTCTGTATCTAAGATATTGTAAACATTGAAACATTTACAATATCTCAGCAAGCTATGGTTGGTAGGGGATTCAAGAAGCATAATAATTGACAGTATAATTCTAATACTTCATAATACCATTATTCATAAGCATACTCATGTATCTAACTGTTTACTTTGTAATATATGTACATCCTTATACATACATACTGTACATGGATAAATCCGTCAAATTTATGAAAGTAGTCAAATATCATTCCCAACTAATCTGATCAATTCTTTTCACTATGAGAAATCAGTATTTCAACTAGTCCTATACTAGGAATTTCCTTTCTTTGGAAATATTGGTAATATACAATTACCTATTATTTCATCATGCCAAAACATAATGCATTTCACTATGCCTATCTCATATTCATCATAGTGCAAAATAATCAAAGGACTACCATGCTACAGTCTGATCCATACTAGTGCACTCGGATAACTGCCTTATTCACCACTGATACCATGGTGGAAAATATTGTGTCACTGCCCATGGGAAGATGGGACTTTCACAGTGGTGACCTTCCCATAATTGCCCCACCTGACTTTTAGCCTCTCATAGGGCAAGGTACCTTCAAATCATCAAATTTTGAAAAGCGGGTGGCCAAATCCTCATAACTCCCCTAGCATAGCATCCCTAGGCTTATGCCTATTTAAAACAAAACCACAAGCTTCCATGCTTGTATTTAAAATAGGTTTCATACATATCAAGCAATCTGTCAGTTTACTTAGGGGTGGAATATCTTCTAGTTTCATATTCACTTAGAGTCTAGTCCTCAATTCTAACTTAACCATTTCATATGCATTTTTTTGGATCATAAGGGTTTTAGGGTATTTAATACAAGTATTAACATTACACTTGTCAATATAAGGTCATGTGTTCAACATGTACATCCCATGTAGATACATTCATAAAATCCTCTTACCTTCAAGTAGTGATCCATCTCTTCAGATCCTCCATAATCTTGACTAGCATATGAAATCTATAAATCCATACATATAGTCAATACATATACAATTTGAATAATCCTATCTATATTCTTTATCTAATCTTGTCCTTTGATATAAAGGATTTAGATCTTTTGTCCTATCACGATCTATCTTCCTCAGATAGTGTCTATCCTATTGATCAATAGATCTAATGATTAGAATGGTCTTTTAATCTTTTAGATCTGAGTATTTTTTATTCTAAGTCTTTGTGTATTTGTTTCTTTGATCTTGATCTTTCATAGATCCTTTGATCAACAGTTTATACTTGTTGATAAAGATCAATAACTTATATCTTCTATCATCTAGTTCTCCTTTGATCTAAGTTTAGTTGTTTGATCATCCTTAAGGAGGATGATCTTGGTTCTCTTTCTTGAATCATATTTGATCAAGGGTTCGGGTCTTCTATTTGATCTAAGATCTTCTATTCTATTTGAAAGCAATCTATATATACATATATCATCATCAAGAAGTATTTATTTCTTTTTATTGTTCTTGATTAGTCAAGATCCAATGGATCATGTTTGATCATCCTTATCTTACTTACAATTTTTATTAGCTTTAGATAATTTACTAACCTTTTATGCTCTTATTATTATTCAACAAGTTAATATTTTACTAGTTGAAGATAACTTATTTCAGCCTAAGTCTAGATTACTCCTCTTATTTCCAATTGGCTAAGGCTTACTAGCTGAATGGGTGAACACAAAGTGGTTACTTCAATCCTCATGTAAGGAGGCGTTTAGACCTCACAAACGTTAATGGAAGGTAGGGGAAAAGTGAGGCTCTATTACAAAACCCCCTTAGCCACCATGTTCAACATTCACTAGAGTGACCTTAGCTCAACCTTTCATAAGGTTCCTATGAGCATGTTAACCCTAAGTACTCTTTCTAATTGATTTTAATTAAGTCCGTGAATATTTAAAATGTCATTCATGGGGTTTATTATTCTCCTAGTTTGGCCTAAGGATTTGATAATCCTTATATTGTCCTACTAACTATAGCCCTTACTAATTAAGTTGAAGTAAAATAATTCACTCTTATTTGTGTCATGAAACTCTACTTTCTCATTAGATTCCATTTTTGATGTTTTATGCTCTTTATCTAATAACTACTTTAACAATTAAATCTACTAATAAAATTTCACCATAAATGAATTATAACTTTAAAGCATAAAACTACATAATTGAACAACCTAATGATAATGGTATAAAGTACTTAAGATTATACTAGCATGATTTCTAACTAATGTACTTTATATAATAAACTCAAATTAAACTATCATGGACCTAAGGTACCATCTCATACCATAGTCTAATCTAATATGAAATCCTAGCATGTTCCTAAGTTACAATTACATGAAATCATACCAACATGGTCCTAAGTTACAATTCATCATTCATGAATAATTTTATGGACATTTGAAATGAAGTTATACTAAAATAATCTATCATGGATCTTATATTCATGAAATAAATCAAATGAAATCAATGCATAACTCAAGCTAACCCATTTCTCATTATTAAGGCTTTTACTTATTATCCAACCATTAGATCTTAGGTCTTTTCCTTTTAAATCAAGGGTTTTAATTAATTTTAGGGCTTTTACTCTATTAAGGTCCAAGATCATATTCCTTTGTTTTTTGTCATATTGAATCCATGATCTCAATGGATTCCATCATAGTATTATTCAATCAATCCATCCCAAGGGTCTGATCATACTTGATCTTATTGATCAAGTGGGTCCCTTTGTATTTTTAGGATTTTTCTACCATAAAGTATAGATCCCTCAATTTATCTTAGATATGTCCAAATCAATCATGGATATCCCTTGATTTTCACATTATATCATTAGTAATTTAGATCCCTAAGATCTATCTTAGATCTTGAAGATCATAAAAAATTAGAAACTTAATTCTTGAAAATAAAAAGTTTCTAGAATGTTTTTATCAATATTATGGTTTCGGAAGAAAATAGATGTTATAAGCTTTCCATAGCTTCTTTCCAATCTCATAGCCTTTCCTAGGTTCAAATTTGATCTGGGCCTAGCAGAACGAATGGCCTGGATTGTGCGGGCAGAGTGGTTGTTGTGAGCCTATCATCGGGATGCATGCATAACTCACTCCCCAAGGATTGACGTTGTCGAGTGGTCGTTCCATTGGAACGATGTCACATGCACCATGCATGTGGAGATGCTCCCACAGGCCGCATCTCCATACAGTGTTTCGTAGTGCGTCCCATAGTCCGATTTGATTTGGGGAGATAGGACAGTCCGTTTTGGACCGTCCAATCAATCCTCTTCAATCAAAAGCTCAAAACTCTATAAAATTTCTTAAAACTTCTACCCTAGGGGTTTTGGACCCTTCTAGATCGATTGGAGGGCTCAATTTTCCATCTGAGTCCTCCTTCATCCATAATTGAAGGTTCTGGTCCTTTATTTTTATAAATTTTAACCTAAAACTACTTACAGAAAAATAAAAATTACATAAAACAACTTGAAATAAGTATAAGAAGTTGCTCCACTTACCTGATTGGAGAAAAAACATAGATTTGAAGCCCAATTTGAAATAATACCCTTTGATGATAAGATAGCCCGATAGTCCCTTATTTTGTGATTTCTCATTGATTTGGGGGTTTTGTAGATAAGGTAGTCTAGGATTGTATGGACAGTGAGATTTGTGAGATTCAACTTAGAATAGAGTGCCTAATTGAATTTAGGTTTCCTGTTCCAATTAGAGAGAGGAGAGAGAAAGTGCAAGAAGGGAGATTTTTGGGAGTTTTGGAATTGCAGGAAGGAATTTAGATCTGGTTTTTTAGAGTAAGTAAGATGATTTTGTGGGAATTTTAATGAACATTTGTGGAGGATTTTTTTAGGACTATTTATAGGTGTTTTGCACTTTTCATAATTACATGTAATAATTGTGCTTTAATTCTTTTAAATATTAAATTAACAATGGATCCTCAACTACCACCTCCTTTTCCACTAGTAGTTGGTAGTGGTTTGACCACTGATTACATGTTTTTTGGGTGCGGGATTCTTTTGTGGGCCCCATGGGGTGTGAAAGGACCATTTTTCCCTTTTATGGAGAAAAATCCATTTTATTCTCCTGAGCTCGCAATTGAGTGTACCTAGATCTCAGTTATGGGTAAAATTACCATTTTACCCTTTTATTCATAAAAGTAAAGAAAATTAGGAATTTTTCATTTTAACTTGGAATTGAACATACTTAATGTCATTTCAATTGGTTTTTCGAGTACATTCATAATTTCTAAATTTTAAATCGTGTTTTAATCTATATAAAAAGAGAATTTTTAATAACTTAATATTCCAGCCTAAAATTTCTGAAAACTCAAACTTTATTGATTTTCTCAATCAATTAATAAAAATTGGGGTTATTATAAGGGGTGTATTGTAACACCCTTAACTTTTGTAAGGAGATTGAATAAATAATGAAATTAAAATTTTCAAGGAAAAATCAAGTTGGAATAAATGCACTTCTCATAGAAGTTGAATTAAGATATAAGAAATGTATAATTGAAAACATACTTGAAAAACCCTTCAGAATGATTGTAAGTACATCAAATTTTGAGTTTGGATGAAAAATTCTTATTTTTCTCCAATTTTAAGAATAAAAGGGTAAAATGGTAATTTTACAAATAACCAAGACCTAAGACATCAAAATTTGGAATGCACACAAAAATATGAATCCAACACCATTAAGTACACTTAATTCTGAGTTTAAGAGAATAAAACAAAATTTTCTCCATAAAAGGGCAAAATAGTCCTTTCACACCTTTGTAGGGCCCACAAGGGGATCCAACAGCCAAAAAACAAGTCATCATGAGTCAAACTACAACCAGTTGCTAGTGGAGAAGGAGTTGGTAGTGGGAATCTAAAGACAATTTAATAATCAAAAGAAATCGAACATCATAATTACAAGTAATCATGGAAAATTCCAAGAACACCTATAAATAGCTCATAAAATTTTGAAAAAATCTCCTAGTGTTCTTCACGAGGTCCCCTAGAATGTCCTAAAACCCTAGCTCTAGAATTCTCCCTGATCTCCCCCAATTCCTCTTTCTTTCTCTCTTATCTCTTATTCTTTGTGGGCGTGTCCCCATACACACCCAAGCAAACTACCCCATGTCTGCATCGGGCACATCCAGGGACACATTGTCCCTGAATGAACCAAGGTTTATGCCTAGAAACCCTAATTGAATTAGACATCGCATTACAACTATTGGAACCAAATTTTCATCGTCAGATGTGTTTAGGCTAAGGAGATCTACAAAAGCCCTTTGGTTTCATGATGATCCACCTCTTGGATCGTTGGGAAATCCCAAACGAAGAACCACTCTAGTACTAGTTACCATCTCTGATGGAGTTCTCAAGTTATTCCAGCCAATCTGGACATTAAATGGTGATCTTGCACCATTAAATATCTTCCTTTCGTGGTGATCTACCATAGCCCTATGGTCCCCACCTTCTCCAGCAATGACAACAGATAATTTCATGACTGTATAGGTTTGCCAACATCTAGGGTTTTCTTATCTTCTTTCTAGTGAAATGTCTCTCTCCAGTGAAGCTTTCTTCACCAGACCCGACCAGGTAAATCACCCTCACTCTCTACTTTCAATTTCAACATGTCCTTGGTGTTTTTCAGCACCCAGGGGATCTCCCCGGTTGTTGATCTGTCAAAGATGATGGATCCAACCACAGGGATGAGATCCACCATCTTGGATGTCTCAAATGAAATCTTTGAGCCATTGGATGGATTCTTAGGGCCCAAAAACCTCAAGAGAGGAATATGGACTGCTGAAAGTCAAGGATGGAGGAGATTCAACCATGGGTGATCCGACGGTCCAGATTTGGACTGTCTAGCCTATAGCTGGTCACCTCTGTCGACCACCTATAATAGGCAGTAATGGGCATGGGCCACTGGCCGTCCTCGCACCTGTAAGCCCAAATTTGATCTAGGCCGTCAAGTTTTGAGTTGAAAGCTTATATCTTCAATTAAGAGCTCAAAATAGCTCTAATTTTAGATCTAAAAGCTTTTGTAGATTCCTTCTCACTTGTTTAAGGTACTAAACACATGAAATGTATGTTTTAAATTGTATTTATTGGTTATAATCACAAAAATCCACAGTAACAATATTGGATCATGATCAAGATGATCTCAAAATTGAGATCTGAACCAATGGATGGGTTAAGGAGGTCCCAAAACCTTAAGGACCATAATCACAGTAAAATTTTTGGGTTTTGTGATCAATAAAATTGACAAAAATAGTAACATAAAATTTTAGCCCTTAAAATGGGCTGAAATCTTAAAATCCCAATTCTGATATCAATTTAACTCCAAATTGAGATAAAAAAAAGTTGGGTTGGATTACTTTTGATGAGTAGAACCTACTAAACTTAGAAAATTTATGTTTTGATGCATGTAAAATTCTATTAATAAAGAAAAGTATTATTAATTCTTATGATTAGTGAAATTTAGAATGATCAAACTATATAATTCTGATCCATTGATGATCTTATGATTTTAAAACATGGAATCAATGGTTATAAGTGATTGATCTAAGTTTAATTAAGAGATTTAGCCTTAAAAGTAGTAAGAACCATAAAAATGAATGGTAATCTCCTTGATCAGGGATGATTAGATAGTATGGATATGTTTTGATGAAGATATGAAGCTAATATCATGTAGATTTATGGACTGGATGATGATGATTTGGGATAGATCAAGATCTATGCCCTTAAATTGGATAAAAGGACTTAAGATCTTCTTGATCGGTTAGATCAAGAAAGACTAGATCATTTGATGAGATGCATCAATGATCTAATAATGAAATTACATCAAGAAGATGTATTAGATGTAATGGAAAATGAAAAGATCAAGATCTAAACCCTAAAAGAGATGAAAAATGAATAATGACCATTGGATCATGATGAATAGTTATGGCATGTTAGATTTTCATTTGAATGTTATTATTATCATTTATTGCATAGTATATTTAATGGTAGATTTATTTATTTATACTTTAATGCTTATGCTATGAAAATTACATTGAAAATGTAATTAAATGAAAATAGAGTTGAAGAAAAATTACATGGAATGAATGATATAGACTTAATGATAGTAAGGGCTATAGTTAGTAGGATAATATAAGGAATATCATTTTCTTGGCCCACATTAGGAGAATAATGAAACTCCATAAATGACATTTTAAATGTTCATGGATTTAATTAAAATCAATTAGAAAGAGTACTTAGGGTTAAAATGCTCATAGGAACCTTATGAAAGGTTGAGTTAAGGTCACCCTAGTGGATGATGAATATGGTGGTTAAGGGGGTTCTCTAATAGATCCTCGCTCTTCCCCCACCTTTCGTTAATGTTTGTGAGGTCTAAACACCTCCTTACATGAGGATTGAAGTGACCACTTTGTGTTCAATCATTCAGCTAGTAAGCCTTAACCAATTTGACATAAGAAGAGTTGTCTAGACTTAGGATGCAATAAGCTATCCTCAACTAGTAAAACATTAACTGGTTGAGTAATAATAACAAGAGCATAAAAGGTTAGAAAATTATCTAATCCTAATAAAAATTGTAAATAAGATAAGGATGATCAAACAAGATCCAGAGGATCTTGTATGATAAAAAAAGTAAGAATACTAATGTCGTATTATATTATGTATTGGTAGAAATTATGTATGTATATATAGAAAAAATATAGATAAAGAACCCAAACCCTTGATCAAAATGATTCAAGGAAAATTAGGGCATCCCTTATAGGAATACATGAAGAAAGAATACTTGTATAGAGAAATAACTTTATACATATGGTTTGACAGATGTATGAATCCAAGCCATGATGGACAATATGGAGTGAATACCACTTGAGATGAATGAATCAAGACCATGATAACACTTTGAGGTAGGTGGATGTACAAGAATGTATTAAGGATTTGTGTGTACACATACATGATCTTTTGTCTAGAATTATAGAGCTTCATGATATAAGTATACTTGGTACCTTAGCATAATAATGATCCAATGACATGATTCAACTAAGTGATCCAACCCCATGATCCAATTCAAATGATCCAATTAAATAATCTAATCAAATGAGGTGAAAGTAATGAGTTGTGTAGATTAAGGAAACCCTAAGAATAAGGCATAGAAAATATTCCATCCTTAGTTAAATAGACACATCATCTAATATGTACAATGCATTTTACATACAAGCTTGGTGGCTTGTGATTTGGTTTTACACAGTCTTAGGACTGGGAATGCTTTGCTAGGGAAGTTATGAGTGTTTGGTCACCCGCTTCCTGAAACTTATATGATGGATACCATGCCCAAAGAGAGGCTAAATGTCAGGTGGGGCAATCATGGGAAGGGCGCCACTGTGACAGCCATGGTTCCCCCCATGCAAACTTGGATTTTGTTATTTTCCATAGTTGGTATTAGTGGATTATTATGCACTTATTCGGGCGCGCTGTACGAATTGAGACTGCGGCATAGTTGTCCTAATGTATTTTGCATTATGATGCATATATAATAGGCATAAGGAAATTCCATGGCATGATGAGATGCCACTACATGAGATCCTGGAAATAAAATCTCCATATGAGAATTGGCTGAATATTGATCTCCTAAGTGGAAGTATAGCCAGGGGAAGGAACAAATTTTGAGCAATCTTCACTATTTTAACTAATTTATCCTATACTACATAAATAACATATATACACTATGTTGAGATCATCCATGAGTAGATAACCATGATGGAATAATGACTGAGGTATGTATTCTTATATTGGTGAAGTAGTATATTTTTGTATCCCCTACTAATCATAGCTTGCTGAGGTATTGTACTCAATGTTTACAATATCTCAAATACAAAGAATGGAGAATTAGGAGCTCAAATCTCAAGAAGATTTGGAAGAAGAATCAATCAGAGTATATCCCTTGAAGACATGTTTTTTTTCTTTTTTTTTAGAGCATTGTATTATATTGAGCATTTTTAATGTATGGTGAGGTTTGAAATTGGGATTATGTAATTTGGACAAGTATTGTACTGATACTGGGCTGTACTGTGAACCGTTGGATGGATTATGGAATTAAATAAAAATATATTCCTTCAATAGAATTTTATCTTATACAAAAAATTCTACTTATGTTATGTATGAAGTGATAACTTGGGTTTTTCAAAACAAGTTTTAAAGAAAAGAATTTTCGTTGTTTTGTTTTGCAATTTTTTTTTACTAAGGGCGGGCCTTTGAAAAATGTATTACAAAATGTGTTACAAAAACCCGGGTGTTACATGTATGGGCTCCCCAAAGTAGACAATAACATTGTTGTGGTACCCCTGACTGTTATAAATGATATTAGAGCCAATTCCTCTCGTGGTGTGGTGGGTAACCGCACGTGAGCCCCTTTGTAGTGGCTATCATGCGAGGATGCGTGCTCCCTAAGGGGAGAAGATGTGAAGCCTTGAAGGATGAATTCCAGGATAGGTGAGGTACTGAGAGTTAGTCCCCTGTTGCTTGAGGAGAGGGAATTGGGCAGTTTATAAGAGTTTGGCAAACTCTCCCACCAACGAGGCCTTTTCCTTGGGAAACCGAGGAACAAAACTATGAGTATGGCCCCACGGGGATAGACATTTCATACTATATAGGGTCCAATCCATCGATATCAAAGTTTTCCTTGGAGTAGATGCAATCTAGAATGATATAAGAGGGCCTTTTGTCCTAGGGTGAAGTACTTTTGTAAAATAGTTTTATCATGATGGCTTTTCATGCGGACTTTATATATCTTGGCCGACACATCTGCATCTTTCCTAAGCTCATCCAACTCATTGAGTTTGTATCTAAGTCAAAATTGAGATTTTTAATGGCCCAATATGCATTATGCTTAAATTATACCGGGAAGTGGTAGGCCTTTTCATAGACCAGACGGTAGGGTGACATGCCTATAGGGTTCTAAATGCAATACGATAGGCCTATAAAGTGTCACTAAGCCTTAGAGACCAGTCTTTCCTATTTTGATTGACTTTCTTTTTCTAAGATTTGCTTTATCTCCTTATTTGACACTTTTACATGTCCACTAATGTGAGGATGATAAAGGATTCATAATCCTATGGATAACACCATATTTTTCCATTAAGTTCTCAAACACTTTATTTAAAAGTGTTTACCCACATCACTAACTCTGGCCCTTGGGGTACCAAAGTGTGCAAGTATATTTTCTCTTAAAAACTTGGCCACCACCTTGTGATCATTGGTCTTACATGCTTCCACCAATTTAGACACATAGTTCACTCCCAAAAGGATGTACAAATAATCAAAAGAGTTGGGGGAAAGTCCCATAAAATCAATGCTACAAACATCAAAAGGTTCAATGATTAAAATGGAGTTCAAGGGTATCATATTTACTTTTTTGATGCTCCCTAACTATTGACATCTAGCACATGCAATGTAGTAAGCATGTGAATCCCTAAAAATAGTGGGCCAATAAAACCCACTCTATAAAATCTTTGCAGTTGTCTTTTTGGAACTAGAATGGCCCTTGCATGCATGATCATGGAAAAATAAAATGATTTTATGATGTTCATTATCTAGTATGCATCTCCTAATGACTTGATTAGGATAATACTAGAACAAGTATGGATCATCCCATGTAAAGTGCTTGACCTCAGTAATAAATCTTTTTCAATCTTGTTTTGACTAGTGATTGGGAGTTTAGACTGTGACAAGACCATTAACTATATATGCATACCAAGGCAACAGGGAAATGTGCAACAATTGTTCATCTTAAAATGTTTCTATTATAGACACATTCTCACTAGTAGACTCCTAGAGCAATAATATCCATCAGACTAAGCTAGGTTTAACATCTTATTTAGAAAGAAGGTACTTTTAGAGCTGCATAGTTTGAATAGACAATGACCTTAGATCTTAACAATTAAGAGATAAACATATCCAAAGCAAATACAACTGCCAACAACTCTTTTTCTACAATGGAATTATTGAGTTGGGCATCATTGAGTGTCTTGCTAGCATAATATATCATGTTGTGAAGTTTTTCAATATGCCGCCCCAACATAGCCCTGATCATGCAGTTTGAAGCATCACACATTATTTCAAATGGTACACTGCAATCTGACTATCGAATAATAGTCATAGAAGTAAATTAGCATTTAGGTGCTTAAATGTTTTCATACAATTTTCATTAAAATCAAAAGTTGCCTCCTTCATAAGTAATTACATTGGGGCTTTGCAATTTTACTAAAGTCCTTGATGAAAGTCTATAAAAACCAGCATGGTCTAAAAATAAGAGAATTTACTTCACTATCTTTGGAGGAGGAAGGTTAGTGATTCAATCCACTTTGGCTTCGTCCACTTCTATTCCATTATGTGAAATGATATGGCCTAAAACAATGCCATTTTGTATCATGAAATGAAATTTCTCCTAGTTTAACACTAAGTTCTTTTCTTGACACCTAGCAAGGACAAGATTTAAATGTTGTAGTCATTCATCAAATAAAAAATAAAACACTAAAAAATCATCCATAAACACTTCTAAAAACTTCTCCACCGTATCCAAAAATATGCTCAACATATACCTTTGAAAAGTATCTGGACCATTACTAAGTCCAAAAGGTATACGATGATAGGCAAAGATCTCAAAAGTGTAGGTGAAAGTAGTCTTGTCCTGGTCTTCATGTGCTATGGAGATTTAGTTATAGCCAAAGTATCTATCAAGAAAGCAATAATAATTATAACCACTTAACCTTCATAGAATTTGATCGATAATGGAAGAGGAAAGTGGTCTTTCCCTGTGGCCGAGTTTAGTTTTTGATAATCTATACAAACTATCCACCCTGTGGTCATGCGTGTGTCGATTAACTCATTATCTTCATTTTAGATTACCATAACCCCAAACTTCATGGGGACAACCTGAATGATGTAGGGTAGATGACAACAATATCTAGGAGTTTAAGTACTTCATCTCTCACAACCTCTTTCATATTAGGATTTAGTCTCCTCTATGTTTCCCAAGATGGTTTAGCATTTTCTTCTAGCTAAATTCTATGCATACACATAGCTAGGCTAATCCCTTTAATGTCCACTATGGTCCACCCTAAGGTTGTTTTATGTTCTCGGAGAACATCAAGAAGCATACGTTCATGTTCTTGATCAAGATCTGAGGCTATGATTATAGGCAATGATTCGTTTGATCCTAAATAGGCATATTTAAGATTCTCAAGTAATGGCTTAAAGACCAAGGTGGGTGGCTTTTCATTGAAGGCATAGGGACTGAATTTGGAGGAAGTGATTCCACTAAAGGTCCCCATCTAGAAGTGTCCATGATAGGTTCAGCATCTAAAAGATTATTTATCTCATCAAAGGATTGGTCTATATTAAAATCATAGTTAAAGTGTGCTAGACATGCCTCAAGTGGGTCTATAATAGATGATGGTGGAATAATGTCGTGAAGTAGACCTTCAATTAACTACATAAGAATCATCTAGGTATATATGCTCATGATTGGCTTTAAAAACATTGACCTTGACTTTTATATGATCAAAAGATAACTTCATCACACCATTTCTTCAATTGATGATGGCATTGGATGTTTCCAAAAATGGTCAACTAGGAAGTATTGAAATCTGACTACTTGGGTATGACATAGGCTCAGTATTTAAGATAATAAAATCTATAGGAAAGTAAAACTTGTCCACCTATATGAGAACATCCTCAACCATACCATGTGAAATTTTCTCTAATCTATTTGCTAACTACAAGGTGGAATTGATTAGCTTAACATTGAGCCCAAGTTTCACATAGATAGAAAATGGCAACAAATTTGCACAAGCCCCTAAATCAAGTAGTGCCTTATCAATGGCATGGTTTCTTATAACATAAGCAATGGTAGGACAACCTAGATCTATGAACAAGGAGGGGTCTGATTCTGGATTAAAGAGCTCACCTACTCGATGAGGAAGGCTTTCTTTTGCACTTTTATATGCAAAGCTCTTTAAAAAATTTGGCATAAGCAAGACTATCTTTGAAACTTTGAGTAATGGGATATTTATTTGAATATATGCTTGAATACATCTATTATCTCATTGAAATTAGTTCCTTTCTTAGCCTTATTTAACATTTGAAGGAATGGAGCTTTAGGCACATAAGGTGCCTCCACTATAGGCTCAGGCAGAGTAGGAAGCTTCTGCCTTTTCACTTTCTCCTATGTTTTGGCTAGTTCATTATACTCTATGGTTTCCTTAGTCTGCCCTAGTTTATTCTCAAACTGATGACCACTCCTAATGGTAGTTATGGACTTTGCTAACCCATGTGGTCTACTTGAACTTGACCTACATCAAACTATCCCTTAAGGTTTTAAATTGGCTAACTTGAAAATTTTCCCTTTCCTCTATTATTCAATGCAGTAGTTAACTACCTCATTTGCATTTGTAATTTGGAAATAGCTTGGGAATTGACAATTGATCTCTATCTACTCTCATTCAGGATATTGTGTAAGGCCTTATTAGTATCCTCTTGTTTCTTAATCCCATTGCTGGAGCTCCCTGGTAATTGTTTTTGGACCATGACAAGTTAGGATGCCTAGACCATCCAAGATTATATATCTCAGAGTAAGGATTATTACTAGGATCGCAATATGGCTTTAGAATATTCACTTGTTCCAAAAGATGTTCAATGTACACACTATTGAATGAACAAATTATGGGTAAATATGCCAGGCCAGAACAAACAGTACAAACCTCTTGTGGAGATTTCATGGAAGCACTTCCAACCATGAAGGCATCAAGTGTGGCATCAATTTTCTAGAACATATTTTTTAACTTGTCCACCTATCCCGCTATGGAGTCAAATTTATAAGACATATTTGTGGTCACTCCTATTTCATACAGGGCTCCTTTCTCTTAGTTTGGATATTTCTCTCTCTCTTATTAGAATAATCCCATTGCTGGGAATTTTCATCTAAAGTTTGGAAAAACACCTAGGCATCTATCTCATTTTTCAACATGAGGACCCCTCCACTAGCTGCATCAACCATCTATATATTTTGAGGTGTATGTGCCTCATAGAAGTACTGAACTTGTTGCCATTTTTTAAATCCATGGTTAGAACACTTTTGTAGCAATTCATTCCACCTTTCCTAGCATTCATAATATTATTCATTATCACTTTGCTAGAAATTAATAATCTCCCTACAAATGGCATTAGTCTTCTGGACAGGGAAGAATTTGTTTAGAAACATTTTAGGCAACTAGTCCCATGTCGCAATAGAACTGACCTCTGAAGAATTCAGCCATGATTTGGCCTTATCTTTCAATGAGAAAGGGAACAACCTTAGTCTAATGAAATCATCTAAAACAGTTTGGAATCTAAATGTAGTGCACAAATTAAGGAATTCCTTGATATGTAGGTATGGATCCTCTCTCTCAAACATAAAATGCTAGGAGTGACTATATGACTCCAAGTTTAAGTTCAAAGTAGTCTTCTGGTAAGGTGATACAGGTGGGGTATTTAACTAGATTGTTGCATAGAAATCTCTAAAGGCCTTATGCTCAACTACTACTAGTTGGTCTGCCATGGGGTTAGAAATTTGATTTATTACCTGTTGCCTATGGGTTCGTTCAATCTTAGGATTGTTACTAACTTAGTGTGTTGAGATCGATGACCTTGCATGCACTATAATGAAAAACCTATCTAAATAATGCAACCTAACTGTAAATATGACTCCAAACTCCATATGATGCACAATCAATCCTAATCGTTCACTTTCGAGCTATTTTGATAATCTTTGTTAATCTACAGGGCTGTAGGTTTTAGACTTAGATTTAGACAGCTCCCCCTTTTATCCAAGCTGGACTATTGCTTACCAGTTAACTTTTACTCTAAAGTTGTTAATACAATTCTCATGGAATGACATGTTTAGAACTCAGCAACCATCATGAACAGCTTGGGAAGATCACTTGGATTTTGGATACCCACTATAAACACAATGCTTAGAAGCCACTAGAATTACAATAAATCTCATCTTTCAAAAAAGGTCCCTATGAGTTGAAACCTTAAATCTCTTACTACTTGATTTTAAATTAAGCTTTTAAGGGATGGGATCGTAAACATACACGGAATTGATTTGTTTACCTAGGTGGGCTAAGGATTTAGCAATGAAATATAGTACTTATTGTATGAGGATTCTTATGGGGGGGCCTTACTATCAATGTATTCCATCCACCATAAAGCAGTAAACATGCAATGCAATATAAGGAAAGGAAACTAATGCCTACCTATATGCTATTTAATAAAGTAACTTTGTTAAATAGGTGCAATCTAATGTAAAAACCCTAAATCAAGTGCAACCAATATAATGAATGACCCTAATCTATATACAGTACATTTGTAACAATCCTAAATTTTAAAATCTTGTTTTATGTAAATTTTATTGCAAAGAAAGAATAAAATATAAATTTATTCTTGAAATTCTAATAAGTGAAATTTTAATAGAATCTAAATAAAGTTTTGAAACCTTAATAATTAAATTGTACTTAAAAATGGAATCCAACAACACCAAGAACGCCCAAAACGGAGTTCGAATAAAAAAGTTATGAACATTTGAAGTAGATGGGTATTTTGATAATTTTCTCAAGTTGGCCCATTTTACTGAATTTTAAAACAAAAAAGATTCAAAACATAGGGGACTATTTTGATAATGGCACCCCATGTCTCTGACTCCTTCACCAAAAAAATAGGTCGGTGACTGTGCCTACCCGAGAAAGACAGATCACCAGCGATAAAAGAGCCCTTCCCTTTCCCCCATAGCATTTCCCCCCATTCCTCCCCAGACTCCATCTCTTTCCCCTTCCTCTCCCTCTGGTTAACCCCTTTCTTCTCCATCTTTGGCACTTCCCTTTTCTCCACCATTTTCAGGTGTGCCTAATCCATCGAAAACATCAAATCTTACCTTCTCCAGCCAAATTAAGTATTCCCTCTCCCTTTTCTCTCCCTCCTTTCTTGTTTTTCGGCCTCTCCATCATCACTTGCACTGCCCCATCACTGCAGCCACCACTTGTTCTCTCCTCATCTCCGTAGTTGCTAGCTGGAACTTTACCTCCTATCCCGTTGTGTTTTCTCCCCTCTTTCCCTTCATCTCCTCTCTCCCCCTGCATCTCCCTTCTTCTCCCTGCAGCTACCACCTTTTTCTCCATCTTAGGTGACACGATGATATGACATGCACAAATGGTTTTGCACCCACCAAAAAAACCACAAACCACCTCCTTAAGTTGCCAAGGTAAAGCACCTCCCCTCTCTCTCCATTCCTCTCCTTTCCCTCAGATCCAGGCTCAATCTACTCTCACCAGCTGATAAATAACCAGTGAAAATAGATCGAGTGGATCTAAGTTAGTACCCACTGAAGGACAGTTCAGATGGGAGATTTGAGCCTTCCAATTAGTTTGGGGGACCCCAAAACCCTAAAATCCTCAAAAACTATAAAAGTTAGAATCATCTTAAGCATTGATCGATGATTAGAATGATTTGATAGTCCAGATCAGACCCTGTCATCCCAGTCTGCCTTATCAGGCAACTAGGACTCTCCAAGATGACGTGCGATGGAGACGCACCCACTCAGCTTGTCCCCATGCGTGTGCAAGCATGCAGCGCAATCACAATTCGACTAGGATGCCACTACACCCTAGGAAACGAGATGCAATCCGATGCATTATGGTTGCCAAGATGTACTGGAACATTCCAGAATATGCGACCTATTTCGGCAAGTCTCGGTAACCCCGTCGTGATGTATTTTGATCTATAATTTAAATTTAGACCATTTAAAAGATCTTCAACAAAAAAAAAATAATTTAAAAGGCTATACAAGTCTGATTTATGATCAGAAAAATATGTTGGATTCATCTTGGTGACATGAACCTAATTATACAATAAAATTTAAATTAAAGGACATTTTTAACTAATCATGAACTAGAAACTATAAAAATTTTATAGATCTATAAGATCAAAGATTATTAGAACCCATGAAGTAATCAATCAAAATTAGATCCAACCGTCCATCATCATCAAGCCCATGATATATCATCTAATTTTTTATTTATGATCAATCAGCCACTAGATTCTAGATCTACAACCAATCCATCCTTTTAAAAGGATCTAAACCATGAGATTAGACATCAATTTGAGCTTCCATTTAGATTTGACCATAGATCTAACACTTTATCTAAATCGTTCATTCTTGAATTTTTTATCAACATCTATCATACGTGATCAAGTCATATCAGACACAACATCATACATGGGTTTAAGTGACCAAAGGTAAGACCACTACTACATCTTATTTAAAATAATTAAATTTTATTTTTATTTTAGTTATGCCTACTAAATTATAGAAAATATAGAAAATAAACCAGATTAGAATGGATTATAGCATAGGAAGAATAATTGGGCTATTTATATTATTAGATTAATTTAATAGTTAGATTGCTCTAATGACCTTAGATTCAAAGATTTGATATCAGGATGACTTGGAACTATTGATCTAATCCCTCAGAATTCAACCTAACTGTTAGATCAATAAATCAAATGTTGAGATATGAAATAAATTATCTACAAGTCAGAGATTAATAGGAATAAAGGACAATTGCATGATCTAAACTGTTGATCTTTAATCAATGGCTAAGATTTAATATTATGACAAAAATAAAGAGGAATACCTATGATCAAAAAGTAGTAAAGGCATGATCACCCATTAAGGGTGATTAAAGACTAAATAAGTCACAATTAAGAAATTGTAAGAAAGATAAATGACATTGTAATATACATGTGTTGACATAGCAGCTGATTAGTATGAAGTTAGCTTATTGCGCATTTCAAGGTTTGGGATAACTGTGTTTAAGGTAGGTAGTTTTAACATCTATTTTCCATTGAGATTTTTGAGCATGTTATCTACTTTACTAAGATGTGTAGATTTTAAATAATCAAATCATTTGATTATCATGCTTTTTATTTGGGCCAACTTGGTTATCATAAAAGTCATATTTTGTCATGTTACATTATTTTAGCTTTAGAAAAATGTAATATTTGCAATGAGATATGTGATTTATGAAAATGTACTTTCATAACCATGAAGCATAATTTTATATTGAAAATGAAAATAATGTTGCTCATTCTATTACAAGTAGTTGTGTTTTTTTTTTAAAAAATGATTATACTTAAAATTGCGTCAATCCCATGATTTGAGATGAGTTAAATAAATGCATGGTTTTATGTGAGAAATATGTTATATGATTTAAGGACATTTGGATTGAGATATATGTTTGTTTGGGAAAATGAGCCTGGTGGGCACTATGCTAAGAGATTGTAAGGGTTTGGTCACCCGACCTCTAACCACCAAAGGTGGTACATATCTCTGCCCAAAGAGGAACCTATTTTCACAAATGTTGTGGCAGGAAAATGACCACTGGAGGTGTTCACGACATCCTTTTTCCAGACATATCCATAGTTGCCGTGGAGGCCATCATAGATGATCTCTAAATACTGGAGACACATGATTTAATAGCTGGTCATGTGCATAGTATACCATGGGATTTCTATTTTGAGATACTATATAGGATGAGATTGATGGTCTTTAGATGAGTACTCATGACCAACCAACTGATGTGTTTGCTAGGGTGCATATGTGCACATGATGATGATATTGTCTATTCGGGATTGCCGATGTTTGTAGTTTAATCCTTTAAGATTTTAGTATTTTGAGGATCTTATGGCATTTGAATTTTCAAGTTAAATGGAGGATCTTTCACATAATTTATGACTTATGCATTTGTGTGATTTTGTAATACATTATATGTTACAAATTATGTGAGTTTACCATGCATATTTGATCATTTGAAGAATATACATTTAAAATCATGCATGTTTTATATTAGTACTATTTGAAATGTTTTAGCATGAAACTGTAAACTGAGGTTGACATGTGATTTCAATTATGTTTCCTATTTTTCATCTAATCATTATATTCTTTAGAACTGCATGAAAGATGATTTGAAATATTGTTAGAATTGGATTTCAAAGATTGGTATAATAGATGTGAGAATACCGACACAACCAAAAGCTTGCTGAGATATTGTAAATTATTTACAATATCTTAGGTCTTCGAAGAATTTGACTTGAGACAGAGTAAATCGAGGTGGATGCAAATTTGTATGCAGCCAATAATGTAATGTACTATAATCAATGTAAGTATATGACTTATCCTTTTTGGACATGTATAAGTAGTTATTATAGTTGGACTATGAGCTATGACTGGCTAAATCTAGGATGCATGTATTTTTGTTTTTGTTTTATTTAAAAAACTCCCTAGTTATTTTGTTTAATTGAAACTAAAATGACACTCAGGGTTTTAAAAAAAAAAGGATTCTTCTGATGCACTGCATTGCTTTATAAAATTGTTTTTAAATAGGGATCAAACCCATATTAGTAATTAGTTTTTCAATTAAAAATGCATATGAAAACCTGGGTCATCACAACATTACCAACTAATACTAAAACTACACTAAATGAAACTATATTAAAAAAATAACAGAGAGTGAGAGAAGCTTATGGTGAGGTTTCTAATGAAGATCAAGTGTAGGCCACCATCCCAACCTTGCCCTATATTATTACAATACATTTAAAATGAAATAAATATAATTGCAAATTACAATGGGGCCTCACTATAAGTTAACTCAAAAACTTAATCTAAGAAAATAGGAAAATCCTAATTAAGTTGACAACACTTTGGAGGATCACTACTACTCCTTTTGCCAAATTTTCCTCACACAATAATAAAGAAAGATATTCAATCTATGAGGAATTAGAAAAATATACAATAATGATGTAAAAATTCTAATATAATTCAATCTAAAACTACAACTAGAGATAAACAATCTAAACAAAGATCCAGCCACAAATTCGTTGCGATTCCATAGCAACAGTTCTAAAAACTTAGTGTATCTTTAAAGTTACTCACAAGGGCATGAATCAATTAGTAATTTGCATGTGGGAGAGTTTGATCCCAAGAGCAATTTCACAAATTTGGACATTGATTGGATTTTATTTAAGTTGCTTACCTTAGCTAAAGGGAGATGGGTTTTTATTAAATAAGGAATTTAAACAACATGGAATGGTAAACATGCATAAAATTAGAAACATGAACTAAATAAAAAAAATTAAAAATAAAGATTTTCAATGGATTTAGAAACTTCCCTAACTAACATGTATTTAAGAAAAAAACCTAATGCAAAACTAGAATGAACGAGTCTAGAAAACTTTACTTAAGGAAATTTGATAAAAGTGACAGTTTCCTAAACCTAAAAATTTTTAAAATAAAAATTTCTCAAACTAAATTAGAAAATTTCTAAACGAACCTAAAATATAGAACAAGTACCTACTGAAATCCAAACTTTACCTAAGCAAAGAATCAATTAACAATTTAGACATGAACTTCAATTACCATGCACACAACAATAAAAGTGTGCGCATGATTCATGGATTAAAATATTTCTAGAAATAATGAATTAAAAGCTAACTAACATCAAACTAGTAAAAGCACTCACTAAACTAACAAAGAATCTAAATGGGTAGTGATAAGTGTTCAATTTTGTATAAAAAATACCCAATTAGTAGTCCATATGTTATAAATTATACGTATTATTCTAGAATTTCATAACATATGAATTTATAATGTAATAACTCAAAATCTTTACAATTTGTTGGTTCAAAAGCTAATTCTGTAATAACCCCAATTTTTGTTAATTGATTGAGAAAATCAATTTAGTTTTAATTTTCAAAAATTCTAAGCTGGATTATTAGGTTATTGGAAATTCTCTTTTTATAGAGATTAAAACATAATTTAAAACTTATAAATTATGAATGTACTAAAAAATCAACCGAAATGACACTAAGCATGTTCAATTCTGTGTTAAAATAAAAAAATCCTTAATTTTCTTTATTTTTATGAATAAAATGGTAAAATGATAAATTTACCCATAACAAAGATCTAAGACATCAATATTTAGAAGGTTCTCAGAAATACGAATCCAACGGCACTAAGTATGCTCAATTTTGAGTTCGAAAAAATAAAATGGATTTTTCTCCATAAAAGGGCAAAATGGTCCTTTCACATCCCCGTGGGGCCCACGAGGGGCCCACAGACGAATCCAACAGCTAGAAAACATGTAATGAGTGGTCAAACCACTACCAGCTGCTAGTGGAGGATCCAATGTTAATTTAATATTTAAAAGAATTGAAACATGATTATTACAAGTAATTATGAAAAATTTAAAAACATCTATAAATACACCCAAAAATCCTCCAAAAATATTCCTTAAAATTCCCATGAAATCTTCTTGCTCACTGTGAGAAACTAGATCTAGATTCCTTCTCAAAATTCCAAAACTCCCAAAAATCTCGCTTCTTGTAGTTTCTCTCTCCTCTCTCTAATTGGAACAAGAGACCTAAATTCAATTAGGCACTCTATTCCAATTTGAATATAACAAATTCACCATCCATACAATCCTAGACTACCTAATCTACAAAACCCCCATCAATTTCAAGATCCAACGGTGCAATCAACGATAAATCACAAAACAAGCAACTATCGGGCTATCTTATCATCAAATGGTATTTATTTCAAATTGGGCTTCAAATCTATGTCATTTCTCTAATCAGGTAGGTGGAAACACTTTTTATACTTATTTCATGTCATTTTATTTAATTTTTATTTTTTTAAATTTAGTTTTATGTTAAATTTTATAAAAATAAATTAAGGACCAAAACCCTTCAATTCTGGATGATAGAGGGCTGAGATGGAAAATCTGAGCCATCCAATCAATCCAAAAGGGTTCAAAACCCCTAGGGTAGAAATTTCAAGAATTTTTATTAAGTATTGAGCCCTAAATTGAAGAGGATTAATTAGATGGTCCAAAACGAATTGTTCGATCTCCCAAATCAAATCGGCTCCCAGGACATGTTGCGAAACACCGCACGAAAACATGCCCTGCAGGAGCGTTTCCGCAAGCACCTACTTGGGCAATGCCATCCCAACAAAAAATCCACACAACAGTGCTAGTCTTGGCGGAGCGCATCATACTTGTGTCCTGGTAGCAATTGTGTAATGACCGCTCCACTCGACCATTCTACCCAATTGATCTGGGCCGTCTGTTCTACTAGGCCTGGATCAAATCTGGACCCTAGGAATGACTATGAACTTCACAGTTCAATTATGGAGTCATCTGAACTCCAAATTGAGATAAAAAAGAAGCTATGGAAAGCTTATAACATCTATTTTCTTCTAAAATCATAATATTGATAAAAACATTCCAAAAATTTTCTGTTTTCAAGAATTAAGTTTCTAATTTTCATGATCTTCAAGATCTGAGATGATCAGATCTTGGGGATCTAATTTAATGATGATATAATGTTGAAATCAAGTGATATCCATGATTTATTTGGACAGATCTAAGATAAATTGATGGATCTACGCTTTATGGTAGAAAAACCCTAAAAATACAAAGGGACCCACTTGATCAATAAGATCAAGTATGATCAGACCCTTGGGATGGATTGAATGAATGATATTATGATGGAATCCTTGGAAATCTTGAATTGAAAATGACCAAAAACAAAGGAATATGATCTTGGACCTTAATGGAGTAAAAGCCTTAAAATTAATTAAAACCTTGATTGAAAAGGAAAAGATCTAAGATCTAATGGTTGGATCATAAGTAAAGGTTTCTAATAATCTTAATCTAATTAGTTTCATTGTATTTTATTTGATAATAGTATTGTAAATGTGATTTGTGATAGTTCTTAAATTTTAGCATGCTATGATCTATGTGTTATTAGATTGTTATATTAGGTTGATAGATTTAATTATCTTAGGGCTATGTTAGTTTAAATTTGAAGTTTAAGCATGATTTCATTAGATTAGTAGTAAAATTTCATGTATTTTATAACTTAGGATCCATGTTAGTAAATTAGAGTATGAATGCCCTTATAATGATATAGATGTACAACTCTCTTATGATTTAAAGTGTATGATTATTTGAATTGTCAAAATATAGTATAAGCATCATAATTGCCTTTAAGTTAGTAGATATAATTGTTTAATTAGTTGTTATGTCTCAATATTCATAAATTACCAAAAATAAAATCTAATGAAATAGAGATTCATGGACAATTAAGATGAGTCAATGACTTAGACTTAATATTAGTAAGGGCTATAGTTAGTAGGACAATATAAAGATTATCAAATCCTTGGCACAAACTAGGAGAATAATAAACCCCATGAATGACATTTTAAATGTTCATGGACTTAATTAAAATAAATCAGAAAGAGTACTTAGGGTTAACATGCTCATAGGAACCTTATGAAAGGTTGAGCTAAGGTCACTCTAGTGAATGTTGAACATAGTAGTTAAGGGAGTTTTCTAATAGAGCCTCACTCTTCCCCTACCTTCCGTTGATATTTATGAGGTCTAAACGCCTCTTTACATGAGGATTGAAGTAACTACTTTGTGTTCACCCATTCAGCTAGTAAGCCTTAGCCAATTGGAAATAAGAGGAGCAGTGTAGACTTAGGCTGAAATAAGTTATCTTCAACTAGTAAAATATTAACTAGTTGAATAATAATAATAAGAGAATAAATTGTTAGTAAATTATCTAATCCTAATAAAAATTGTAAGTAATATAAGGATGATCAAACAAGATCCATGGGATCTTGAATGATCAAGAACAATAAAAAGAAATCAATACTTCTTGATGATGATATATATGTATATATATATATATTGCTTGCAACTTAGATCAAATAGAATAGAAGATCTGAACCCTTGATATAAGTTTAGTTGTTTGATCATCCCTAAGGAAGATGATCTTGGTTCTCTTGCTTGAATCATAATTGATCAAATAGAAGATCTGAACCCTTGATCAATTATGATTCAAGGAAGAGAACCAAGATCATCTTCCTTAGGGATGATCAAACAACTAAACTTAGATCAAAGAAGAAATAGATGATAAAAGATCTAAGCCCTTGATCTTTATCAACAAGTATAAATTGTTGATCAAAGGATCTATGAAAGATTAAGATCAAAGAAAGGAATACACAAAGACTTAGAATAGAAAATACTTAGATCTGAAAGATGAGAAGATCATTCTAACCATCATATCTATTCATCAATAGGATAGACACTATTTGAGGAAGATAGATCATGATAGGACAAAAAATCTAGATCCTTTATATCAAAGGACATGATTAGACAAAGAATATAAATAGGATAAAAAATATAAGATTATTCAGATTGTATAAATATTGACAATATGTATGGATTTACAGATTTCATATGTCAATTAGGATCATGGAAGATTTGAAGAGATGAATTACTACTTGAAGGTAGGAGGATTTTATGAAGGCATCTACATGAGAAGTACATGTTGTATACATGATCTTATGTTTGGAAATGTTGAAAAGTATAATGTAAATACTTGTATTAAACCCATTGAAAACCCTTATGATCCAACCAAAACACATATGAAATAGACTGTGCCCAAAGAGAGGCAAAATGTCGGGTGGGGCAATATGGGAAGGCCACCACTGTGAAAATCTGTGTACCCATATAGACATGATGTAGATGATTTTCCACACTTGGTATCCGTAGAGTATGAAAGTAGTTATCAGAGAGCGCTGGTATAGATCAGACTGCAGCATAATAGTCCTTTGAGTATTTTTGCATTATGATGCATGGCATAGTGAAATGCCTTATGATATGGCATGATGAGATGCCAGGTAATCATAGATTACTGATACTACCACAATGAGGGAGTATTTCCACTAGAGTCTAGATGATTTATCAACTCAGTGTAAGCTAGATATGATTATGTTTTGAGACATTAGCTATTTTTCATGATTTTGACTGTATGTATATATCTATACACAGTATACCATATGAATGTGTAAAGATGTATATATATGACAAAGTAAAGTGATTGATTCATGAGTATGTTATGAAATATGGGATTATGAAGTATTAGGATTATACTGTCAAATTATTATGCTTCTTGAATCCCCTACCAAGCATAGCTTGCTGAGATATTGTAAATGGTTCAATGTTTACAATATCTCAGAAACAGAGAAGGTGAATTAAGACCTCAAGACTCAAGAAGATTTAGAAGAATAATCAACCAGGGCATATCCCTTGAAGACATATATTTTTATTTTTATTTGAGAGCATCGTACTGTATTGAGAATTTTTAATGTATGGTGAGGTTTGAAATTAGGATTATATAATTTGGACAAGTATTGTATTGATACCCGGGCTATACTGTGAACCACTGGATCTATTCTAGAATTTAATAAAAGTACATTCCTTCAGTGGAATTTTATCTTGTATAAAATTCTACTTATATTATGTATGAATTGATGACTTGGGTTTTTCAAAACAAGTTTTATAGAAAAAAATTTTTGCTGCTTTGTTTTGCAAAAAAAAATTACTACTAAGGGTGCCCTGCCTTTGAAAAATGTATTACAAAATGTGTTACAAAAAGCCATGTCATTATAAATTCAGAGTAAATGAATTTTCATAATTTTCTAGAATTTAATTAGGATTTTTCATCTTTTGTAGGTGTTAAGAAGATGATCCAACAAATCAAGTAAGATAATAATTGAAGATCAAGATCAAAGAAGGGTCGAAGACCTAAATTTCATCATTCCAAAGCTAAATTATGGTTCAAGATTATCTTAAGGCAAGCAAATGAAGTCTAAGGAAGCAATTGGAAGCATCAAAGGTGACTAACATGGCCCCATGTGAAAAGCCATGCAATTTGACCACTTTTGCATGAGGATTGGAGCCATACGTGAAGTTTCATAGTCTAACAAGTATACCTAAGCTAAGCTTAAAGCTTTGAAGTTCATCAAGCATTAAGCCATTAAAGTGAGCCACCAAGCCACATGGAGTCACCCAATTGGAGGACTTTAAAATCAATTATCCTATGCTAAAATCAAGGGATAATCATAAAGGAATTTTGGTGATAATCAACATGGTAAGATATATATACATAGGAGGACCAATCAAGATAGAGATCAAGTCTAATTTCCTTATTTCCCCCTCTCTTTTCCCCTTCTTTTCTATCTCTTTCTTACTCATTACATCATATATTTAGAAAGGGAGGAGTTCCACGCCACCTTCCTTGAAAAGTGACCCCTTCCCCTTCTAATTTCAATCATTCTACTTACTTCACTTTATAAATCAATTCCGCACTCAACTACCTCACATTTCTACCTCTTTCCTCCATTTTTCTTACTTTTTTCCACCTTCTTTCCATCCCAACATGTGAAGGAAAGGTATTCCATGCCTCATTCTAGGCTAGAATTCAATGCCCCACCTTTCCTTTGCTCATAATTAGAAAGTCCAACTCACCCATCTCACCTAACCTTCTAATCTTCAATCTCCAATCAACCTCATAACTGTCCTACATTGAGTCCTAGTTCTAATTCTCCTTTTTCTTTTGAAGATAGGATATTATCAATTTGGAAAGAAAAATCTATAAATTCCCATGAATTCCATGCCTAATTCAAGTAAGGGTGTTGATTCTAACTCCTTGAAATTAAACACATCTACTTAGATATTTTCTTAGGGTTTTGGACTTCAATACCTTGTCTGCTTTTTATTGTCTTCCACAATCTTTTACTCGCTTTGTTTCTTTAATTTTTTCATTTCAATTATAGGTTGTTACCTTGCTTTCACTACTTGTTTAGTGCTTTCTTTGTTGCTTAAATTTCCTACATGGAGTTCCTCTTTATTCTCCTTTCACTTTTACTTCCACTTCTCTTGTAGTCACATCCAAGACGATAGTATCTTTGAATCTCATTGTTTCCCTTTCATTTTTTCCTTATTTCTCACTTAGATTTAGGACTAGTTCTTGTTGATTTCTTTCCCATCTTCATGCTCTTACTCCCTTGATTTCTTTAGGGGTTTCACATGCACGGTATTAGAGATTAGCCTGAGACATTGGAGTGAGTTTAAGCTTTGCACTAAATCATGTTCTAGGCATTAGAATAGTGTACATTTTTTAGCTTTGTTCTCTTACATGTGCACAATTCATGTACCAAATTCCATCCAATAAAGATTATGATATCACAAGTTTCTCTTGATTATTTCCATTCAAGAAATTTATTAAATTTTTTATTTTATGATCATGTTTCATTCCTTGAATAACACTCACCATGTTAGTCCATGCCTTGTTTTATTTAAGTTTCATGAGCACCATATTTTTGGAATTTTACCTTTCATGATTCATGCATAATTTCCAATAGTCCATACACCATATTTGCTTGATTCCTTAGGAAACCATTTAGCATTTATGATAGTTTAATTACTATTTAGGTTAGATCACATATTAGAAAGCTTTTAGTTCATGCATTCCAGCCATATTTCCACTCCATGAACCATGGGCACAAATCTATGGGTCATGCACATGGTGATTGGATGATTTTCCTTTAAGTTGGTTTATTGTTTCTTTGTATCATGTTAGTTTAGAATTACTTACTTAATTGTTTTCATCTTAGTTTAGCTTCATAATATGTCTTTGTTTAGTTTTAGAAAGTTTTATTTTTAGAAAGTTTAGGATCAGGAAATTGTTAGTTTAGGAAGGTTTCATTTTTAGCAAGTTTCCTTAAGTAAAGTTTCCTACAATCATTCATTCTAGTTTTGTATTAGTTTCTTTTATTGAATGCATGTTAGTTAGGAAAGTATCTAATTCCATTAAAAATCTTTACATTTAAAAAGTTTCCTTTAGTTGATGTTTTTAATTTTATCCATGTTTCCTACTCCATGTTGTTTGAATTCCTAACTTAATCAAAACCATCTCTCTTTGGCTAAGCTAAGTAATCTAAATAAAATCCCATAAATATCCAAATCTATGAGATTCCTCATAGGATTGACCACTCTCTCTTACAATTACTACATTGATTCATGTGCTTGTGAGTAAATTTAAAGTTACACCAAGTTTTTCGCACAGTTGCTGGGAATCATAACAGATTTGTGGTTGAGTCTTTGTTTAGATTGTTTATCTCTCGGCATAGTTTTGGTTGCATTAGATCAAGATTTTTGTGGCATTTTTGCATATTTTTCTAATTCCTCACCAATTGACATATTTCTTTATTTTTGTGTTAGGAAAATTTGGCAAAAGAAGCAGCAGTGATCCTGTCAGCCAAAGCTTCCTCAAATTAATTAGGATTTCCTTACTGTCTTGGATTATGTTTTGAAGTGAACTTGTAGTGCAGTCCCATTATAATTTGCAAATATTTATTTCATTTTAAATGGGTTGTAATAATACAGGGCAAGTGTGGGGTTGATAGCCCACATTTGATCTTCATTAGAAACCCCACTATAAGCTTCTCTCACTCTCTTTTATTTTCTTAGTGTAGTTTGCATATTGGTTGGTAGTGTAGTTCATATTGATTTGGGTCATTCATTATATTTTTTGTATTTTATTTAGGGTTGTTTTTTATAAGTGTTCAATTTTGTATAAAAAATATCCAATTAGTAGTCCATGTGCTATAAATTATAGTGCAAAAGTACAGGATTTTTCCAAAATCCATAACACATGGATTTCTAAGCTAGTGATTCAAAAGTTTGATATTTTGTAGCTTTAGAAGCCAAGCCAAAGTTACTATGTAAACTATCATAATTCTTTAGTATTTAATTAAGGTTTTTAATTGTTTGTAGGTAGCGAGATTACGATTCAATGGTTGAGATCGATCAAGATGTGAATTGATGATCAAGATCAAGCAAAGGTTGAAGATCATTGCAAGGTAAGAAAATGTGTTCAAGGAAAAAATTTGGAAGAATCAAAGCTTATTAGAATGGGCCCATGCAAAATCAATCAATTCCATCACTTTTGTATGAAGTAAAGCCATGAAAACCACCTAAGCCATCAAATTCCTACCATATGGAGTTACACAATTGGAAGAGAAATTCAATCAATTAACCATGCTAAAGTTGTGTTTTTCAAGAGGATAATTAGGAGGAAGATATGTGTGCAAAGGTGGACCAATGAAGGAAGAGTCCTTAATCTTTTAAACTTTCTTTTTCTCTCTCCATCTTTCCCTCTCTTTCCTCCCTCCTTACTCTCTCTCCATGCCAAAATCCTTATAAAGTGGCACCTCCCCCTAGATGTACACCTTCTAATTCCATCTCTTTCTACCTTGCCACCTCATCTTCTTTACACTTTCCACTCACCTTCCTAGTTTTCCACTTTCCTAACACCTTACTAGAGTTCTACTTCCAATTCCCTTCTTAAGTTACCTATCCTATCTTATCTCTATACCAAATCTTATCTCTTTCCTATTTTCCAAGGGATAGAATTCTACAAAATTTTACCCTTTTAGAAAATATGGAACATCATATAAAAGAGACGAGGTCTTCCACATTTTTTCTATAAGGAATTCCATGCTCCACTTGTGGGCTGGTCTTCCACGCCAACCCCCATCTCCCTTCCATTTCCTCCACATCTCCATCCTTGGCCAAACTCCTTAGGGTTGTGATGCCCCTATTTGGTGAAGCCTCCATGCTTCATTCCTTTCTAACCATTGCATTTTTCTCTCCAAGTTTAGGTTGGTTTTCATGCTTCTTTTCATCACTTGTTTCATGCTTTGATTCCTTGTTTATGTGCTTCTTTCCTTGCTTTTTTACCTCTAATTCTAAGATTTATATACTTGCATCCAAGGGCCACTAATATCTTGTAGTGACAGCTAAGAGAGAGTAGTCCTTGGATCAAGCTAATTGTTCCTTGAATCTCTTAACTTCCTTGCCTTTCCATTGCTTTCCTCTCATCTTTCCTCTCTCTTTTCCTTTGGTTCTATTTGGGTTCACATGCATACATCTTTGGTGATTGGATTTTTTGAATCAATACCTTGTAATTTTATGCCATGAACAATGCACACTTTACTTGTTATGATTCCTACATTCATGCGCATCCTTTTTGTGCAATTTTCATGTTTAATTCCCATGCAAAGTAGTCCATTGAATCCCATGTTTCTTTCTTAGTTTCCATGTACTTGCACTTTGCACTAAGTTGTCTTTCTTGACAAGTTATATGCACACCAATATTGATCTTTATTCATTTAGTTTTGCATGTTTTAGATTAAGGTAGTTCACGTATAGATTTCTGTAATTGTTGTTTAAGGTTATTATATCTTGAGATTAGCTTTATGTAGTTTCTAAGTCTAAATTTTAGAGAGTTACTATTTTCAAAAGTTACTAGGTTCGCTTTTAGGAAAGTTTTGTTTTAAAAAGTTTCTTTAGTTTCTAATTTTAAGCATGTTGTTTAAATTCCTAGTTTAGATCAAATCCAATCTTTCTTGGCTAGGTTAAGTTGTTTAAATAAATTCCAATCAATATAAAATTTTGTGAGATTCCTTATGGGATCTACCTCACTTGCGAGTAATATTAAAGCTACACCAATTGCATTAGATTGAACCTATTTAACAAAGGTTAATTTGTTAGATAGCATATAAGTAGGCATTAGGTTCCTTTCCTTGTATTGAATTACACATTTATTGATTTAAGGTGGTTGTAAACATTGATAGTAAGGGCCCCACAGGAACGGTCTCAAGATAAGGACTGGATTTCATCATGAGATCCTTGGCCCACCTAGGTAATCAAATCAATTCCCTGTATGTTAGCTAGCCCAGCCCTTAAACCTTAATTTAAAATCAAGTAGGAAGAGCCTTAGGATTTCTAGCTGGTAGGACCCTTTGTCAAGGAGGAGATCTATTATCATTCTAATGGCTCTTGATCATTGTGGTTATAGTGAGTATACAAAATCCAAGTGATTTTCTCATGCTTATTGTCGATAGTTGTTGATGTCTAAATGCCTTCTTCCATGAGAATTGTATTAAACATTTTTAGCAAGACCTAACTGGTAAGTAATAGCCAAGCCTAGATAAAAGGAGGAGCTATCTAGATCTAGGTCTAAAAGCTATGACCCTATAGATTAACAAAAATATCAAAACAGCTCAATAGTGAACCATTAGGATTGATTGTGCATCATGTAGAGTTAGGTTGTATCAATTAGATAGGTTTTCATCATAGTGCATGGAATGTCGTCGATCTAAAAGTTAGTACCAATTCTTAGATTGGACGAACCCATAGGCAAGGGATAAGAAATAAAATTCCTAACCCTATGGCAGACCCAACAGCAATAGTTGAGTACAAAGCCATTAGAGATTTCTAAGCACCACTCCAGTTATATACCCCATCATGCATCACCTTACCAACCACCAATGAAGACAACTTTGAACTAAATTTTGGAGTCATACAGTTGCTCCCAATATTTTATGGTCGAGAGAGAGAGAGAGAGGACCCATACTGACATATCAAGGAATTCCTTGACATCTGTGCTACATTTTGATTCTAAAATGTTTCAAATGTTTTCATTAAGCTAATTATAAATGTATGATTTTGTATAAAAAGTACCCAATTAGCAATACATGTTTTATAAATTATAGTGTTAATTCTAGCATTTTTCTAAAATTTTATAACATATGCATTTGTAACTAAATAATTCATAAGTTTGATAATTTGCAAGTTCGTGTGCTAATCCAGAGTATGTGAATGCTTGTAATTTTTTGGTATTTAATCAGGGTTCTTCATCTTTTGTAGGTGTTGAAAAGGTAATACAAAGGTTGAGATGGATCAAGATGAGAATTAAAGATCAAGATCAAGAGATTGAGTCAAAGGTTAAAATGGCACCATTTTAAAGTTTGATCAAGGTTCAAGACTAGCTTAGGGCAAGAAAAAGGGAACAATGGGAAGCATAAAAGGTGAATCAAATGTTCCATGCCAAAAAAGCCATGCATTTCCATTATTTGCATGAGAATTGGAGCCATTCATGAGGTTTCCTAGTCCAACTAGGAAACCTAATGAGGCCAAGCCACTCAAGCAATGGAGCCACTTAAACCACCAAGGAATGAGCCATCAAACCATAGATGAATGCCACATGGACCCACACAATTGGAGCACCAATTCAATCAACTTTTCTATGTTCAAAGAGTGATTTTCAAGGGATTTTAAGAGATATCTATAAAAGGTAAGATGATCATGCATTGGTAGACACATCAAGAGAGAAAACCCAACTTTCTTAATCCATTTCCTAAATTTTTCCACCAAATAAGGGAGGCAGCCCTAAAAAAATGTACCTCCCCTTGATGGAATGTGTATTTATGTGGTTTCCTGAGTGGAAACCCTAGATATTATGTCGAATTAAAACCCTTCAAATGCTAGGTTTTACTTAGAATTTTCCACCACCTCTTATTCTCCATTTTCCTCTATCTTCCCACTTTCCAATTACACCTAAGTAGAGGGGATATAAATCCATGCCGCTTTCCTAATAAGGTGGCACCCCCCGGTTCCTAAATCAACCACCAACCAACCATTCACTCTCTTACCTCTCTTTCTTACATCATCTTCCACCTAATATTTTCCATTTAAAACCCTAGATCTAGATCTCCTTTCATCCTTGATTCAATTATTCCTAAGTTAGAAACCTAGCCATCTATATATCCCCTATGGTTCTCAAGATTTTTTTCAGGTAGAGGTTCGGTGGGACAACCTTGAATGCTAGCTTTCTTTTGGTGATTCCTTATAGCTTGGCCTTTGAGGATTCTTTGGTGCTTTTCTTCCTTTTGTATTTCTAGATATTTCTCTCATTAATTGCTCTCCAATTTAGGTTAATAGTTTTCTTTCTTTGCATTAGTTTCATTGTCTTAATTTGCACTTGTTTTGTTCTTGAATTCCATATGCATAGTTACAGCCATTAAGTCCTTTGCCTTTGCTTATTCAATTAATATCTAAGTTAACTCTTCTCTAGTAGTGACAGACAACATCTAAGTTAAGTTGCTTGGTTTCATTCATTCTAATTTTGATGTAGTTTCTTTTAGTTGAATGCATGTTAGTTAGATAAGTTTTCATTTCATTGTTTAGCTTTGTTTTTATGAAGTTTCCTTTAGTCATAGTTTCTAATTTCATGCATATTTCCATTCTTGTTAACTATAAATTCCTAGTTTAATCATCAACTCTCTCTCTCTCTCTCTCTCTCTCTCTCTCTCTCTCTCTCTCTCTCTCTCTCTCTCTGACTAAAGCTAAGTGATTTAGATAAGATCAAATCTATCGACAATCCCTCATGGGATTGACTTCTCTCCCATGCAACGCTACTTTGATTCATTCTCTTGTGACTAATTTTAAAGATGCACCAAGTTTTTAGTGCAGTAGCTGGGGAATCAAAATGGATTTGTGGTTGGATCTTTATTTAAATTGTTTATATTTAGTTGTAAACTTAGGTTACATTAGATTAGGACTTTTGCATTACATTAGCATATCTTGCTAATTCCTCATAAATTTATCTATCTTACTTGTTTTGGGCAAGTGGAATTTGCCAATGGAGCAGTGGCAAACCTGCGGACCAAAGCTTCAACAAATTTGATTGCTTTCTTAGATTAGGCTTTTTCCTTTTGAATGAACTTGTACGAAGGCCACATTATAACTTGCAATTTCTTTATTCAATTTCAAAAGGGTTGTATTAATACAAGATTAGTGTGGGGAATGGAGGCCTGCACTTGTTTTTCATCAAAAACTCCATTGTAAGCCTTCTTCACTCTTTTCTACTTTTCTAGTATAGTTACATTTAAACTAACTTGAATATTTGTTCATAGTTTAATTTATATAGTGTAGGGTCCTTCATTTAAATTGCACCTATCTAACCCTTGGTTGGAGAGCATATAGGTTGTATTAGTTTATATTTTCTTATACTTCCATTGCACTTTTACTACTTTATGATAAATGGAATATAATGCTAGTAAGGGTAGTATAAGAACCCTCATAAGATAAGGACTGAATTTCATCACCAAACCCTTAGCCCACCTAGGTAATAAAATTGATCCTTATATGCATATGATCCTAGCCATTAATCTTAATCTAAAATCAAGTAGCAAGAGACCTAGGGTTTTGAGCTCATAGGACCCTGTTTGAAAGAGGTAATTTATTATCACTTTAGTGGCTCTTGAACTTTGTAGTTATAGTGGGCATCTAAAATCTAAGTGATTTTCCCATGCCTTTTGTCGAAAAATGTTGAGGTCTAAATACCTCTTTCCATGAGAATTGTATCAACTACCTTGGGCATGACTTGATTGGTAAGCAATAGTCAAGTTTGGAATAAAGGAGGAGTGATCTAGCTTTAGGTTTAAAAACTACAACCTCACAAATTAACACAGATCATCAAATCATCTTTGCTAGCATTAGGGATTGAGAAACCAAGTTCCTAACCCCATGGCTAAACCACCACTAGAAGTTGAGAAAAATGCTATTAGAGATTTGTTGCTTTATATGCTTGATGTAATTCGAGTTCTATGTGCTTATAATCTAAACATTTCTCCCTTCAATCTTTATGCTTTGTTTCCAAACCATCAAAACATCTTAATTGCTTGAATCCTTTAGAACCCATTTAGCTTTTAAGGTTATCTATTAAGTGCACAGATTAGGTTGCAAGTTAGTTTGCATTTAAAGCATCAAATATGGCCATTTTTCAACCTAGGCACCACGCGCACAATCCATGGATCAAGTGCATGGTATTAGGGTGATTTTCCTTATGAATCTCGCTTAGTTTATTTGGTTAATCTTAGTTTAGTAGTATTTAAATCATTATTTACATCTTAGAAAGTTTTGGAAATTTGCCTAATTGAGGTTTGGAAAGCTCCATCTTTAGAATGTTTTTTAGAATTAGGAGTTATTAAATTTAGAAAGTTTCCTTAATTGTAGTTTCCATTTACATACATGTTTCTAAATTCTTTTTAAATATTATTAGATTTCATTGGTTACTTCTTTTGCATTTTAGTTGTGTTCTAAAAGTTTTCTAAATTGGTTTTAGAAATTTCTATTTTTAAAAATATTCTAATTCTAATTTAGGAAAGTGTCATTTTTAGTAGTTTTCTCAAGTTAAGTTGCTTACTTTTATTCATTCTAATTTTTCTATAGTTTTTTATAGTCAAATGCATATTAGTTAGGTAAGTTTCTATTTTCATTATTTATCTTTTGTTTTGTGCAAGTTTCCTTTAGTCACTGTTTCTAGTTTCATGCATATTTCCATTCTTCTTAACATTAAATTTCTAGTTTAATCATCAACTTCCTATTTGGACAAAGTTAAGTGATTAAAACGAGATCCAATCTATTGATAGTCTATGAGATTCCTCATGGGATCGACCTCTCTCGTTGCCAATACTACTTTGATTCATGTGCTTGCAAGTAATTTTAAAGCTATAACAGTATGGTAGAGAGAGAGAGAGAGAGAGAGAGAGAGAGAGGACCGATACCTACATATCAAGGAATACCTTGATATTTGTGCCACATTCAAATTCCAAAACATTTTGGATAATTCTATTAGGCTTAGGTTGTTCCCCTTCTTATTAAAAAATGAAGCCAAATCATGGCTGAATTCTTTAGAGGTTGATGCCATTGGCACATGGGACCAGTTGTCTAAGAAATTTCTGAACAAATTCTTCCCTGTCCATAAGACTAATGCCTTCATAGTGACATTATCAATTTGTAGCAAAAATATGATGAGTAATATTATAAATGCTAGGAGAAATAGAATGAATTGCTACAGAAGCACCCTCATCATGGATTTGGAAAATGGCAGCAGGTTTAGTATTTTTATGAGGCTTTAACACTCCAAAATAGATAGATGGTAGATGCAACTGGGGGAGTTGTCTTCATATTGATAAATGAAACAAAGGCCTGGGAAATTTTCCAAACTTTAGTTGACAATTCCCAACAATGAGACTATTCTAATAGGAGTGAGAAATACCCAACTTCAAAAGAATGGAGACTGCTACAAAGTAGGAGTGACCTCAGATATGTCATATAAGCTCAACTCCTTGGATAGAAGAATGGACAAGCTGGAAAATATGTTCTGAACAATGACTATCAAACTTGATGCCTTCATGGATGCCCAAGAGACTCCATAGGAGGTATGTTTTATTTGTTCAAGCTTGGGCCATTTAACCACAACTTGTCAGTCAAAACTAGTGTACCCTAAAAATATTATGGAGGAAGTGAATGCATATTGCAACCCTAGCGATAATCCTTATTCTAAGACCTACAATTCAGCATGGGCTAGGCATCCAAAATTTTCATGGTCTAAGAATAATACCCAAGGAGGTCCACTAGGTGTTCCCCATCCTCAACCCTTTCCTTGTGCTCAGGTCCCAATGCAACCAAATCCGTAAGTAGTTTCCACAACATCCCTAGAGGAAACTCTAAATCTATTCATGTAGAATTCTATACAATTCTAGAATGATACTAAGAAAACCCTACATGCTAACTCTCAAAACATTACAAATTTGAAATATACAATGGGTCAATTGTCTGCTTACTAAAGTGGAAGGGAGAAACAAAAGTTTCTTAGTCAGCTAACTCCAAATCCCAAGGGTCAGTTAGAAATAGAGTCTAGTTCTCATAATAATAGGCCCCATGAACAACAAAGTCCATTATGACCCGTAGGATTGACCATAAGGTTGATAACAAAGTAGGGAAAATAGAGGAAAAGACTAAATAAAACATAAAGGAGAATGAATTAGCTAAAACTCAGGAGAAAAAGAAAAGAAAGAAATCTCCTATTCCATTTGAGTATATAATGGAGGCACATTACGTGCCTAAAGCCCCATTCCCACAATTACTCAAAAAGGATAAGAAAGGAACAAATTTCAATGAGATAATAGAAGTATTTAAACATGTGCAAATTAATATCCCATTACTTAATCCTATTAATGGCATTCCTACTTATGGCAAGTTTTTAAAGAGCTTTGCACAACAAAGGGAAAGCTTAATGTGCAAAAGAAAGCCTTCATCCCTGAGCAGATGAGCTCTTTAATACAACACGACCCCTCCTAAGTTTATAGACCCAGGGTGTCCTACCATTTCTTGTGTCATTGAAAATCATGTCATAGATAGGGCACTACTTGATCTAGGGCCAAGTGTAAACTTATTTCCTTATTCTGTCTATGAGCAATTAGGACTTGGTAATCTTAAACCAACCACTACCCCATTATAGTTAATAGATAGAATAGTTAAGATTCCAGTAGTATGGTTGAAGATGTTCTAAAATAGGTGGACTAGTTTTACTTTCTTATAGATTTTATTGTCCCAGATACCCAACCTGTGTCAAACACCAGTAGTCAAATCTCGATAATTCTTGGATGTCCATTTTTGGCCACATCCAACACCATCATGAGCTGTAAAAATAGTGTGATGAATTAATGTTTGAACAATGTCAAACTCAAGATCAATGTTTTTAATTCCAATCATCAATATCTAGACCTAGATGATTCATGTGTGGTAAATTTAATTAAAGGTCTACTTCAAGATTCTAATACACCATCATCTATCTTAGATCCACTAGGGGCATGTCTAACACATTTTAACTATGAATTTGATATAGATAAGTCCATTGAAGAGGTTAATAATGTTTTAAATGATGCATTGATAATGGATAGTTCAAAATGGGGCCCTCATGGGGAATGACTTCCTCCATCCAAATATGTCCTAGAGCCATATGTAAATAAAACACCCACTTGGTCCTTAAATCATTACCTAAAAATCTAAAGTACTACCTAGGACTAGATAAGGAACAAGAAGGTAAACTTCTTGATGTTCTTAGAGAACATAAGACTGCTCTATGGTGGACCATAGCGGATATTAAGGTAATTAGTTTTACTGTGTGCATGTATACAATACACCTAGAAGAAAATTCTAAACCATCTAGGGATACACAGAGGAGATGAAGCCCCAACGTGAAGGAGGTATGAAGTTCTTAAGCTCTTAGATGTCAAAGTCATCTACCCCACATCTAACAGTACTTGGGTCAACCCAGCTCAAGTTATACATAAGAAGTCCGGAGTCATGGTAATTAGAAATAAGGAGAATGAGTTAATCCCCATTCACATGAGCACCACATGGAGAGTTTGTGTTGATTAACAAAAATTGAACTCAATTAAGAGAAAAGGCCACTTTCCTCCACCATTCATAGACCAAATGTTAGAAAGGTAAGTCGAATGTTAGTACTATTACTTTCTTGATGGTTATTTGGCTATAACCAAATCCCTATAACACCTGAGCATTAGGAGAAGACCACCTTCACCTGCCATTTTAGAACCTTTACCTATCATCGTATTTCTTTTGGACTTTGCAATGGTCCAACTACTTTTCAAACGTGTATGTTGAGCATATTTTCAAATATGGTAGAGAGATTTTTAGAGGTGTTTATGGATGATTTCTTAGTGTTTAGTTCTTCTTTTGATGAATGCTTACACCATCTAAAACTTCTTCTTACTAGGTGTCCGGAAAAGAATTTAGCATTAAATTGAGGAAAATGCCATTTTGTGGTTCAAAATGGCATTGTTTTAGGCCACATTATTTCATACAATTATATTGAAGTGGATAAAGCCAAAGTGGACTTAATATCTAATCTTCCTCCACCAAAGATGGTGAAGGAAATCTACTCATTTTTAAGCCATGCTGGTTTTTATAAAAGATTCATCAAGGACTTTATTAAAATAGTCAAGCCCCAATATAATTTACTTACAAAGGAGGCCACTTTTGACTTTGATGATGACTACATAAGAGCATTTGAGCACCTAATGACTGAGTTAATGTCTGCACATGTTATTTGACTGCCAAACTAGAATGCACCATTTAAAATAATATGTGACACTTCAGACTATGCTATCAGGGCTGTATTGGGAAAGCAAATTGATAAGCTTCCCCACATCATATATTATGCTAGAAAGATACTCAACGATGCCCAACTCAATTATTCAACTACAGAAAAAGAGTTGCTGGAGATAAATTTAGATCTTACTTGCAATGATCTAAAGTCATAGTATACTCAAATCAAGCAACATTAAAGTATCTTCTTTCAAAGAAAGAAGCAAAACCTAGGCTAATCCGATGGATACTATTGCTACAAGTTTGATTTAGAAATTTAGGACAAGAAAGGTTCAATTAATGCTATAGCTGGTGACTTATCCAAGCTGATTGTGGAGTCTACTAGTGTGAAGGTTCCTATAATAGAGACATTTCCTGATGAACAATTAGTACACATTTCCTAATTGCCTTGGTATTCTAACATAGTTAATTATCTTGTTACGGGTCAAATGCCTACTCACTGGTCTAAACAATATAGGCAAAGGTTTATTACTAAGATTAAACACTTTACTAGGAATGATCCATACTTGTGTAAGTACTGTCTTGATTAGATCAATAGGAGATGTAAACCAAATAATGAACATCATAAAAGTATTTTCTTTTGTCACGGTCATGCATGCAAGGGCCATTTTAACACTGGAAAGATAGCTACAAAGATTTTACAATGTGGTTTTTATTAGCCCACCATTTTCAAGGATTCACATGCTTACTACTTAGCATGTGATAGATGTCAACAAAAAGGGAGTGTAGGTAAAAGGAATATGATGCCCTTAAAATTCATTTAAATAATTGAGCCTTTTGATGTTTGGGGCATTGATTTTGTGGTACCTTCTTTTAACCCTTTTGGTTATTTGTACATCCTTGTGGGGGTGGATTATATGTCAAAATGGGTAGATGATAATCTTTGTAAAACTAATGACCATAAGGTTGTGGTCAAGTTCTTAAAAGAAAATATATTTTCATGCTTTAGTACTATAACAACCCCAAATTTTATGAATATAATTGAATTATTAAAAATTAAAAGTTAAAATTTTAAAAGTGGATCTGGACCTTTCAGTTCCAAGAAAATTCATTTTTAAAAAATAAAATCAAGACTTAAAACTTGGATATTTGTAATGTACTCGAAAAATCGATCAGAATGACTGTGAGTACATCAAATTCTAAGTTTGGATGAAACATCCTTATTTTTCTCCATTTGTATGAATAAAAGGGTAAAATGGTAATTTTACTCATAACTGAGACCTAAGACATCAAAATTTGGAATGTACTTGGAAATATAAGTCCAACGCCACTAAGTACACTCAATTCTGAGTCCGGGAGAATAAAATGATTTTTTCTCCATAAAAGGGCAAAATGGTTGTTTCACACCTCTGTGGGGCCCACAAGGGACCCACAAAGCAATCCAATGGAAAAAAAACATGTCATCATGAGTCAAACCACTACCAGCTGCTAGTAGAGAAGGAGGTTGTAGTGGGAATCCAATGACAATTTAATAATAAAAAGAAATCAAACATGATAATTACAAGTAATCATGCAAAATTCAAAAATCTCTATAAATAGCTCATAAAATTCCCAAAAAATTTTCTAATGTTCTTCACCAGGTCTCTAGAATGCCTCAAAATCTCAGCTCCAAAATCCTCCCCTATCTCCGCCAATTCTGCTTTCTTTCTCTCTTTCTCTCTTATTCTTTGTGGGCGTGTCCCCATACACACCCAGGCAAACGACCCCATGTTTGCATCGGGAGTGTCCAGGGACACGTCATCCCCGATGAACTAGGGTTTTCACCTAGGAAACCTTAATCCAATTAGCAATGGATTTCTACTTGTTAAAATAAAATCTCCACCATTGGGCTTGGTCGGACAGGGGTGATCTACAAAAGCCCTTTGGTTTCATGATGATCCACCTCATGGATCGTCGGGAAATCCCAAACGAAGAAAACTCATTGATGTATCACCATCTCTGGCAATTAATTCAAGAGATTTTGGCCAATTTGGCTGGTGAAAAGTGATCTTAAACCAATGGATCTCTTCAGAGACATGAGATCTATGTTTCCCCTATGGTCCCCCACCTTCTCCAGCAATGGCAATGCCAACGGCGAATTTTATAACTGTATGTGTTTTTCATGTCTATGGTTTATTTTTGGGTTTCTTCTCCTTCTCCAGTGTGATTTCTTCTTCTCCGGTGATCTTCTCTTCACCAAACCAGCACAAGTAGGTGGATCCTTCACTCCCCTTTCAATTTTGGTATCCCCTGGGTGACCTCGGGCCTTTCGATGATCTCCCGGCCGTTGATCCATCGGGAGCAATAGATCTAGAAATTGGGTAGAGATCCCTACCATGGACAGCTCAGATTGAAATTCTAAGCCATTGGATGGATTCCTGGGGCCCAAAAACCCCAGGAGATGAAATATGGGCCATTGACTGTCAAGAATGAAGGAGATCCGGCGATGGGTGATCTGAAGGTCTAGATTTGGACAGGCTTGCCCATAGCCAGTCACCTTTGTCAGACCACCTGTAATAGGTGGTAACATGCGCAGTCCACTGGTCACCCCTGCACTTGTAAGCCCAGATTAGATTTGGGCCATCCAAGTTTTGAACTGAAAGCTCATTTCTGCAATTAAGAGCTCAATTTAGCTCTGATTTTAGACCTAAAAGTGTCTATAGATTCCTTGTCACTTGTAGAAGTTACTAAACTCATAAGATTTGTGTTTTTAATAGTATTTATTTGTGATAATTAGTAAAATTGTGCCAATTGTATTGGATCATGATCAAGATGACTTTAAAATAGAAATCTGAACTGATAGATGGGTTCAGGAGGTCTAAACAACCTAAGGATCGTGATCACAATAAAATTTATATATCTCCAGATCAAGAAATTAAACAAAAATAGTAAGATCAAATATCAGCCCTTGAAATAGACTGAAATCTTAAAATCCAAATTCTGATCTCAATTTCACTCCAAATTGAGATAAAAAAGTTGGGTTGGATTCCTCTTGATGAGGATAACCCACTAAAACAACAAAATCATAAATTTAATTCATGAAATTTTTTGTATTTAAGTAGATAAAGGTACTAACATCCTTGATTTACAAGATATGGGGTGATCAGACCATTCAAATCATTTTGGATGATGATCTAATAATATACTAACTTAAATAAATGGGTTAGATGTAATAGCCTTAAAAGTAGTAAAATCTATAAAAAAATGAATGGAAATCTCCTTGCTTAATTAGATCAAGGAGAATTGGATAGTATGGATGTATTTGAATGATGATATGAAGTTAATATCATATGGATTGATGGACTTAATGATGATGATTTGGGATAGATTAAGATCTATGCTCTTAAATCGAATAAAATGACTTAAGATCTTCTTGATCAGTTGGATCAAGAAGGATCAGATCATTTGATGAGATGCATCAATGATCTAATGATGAAATCACATTAAGAAGATGTATTAGATCTAAAGGAAAATGAAAAGATCAAGATCTAAAACCTAAAAGGGATAGAAATCAACTATGACTGTTGAATCATGATGAATAGTTATGGCATGTTAGATTTTCATTTGAATTATTGGATTTTATTATAATTGTCTTTTATTACTTAGTATATTTAATTGTAGATTTATTTACTTATTTATTTATGCTTTAATGTTCTATTATGAAAATTACATTGAAAATATAATTAAATGAAAAATAGAGTTGAAGGACATTTACATGGAATGAATGACATGGGCTTAATTATAGTAAGGGCTATAGTTAGGAGGATAACATAAGTAATATCATTTCCTTTGCCATAATTAGGAGAATAATAAAACTCCATGAATGACATTTTAAATGTTCATGGACTTAATTAAAATTAATTAGAAAGAGTACTTAGGGTTAAAATGCTCATAGGAACCTTATGAAAGGTTGAGCTAAGGACACACTAGTGAATGCTAAACATGGTGGTTAAGGGGGGTTTCTAATAGAGCCTCGCTCTTCCCCAACCTTCTATTGACGTTTATGAGGTATAAACACCTCCTTACATGAGGATTGAAGTAACCATTTTGTGTTCAGCCATTCAACTAGTAAGCCTTCGTCAATTAGAAATAAGAGGAGCAATCTAGACTTAGGATGAAATAAGCTATCTTCAACTAGTAAAACATTAACTGGTTGAATAATAATAATAAGAGCATAAAAGGTTAGTAAAATATCTAATCTTAATAAAAATGGTAAGTAAGATAATCAAGATCAAACAAAATCCATTGGATCTTGAATGATTAAGAACAATAAGAATAATAACATTTTATGATACTTAGTTTGCATGTTTATTAGTATGTATGTTATAAATCAAATCTAGACCATTAAATTAGATAATCCAAACCCCTGATCAAATATGATTCAAGGAAAATAACCATGATCATCCTCTTTAGGGATATTCAAATAACTGAACTTAGATCAAAGAAGAACAAGATGATAGAAGATCTAGGCCCTTGATCTTTATGAACAAGAATAAATTGTTGATTAAAGGATCTATGAAAGATCAAGACCAAAGAGATGGATACACAAAGACTTAGAAAATACTTGGATCTAAAAGGTTAGAAGATCATTCGAACCATCAAATATATTGATCAGTAGGATAAAATACTATCTAAAGAAGATAGATTATATGGATGATAAGAACACAAGATAGATCTAGATCCTTTATATCAAAGGACAAGATTAGATAAGGAATATAAATAGGAGATTATCCAAAATTGTACAAATAATGGCAGTATGTATGTATTTACAGATGACATATGTCAATCATGGAGGATCTGATGGACCACTACATGAAGGTAGGTGGAACTTTAAGAATATAAGACTTATGGTCTTTGGAATTGTTGTTATTCATAGACATCATAATGCTTAAGGATGATAATATGTTTAGTTACATTTGAATCATAATTTGTGCATATGAGATAGAAATAACTGTTGAAATTAGATGGAATACATAATAAATACCTCGGTATCATTTATGATTATCCCTAAACTTAGATAAGAACATAATAATAATGGATATCATTTGTATCAAATGAGTATCCAAACACTTAATAACATTTGGTATACGAATACCAAATTAAAGGAAATGGGGATCATTTACAATAAATGATTGATCCCTAAACTTATAAGAATATGGGTATCATTCATTGTAAATGAGGATCCCTAAATCTAAAAATAAAATCATATCCTTAGTATGAGGATATTAAATACAAGAATGATAATATAAACAGACATATCATATGAGATATACAAGAAGTATTTTAGATACAAGCATGGAAGCTTGTGGTTTTGTTTTAAATAGGCAGAAGGCTGGGGATGCTATGCTAGAGAAGTTATGTGGGTTTGGCCACCCCCTTTCTGAAATTTGATGATATTATGATACCTTGCCCATGTAATAACCCCAATTTTTGTAAATTGATTGAGAAAAATCAATAAAGTTTGAGTTTTAGATATTTTGAGCTGAAATATTAGGGTTATTTAAAATATACTTTTTATAAAAGTGTAATCAAATAATAAGATATGTAAAATTGAAATTAAACTTAGCAAACCCTTCAAAATGACTGTAAGCACCACAAATTTTGAATTCGGATGAGAAATCCTTAAGTTTTTCATTTTTTTGGACAAAAGGGGTAAAATAGTAATTTTACCCAAAAATCAAAATATTCCAAAAAAAAATCAAAATATGAAACATCAAAATTTAAAATGTACTGAGAAATACAAATCCAACGCCACTAAGTACACTCAAATCTGAGATCATGGGAATAAAACCCAAAGTTTTATGCATAAAGGGCAAAACGGACTTTTTACACCATGTGGGGCCCACATGGGGACCACCACGTCCCCAACAACCAATTTGATCAGCAGCCCATGTGAAACATGGGTCAACAAAGATCAGCTAGTCATGGGGAAGAAAAGTTAGGCATGGGAGCATTGAAGACTTTCATGTCATTTTATATTAAAAAAATAGCATATTATAATCATGGAAAAAGACCCAAAATGCCTATAAATACAACCCCAAAAATCTTCCAAAAATTCTCATAAAATCCCCACGAAATTATCTTCAATCTCCTTGAAAAATTAGATCTAGAATCCCTCTCCAAAACCCCAAAATTTCCAAAAGTTAGATCTCTTTCCAACTTGTTTTTCTTTTTAGATTAGAACAAGAGACCTAAATTCAATTAGGCACTCTGTTCTAGATCTAATTTGATCAATTCCAAAACATCCCAACACATCTATTCTATAAAACCCCTAAATAAATTTCAAGATCCAACGGTTCAAACAACGGTATTTGCAAGAAAGGTGGATTTTAGGCTATATCTTCATCAACAAGGTATTTTTTTAAATTGGGCATATAAATGAGGTTTTCTCTCCAATCAAGTAAGTGTAAATCCTTTTCATATATTTATAGTATTTTTTTATGTAATTTTTATTTTACTGTAATTAATTTTGGTAATAAAAAGGTAAAAATAAAGTAAACAACAGAACCCTTAATTCATGATGATGGAGTGCGCAGATGAGAAATCTGACTCCACCAATCAATCCAGAATGGTCCAAAACCTCTAGGGTAGAATTTTTAGGAAGATCTGAGCAGTTTTGGACCCTCAATTGAGAGAGATTAATTCTGGTGGGCCTAGATCAAATCTGGACCCTAGGAACGGCTAAAAACTTCAATTTAAGATTGTGGAGTCATATGAACTCCAAATTGAGATCAGAAAGAAGCTATGGAAAGCTTGTAATTTCTAGTTTCTAATGAAGTCATAATATTTCTAAAATTTATTTCTGTATTTTGGAAATAAGTGTCCAATTTCTAAGATCATCAAGATTTGAGGTGATCAGATCTTGGAAATTTATTTTAGTGATGATATAATAATGTAATAAAGTAACATCTATGGTTAATTTTGACAGATCTTGGATAAAATAGGGGATCTACCCTTTATGGTAGAAAAACCCTAAAATAAAAAAAAAAAATACAAAGGGACCCACTTGATCAATGAGATCAAGTATGATCAGATCCTTGGGATGGATTAAAGGGATGATATTATGATGAAATCCAGTTAGATCATGGAGGAAATGTGACAAAATCAAGTGGATATGATTTTTGGATCTTAATGGATTAAAAGCCCTAAAGGTAATTAAAACCCTTAATCTAAAGGAAAACACCTAAGATCTAATAGTTGGATCATATTTAAAGGTTTATAATAATCTTAATAAAATTATTTTAATTGTCTTTTATTGGATATAGAAGTGTAAATGTGATTTATGTTCTAAGTTAGAAAGCATGATAGTGTAATCTTTAAATTTTAGTATGATATGCCCTAAATGAGTAATTTGTTAGTAGATTTGATTATCTTAGGATCATGTTAGTGCAAATTAGGATTTAAACATGATTTTATTATAATAGAAGATGTGTTTCATAACTTAGGATCATGTTAGTTTTATTTCACTAGCTTAAGTTACATTCATAGGAAGAATGTTAGTATATAGTTGTTAAACTTATATTTGATTTATGCTTTCAAGTTGATGATTTACTTATTGTCAAATTTTATTCAATTGTTAAGATACAAGGAGCATAAATCACCAAAAATGTAAACTAATGAAATATAGAAATTCATGGACAACTAAGATGAATGAATGATTTTGACTTAATAAGGGCTATAGTTAGTAGGACAATATAAGGAATGATTTATCATTTCCTTGGCCCAAAGTAGGAAAATAATGAACATCCATGGATGACATCGTGCATATCCAAGGAAATTAATTAAAATCAATTAGAGAAGGGACTTAAGGTAAAGAGCTCATAGGAACCTTGTCAAAGGTTGAGCTAGTACCACTCCAGTGGACTCTGAACATTGTGATTATAGGAGGTATACAAGAGCCAAGTGCTTTTCCCTCACCTCCCATTGATGTAAGAGAGGTCTAAATGCCTCCTTACATGAGGGTTGATTAACCACTTTTTGAGCAGACTTTAACTGGTAAGTACTGGTCATCCTGAAATAAGGAGGAGTTGTCTAGTGATAGGAAGAAATAAATTATCTTCAACCCAGTAAGACACTAACTAGTTGAATAATAATAATAAGAGCATAAAAGGTTAGTAAATTACATAACCCTAATAAAAACAGTAAGTAAGATAAGGACGATCAAATAAGATCCATTAGATCTTGGATGATCAAGAACAATAAGAATAAGAACACTATATTGTACTTAGTATGTATGTTTAGTAGTATACTTGTTATAGTTCATTAGATTAGATAATCCAAACCCTTGATCAAAGGTGATTCAAGGAAGAAAACCAAGATCATCCTCCATAGGGATGATCCAAGAACTGAACTTAGATAAAAAAAGAACTAGATGATAGAAGATCTAGGACCTTGATCTCTATCAACATGTGTAGATTGTCAATCAAAGGATCTATGAAAGATCAAGATCAAGGAGATGAACATACAAAGACTTAGAGATAGAAAAATACTTAGATATGAATGGTCTAAAGATCATTCTAAACATCAGATCTAGTGATCAATAGGATTGTTCATAATTTATATAATGACAATATGTATGGATGTACAGATTACATACATCAGTCAAGATCATGGAAGATTGGGGAAAAGAGATCAATCCTTAAAGGTAGGAGGATTTGATGAATGCATTTACATGAGATATTCATGATTGTACTCATGATCTTATGTTGACAAGAGTAATGATAATATTTGTAGTAAATCTCTTGAAAACCTTATGATCCAACCAAACACCTATAAGATGGTTAAGGACTAAACTATAAGTGAATAGGGAACCAGAAAATATTTCAACCCTAAGTAAACAGACATATGGTCTGATATATATGAAATCTATTTTACATACAAGCTTGGAGGCTTGTGAGTTTGTTTTAATAGGCATGAGCCTAGGGGATGCTATTGCTAGAGGAGTTATGAGGGTTTGGCCACCCGCTCCTTGAAATTTGATGATATGATGATACCTTGCACAATGAGAGGCTAAAAGTCGGGTGGCGGCAATTATGGGAAGGCCACCACTGTGAAAGTCTTGCCCCTCCATATGGGCAGTGACATAATATTTTCCACCGTGGTATCAGTGGTGAACAGGGTAGTTATTCGAGCGCGCTAGTACGGATCAGACTGCAGCATAGCAACCTTTCTGATTATTTTGCACTATGATGCATATGGGATTAGGCATAGTGAAATGCCTTATGTTATAGCATTATGAAATGCTAGGTAATTGTATATTACCAATGTTTCCCAAGAAGGGAAATTCCCAGTATGAGATTAGCTGTAATACTAAATTCTCAAAATGAAGAGAATTGATCAGCTTAGTTGGGATTGATATTTGACTATTTTCACGAATTTAACTGGTTTACCCATGAAGGGTATGTATATATATAGATATACATAACTTACAAAGTAAATAGTATGTTTGAGGATAATGAGATTATGAAGTATTGGAATTACATTGTCAATTATTATGTTTCTTGAATCCCCTACCAAGCATTGCTTGCTGAGATATTATACTTGTTGCAATATCTCAGATCTAGGAAAGGAGACTTGGGAGCTGAAGACTATAGAAGACTTGAAGAGAATAATCTTCAAGGTATACCCTTGAAGACATGTATTTTTATTTGTTGAGAGTTTTATTGTATGGTGAGCTTGAGTTTTGGATTATGTAATTTGGATAAGTATTGTACTAGATTTGGTCAGATCTTGTGAACCACTGGATGGATCCTGGAGTTTAATAAAAGTATATTCCTTCAATGGAATTTTATTTTGTACACAAATTGTACTTATGTTATATATGAAGTGGTGACTTGGGTTTTCAAAACAAGTTCTAAAGAAAAGAATTTCCGCTACGTTGTTTTGCGAAAATTTTTTACACTCTTAAGGGCCCTGCCTTTCAAAATACTTTACAAATCATGTTTTCAAAAACCCAAGTCGTCACAACTCAAAGAGAGGCTAAAAGTCAGGTGGGGCAATTATTGGAAGGCCCCACTGTGAAAGTCTTGTCTCCCCATATAGGCAATGACACAATATTTTCTATCATGGTATTAGTGGTGAACAGGGCAGTTATCTGAGTGCCCAAGTACAGATCAGACTGCACCATGGTAATCCTTGAGTATTTTGCATACGATGCATGGCATAGTGAGATGCTAATACTGCCCTATGAGGGTGTATTTTCCCAGCAAAAGTCTAGATGATTTATTAACTCAGTATATCTAAGTATGGATATTGATATTTGAGATATTGACTATTTTTCACAGTTTTTGACCATATATATATATGTATATACGATATAGTGGTGAGTGGTTTGGAATTATCATAGTGGATGTTACATGATAAATTTTATGATTCAATGATCATATATGGTATGTTTCTTGAAAATTGATGTGATTAATATGGAATATGATGGTTATGAATATTGTACATTTGAATTAAACAATTTCATATGCTCTTAAGTCCCCTACTAAGCATAGCTTGTTGAGATATTGTAAATGTTTGAATGTACAATATCTCAAATACAGAAAGAAAGTTATGAAAAGTTACAACATGGGAAGACGAAGACTATACTATTGATCAAGACTATGTATATTTGTGAAAGGATTGGATTGTATTTTGATTTGTATATTTTGGACATAAGATGTGATAAAGGGGTTGTGTATGTTAACCATTGGATCTATCCTACAATTTTAATAAATTGAGTTTCTTTAGAAACATATGTTGTACACAAAATTATGTATGTATATGTGGGTGAAATGTGGCATTCAGGTTTTGTGAAAAGAATTTCAAAGAAAAAAATTTTGCTGCTAAAGTTTTCAAAATGCTTACAAAATTGGTCGACCACCATTTGAAAATGATTAATGAAAATGTATGTCAAAAATCCAGGTTGTCACAAGTACACCTAGGGATATAATGAGTGACGGTAATAAAAAATTTTCAATAAGGTATTTAAGAATTTAATGAAGGAATATGGTGCTACCCATAAAATTACTACCCCTTATCATTATCATTCTAGTGGACTGGTAGAGGTGTCCACTAGAGAAATAAAGCATATTTTAAAAAAGATAGTAAATCCAAATAACAAAGATTTGTCTTTGAGGATTAATGAACCTTTATGGGCCTATCATATAGCATTTAAAACTTCTATAGGCATGTCACCTTATTGCTTGGTCTATTGAATGGCTAACCACCTCCCAATAGAATTAGAGCATAGAGCATGGCAATCAAAAAGCTCAATTATAACTTAGATTGTAACAACCCTAAAATTTTACTATTCCATGATTAGGTTATGAGTTTTCGAGAAGTATATTTTTAATAAGATAATAATTTGGAACTAAAACTAAAACCATTAGATAGTACTCAAAAGATGGAGTCCAACGAGGCAAAGAACCTTGAAAATAGAGTCTGAATGAGGAAGTTATGGGACTTCAAAGTTAGGGCTATTTTGGTAATTAAAAGTTAAAAAAAAAACTTATAACTTGGAAATTGAAATTATCAAATCTGGATTCTACTCATTGATACAAATCTAGTGATAGTAAGTTTGCTGAAATTAGAGGTTGGATGAATAAACAATAATTTTCTTACAAAAGGGTATTTTTGTAATTTCACTAAGTCAGCCCCACTTGTAGTTGGAATGTGACAGTCAATGGAGTTGAAAAACATCATTAACTGGTATCATGATGTTTAAAGTAGTAAAAATATCATGATTAACAACTAATATAAACTAAATTAAAAAGAAAAAGAAATCAATTATAATAAGTAAAAGGAGAGGGCAATATCGATATTGGCACCCCCCTTTTTTGTGACTTTCAAAAAGAAGAACAGACCTGACGATCTGTCCTCCAGCCATGAAACCTGACACTGACAACCCTAACCCATCCTCTCCATCTCCAGTCGCATGGGCTTCCTTTCATCGAGCAACTTACTCCTTTCCCCATGGAAGCCACCGTCTTCATCGATCTAGGCCCGACCAAAAACCCTCATCGGGTTTTCATGGTGCAAAGTCATTGGCAGACATCCTTGGTTTTTAGATTCCCCAAGAGACACAGAAACCCACTTCTGGCAACCCATGCCAGCAACTACAGAGACAATGGGTTCATTAGTCAATCTATAGGGCGAAGAAGTGGGAGGTATGTCGGTCAATCTGAAGGGTGAGAGAGAGGGGGATCGTCGGTCAATCTATAAGGACAAGAGAGAGCATTTCATCAGATTCATCAACCTATAGGGTAAGAGAGGGATTTCATCAGTTTTTTTATTCATCAATTTCATCAATTTGTAGTGTTCTTTGCCCTTTTTTTTTGTTATTGGGTGGGAGGCAAGGGTGTTCGTCAATCAACCTGTAGGGTAAGAGAACTAGTGTTTTCTGCTAATTCCTCGGATGTTTCTATGGGAGCTTAGATGTGACGACCCGGGTTTTCCCATGCATTTTTAAATGAAAAATCTAAATTCCTAAGGTAGGATCCCGATTTGGAAAACAGTGCAATGCAGCGAAAAAATCTTTTGTTTTAAACTCATTTTGAAAACCCCGAGTGTCATTTGTTTTCTCAACAACCAAAGTAGTTTTTTGAAAAACTTCAGAAATCATAAATGTTTTTCCCCAGATCTATCTAGTCACAACACACAGCCCAACTGTAAATAAATACATGTCCAAAGGGTTGAGAGTTTACTTACATGTATAATTGTCTCCTTTTTAATTCACTTGCTCATAGCACTAATATCTCCTGAGGCGTCTTCTATTTGTGAGTGAAACTATCCTGAAAAATGTTAAGGATAGGGTGAGTATATACTATACTCAGTAGGAGTCTATCACTGCTAGTTTTGCAATGCATGCTATGTTCAAAATCATATGCTCTTAAAAACATGTGCATGTTCGAACAATCATGTTCAAGTCGAAAGTATCATATATCACAATCATAATGATATGCATAAGATGCTCAATTGAATCCAACTCATGAATATCTGGTATGGTCAACCAACCTCATGTCATGTCATATGCAATGCAAGTAAATCCTCAAACCATAGGGTCCAACTATGCCCACGACCTCGCCGCCGTGTGGTCCCCGGGTACTTGAGGACACTCGGTCATAGCCTCAACGGGGCATATGACACGTCGAACCAGTGCCGTGACACCAATGGTAGTCCCCTGTACCACATGCAGTCGACGTAGGGACGTTGCCCTTTTTGGGCATGGTACCCATCCACCTAATAGTGGTAGAGGCTGGAGGCCAACCCAAACCTCTCGGCATAGCGCCCACGAGCTAATCAGCCCAAATCATATCAGATCAAACAAGCGAAAACCTCTTTTTCAAAACCTGTCCTCTTTGGGTCCCTCACAACTACCTACCCAGCGTCTTTTGGTAATCCTCAAGGACATGCAATCTTTCAAAAACTCAATGCTCACAAATCATATAATGTATGCAATTTTTTGTAAAACATGCGTTCTCAAAACAATCACAGGTTCTTTTTAAAAAGTTTAGTAGCGATAGAGCACCTACCTCAAAGTCTCCCGGAGTCGCGTCCTTTATCACACAACCCGTCCCTCAGTCTCATTTATAAACTCCTGGGTATGAATGGATACAAGGAGTCCTTATTAATTTCAATCCATTTAGACATTAGATCGCTAGCTCTGCCTTTAGGGTCCATGGTCCTTGCCTAATTCATTTGTCAGGCTAGATCCTATGATATGGATCTATTTCTCCATGGCTAACTCCGTAAATTGTACTCTAATCCTAACTTTAAAGTCTCATTAGGTCCGCGTGCCCCAGTTCCCAGGACACCCGTGTATCCTGGTTGAACTGCGATCGCCTCACGTGTGTGCTTGCCCAAAGGCCGTGCCAGGGACAGCGTTTTGCACGGGTACGTGCAAGCTCAAGCGACGCGCTATGACGCGCATCCTGGATGGCGTGGCACAAACACACCTTTGGTGTAACATGGCGCGTCTCAGCTCCCAAGGCACCTCGTGCATCCTGGTAAAGCTAGGACCCATGCCCATGTCGCACGCGCACCAGAAGGTCGCACTTGGGACAGTGTACGCACTGTCGTACACCTGGAACCCGTCCTAGGGACCCAGTCCCAGGCGCAAGTGAAGCATGGCGTCCCTGGGACGCCTTGTTCGTGCAGGGCCGGCCCAAGCCAGCTTGGAGTATTTTTTGGCTAGGAACCTGGCTGGAAAATGGCTAGAAACACTAGATCCAGTATGGATCTAGCTTGAGAGGAGGAAAGAAAACGAAAAAGGAAAGAAGAATGGCTTACCTGGTGGCCTGGGGAGTGCCCATCGCCGGTGGTAGAGCCCCATTTCACTCTGAACCTTCCTGCTCGCTGAAAAACTCAAAGAAAGGGGGAAAAACCCCAATGCCAGACCAGAAAGGAGAAAGGGAATGGCAGAATGGCCTGCCAGACTAGGGCCTGGCCGTTGCTGGAATTTGCAGAGAGACGGGTTTCCGATTTTGCTGAAAACCCCAGTCTCAAACGACTGGAAAAACACAATTTTGAAGAGGGGGGAGATGGAGTATTTATAGGGGAAAGAAGGTGGTGCCCCTCAATGGAGGTGGCGCCATTTCCCTGGTGTTTTCTGGAAAAATCATGAAAGGAGGGTTTCTGGAGAGATCTGGAGGTGGAAGACCACAAGGGGTGCCATTATCAAAACGACCCCTGCGTTTTTCATCTTTTTCGTTTTTCTATTTAAATTCTAGAACTGCCCCTGATCTTTAAACAGTCGTAACTTCTTCATATGAACTCCGTTTTGGGTGATTTTTAAGGCGTTGGATTCCATTTTTCAAGTAGAATCTAATGGTACCAAGTTTCCTCACAAATTCCTTCGTCTACTATTCTAAATAAGGTACAACATTCAACACAGTCCATTTCTTATAGAATGTCCAAATTAGCGTAAATTGCTCAGGTGTTACATTAGATGATGCGCTTCTAATATTTGATTTTTTAAGAGATAAGGACTCAATCACATGGTCGGCTATAATTTGTGGATATGCACAATATGATAATGTTGATCAAGCATTGAGGTTGTCAATGGAGATGCATTTTGCAGGGATCAGGCCTAGTGAGTTCATAAGTGTTGGGGTGCTTAATGCCTATAGTAATTCAATGGCACTTTGAGAAGGAAAGCAAATTCATGATCATCTATTGAAATTGGGATTTGAATCTCAAATCTTTGTTAGGTCTACATTGGTTGATATGTATGCAAAATGTGGTAGTCTTGATGATGCACGTAGAGGGTTGATTAGCTACAACACCTTGATATGGTGTTATGGTCATCGATGATCAGTGGGTATGGGCAGAATTGTAATGCCCAAGCAATTTACACTATTTTTAATGAAAATTAGGAAATAAACTGAGTTAAATGTTTCACTTTATTTAAAATAGTAAATCAATGAATTTTTAAGGAAACTTAGTACCATTAGATTCTACTCGAAAAATGGAATCCAACGCCTCAAAAATCACCCAAAACGGAGTTCATATGAAGAAGTTATGGCCATTTAAAGATAGGGGTATTTCTGGAAATTAAACAGAAAAACGAAAAAATGAAAAAGGATGAAAAACGCAGGGGGCCGTTTTGATAACGGCACCCCCTGTCGTCTTCAACCTCAAGAACCCTCCAGAAAACCCTAAATCCCAATTTCTCTAGAAAACCCCCAGGGAAAGGGCGGCACCGCCTTCTCCCCTCTATAAAAAACACCATCTCCCCTCTCCAAAAAACCACGTTTTCTGGTTTTTTTCCAGACATTTAAGACTGGGGTTTCCGGCAAAAACCAAAAACCCTTCTCTCTGTGTGTTTTCTGGCAATGGCCAGGCCCAAGTCAGGTTGGCCATTGCCATTTCCCATGTTCCCCTTCTCTGTTCCAATCTGGCAATAGGGTTTCCACCTTCTTCAAGCTTCCAGGCGGGTAGGCACACCCACTGGAAAAAGGGCGTCTCCAGGCTGCCCAGGTAAGCCATTTCTCTTCCCTTACTCTCCGTTTGCTTCCCCCAGGCCGATCCATGCCAGATTTGGTCCTTTCTGGTCGTTTTCTAGCCAAGTTCTTGGCCGGAAAACGCCCAAGCCGGCTTGGGCTGGCCTTGCACGAACAAGACGCCCCAAGCTAGGTCCAGATGACCTTGCACCAGCCAGGGGTCCCAGGGATGCCTTGCTCCATGTGCGCCTGGGACAGGGTCCCAGGGATGGGCTCCGGGCGTACGACAGTGCGTACACTATCCCAGGTGCGGCCCTCAGATGTGCACGCAACATGGGGCATGGGTCTTGGCTCGACTAGGGTGCATAGGGTGCCCTGAGAGCTGAGACGCGCCATGATACAAGGTGCGTCTGTGCGATGATGCGTGTCATAGCGCATCACTTGAGCATATATGTGCGCATGCAAAATGTGGTCCTTGACACAGCCTTTAGGCGCGCACGCACGTGAGGAAACTGGGACACACTAACCCAATAAGACTTTAAAGCTAAGATTAAAGGACAATTTACAGAGTTAGCTATGGACAAGTAGATCCATATCATAGGATCTAGCCTGGCAATGAATTAGGCAAGGACCTTGGACCCAATAGGCAGAGCTAGCGGTCTAATGCCTAAATAGATTGGAATTAATAAGGACTCCTTGTTTCCATTCATACCCAGGAGTTTATAAATGGGACCCAGGGACGGGTTGAGTGATAAAGGACGCGACTCGAGGAGACTTTGAGGTAGGTGCTTTATCGCTACTAGACTTTTTAAAAGAGCCATGATTGTTTTATGCATGTTTTAAGTATAAGTTATATAACTTGTTTAGCATGACTTAATTTAGCATACATATGATAAATGCTTTATGCATAGATATGTTTTGGCATAGATATGTTTTTCAAATAATTTCATATACATTATGCATAGATATGTTTTCCAAACAAATGGATATATTGCGTGATTTGTGAGCATTGAGTTTTTGAAAGATTGCATGTCCTTGAGGGTTACCAAAAGATGTTGGAGCACCCAAAAGACAATGGGTAGGAGTTGTGAGGAACCCAAAGAGGACAGGTTTTGAAAAAGAGGTTTTCGCTTGTTTGATCTGATATGATTTGGGCTGATAAGCTCGTGGGCACTATGCCGAGAGGTTTGGGATGGCCTCCAACCTCTACCACTATTAGGTGGATGGGTACCATGCCCAAAAAGGACAACGTCCCTGCTTCAACTGCATGTGGTACAGGGGGCTACCACTGGTGTCACGGCACTGGGTCAAAGTGTCATATGTCCCGTGGAGGCATATGACCCTGTGTCCTCAGGTACCCAGGGACCACACGGCGGCGAGGTCGTGGGCATAGTTGGACCCTATGGTTTCGTGGACTTATTTGCATTGCATATAGCATGATATGAGGTTGGTTGACCATACCATACTAGGTATCCATGAGTTGGATTCAATGAAGCATCTTATGCATATCATTATGTTATGATATATATATGATACTTTTGACTTGGATTATGTGATTTCCTTAAGTCGTCAATATTCCAATTCGATGATGGTTTTTAATCTCGATAATGAACTTGAGTATTCAGACATGCACATGTTTTGAGAGAAGCATATGATTTTAAACATCGCATGCATTATAAAACTAGTAGTGATAGACTCCTACTGAGTATAGTATATACTCACCCTATCCTTAACATTTTTCAAGATAGTTCCACTCACAAATAGAAGACGTCTCAGGAGATATTAGTGCTGCGAGCAAGTGAATAAACAAAGGACACAACTATACATGTGAGTAAACTCTCAACCATTTGGACATGTATTTTAAAATGCATGAGGAAACCCAGGTCATCACAAGAATGGAGAGAATGAAGAGAATGAAGAAGCTTTAAACTTATATGGTAGAATGGAGAGCGAGGGTCTTTTGCCTAATGAGGTACTAATGGCTAGTATTCACAAAGCTTGTTCTAGCCTTGTAACTCTAGAACAAGGGAGGCAAATCCATGCTCGTGTGGTAAAAAATGGACTTGGTTTGGAAGTTTGGGTCAGCAATGCTCTAACAACTATGTATGCAAAGTGTGGGAACCTCAATGACAGCAACACCATCTTTAGAAGAATGCCTAGTAGGGATACTGTTTCTTAGAATTCAATGATATTAGGTAATGGGCATGGTAGCAAAGCTTTAGAACTCTTTAACGAGATGCAATTAGAAGGAGCAAAGTTAGATTCTATCACATTTGTTAACATTCTTTCTGCTGGTAGCCATATGGGCTTGGTCGATAGAGGTTGGTCATACTTCATGTCAATGCTCGATGATCATGGAATAGTTCCTAAGATTGATCACTATGCTTGTATGGTTGATGTTCTAAGTTGAGCTGGGAAACGTGAGGAAGCTAAGGATTTCATTGAATCTGCCCCCGTGGATCATGGCATGTGTTTATGTCGTATTTTATTTGATGCTTGTCGCAATTACCAGGACTTTGACATAGGAGCATATGCAGGAGAGAGATCAATGGAGTTGGGCTCCCTAGACTAGTCTGCATATGTGTTATTATCAAGCACCTATACAACTTTAGGCCTGTTGGAAGAGGTGGAACGAGTGCAGGGTCTGATAAGGCTCCAAGGTGTGGATAAGGAGCCTAGATTTAGTTGGACTGAGCTCAAGAGTAGAGTTCATGTATTTGTTGTTGGGGACTTATTGCATCTCCAGATTGAAGAAATCTATACAAAGATTGAAGCGCGTGGTCAATCATGGAAAAAAAGGCGATTAAAGCTAGTGGAATCCTATGAATGGTCACATGATGTAGGTGGAAATTTAAGAAGCATGACCAAATAATAAGATTCATGTTTTAAAATGATCTGATTCCTTATTATGAAATTTACATCATGGAAATAGTATAATTGTCATTACATGTGCTTTGTAGGGTGAATGATGAAGATTAGTTATTTAAAATGATGTCATGCTTATAATTCATGCTTAATGTACACCTACTATCTGACAAACATGATTAGGATTTGTACATCTTATATGATTGTGAAATTATGTTTATGGTATATGGGTACTATGTTAGTATTTGTGAAGTATGAGTCTAGGTTTGTAGGGTACATCCTTGGTGGATTGTCACCTAATAAGTGAGGATATTATTCTTGTTATGAAATATGTGAATGGGCAATTTGCCTGCTATTATGATTATCTTACATCCGAGCATGGAGGTTTGAGAGTTTTGTTTTATATAGGCATATGCCTGGGGGTGCTATGCTAGGGAAGTTATGAGGGTTTGGCCACCCACTTCCCAAAATTTGATTATATGATGATACATTTCCCTATGAGAGGCTAAAAATTGAGTGGGACAATTCTAAGAAGGCCCCACTATGAAAGTCCTGTCTCCCCATATGGACAGTGACACAATATTTTCCACCATGGTATTAGTGGTGTACAGGGTAGTTATCCGAGCGCGCTAGTACGGATAAGACTGTAGCATGGTATTCCTTATATTTGATGCACTATAGTGCTTATATTATGCATTATGAGATGTCTTATATGATATGGCATGATGATATGCCTTATATTGTTTTCCCAACAATGGCTTGAGGATTGTGGACCACGTATAGTGAGGAGCATGAGGATTATATTGATATACCAATAGAGGCTGGATGATTATAAACCCCACATGATGAGGGGTATGATTCTGAAAACTAGTATAGTCTGGGAATGTATATTAGATGATACTGATTATATTCATAATTTTGTATGTATTTTAACAATTTTCATATATGTGTACGTATGCTATATGTATATGATTGAGGGTGTAGTTTCATATAAGTTTCATATGGGTATATTAATGGGTAGAATTGTTATGTAGAGTATGGTTCATAGAATTGGATTAGTTTATACAGATAACAAATAATAATTAAAGATGTTTGATAAATCAATGGATTACTTATAAGTATGAAACATGTAGATATCGATAATTATGAAACATGTTAATAATTGATTTATCAATGGATTGTTAATGATTATGAAACATGTAGATATTTGGTTTATAAATGGATTCTAGAAATATGAAACATATAGTAAATCCAATTCAATATAATTTCTATGAAAATGAATATTCTAATTACTATGGAATAATTAATGTATCTTAAGATTTAGAATGCTTCTTAAACTCCCCTACTAAGCATAGCTTGCTGAGATATTGTAAATGTTTTGTGACGACCTGGGTTTTCCCATGCATTTTTAAATGCAATATCTAATTTCCTAAGGCGGAATGCATCCCTATTTGAAAACCATTTTATAAAAACCATGCAATGCAGCAGAAAACCTTTTAGTTTTAAACTCATTTTGAAAACCCCGAGTGTCATTCACTTTCATAACTACCAAAGTAATTTTTGAAAAAACTTTAGAAACCATAAATGTTTTTCCCCAGGTCTTTCCAGTCACAGCACACAGCCCAACTATAAATTAATACAAATACATGTCCAAAGGGTAGAGAGTTTACTCACATGTATAGTTGTCTCCTTTGTTTATTCACTTGCTCGTAGCACTAATATCTTCTGAGGTGTCTCCTATTTGTAAGCAGAACTATCCTGAAAAATGTTAAGGATAGGGTGAGTATATACTATACTTAGTAGGAGCCTATCACTACTAGTTTTATAATGCATGAGATGTTTTAAAATCATATGCTCTTTCAAAACATGTGCGTGTTTGAATACTCAAGTTCAATATCAATATAAAAATCCATTGTCAAACTGAAATACCAACGATTTAAATGATCACATAATCCAAAATCGAAAGTATCATATACATATATATCATAGCATTATGATATGCATAAGATGCTTCATTGAATCCAACTCATGGATCTCTAGTATGGTATGGTCGACCAACCTCATATCATGGCATATGCAATGCAAATAAGTCCATAAACCATAGGGTCCAACTATGCCCATAACCTCCTCTCCGTGTGGTCCTCGGGTACCTGAGGACACTCGGTCATAGCCTCCACGGGGCCTATGACACGTCGACCCAGTGCCGTGACACCAGTGGTAGCCCCCTGTACCACATGCAGTCAACGTAGGGACGTTGCCTCTTTTTGGGCGTGGTACCCATCCACCTAATAGTGGTAGAGGCTGGGTGGGCAACCCAAACCCCTCAACATAGCACCCACGAGCTTACTAGCCCAAATCACAGAAGATCAAACAAGCAAAAAATCTCTTTTTTGAAACATGTCCTCTTTGGGTCCCTCACAACTGCCTGGCCCTCGGCACTCCAGTGTCTTTTGGCAACCCTCATGGACATGCAATTTTTGCTAGAACTTAATTCTCAAAAATCATGCAATGTATGCAATAGTTTGCAAAACATATCTATGCATAATGCATATGCAATTATTTACAAAACATGTCTATGTATAAAGCATTTATCACATGCATGCTGAATTAAGTCATGCTAAACAAGTCATATACTTAAGACATGTGTTCTCAAAACAATAATAGTTCTTTTAAAAGAATCTAATAGTGATAGAGCACCTACCTGACTAGGTTGTGCTAACCCCTTTGTCCTCGTACGCTCCTGAACATGGTTTGGGGACTCAAGGTTAGTTTGGCCCATCTTTTATGGGTTTTAGAGTAGTTGGACTTATTACTTAGGCATTAGGGGTCCACCCCTATGCCTATGGGTGTCCTAAGGTCCTAATTGGGCCTTGGTATTATCAGTTTCCCAAAGGTCTAGCGGCCAAGCACCACCATCCTATTCTAAGGTTCATGCCCACATTTGATTGGGTGTGTCTGCGTCGTCGACACAGACACAATGCCTTTTGCGGGGCCTCAATCGGAGCTCTAGATCTCAAGTTATAAGAGTTTTAGTGTCACACGTACATAAGGCTCTCAAGAGTGAAAAAAACGGAATGCTAGGGCGCTACGCGTCAGCGTCATGCGCCCCAGCTTCCTTAAGGAACGAGAAAACCCCGTATCACTAATGCGTTGTGTGTCTGCGGTGTGCGCCTTAGCGGGCACGTCTACAGACGCGTTGGGTTTTCTCGCCTGTCCTTCTCTTTTGCGGGCGCGTCCCCGGACGCGCCCGTTTGGTTTTTCAAATGGGACGACGTGTTACGTTCCGACTGGAACGTCCTGTTTGTTGGGGAACTGGGGCATCCTCAGGACACCCTAGTTCGACCTTGTCGAACCAGTGTGGCCCAGGGAACGTCCCTGGGTCCTTGGTGAGTCTCTAGGGCTCCATTTTGCATGGTTTTTCATGCAAAAACCTAGGGAAATTGATCTTAGAACTACTATGAAGATGGGTTTTGAGGGATCTTGGGCATACCTGGCTCGTTGCTAGGTTTTTCTCCTTGTTTCCCCTCTAGGTCACTCCTCCACAATGGGTTTTCTTCAACCCTTTGGGCTGCCATTAGAGGCGCCCAAGAGCTCTATTTATAGAGCTATGAGAGGGTTCTGGAGGGGGCTCTCACCGCCTTTGAATGGCGGTGGAGAAACCTCCAGAATGGCGGTGATTTCTCCTCCAATCACCGCTATTCTAGAACCCTCTAGGAGGTTGAAGATGAAGGGTGCTCATATCAAAACGGGTCCCTGTGTTTTACAGGCTAAATCCGTTTTTTTTGTAACAATTACATTTTTACCCCTAAACTTCAAAGGTGCTCATTTTAACTCCGTTTTGGGTGATTTTGGTCTTGTTGGATTCCTTTTTCCGAGACGCACCTAATGGTACCATTTTCAGGACCAAATTTCTAGGTTCAGTCAAGGTGAATAGTGAAATGACTAAAATGCCCTTATCTTCAAAAACTAAACTTTTCATTGCTATCTTGGGATTTTAATATTACAAAATTGGAGTCATTACATGTTTTATATTTACAATATCTCGAATACAGAAAGGCAAAAGAAGATGTACACAACAAGAGGAATCGAGCAACCATACTTCTGCGCTCAGGTATACATTTTATTAAAGGTTTTGTAGGGTATAGTTAGTCATTTGAATTGTGATATTGGACATTTAATATAATGTTATAGAGGTTGTACAAGTGAACTACTAGATGGGTCCTATTTTAAGAAATGAATTTATATCTTCTAAAAAACTATATATATATGTATAGTGTGAGCATAAAGGTAACATCCGAGTTTTTGGAAAAATAAATTTTAAAGAAAAGTCTTCCACTATTTTTGTATTTTAAAATTTAGAGGTGAGCCACCTTTAGAAATAAATGCAAAAAAAATTCATGAAAAACCAGGGGTGTCACATAGATACTGCTAGAACCCATAGAAAACTCCAACTTTAATGAGATTAGGAAGGATGCATATGAATCAGCTAATATATACAAAGACCACATTAAGAAGAATTATGATAGACATATCTTAAGGAACTCATTCACACTTGGACAGGAGGTCCTATTGCACAATTCTATATTACATCTATTTCTAAGAAAACTTAGATCTCAATGGATTCGACCCTACCTTGTACATGCTATTTTCCTTATGGCACTATTGAGATAAAAAAAGGATGAAGAGATCACCAAAGTTAATGGACAAAGATTGAAACCCTTCCTAGAGTTGATAAACCCTAAGGTGGAAGAAACATTACTTGAGGAACCTATTATTCAAGGACCACCGTAACATGTCCTTTAACACTTGCATCCATTATAAACTATATTTATTATCATTGCATAGCATGTTTGGTTGAAGACGTTTAACTCAATGCTTACTGGGAGGCAACTCATTATTTTTAGAGTCTCAGTATTCTACATTACTCATTTATCATATAGATATCTTATATTGCAAAACATTGGGCACAATGTTTAGTTTAGGTTGGGGGGTGTAGATATGAGATGACCCGGGTTTTCCCATGCATTTTTAAATACAATATCTAATTCCTAAGGCGGGATGCATCCCTATTTGAAAACCATGCAATGCAGCAAAAAATCTTTAGTTTTAAACTCATTTTGAAAACCCCGAGTGTCATTTGCTTTCACAACAACCAAAGTAGTTTTTGAAAAACTTCAGAAATCATAAATGTTTTTCCTAGGTCATCCAGTCACAACTCATAGCCTAACTGTAAATAAACACAAATACATGTCCAAAGGGTAGAGTGTTTACTTACATGTATAATTGTCTCCTTTTGATTTACTTGCTCGTAGCACTAACATAGGTGTCCTCTACTCGTGAATGGAGCTATCCTGAAAAATGTTAAGGATTGGGTGAGTATATACTATACTCAGTAGGAGTCTTTCACTACTAGTTTTACAATGCATGCTATGTTTAAAATCATATGCTCTTTAAAACGTGTGCATGTTCGAACAATATCGATATTAAAAACCATTATTGAATTGGATTACTGACGACTTAAAGAATCGCATAATCCAAGTCGAAAGTATCATATATATCATAAACATAATGATATGCATAAGATGCTCAACTGAATCCAACTCATGGATATATGGTATAGTTGACCAACCTCATGTCATGCCATATGCAATGCAAGTAAATCCTCAAACCATAGGGCCCACTATGCCCATGACCTCGCCGTCGTGTGGTCCCCGGGTACCTAGGGACATAGGATCATAGCCTCCACGGGGCATATGACACTTTGACCAAGTGCTGTGACACCAGTGGTAGCCCCTTGTACCACATGCAATCGAAGCAGGGACATGCCCCTTTTGGGCGTGGTACCCATTCCACCTAATAGTGGTAGAGGCTGGGAGGCCACCCCAGACCTCTCGGCATAGCACCCATGAGCTTACTAGCCCAAATCATATATGATCAAACAAGCCATAAACCTCTTTTTCAAAACCTGTCCTCTTCAGGTCCCTCACAACTGCCTACCTAGCGTCTTTTGGGCACTCCAGCATCTTCTGGTAACCCTCAAGGACATGCAATTTTTCAAAACTCAAGAACCACAAATCAAGCAATTATATGAAATTGTTTGCAAAACATATCTATGCATAATGTATTTCTCATAAGCATGCTAAATTCATTTATAAAATTAAGTTATAAAATAAGTCATGCTAAACAAGTCATATAATTTATACTTAAAACATGCATTCAAAACAATCATGGGCTCTCTCTTTTTGTTAAAAGTCTAGTAGCGATAGAGCACTTACCTCGAAGTCTCCTAGAGTTGTGTCCTTGATCACTCAACCCGTCCCTAGGTCTCATTTATAAACTCCTGGATATGAATGGATACAAGGAGTCCTTATCAATTTTGATCTATTTTTAGAAATTAGATTGCTAGATTTTCCTTTTAGGGTCCATGGGTCCTTGCCTAATTCAGTGTCAGGCTAGATCCTCTGATGTGGATCTACTATTCAATGGTTAACTCTATAAATTGTCCTCTGATCCTAACTTTCTAGTCTCATTAGGTCTGCGCATCATGGTTTCCAAGACGTGCGCGCGCCTTAATGGATGACCTAAATGTGTCAATTAGGGCTCTGCGCCCACGATTCCCGGGACGTGCGCGTGCCTTAGTAGACTAGGACTCGCACCTGTACGTCATGCACGCCCGAAGGCCGCACCAGGGACTATGTTCGCACACGCACATGCATGCCCAAGTAGCACACTACAGTAGGCGTCCCAGTCAACGTCCTGCGAATGAATCTTCGACATAGGCAGGCCGCGTCTTGGTGCCCAGGACGCCCTGCGCATCCTGGATGAGTCGAAAGCCTACCGCACGCTTACGTGCATGTGATGTTGGCCCCAGTGGACGCGTCACTCATGTGTGTCACGGGGTGCGTCCCGTGACAACTGGTTTTGACAGGTTTCGAAGGAAACCCGTCTTCTCCGATTTCCACAACATTTCCCCAGCTGGAAAACACCCAAATCAGGCGTGGATCTAGGCAGGGAAGAAGGGAAACTAAATAGGAAGGGGTGGGGGGCTTACTTGGGTGGTCTGGGAGAGTGCGCATCGCCTATTCTTCACTCTGAAGCTCCTGCTAACCGAAAATCTGTGTTGTCTGGAACCCATGAAGAAGGGGGGAAAACCCCATTGTTGAGCAAGACCGGAAAAGAGAAGAGAGGGGAATGGGGAGAATGGCAGGCCTGACTTGGGCCTAATCGTTGTCGAAAATCGCAGGGAAAACTGGGTTTCCAATTTTTGCTGGAAACCCCAGTCCCAAATGACCGAAAAATTGTGATTTTGAAGAGAAGGGGTGTAGGGTATTTATAGAGGGAAGAAGGTGGTGCCCCTCGATGGTGGTGCTGCCATTTCCCCTGGTGTTTTCTGGAAAATTTGGCTGAAGAGGGTTTCTGGAGAAATCGGGAGGAGGAAGACGACAGGGGGTGCCGTTATCAAAACGGCCCCCTGCGTTTTCGTTCTTTTTCGTTTTTTGTTTAATTTACAAAAATACCCCTAATCTTTAAACGGTCGTAACTTCTTCATATGAACTTCGTTTTTGGTGTTCTTTGAGGTGTTGGATTCCTTTTTTCAAGTAGAATCTAATGGTACCAAGTTTCCTTACAAATTCCTTCGTTTACTATTTTAAATAAAGTAAAATATTTAACACAATTTATTTCCCATAGAATGTCCAATTTTTGTTAAAAATAACGTAAATTGCTAGGGCATTACAAGATATGCATGAGATGTCTAGTTTTCTTCATATTCTTTTTCAAAAAGATTGAATTTTGTAAGTTTTTCCAAAATTTATAGGTCAAGGTTCCTTTACTGTGATGAGAATTTTCTGAAGCTTAGCATTTCTTTTGCTTTAACTTCTAGATATGCATATGGTTAATTCTACATTTTATTCATGTCCTAAAGTATTTTATGAAAGTTAAATCTTGGAACAAACTTACACACAGTACATAGTTTAGACAGATATATGGTTATGACTTAGAGAACCTAAGCAAAATCAGTGGAGACCTATATACCCAAGTGAGTTTTAAAGACTATCATTTTTCTAATGGTCATATATAATTCCCTATCTTCTTCAGCAATCATCAACTTTGAAAGATCCCAATATCTGTGTTTTCCTCAAAATGCTAAGAACTAAATAAGAGTATTAACTTTCTTTCCTGAATATTTATTGAATCTGATAGGTTTTAAGAAATCTAAGCTTGTTTTGCCTAGAGCTATAAAGCCTACCCAGTATATTATATCACTAGTTAGACCTTATAAAGCCTACCCAGTAAATATAAAATATCCATTACCTGTCTTTCAAAAATGAGTATGGATGATAAAAACAAGTTCAAAAAAGGAACAAAAGTTAAAGAAGCAAAAAATATCAAAAGTAGCTACAAAGAAAAATATTCCGTCTCAAAATTACAAAGAAAAAAGAAAAGCATCTCAAAAGGAAAAGGGAAAGGAAAAATAGAGAGATATTCGCTTCAAGTACAACTAGAAGAAAAGTTGTCCAAACAAATATACATTGATGACCTCTACTTAGATTTAAAACTTTGACTTCTTACACCTCTTCTTTTCAGAACCTATCCTAAGCCTACATTCAGTCCCATCTAAAGGCCTATTGATCTGAAGGTAGAACTTAACCTTGATGAGAATATAAATTGGAAGAAATTAAGGTGAAATATTTTCATTGGTCTTGATAATGGCATCTATTCTTAGGGATCATATTCTCTGTCTCATTTGTGCTCATAAAATTATGTGATGGATCCAGCCACATAGTGAGAGGAATTTGTTTGACCCCTTTTTCATTGAGGGCTTCATTCTTGAGTGTATATTAGTGAGAATTTGAGGTCAAGACATCTTTCTAATGGAGTAATAAGCATATCTATTTAGAAGTCTTGATTTATGTAATTGTATACACACTACAGCCCAAGATGAAACTATAAAAAAAATGGCTTTGGTATGTGGATAAGTTTGTAGAAATTTTTCATTCATCTTTATTAAGTGTTTAAGTAAGTAGAGTGCTAATGGACAAGAATTCTCTAAGATTAAATAAAGGACTTTGCCTTTATAGAATTTTGTGGCATATTCATTGCAAACTCTCATGAGGCCAAACTCGTCCAGTAGGGCTAACCTAGGGTTAAGGGATTATTGCATATGTCAAATACAATTGTGAGTACCTATGAAAACAATAATCATTTTGTTTTCATGATCTTTCACATGTTTTTCTTGGGGGAGTGATAAGTGTTTAATTTTGTGTAAAAAGTACGTGTTATAAATTATAGTGTTACTTCTAGGTTTTTTTGAAATTTTGTAACACGTGCATTTCTAACCTAATGATTCAAAAGTTTGATGTTTCACAAGTTTAGGTGCTAATCTAGTAAGTATTTAAATGGCAATAATTTTCTAGTATTTAATTAGGGTTTTTCATCTTTTTTAGGTGTTAAAAAGGTAATTTAAAGGCTAAGATTGATCGAGATGAGAATTAAAGATCAAGATCAAAATATTAAGTCAAAATCTAAAATGGCATCATGTTAAAGTATGATTAAGGTTCAAGAGTAGCTTAGGGTAAGCAAAAGAGAGCAATGGGAAGCATAAAATGTGAACCAAATGATTCATGTAAAAAAAGCCATGCATTTCCATCATTTGCATGACAATTGGAGCCATTGATTAGGTTTCCTAGTCCAACTAGGAAACCTTAGGAGACCAAGCCACTAAAGCACTGAATCCACTTGCCATCAAAGCATAGATGAATGCCACATGGACCCACATTATTGGAGCACCAATTCAAGCAACTTTTCTGTGTTCAAAGTGTGATTTTCAAGGGAGTTTAAGAGATATCTATAAAAGACAAGATGATCATGCATTGGCAGACACATCAAGAGAGAAAATCCCACATTTCTAAGCCATTTACTAACTTTTTCCTCCACATAAACTTAGGTTTACATGAATTTTACTTAGGGAGGGACCTCCTAAAAAAATGTGCCTCCTCCTTAATGGAATGTGTATTTATGTGGTTTCCTAAGATGGAAACCCTAGATCTTATGTCCAATTAAAACCCTCCAAACCTTAGGTTTTACTTAGAATTTTCCACCACCACTTATTCTCCATTTTCCTCTCTTCCCACTTTCCAATTACACCTAAGTAGAGGGAGTGGAACTCCACGCCACCTTCCTAAAAAGGTGGCACACCCCCTTTCCTAAATTAGCAACAAGCCAACCATTCACTCTCTTACCTCTCTTTCCTACATCATCTTGCCTACATCATCTTCCTCCTAAGATTCCTCATTCAAAACACTAGATCTATATCTCCTTTCCTCATTGATTCAGCCTTTCCTAAATTAGAAACTCAGCCATCAATAAATCCCCCATGGTTCCCATGATTTTTTCAAGTAGAGGTTGGGTGAGACAACCTTGAATTCTAACTTTCTTTTGGTTATTCCTTGCATCTTGGTCTTTGAGTTTTATTTAGTGATTTTATTCCTCCTAATATCTAGCTATTTCTCTCATTAATTGATCTCCAATTTAGGTTTGTATTTTTCTTTCTTTGCATTAGTTTGATTGCCTTAATTTGCACTTGTTTGGTTCTTGAATTCCATACGCATAGTTGTAGCCATTAAGTCCTTTGTCATTGCTTCAATTTTTTATTTCCTTTACTTATTCAATGAATATCTTCTAAGTTAAATATTCTTAGTGATCGCTAATAGAAGAGATGGCTTAGATCCTTGGTTTCTTCCCTTAGTTTTGCATGTTTTCTACCTTAGATTCACCTTAATTTAGGTGCAATTTCCTTGCTATATAGTTCATCCTATTAGCCCTCTTTTCTCTTGAATTCCTTTCTGGGTTTTGATTGCATGATATCTTACTTTATTTTGTGAGCATTAAATTTTATTATTGTTGTTATTTATATTGTGTTTTAGGGCTTAGTTTCCTGTGTAATTTTCAAATTTACACTTATTTTATGCGCACAATTCTTGATGCATTTGGCCTTAATTCAATGAAATTCTTTGAGGATTCTTGTTATTGAAAGATTCTACTCTCAAATTTCTTAGATCTGAGTTATTATCTTGCATAAAATTTATTGGTCAGCTAATTTATTGCTTGATTTAAGTTGATGTTCTTAAGTACTTGAAATTAAGAATTTTCTCCCTTTAATCTTTATGCTTTATTTCTAGCATCTAAACACCTTAAATTATTGAATCCTTAGGAATCCATCTAAATTTTTAGGTTTTTTTATTGAGTGCATTGGTTAGCTTGCTTGTTAATTTGCATTTAAAGCATCAAATCTAGCCATCTTGCAACCTATGAACCTTGTGCACAATCCATGGACCATACACATGGTACTAGGTTAATGTCCTTTGATTCTTGGTTAATTTAGTTTCTTAATCAAGTTTTAGTAGATGTTAATTAGTTGTTTGTGTCTTAGTTTAGGTTTATAAAGTTTCCTTTTTGCGTTCTAGAAAGTTCCATTTTTAGAAAGTTTTAACATTAGGAAAGTGTTAAATTAGGAAAGTTTCATTTTTAGTAGTTTTCTTAAGTTAAGTTGCTTAGATTCATTCATTCTAATTTTTATTTATTTTATTTTAATTTAGTTAAGTTTCTATTTTAATTTTTTAGTTTGTTTTTAGCAAGTTTCCTTCAGTCTTAGTTTCTAATTTCATGCATATTTCCATTCTTGTTAACTTTAAATTCCTAGTTTAATCATGAACTCTCTCTCTCTCTCTCTCTCTTCTTTGGTTGACATTAAGTGATTTAAATAAGATCTAATCTATTGATAATCCATGAGATTCCTCATGGTTTGACCTCTCATGTGCTAATACTACATTGATTCATGACTTATGAGTAAATTTAAAGCTACACCACTTAGGCTATTCCCTTTCACATTGACAGATAAGGCCACACTATGGCTGAATTTGTTAGTGGTCGATTCCATTGCTACAAGGGACTAGTTGTCTAAAAAGTTTCTAAACAAATCCTTCCTCATTCATAAAACCAATGCCCTTTGTATAGAGATTATCAATTTCTAGTAATGGGATTATTCTAATGGGAGAGAGAGAGAGATACCTAGCTTCAAAAGAAAGGAGTTATGTATAAAATAGGAGTGATCACAGGAACTCTTTCAGGATGGACGCTATGGAGGGATGTTTGGACAAGTTTGAAAATATGTTCCATACAAAGAATGCCAAAAACTAGATGCCATTATGGCTGTCATTGCAACCACAAAACCTTCACAAGAGGTTTGTTTTATTTGTTCCATCCCAACTCACTTAATTTCAACTTGTCCATCTAATAGTATGTACACTGAACATCTTTTGGAACAAGTGAATGCTATAAATGTGTATCACACTCCAAGCAATAAACCTTACTCTGAGACCTATAATCTAGGATGGGTTAAGCATCCTAACTTGTGATGGCAAAGAACAATTACCAAGGATGACCATCATTGAATCCCCCTGCACAAAACTTTCTTAAAGTTTTATTTCTTGGCAACCACCTATTTTTAGCTTCTTCAACAACTAGAGAAACCATCAATTGAGGACAATATAGAGTTCCTACTTTAGAAGCAAGAGGAGACTAATAAGGCCTTACACAATATCTAGAATGAGAGTGGACAGAGATCAACTATAAATTCCCAAGCCTTTGCCAAATTAGAAATGAAAATGAGTTGATTGTCTGCTGCATTGAATGATAGAGGAAAGGGACATTTCCTAGTTAGCCAATTCCAAACCCTAAGGACCCCTCTAAAATAGGGTCAAGTTCAAGTAGATCACATGAGCAAGAAAAATCCACAACTACCCTTAGGATTGGGTGTCAAGGATGTAACAAAGTAGGCAGACTAAGGAAACTATAAAGGATAATGAACTAGCTACAACACAGCAGAAAGAGATAAGACAGAATTCTCCCTCTCCAACTGAGCCTATAATGGAGGCAGCTTATGTGCCTAAAGCCGCATTCCCTAAATCATTAAACAAGGATAAGCAAGGAACAAACTTCAATGAGATAATGGAAGTGTTAAAACATGTGCAAATTAATATCCCATTACTCAATGCTATTAAAGACATTCTTGCTTATGTTAAGTTTCTTAAAGAGCTCTGCACAGCAAAGCAAAGGCTCAATGCAAAATAAAGCCTTCATCACCGAGCAGGTGAGCTATTCAGAACAACACCAGACCCCTCCTAAGTTTAAAGATACAATTTATCCTACCATTTATTGTGTTATAGGAAACCAAGCCATTGATAGGGCATCACTTGATTTAAGGGCTAGTGTAAATTTGTTGCCATTTTCTATCTATAAGCAACTAGGGCTTTGTGACCTTAAAGAAACCAATACCACCTTGCAGTTAGCAGATAGATTAGTAAAGGTTCCATGTAGTATGGTTGAAGATGTTCTAATACAAGTAGACTAGTTTTACTTTCCTATAGAATTTTATTGTCATGGATACCTAGCCTATGTTAGATCTCAGTCATTCTTGGACATCCATTTTTAGCAATGTCTAATTCCATCATCAACTATAGAAATGGTGTGATGAAATTGTCCTTTTGCAATATGAAAGTCAAGCTCTATGTTTTTAATGTTGATCATCAACATCTAGACCTCAATGATTCTTGTGTAGTTAATTTCATTGAAGGTCTACTTTAAGATGCTAATCTACTATCATCTATCCTAGACCCAATTGAGACATATCTAGAATACTTTAAATGTGATTTTGATATAGACAAGTCTATAGATGAGGTAAATAATCTTTTAGATGCTACACCTATTGTGGACACCTCCAAATGGGGACCTCTAGTGGAACCTCTTCTTCCTTCAAATAATGGCCCTTTGCCTTCAATAGAAAAACCACCTACCTTGGTCCTTAAGTCACTCTCATAAATCTAAAATATATTTACTTGGGACCAAATGAATCCTTGCTTGTAATCATAGTCTAGGATCTAGACAAAGAACAAGAAGGAAATCTTCTTGATGTTATTAGGAAACATAAGACAGATCTAGGGTGGATCATAGTGGATGTCAAAGGGATTAGCTGTAATGCTCGAGCAATTTACGCTATTTTAAACAAAAATTGGACATTCTATTGGAAATGGACTGTGTTGAATGTTTGATTTTATTTAAAATAGTAAAAAAATAAATTTGTGAGGAAACTTGGTACCATTAGATTCTTCTCAAAAAATGGAATCCAACACCTAAAAAATCACCCAAAATGGAGTTCGTATGAAGAAGTTATAGCAGTTTAAAGATAGGGGTATTTCTGGAATTTAAATAGAAAACGTTTAAAACGAAAAAGGACAAAAAACGCAGGGGCCCATTTTGATAATGGAACCCCCTGTCATCTTCCTCCTCAGATTTTTTCAGAAACCCTCAAATCCCAATTTTTCCAGAGGGATCTGCTACCGCCAAGGGCGGCACCGCCATAGCAGGGCTATAAAAAGCCCCATCTCCCCCTCTCAAAAACACAATTTTCTGGCATCTTTTGGACTGGGGTTTCCAGCAAAAACCGGAAACCCGTCTCTCTGTGTTTTTTGGCAATGGCCAGGCCTAAGCCAGGCCAGCCATTGCTATTTCCCATGTCCCCTTTCTCCTTTCCAGTTTGGCAATAGGGTTTTCCCCTTCTTCGAGCTTTCCGGCGAGCAGGCACACCATCGGGAAAGAGGGCATCCCCAGGCTGCCCAGGTAAGACGTTTCTCCTAGTTTCTCTTCGTTTTGCTTCCCCCAGGCCAGATCCATGCTAGATCTGGTCTCTTTCCACCGGTCTTCCCAGCCAAAAAACAACCAAGCCGGTTTTAGCCAGCCTGAAACCAGGCGTCCTTCTTTTCCAGTCGTTTTCCAGCCGGGTTCCTGGCCGAAAAACTCTCCAAGCTGGCTTGGGCCGGCCTTGCACGAACAAGGCATCCCAGGGATGCCATGCTTCACATTGCACCTGGGACTGGGTCCCTGGCACGGGTTCCAAGTGTACGACAGTGCGTATACTGTCCCAGGAGGGGCCTTCGGGTGCGCGCACGACATGGGGCACGGGTCCTGGCTTGACCAGGTTGCACAGGGTGCCCTGGGAGCTGAGATGCGCCATGCTACAAGGTGCGTCTGTGCAATGATGCGCATCATAGGGTGTCACTTGAGCATGCATGTGCGCGTGCAAAATGCAGTCCTTGGCACGGCCTTTGGGCGCGCACGCACGTAAGGCAGTCGCGGTTCAACCAGGATACATGGGTGTCCTGGGAACTGGGGCACGCGGACCTATTGAGACTTTAAAGTTAGGATTAAAGGATAAATTATAGAGTTTAACTATTGGAAAGTAGATCCACACCATAGGATCTAGCCTGACAAATGAATTAGGCAAGGACCAAGGACCCAATAGGCAGAGCTAGCGATCTAATGTCTAAATGGATTGAAATTAATAAGGACTCCTTGTATCCATTTATACCTAGGAGTTTATAAATGAGACCCAAGGATGGGTTGAGTGATAAAGGACGCGACTCCAGGAGACTTCGAGGTAGGTGCTCTATCGCTACTAGACTTTTAAAAAGAGCCATGATTGTTTTGAGACTGCATGTTTTAAAGTATAAGTTATATGATTTGTTTAGCATGACTTATTTTATGACTTGTTTAGCTTATAAACGAATTCAGCATGCATATGACAAATACATTATGCATAGACATGTTTTGCAAACAATTGCATATATCGCATGACTTGTGAGTATTGAGTTCTTGAAAATTTGTATGTCCTTGAGGGTTACCAAAAGATGCTGGAGTGCCCAAAAGACGCTGGGTAGGCAGTTGTGAGGGCCAGGCAGTTGGCAGTGATCCAAAGAGGACAGGTTTTGAAAAAGAGGTTTTTCACTTGTTTGATCTTATATGATTTGGGCTAGTAAGCTCGTGGGCGCTATGCCGAGGGGTTTGGGTTGGCCACCCAGCCTCTACCACTACTAGGTGGAATGGGTACCACGCCCAAAAAGGGCATGTCCCTATGTCGACTGCATGTGGTACAGGGGGCTACCACTGGTATCACGGCACTGGGTCGACGTGTCATATGCCCCGTGGAGGCTATGACTCTGTGTCCTCAAGTACCCGGGGACCACACAACGGCGAGGTCGTGGGCATAGTTTGTGCCCTATGGTTTCGTGAATTTACTACATTGCATATGGCATGACATGAGGTTGGTCGACCATACCATACCAGATATCCATGAGTTGGATTCAGTTGAGCGTTTGATGCATATCATTATGCTTATGATATATGATACTTTCGACTTGGATTATGATATTTCTTTAAGTCATCAGTATTCCGATTTGACAGTGGTTTTTAATATCAATATTGAACATGATTGATTGAATATGCCCATGTTTTAAAGAGCATATGATTTTAAACATAGCATGCATTGTAAAACTAGTAGTGATAGAGTCCTACTGAGTATAGTATATACTCACCCTATCTTTAACATTTTTTAGGATAGTTCCACTCAAAAATAGAAGTCACCTCAGGAGATATTAGTGCTACGAGCAAGTGAATAAATAAAGGAGATAACTATAAATGTGAGTAAACTCTCAACCCTTTGGACATGTATTTATTTACAATTGGGCTGTGTGTTGTGACTGGATAGACCTGGGGAAAAACATTTATAATTTCTGAAGTTTTTCAAAAACTACTTTGAGTATTGTGAAAGCAAATGACACTCGGGTTTTCAAAATGAGTTTAAAACTAAAGATTTTCTCCTGCATTGCATGGTTTTTATAAAATGGTTTTCAAATAGGGATGCATCTTGCCTTAAGAATTAGATATGGCATTTAAAAATGCATGAGAAAACCCAGGTCATCACATTGGCCCCCTATGTGCATGCATAGAATTCACCTAGAAGGGAATGCTAAACCATCTAGCAAACAAAGAGGAGATTAACTCCTAATATGAAGGAGGTTGTGATAGACGAGTTACTTAAACTCCTAGATGTTGGTGTCATTTACCCAATATCTGACAACAATTGGACCAGCCCAATTTAGGCTAACTCCAGGAAGTCTGGAGTCATGGCAATCCAAAATGAGGATAACGAGTTAGTCCTCGCTCACATGACCACTGGGTGGAGAGTGTATAAATTACCAAAAATTGAACTCGACCATGAGGAAAGACCATTTTCCTCTTCCCTTCATTGACCAAATGCTAGAAACGTTAGCCGTTCATACTTATTAGTCTACTATAACCAAATCCCCATAGCACCTAAGGACCAGGAGAAGGCTACCTTCACCTACCCTTTTGTGATCTTCGACTACCATCATATGCATTTCAGACTTTGTAATGCTCCAGCTACTTTTCAAAGGTGTATGTTGAGCATATTTTTTAATATGGTGGAGAGATCTTTAGAAGTGTTCATGGATGATTTTTTAGTGTATGGTTCCTCATTTGATGAATGTCTGCACCACTTAAAACTTCTCCTTGCTAGGTGTATGGTAAAGAACTTGGTGTTAAACTAGGAAAAATTTCATTTCATGGTTCAATATGATATTATTTTAGGCCACATCATATCACACAATAGCATAGAAGTGGACAAAGCCATAGTGGATTTAATCTCTAACCTTCCTCCTTTAAGGACGGTGAAGGAAATCTACTCTTTTTTATGTCATGCTCATTTATATAGAAGATTCATGAAGGAATTTAGTAAAATTGCTAAGTCCCTATGTAATTTAGTTATGAAGGGGCAAATTTTGACTTTGATGATGATTGTATGAAAGCATTTGAGTGCCTAAAGGCTGAACTCACTTCTGCACCTATTATTTGATCGCTAGATTGGAGTGCACTATTTGAAATAAGGTGTAATGCTTTAAACTATGTGATTGGAGGTGTGTTGGGGTAGCGTATTAACAAACTTTCCCTTGTAATATATTATGCTAGTATGACACTCAATGTTGCCCAACTTAATTTTTCCACTCCTAAAAAAGAGTTGTTTGTAGTTGTTTTTGTCTTAGAAAAATTTGGATCTTACTTGCTAAGATCTAAGGTCATTATCTATTCAAACAAAGCAGCTTTAAAATATCTTCTTTCAAAGAAGGATGTTAAACCTAGGTTGATATGATAGATACTTTTGCTATAGGAGTTTGATTTGAAATTTTTGGATAAGAAAGTTCATGAAAATTTTATAACAGACCATTTATGCCGATTAGTGGTGGATTCTAATAGCGAGAATGTGCCTATAACAGAAACATTTATAGATGAATAATTGTTGAGAATTTTCCATCTTCCTTGGTATGTAGATATTGTCAATTATCTTATCACATGTCAAATTCCAAATCACTAGTCTAAACAAGATAGGAAAATATTTAGTGATGAGGTGAAACACTTTACATGGGACAATCCATACTTGTTCAAGTATTGTCCTAATCAAGTCAGTAGGTGATGCACACTAGATATTAAACATCATGAAATTATTTTCTTTTATCATGATCATGCATGCAGCAGCCATTTCAATTCTAGAAAGATAGGTGCAATGATTTTGTAGTGTGTTTTTAATTTGCCCACCATTTTCAAGGATTCCCATGCTTACTACATAGCATATCCTAGATGTCAACTATTTTGGAGTATAGGAAAAGGAAATATGAAGCCTCTGAATCTCATTCTTATAATTGAGCCTTTTGGTGTTTGAGGCATTGATTTTATGAGACCTTTTCCCAACTTCTTTGGTTATCTGTACATCCTTGTGAGAGTAGACCATGTGTCCAAATTGGTAGAAGCTGTAGCATGTAAGACTAATGACCACAAGGTGGTGGTCAAGTTTTAAAAGAAAATATATTTTCATGCTTTGGTACTCCTAAGGCCATAATTAGTGATGGGGGTAAGCACTTTTTCAGTAGAGTATTTGATAACTTAATGAAGAAATATAGTGTTACCTATAGGATTGATACCCGTTATCCTCCTGAGACTAGTAGACAAGTAGAACTATCAAATAGGGAGATAAAGTGAATTTTGGAAAAGACAGTCAACCAAATAGGAAAGACTGGCCTTTGAGATTTAATAAAACTTCATGGGCCTATTGTACTATATTTAATCCCCTATAATGTCACCCTACTACTGGATCTATGAAAAGGCCTACCACCTTCTAGTAGAACTTGAGCATAAAGCATATTAGGTGATTAGAAAGCTTAATTTTGACTTAAATACTACTGGAACCACAAGAAACTCCAGCTCAATGAGTTGGATGGGCTTAGGAAAGAAGCATATGAGCCAACCAAGATATATAAAGACCACAAGAAAAGCCACTATGATAAAATTATCATGCAAAGGTCCTTTGCCTCAGGAGAAAAGGTCCTCTTGTATAATTCTAGATTGCATCTATTCCCTGGAAAACTTCAATCTCAATGTATTGGACCCTACATAGTACGTAATGTTTATCTTCATTGAGAAATTGAGATAGAAAAGGACGAAGAGATTTCCATAGTCAATGGGCAAAGGCTGAAAATAGAGTTGGTCCAAATTAAAGTAAAAGAAATCTTGCTAGATGAACCAGTCTACCATGACCCACCTTAGCATGTTCTTTGATACTAGCATTCGTCATTAAATTTGCATCCATCATGGTATCGTATGTTTGGCTGAAGATGCTAAACTTAGTGTTTACTGGGAGGCAACCCCATTTATCATATGGGGACCTATGTTTCAAAACATTGGGGACAATGTTTTGTTTAGGTTGGGGTGTAAATATGCATGAGATTTCTAAGTTTTCTTGTATTGTGAAAAGAAAAAGGAAAAAGTTCTCTAAGTTCTTTGAGATTTTAAGGTCAAAGTTCCTTTACTGTAATGAGAATTGGATTTTTTGAATCATAGTATTTCTCCTACTTTATCTTCTTAATGGAAATGCATATGTTTAAATCTACATCTTATTCATATCTTGAAGTATTTTATGAAAGTTAAATCACGGAAAACACTTACACATAGTACATAATTTAGACTGGTAGATGGTTATGACTTAGAGACCCTAAGGAAATCAATGGAGAGCTATACCTAAGTGAGTATTAGAGACTATTATCTTTCTAAGGGTTATATGTAATTCCATATTTTCTTCAAAGTACACAAATTTGAACAATCACAATATCTTCATTTTAGTCAATTGTCAAGAAACAATAGGAGTACTAACTTTCTTTCCTAAACATTTATAGAATCTCATAACCTAGAGATATAAAGCCTACCCAATATAAAATACCACTAGTTAGACTTTTGAGCCTCTTGGTAAGCCTTTTCTTTTCAAAACTCCATTTACCTTTACTTAGAAAACTAGAAAAATATCCATTACCTATCTTTCAAAATGAGTACAGATGGTAGAAAAAGTAAAAAAAGGACAAAAGTCAAAGAAGTGAAAAATATCAAAGTCAATACATAGAAAATACTTTTTTTAAAGAAAGAAAAATCTAGAAAATAAATGTCAAAAAGTCAAAAGGAAAGAAAAAGAAAAGAAAAATGAAGAGGAAAAGGAAAAGAAATTTAAAAAGATATTCACTTCAGTACATTCAAAAGAGAAGTTGTCCAAACAATTATTGAAGACCTCTACTTAGATTTGAAACTTTTGAATCCTTTTACCCTTTCTTTTAGAACCATTCCCAAGCCTACATTTTTTCTTATCTAAAGACCTATTGATCTTAAGGTGGAAGATAGCCTTAATGAGGAAATGGCAATTATTCTGAGGGATCACATTTCTTGTCTTGGTTGTGCTTAAAAGAAATTATGTGAACCATCAAATTGTTAGATTCAGTCACATAGTGAGAGAATTTTATCTAAATCATTTTCTCTGAGGGCTTTATTTTTTAGTGTATAATAGTGAAACTTTGAGCTCAAAACATCATGTCAATGGAGTATAAGCATATCAATTTAGAAGTCCTTACATATGTAGATATATGCACACTACACTCTTAATAAAATGGCTTTGTAATGATGGTAACTTGTAGAATTTCTCATTTATCTTTACTAAGTGGAGAAAGCTAGTAAAGTGCTAATGGATGAGAACACTTTGAGATAAAATAAATGACTTAGTTATTGAATTTTGCAAGTACATTCAATGCAAACACGTACAAGCTTAACTCGTCCACGAGGGGTAACCTATGAGTTTAAGGGCTTATTGTGTATGCTGAATGCAATCATGAGTACCTACAAAAATGGAAACCATTTTTATTTCATAATTTTTCACATGTTTTGCTTGAGACTAGTAAAATTCTGGTTGGGGGTGCAATAAGTGTTTAATTTTGTATAAAAAGTAATCTATAAGTAGTCCATGTGTTACAAATTACAAGTATTATTCTAGGTTTTTTTGGAAATTTCATAACACATGCACTTCTAAAGTAATAATTCAAAAGTTTGATATTTTGCAGGTTCAAAATTTAAGCCAAAGAAAGTATATGAATTATCATGATTTTCTAGGATTTAATTAGAACTTTCAACATTTGTACACGTTGAGAAAATGATCCAACAGATCAAGTAACATAAGAATTGAAGATCAAGATCAAAAGTGGGCTAAAGGCCTAAATCTCATTGTTCCAAAGCTAAATCAAGGATCAAGATCCTCTTTAGGAAAGAAAAGGAAGTCCAAGGAAGCAATTAGAAGCATCAAAGGTGACTAATGGCCTCGTGCAAAAAGTCATGCAATTCCTGTGACGACCCGGGTTTTCTCATGCATTTTTAAATGCAATATCTAATTCCTAAGGCAGGATGCATCCCTATTTGAAAACCATTTTATAAAAACCATGCAATGCAGTGAAAATTCTTTAGTTTTAAACTCATTTTGAAAACCCTGAGTGTCATTTGCTTTCACAACTATCAAAGTAGTTTTTGAAAACTTTAGAAATCATAAATGTTTTTCCCCAGGTCTATCCAGTCATAACACACAGCCCAACTATAAATAAATACATGTCCAAAGGGTTGAGAGTTTACTCACATGTATAGTTGTCTCCTTTGTTTATGCACTTGCTCATAGCACTAATATCTCTTGAGGTGTCTTCTATTCGTAAGTGGAACTATCCTAAAAAGTGTTAAGGATAGGGTGAGTATATACTATACTCAGTAGGAGTCTATCACTACTAGTTTTGCAATGCATGCTGTGTTTAAAATCATATGCTCTTAAAAACATGTGCATGTTCAAACAATCACGTTCAACATCGATATTAAAAACCACTGTTGAATTTAAATATTGAACACTTAAAGAATAGCATAATCCAAGTCGAAAGTATCATATATCATAAACATAATGATATGCATAAGATGCTCAACTAAATCCAACTCATGGATATTTGGTATGGTCGACCAACCTCATGTCATGCCATATGCAATGCAAATAAATCCTCAAACCATAGGGTCCAACTATGCCCACGACCTCGCCGTCGTGTGGTCCCCGGGTACCTAAGGACACTCGGTCATAGCCTCAATGGGGCATTTGACACGTCGACCCAGTGCCGTGACACCAGTGGTAGCCCCCTGTACCACATGCAGTCGACGTAGGGACGTTGCCCTTTTGGGCGTGGTACCCATCGACCTAATAGTGGTAGAGGCTGGAGGCCAACCCAAACCTCTTGGCATAGTGCCCATGAGCTTATCAGCCTAAATCATATCAGATCAAACAAGCAAAAACCTCTTTTTCAAAACCTATCCTCTTTGGGTCCCTCACAACTGCCTACCCAGCGTCTTTTGGGCACTCCAGCGTCTTTTGGTAACCCTCAAGGACATGCAATCTTTCAAAAACTCAATGCTCACAAATCAGGCAATATATGCATTTGTTTGCAAAAATATCTAAGCATAATGTATACGCAATTATTTGCAAAACATATCTATGCATAATGTATATGCAATTATTTGCAAAACATATCTATGCATAAATCATTTATCATATGTACGCTGAATTAAGTCATGCTAAACAAGTCATATACTTATACTTAAAACACGCATTCTCAAAACAATCATGGCTCTTTTAAAAAGTCTAGTAGCGATAGAGCACCTACCTCAAAGTCTCCTAGAGTCGCGTCCTTTATCACTTCAACCCATCCCTGGGTCTCATTTATAAACTCCTAGGTATGAATGAATACAAGGAGTCATTAATTTCAATCTATTTAGGCATTAAACTGCTAACTCTGCCTGTTGGGTCCCTAGTCCTTGCCTATTTCATTTGTCAGACTAGATCCTATGGTGGGGATCTACTTTTCAATAGTTAGACTCTGTAATTTATGCTCTTTAAAGTCTCATTAGGTCCATGTGCCCCAGTTCCCACGACACCCGTGTATCCTGGTTGAATCGTGACTGCCTTACGTGCGTGCGCCCCCAAAGGCCGTGCCAGGGACCGCGTTTTGCACTCACACATGCATGCTCAAGTGACATGCTATGACACACATCATCGCATGGACGCACCTTGTAGCATGGCGCGTCTCAGCTCCCAGGGCATCCCGTGCACCCTAGTCAAGCTAGGACCCGTGCCCCATGTCACGCACGCACCTGAAGGCCACACCTGGGACAGTGTACGCACTGTCGTACACCTGGAACCTATCCTAGGGACTCAGTCCTAGGTGCACATGGTGCTTGCATCCTTGGGACGCTTGGTTCGTGCAAGGCCGGCCTAAGCCGGCTTGGAGTGTTTCCCGGCCAGGAAACTTGGCTGGAAACGGCTAGGGAAGGACCAGATCTGGCGTGGATCTGGCCTGGGGAAAGCAAACCGGAGAGGGAAAAGGGAAGAACGGCTTACCTGTAGCCTGGGGATGCCCTTTTTCCCAGTGGATGTGCCTACTCGCCGAAAAACTCGAACAAAGGGGGGAAATCGTGCAAGGCCAGAACAAGAGAAGAAAGGGGCATGGGGAGACGGGAACGGCGTGGCCAGCTTGACTTTGGCCTGGCCATTGCCGAAAAATGTAGAGGAGACGGGTTTCTGATTTTGTTAGAAACCCCAGTCTCAAACGGCTGGAAAAATGCTGGAAAACTTGTGTTTTTAGAGAGGGGGAGATGGGGTTTTTATAGCCCTGCTTATGGCGGTGCTGCCAATGGCGGTGCCGCCCTTGGCGGTGGCAGAATCCTCTAGAAAAATCGGGATCGAGGGTTTCTGGAGGGGTCTAGAGGTTGAAGACGATAGGGGGTACCGTTATCAAAATGGCCCCTTGAGTTTTTCATTTTTTCGTTGTTCTATTTAAATTCCAGAAATACCCATATCTTTAAACGGCTGTAACTTCTTCATACGAACTCTGTTTTGGGTGATTTTTGAGGCGTTAGATTTCATTTTTCGAGTAGAATCTAATGGTACTAAGTTTCCTCACAAATTTATTTATTTATTATTTTAAATAAAGTGAAACATTTAAAATAGTTTATTTCCCATAAAATGTCCAATTTTTGTTAAAAATAGCATAAATTGCTCAGGCATTACAATTCCACCACCTTTGCATGAGAATTCGATCAATGCATGAGGTTTTCTAGTTTAACTAGGAAACATAAGTAAGCCAAGTCATTCAAGCTTTAAAGCCAAAGGACCTAGCCACTCAAGCCATCAAGCATTAAGCCATCCAAATGAGCATGGTTCGAGTGGCTAGATCCTTTGGCCTTAAATGAAAGATACATTGAGCTCTCTTGAAGATGGTACGGAGAACTCCTATCAAAGGTCTGTACAAAGCCTTCAAATTAAGTGCATAGAAAGGTAAGCCCTAAGGGAAAATTGCATTGAAGACTCCAAATAAGAATTGCATGAAAAGAACTCCCTCCTCTCCATGATTTTTAACATATATATGTAGAGGAGTCTCTTGCGAATTTCTAGCCTAAGTAAGAGGGGGGATAAGGAATGGGTGAAATGTAGTTGGATAAGATAAGATAGAGATGGTGAAATAAGATAAGGGAGGGAAAGAGAAGGAGATAAGATGAGATAAGGATGGAGGTTACAATAGTGGGAGACTAAGGAAGAGGGAAACCTAGGAAATTGCTTGGAAGTGGGAAACCTAGGAAATTTCTTGGAAGTGGGAAACCTAGGAAGGAAAATTGCATGGAATCCTCCTTCATAAGTGCTCCACAATGGGAGGTATGATAGAGGGAAAGAGAGGAAAGAATAGGGAAGTTTAAAGAATGAGGCACTTCTCTAATTGGTCCACTTTAGCATGCCTATCTACCCATGTTGATAGAGTCCCATTTCTCGTGCTATTTATCTTTTTAGAACATTCTTTCTTCATGGCTTATAAGGCTTAGGTGGCTTACATGGCTCTAAATAACATGTAAAGGTGGTGGATTTTGTGTGGGACCATTCTAATCACCTTGTGTTCTTCCAATTGTCTATAAAGTTCATCTACTTGCCCTGGAATGATTTGGACCCTTGCTTGGCCTTTGGAATGATGGAAAACAGGTCCCAGTCTCTCTGGATTAGCTCAAATATGCTAGTGTCATGAATTTTGAAAAAAATCCTAGAATAATGCCCTATAATTTATAATACATGAGCTACTAAATGGGTACTTTTTATGCAAAATTTACTTGTCAAACCCTCAACTAGCATTTTGTTAGTCCACAAAAAACACGTGAAAATCATAAAAATAAAAGTGATTTCCATTTTTGTAGGTACTCATGATTGCTTTTAGCATATGCAACAAGCACTCAAACCCCTAAGTTACCATTAATGGATGAGTTAGGCCTCTTGAGGGTTTGTAGAGAATATACCACAAAATTCAATAAGGCTAAGTTTATTAATTTATCTCAAAGATTTCTTGCCCATTGGTACACTATTGGCTTTAACAACTTAATAAATATAAATGAAAAACTCTACAAGTTACCCACATTCCAAAGTTGTCTATCACATTTTATATATGAGAGTGTAGTGTGTATGAGCTACATAAGTTTGGACTTCTAAAAAGAAATGCTTACACTTCATTGAAAAGATGTCTTGACCTCAAAAATCTTACTGATATATGCTAAAAAATAAAGCTCTCAGAGAAAAAGGTCAAACTATTTCCTCTCACTATGTGACTGGATCCAATAGTACTGATGGTTCACATAAGCTTATACACCCAAATGGTGTAAAGAATTGTGTTACCTATGAATGGATTCCATTATCAAGGCCAAAAGAGGTATTCAACTTAATTCTATCAAATTTATATCCGCATTAAGGCTATCTTCCACCTTAAGATCAATCGGTCTTTAGATGGGACAAAAGGTAGGCTTAGGACCAGTTCTAAAAGAAAGAGTAAAAGGATTCAAAGATTTCAAATCTAAGTAGAGATCTTCCATTGTTGGACAACTTTACTTTTGAGTGCACTAAAGTGAATATCTTCCATTTTTCCTTTCTGTTCATTCACAACTTTTTCTTTTTCTTTTCTTATAATTCTTTTTGTTCTTCATTTGAAAGACCACTTTTTCCTTGTAAACACTTTGATGTTTCTCACTTTTTAGAATTTTGTCCATTTTGAACTTTTTCTACCATCTCAATGATTTTTGAATGATAGCTAATGGATATTTAGTTTCCAGGTTAAGGATAGGCTTTGAAAAGAAAAGGCTTACCAAGGTAGATGGGTTTTAAAAAACATCTAGGTTACCTCGTAGTGAGTTTTAAGTTTAACTTCTTCAGCCACATGTAAAGTGTGATATAATACAATGACAAATGCATGCCAGACTAATGATGGATATAGATGTCATAGAACATGTTATGGTGGGTCCTAGTAAACGGGATTCTGAAGCAAAATCTCCTCCACTTCATGGTTGACCAATTCTAGAAAGGGTTTAATGTTTGACCATTCACTTTATAAATCTCCCTGTCCTTTTTAATCTTAACAACTTCATGAGGATAAACAATTCGAACAATGTAGGGTCCAATACAATGAGAAGAAAGCTTACCAGGAAATAGATGCAACCTAATGTTATACAAGAGGACCTTTTGTCCTAGTGTAAAGGACTTACATAGCATGTGTTTATCATGATGTGCTTTCTTTTAGCCCATGTATACATATTCATATGAATCTTTCCTAAGTTGATCCAAATCATTGAGTTGGAGCTTTTTATGGGTCCTAGCATTATCTAACTCAAAATTGAGCTTTTTAATTGCCTAATATGCTTTATACACAAGTTCAACTAGGAAATAACATGCCTTTCCATAAACCTAGTAGTAAGGTGACATGCCTATAGTGTGGTAGGCCCATAATACATCAATAAGTCTCAAAGACCAATCTTTTAGACTAAGATTAACTATCTTTTCTAATATCTACTTTATTTTCCTAATTGAAACTTCTACCTATCCACTAGTCCAAGGATGGTATCAAATAGCATCTCTATTGGTGACACCATGTTTCTTTATTAAGTTCTCAATACTTTTGTAATTATAGAATTGTTTTCCTCCATCATTAATAATGGCCCGTGGAGTACCAAAGCATGCAAAAATATTTTCCTTCAAAAACATGACCACCACCTTATGGTCTTTGGTCTTACAAGCAATGGCTTCTACCCATTTGGGCATGTAGTCCACTCCCACAAGGATGTATAGGTGATTAAAGGAGTTGGGAAAGGGTCTCATAAATTCGATGCTCTAAACATTGAAAGGCTCAATGATCTAAATCAAGTTCAGGGGCATCATGTCTCTTTTAGCTATACTCCCTAACTATTCATAATGTGCACATGCTATGTAGTAAGCATGTGAATCTCTAAAAATTGTGGGCCAATAGAAGTCACACTGCAAAAAAATTTGTAGTTGTCTTTCTTGAACTAAAGTGGCCCTCGCATGCATGACCATTGTAAAAGGAAATGATTTGTTGACGCTAACTATCGGGTATGCATCTCCTAATGACCTGATTGAGATAGAACTTAAATAAGTACTGATTGCACCATGGCAAGTTCTTAACCTTGGCAAGAAATCTCCTCCATCTTATTTTGATTAGTAATTAAGCATTTGACCCATAAAAGATAATTGAAAATATCAGGATACCAAGGTAACTAAGAAATTTGTAGAAGTTGTTCATCTAAGAAAGATTCTATTATAGGCATAGATTCACTAGTAGACTCTATAATCAACTTGGACAAATTGTCTGTTATAATATTTTCAAAACCTTTCTTATCTTGAATCTCTATATCAAACTCCTAGAGCAATAAAATCCATCAGATCAGTCTCGGTTTTGCATCCTTCTTGGAAAGAAGGTATTTCAATGTTTCATGGTACGAATAGATGATGACTTTAGATCCTAGTACATAAGATCTAAATTTGTCCAAGGCAAATGTGATATGTTGTTTTTTCAAATAAACTCACAAGCACACAAATTTTTGCAATATTGTACGCTAGTGAGGTTCATCCCACGAGGCGTGAACTATTGTGATGCTAGTGGTCCCTACTTTAAAATATCTAACCTAGCCAAAATTCAAGTCATTTATGCCCCAAATTAAGAATAGATATTAAAACACGAAATTAGAAACTATGCAAAAACAATAATTTGGAAACTAAACAGAAACAAGAAATGGAAACTAGGCAAAAAAAAAAAAAAGACATGCTAAATGGAAAACTTTCCTAAAGCATGCACTTTTGAAAATTAAAATTTTCCTAAATTAAAAACTTCTAATTTTATGACTTTCCTAATTAACAACTTTCCTAAAATGCAACTTAGCAACCTTCCTAAACTAACTTTCCTAAACATGAAATTAACAACTAATCTAATGGAAACACACTTTAACAAACTACTTTCCTAATCATGCATAACTAAGAAAAGTAAGCAACCAAATCAACTATTTTAACAAGTAAGACAAATTTGATTACTTTCTAACTAACTAAGATGAAAAATAGTGGAGTTTAACTACAACAAAACTAGTAAAATAAATGAAAGCAATTACTAACAAATAATGAAAAGAAAACTACCCAATTAACATACATGTAACCATGGAATGGTATGCATGATTCATTGGATAGGAGTGGATCTAATCAACTACTTTGGCAACCTAAGCATGGAATCTATTCCTAACATTAACTAAGCTATCTAACAAACTAATTGGGCTCTTGAAACGTCAAGTGAACATGATTATATCGCACTGGAATTTAACAAAAATTCTAAATTGTCTTAAGATCATTGAAATCCTCAATTGCTTGTAGCCTTAATAAAAATTCATACCATGTCTTAATAATGGCATTGACGTTTTTGTCATGCTATACTTTTCTTACAAGTTCTTGTTAGGATCAATCTATTATCATAGATTTATTATCCCCAATATATCATCAAAAAAATCTTTTGATAACTTGGTCGAATTCATTTCCCTATCATATTTGTGTTATGTTTCTCTTAATCTCATAATATGTCACTTGATTTGTTCCATAATACTCAAGTAGTTATTATTCGATAGCATTTCACTCTTCATAAGACTCCAATTAAGGTATCGAAAATTGAGCTATACCTTTGTGATCTAGTATGAGTCACCGTTATCCCCTAGTATCATCTTGTATGCTTATCCCTATTATCATCAAAATTTTCTCAAAGTCTTTATTTTACATCTCTTATCATACTCATATCATATCCTTTGTTATAGTGTACTCATATTCTGGTATTCTTTATGATGGTAAGATAGCCATCTAGGTTCTTTGATTTTCTCGTCTTTGATAAGATTATTTTAATGCAGGTCAACACTATCTACTAACACGTCCAATAATTATCTTCATTCATTCATTTTCATCATAATCTGATCCTTATATGAGATTTCATCTTTGCACCACTACTCAACAATCCTTATTTCCTATGATTTTGATAGGATTCAATCAATCTAATATCTAAGTATTTGCTAGGACTATCTCCTTTTTCACCTATGTGTTTATGGTGAAATGCCTTGAGCATTAAAATTGTAATCTTCAAATAGAAATAATCATCTCTACTACTTCAATTTATACTACTTATTCTTGATTTTCTTTATTGTTCATGACCCTTAGACATGCTGGACTGGCTGTGAAAGGATAAAACCTGGGCTCTGATACCAACTGTAACGACTGGGGTTTCTCATGCATTTTTAAATGCAATATCTAATTTCCTAAGGCGAGATGCATCCCTATTTGAAAACCATTTTATAGAAACCATGCAATGCAGCGGAAAACCTTTTAGTTTTAAAACTCATTTTGAAAACCCCGAGTGTCATTTGCCTTCACAACAACCAAAGTGGTTTTTGAAAAACTTCAGAAATCATAAATGTTTTTCCCTAGGTCTATCCAGTCACAGCACACAGCCTAATTGTAATTAAATACAAATACATGTCTAAAGGGTTGAGAGTTTACTTACATATATAATTGTCTCCTTTTTAATTCACTTGCTCATAGCACTAATATCTCCTAAGGCGTCGTCTATTTGTGAGTGGAACTATCCTGAAAAATGTTAAGGATAGGGTGAGTATATACTATACTCAGTAGGAGTCTATCACTACTAGTTTTATAATGCATGAGATGTTTTAAAATCATATGCTCATTCAAAACATGTGTATGTTTGAATACTCAAGTGCAGCATTGATGTCAAAATCCATTGTTAAACTGAAATACTAATGACTTAAAGGATCATATAATCCAAAATCGAAAGTATCATACACATATATCATAACATCATGATATGCATAAGATGCTTCATGGAATCCAACTCATGGATCTCTAGTATGGTATGGTCGACCAACCTCATATCATGCCATATGCAATGCACATAAATCATCAAACCATAGGGTCCACTATGCCCATGACCTCCTCGCCGTGTGGTCCCCGGGTACCTGAGGACACTCGGTCATAGCCTCCACGGGGCCTATGACACGTCGACCCAGTGCCGTGACACCAGTGGTAGCCCCTTGTACCACATGCAGTCGACGTAGGGACTTGCCTCTTTTTGGGCATGGTACCTATCCACCTAATAGTGGTAGAGGCCGGGTGGCCAACCCAGACACCTCGGCATAGCACCCACAGGCTTTCTAGCCCAAATCACATAAGATCAAATAAGCCAAAACCTCTTTTCAAAACCTGTCCTCTTTGGGTCCCTCACAACTGCCTAGCCCTCGGCACTCCAGCATCTTTTGGCAACCCTCAAGGACATGCAATTTATGCAAGAACTTAATGCTCACAAATCGTGCAATGTATGCAATAGTTTGCAAAACATATATGTGCATAATGTATATGCAATCATTTACAAAACATGTCTATGTACAAAGCGTTTATCACACGCATGCTGAATTAAGTCATACTAAACAAGTCATATACTTAAAACATATGTTCCCAAAACAACAATAGTTCTTTTAAAAGAATCTAATAGTGATAGAGCACCTACCTGGTTAGGTCACGCTAACCCTTTTGTCCTTGGATGCTCCTGATCATGGTTTGGGGAATCAAGGTTAGTTTGGCCTATCTTTTATAGGTTTTAGAGTAATTGGTCTTATTACTTAGGCATTAGGGGTCCATCCCTATGCCTATGGGTATCCTAAGGTCCTAATTGGGCCTTGGTATCCTCAGTTTTCCAAAGATCTAGCGGCCACGTGCCATCATCCTATTCTAAGCATTATGCCCACCTTTGATTGGGCATTGATCAGGGATTTTATAGTTTGGATGTGTTTACGTCGTCGACACGGACACAACACCTTTTGTGGTGCCTCAATCGGAGCTCTAGATCTCAAGTTATAAGCATTTTAGTGTCGCACGTACATAAAGTCTTAAGAATGAAAAAAAACGGAATGCTAGGGCGTTGCACGACTGCGTCGTGCACCCTGGCTTCCTTAAGGAACGAAAAACCCGCAGCGCAAGCACACTGCGTGTCTGCGGCGTACGCCTCAGCCCGACTGTCCCTTTTGTGGGTGCATCCCTGGACGCGCCCGTTTGGTTTTTCAAACCGGGTCGATGTGGGACGACGTGTGACGTTCCTATTGGATCGTCTTGTTCGTTGGGCAACCAGGGTATCCTGAGGACACCCTGGTTTGACCCTGTCAAACCAGTGTGACCCAGGGAACGTCCCTGGGTCCTTGGTGGCTCTCCTGGGCTCCGTTTTGCATGGTTTTTTATGCAAAAACCTGGGAAAATTAATCTTGGAACTATGGTAGAGATGGGTTTTGAGCGATCTTGGACATACCTGGCTTGTTGTTGGGTTTTTCTCCTTGTTTTCCCCTCTAGGTCACTGCTCCACGACTGGTTTTCTTCAATGTTTTGGGCTGCCATTAGAGGCGCCCAAGGGCTCTGTTTATAGAGCTAAGAGAGGGTTCTGGAAGGGGCTCTCATCGCCTTTGAATGGCGGTGGAGAAACCTCCAGAATGGCAGTGATTTCCCCTCCAATCACCGCCGTTCTAGAACTCTCTAGGAGGTGGAAGATGAAGGGTTCCTGTATCAAAATGGGCCCCTGTGTTTTGCATCTAAACCCGTTTTTGTAAAAATTACAGTTTTGCCCTTGATCTTCAAAGGGCCATATCTTGCTCATTTTAACTCCGTTTTGGGTGATTTTGGTCTTGTTGGATTCCTTTTTCTGAGACGCATCTAATGGTATCATTTTCAGGACCAAGTTTCTGGGTTCAGTCAAGGCGAATAGTGAAATGACCAAAATGCCCTTATCTTTAAAATTGAACTTTTCATGGGATTTTGATATTACAAACTTGGGGTCATTACAACTAGAATAATACAAACACTTCTCATGTTGAGGTTGTCTTGATCACTTGCTAGCCAATAGAAAAGTTTCCAACTAATTAAATTGACTATTTGCTCTACTTGTTAATCTATCCACCAATCTATCTAGTGTATGGGATAGATCAGGAGTGTCCTTATTTCATACATATCTTCATAATCAAGGGACTACTGGAAAAATAGTAGGAAAGTGAATTTTTATCCCCTACTTCGCTGGCCATATATAAGGAAGGGTCAATTAGATCTACTTGAGTATGTAACCCTTGCCTAAGTTGACTCAACTTTGAATACAATAACAAAAGAGTACATTTCCCTTTTTACCTAGACTAGAGGATCCTAAACTTGATAATGCAACCTGAATGCAAAATGAAGCAAACAAAGGATACATAATATAATTCCAACCTTATGATAAACAACCTGAAAGGTTTATTTTTCTTTATTTTCTTTGGAGGAGTGGCTTTCAGGTTACATCCATCCTAGGTAGCTCATTCTCTCTTTTATACTTGCCCTATTGCTTACTAGTTAGATCTTACCTTGATCGACTACTTCACACCTTCCTAAGTCAATTGTAGATTATCTGAGTCATCGAATATGTTGGTAGAGCTAGTCATGTTAAATACCAATGTAGCCAATCAAGTAGGGTCCAATGGAGTGGCAATAGGCAGCCTCCTTCCAAGAGGGTCCTATGAGCTCGAAAGCTACTAAGTCTCTTTTAGATTGATTTTGATTTATTTGTTGAGGCTAGCGTTGGATGTATGGTAATGTTTAACCTATTTGGGACAATGGATAGTCATCACATCAACCCTTGATCTTGTAGGGGTGAGTGCCCTTATTAATTCATTAAGGCATTCCTACATAGTTCGATCAATATATATTCACCTTAAAGGAATTAAATATGCCTTAATTATGCAATAAAAGGTGGTAAACTAATAAAAAACCCTAGAATGCAACAAGTAAGAAGATGCTTTCTATATGCTCTATTCTACCTTCCAAATGCAACTAAATTAACAATGCAAATAATTTAAAAAATGGAAAGAAGTTAGGATAGCTCATAGTAGGGTCCTAGATTTAGTCTTCATATACATGGGTGGGTCCATGTGTAGGCCAATTCCTCTTATAAGTTAGGATAGCCCACCCTTGACTAGTATTCTTACAACCTTTAATATTTAATGAATGAATTGTGTATAAAAAAATACTCAATCTCACCACAATCCACTCAAATGAAAAATAATAATTGGAAGTTATTCTCAACTTTTCCTCTAAAGCTCTATTCTGCTCCAAATTCTTGCACAAATTAAAAGAAAAGTATCAAATTCTTCAAGAATAAGGAAATTATGTAAACTAATTATATGCAGCCTTAACCTACAACTTGTGCTAAAGCATTACAACCCAAAATTTAATTTAAACTCCACTGTGAGTCCCCATCAATAGTTCAAATACTTGATGTGTATTAATAATTACCACAAGTGCATGGCTCTATTGAAGTATAGAATTGGCAAAAATAGTTGATCTCATGAAGACTCATTGATTAACAAAAGTTAATTAAAATTACATTGCTTTACTTAAACCTTGCCAATCAAGGAAATAAAGGGGGAACTTTAAACTAAGTAACTAATGTAAGAAAACTAAATCTAAGCAAGGAAACTATCTAAGGAATTAAAGTAGGTAAACAAGTAACCAACTACCTTAACCAAGGAAAAGAAAAGAACACTTTTATTAATGGAACTTTGATTACAATGGAAAGTAAAGACATAAATAATAAAAAATAAAGCAAATAAAGAGTCCTTCATTGGGTCACTCAGCAAGGTTCTTTACACATCCTCTTTGTCAAATCCTTGTATTGAACTTTGTTTTATGGTCTTCTTGTTGTATCACTCAGTAAGTGTCTATACACTTACTTTCAACCCAAAGTAGACTAATCTACAACCAAGATTTTCTCATCTCTTTAATCCAACATGCTCAAACTCAATGAAATCTTCAAATGTAGTTTAGGAATTAGAAAAGTCGTTGACTACCAATACGAGGTGTTCTTCCTTTTCCTTTATTCCCAAATTCCAAGGTAAGAAAAAGATGAAAGAAAGATGGAAAGGATTAGGAGACGGTGGTGTGGTGTTTTTGATGGAGGGTGTATGTAATGCAATGAAAGAATGGAAAATAACAAGGGAGAATGAGGAAGAAGTTTGAAGAAAGAAAGAAAGGAAAGTGGGGATGTAAGATCTTCCTTATCTCTTCTCTAAGGGATTGACTTTGATCTTGTGGGAGCTTTGGTAAGTGATCTCTCTCCCACTATTTCTCTTAGATTTAGCTTTCAAATATGAGGGAAAGGTAAGAGGTAAAAAAATTTCCTTATCCTTCACATCTTATTTATAGAGTTAGAGGAAAGGAAGCCCTACGGATGGATGGTTAATATCAAGCCCCTTAATTTGATTTGAATGAAGGGCTCGATGAAGGGGCCATGGAAGCCATATAAGGAAGTGTGGGATGGAAGATGGAAGGGAATAAGATGGGAAAGGAAAGAAATAGGAAAAGGCTAAGAAATGAAGGGAACAAGTGGGCAAAGGAAAGAATTAGGAAGAGGAAAGGCTAATGGAGGAAGAGAACAAATGGGAAAGGAAAGAAATAGACAGGTAGCTTATAATGGAAGGAAGGAAGGTAGAAGGGAATTACTAAGTGGTTCCAAAGGGGGGAAGGAAAAATTTTCATTATGGGAAGATGGAATGGGTTTTGGGTATGTTTTGGATAGGAAGGTGGAATGAGGAAGGAAGGAAAGTGGTAGCTAAGATGATTTAATTATGTAAGGAAAGAAGTTTGCTTGGAGGGAAGGGAGAGAGGTACATTAGGAAGCTAGGTGTACATTAGTCAAAATTAGAAAGTGTTTAGGTGTGTGTGTGTGGGGGGGGGGGGGGGCCGGCGGCGGGGGGGGTTTGGTGGAGATGGGGATGGGGGTGGCATGTTTTTCCATTTGGGTGTGTGAACCCTTAAGATGAGATAGACATTGCATCAAGACGGGAGGTTGAGATCATCCTTTCCTTAGGATTTTTTATTGAATTTTTAACATAGGAAAGGTGTCTAGGTTTTTTTTTTTTCTTTTTCTTTTCCATGCTTCATTCTTAGCCATTAAATAATGCTTACCCTATCTTGAATGGATGGGATCCCTTTAGGACATGTAGAGCTTCCTTAATGCTATATTTCTTGGATTGAATGGCCTTGATTCTTGTAGGTCCTCATATGTTTCATATGGGACCAAGTAGACCTCACTACCTTGCATGAATAAGACATCCAATCATTTGTTGATATTTTTCTATTGATTGAGTAGCAGAGAGGCAATAAGTAAAAAGTTTTCATCTGGGTCCTCGTATTTTTTAGAAGATTTCAACATATATGATTTTTATTGTCTGTGAATTGAACTTCTCCCATAAGCTTCTCAAGGTGGTGAAATGTATACATGCATACATGCGTGGAGAGTTTACCACCTTTCACCCTCATTTGAGTAAGAGTTGTGCCTGGGATTTTTTATTGCTCTAACTTTGATAGTGACACCAATGATCAGTTTGAACCATTAGGACTTCATTTTCATCATGTGTGGCCCATGCTGCAGCTTGGACAATGAAATTGATCTTTTATGGGAAAAATTCGCAATTTTGTGCATTTTTCATTTGTACCTTGGACCTACAAAATTATAGAATTAACCTAATTAGTGACAATTAACTGACTTATGGGGCTAAAACATTCTAAATATAGGGATATTCATGTAATGATATCTACATATATATATATATATATCAATTCTCCTACAAATACATGCCTTTTGGGCTATGCAATGCTCCGATGATGTTTTAAAGGTGTATGATGAGTATATTCTCTAGTATGGTGGAGAGATTCTTTGAGGTTTATGTGGATGATTTTTCAGTGTTTGGCTCTAATTTTGATGACTACTTAGCCCATCTAGCTTTAATGTTAAGAGAGGTGCTAAGAAAAGAATTTGGTTCTAAATTGGAAAAAAATGTCATTTTTGGTGAAGAGTGACAATGTTAGGGTATATAATATCACAACAAGGCATGGAGGTTGACAAGGTCAAAGTAAACCTTAACTCTAATCATCTCCCTCTTATGATGGTGAAAGAAATCCACTCATTCTTTGGCCATGCTGAATTTTGTAAACATTTTATGAAAGATTTTTGTAAAATTTATAAGCTCCTCTATAATCTCCTAGCAAAGGAGGTGATTTTTAACTTTGGAGAAACTTCATGAAAGCCTTTGAACATCTTAAGGCCGAAATCACCTCCGCACCTATCACACGACTACTAGATTGGACTACACCATTTGAGATCATGTGTGAAACTTCTAATCTTAGGTTAAGTACATGTTGACTAGGAAACTTACCCTTTTCCCTCTCATTAAGTGCAACAAACAATTGACCCACTTGAATTTTCAACTTAGTAATAGCTTGGGATTGGCATGCAAAGTTTGTTTTGTATCATTCTAAAATTGGAGTGAACTTTGCATGAACAAATTCAAGGTTTTCTTAGTTGTAGAGGAAATGCCTGAGAAGGTGGCGGCTGTTGTGGAACTAGGACTTTGGAAAAAAGTTGAGTGGGGTGGATCCCAAGTGGAGCTCCCTGGTGGTTATTCTTTGACCATGAGAACTTGGGATGATTGGCCCATCTAGGATTATAAGTCTCAGAATATGGATTGTGGTTAGGGTTTCTAAATGCATTTGCTTGCGTAGAGAAATATTCAGGGGAGATGGAGCTAGATGGACAAGAGGTAGTAGAGTGTGCTTGACTCAAGCAAATGAAGCAAATCTCATGCAGAGGTTTCATATGTTGTCCCCTAGCCAAGATGAAGGCATCAAACTATTGTGACAGATTATCAATTTTATCCCCTTTATGAGCCAACATGTCTATCTTTGTGTACAAGTCTAAAATGGTTCCTATCTAATACATGCCACTCTTTTTAAGAGGTTGTGAATTTCTCTCCATTTGACTATAATAATCCCATTGTTGGGAATTTTTAAATAATGTCTTAAATAAATTCCATGCCTCTATATCACTCTTGGTCGTAAATGTTCCTCCACTAGTGGCACCAATCATGCATTGATTTTGAGGAGTCAAACTTTAGTAAAAGTATTTCACTTATTGCCACTTTCAAAACTATGGTGGGGGCATCTGAACATAAATTCTTCCACCAGTTCCCAACATTCATATAAATATTCACCCTCTTTTTATTGGAAATCTCATGTAAGGGAATTGTTTTATTGGACAAGAAATAATTTATCTAAAAATTTTCTAGATAATTTCTCCTAAGTAGGGATTGAGCCCAACTTTAAAGAATTAAGTCATGCCTTCCCATTATCTTTTAAAGAGAATGAGAATAGTCTTAACCTAATGGAATCATAAAAAATAAATATATAAATCTATATTTAAAGGTGACACACATGTCAAGAAACTCCTTGACATGATAATAAGGGTCTTCCTTATCTAACTCATAGAATGTAGATGAATCCACATTTCAAATCAAAATGATTTGATTGGTTCTTGGAAACAATATACATGATGGTGAATTGCATTTAACTAGAGTAAGTAGTCCCTAATGGGCTTAACTTCTACTACTTGGTGTCTCATTGTTGGGTTATCCAAATTAATGTGATTTTGCAACCCTTGCTTAATAGTACATTCAATCATAGGATCTAAAGTTGATAAATGGGGGTGTAGGGATTGAAGACCTCACGTACACTAATTATAACCCTAAAATACAATCCTAAACTATGTGCAAATTCAAAACACTAAAATAGCAAAATAAAATGTAAGCAAGTAAAAATGACTTCAAATGCAAAGAAAGAGGAAGCTAATGCAACTAATTATATGCTACTTATGCAAAGGGTCCAGGCCTCAACAAAACAGACACTATAACCTGGACAGCTTATGTCTTGATGGTTATAATCAAGCTTAGGCTATCCGTTGTTAAGTAGGTGCTTCTAATGTAAACAATCCTAGAAAATATGAAACACATAAATATGAATGCAATCTATATGAAATTATGCCACCGCACAAATATAAAAAACTAACTAAACAATGTAGTCCTAAACCTAGGAAAATTGAGCTTGGTAGAGCTCATAGTGGGGTACAAGATAAAAGTCTTCTCATACAAGGGTGAATCCATTTACATGCCACCTCTACTTTCAAGTTAGGGTGGTTCACCATTTACCTGTAATATTACAACCATTGGAATTTTAATTTAAAATCAAAATACAATCCCGAGCCCATTACAATTTCACTTAAAATAAAAAATGAAGGAAATATCCTAGTTGGTCGACTGTAATAGTAAAAATTATAGACTACTAAAACTCCTCTAAATCCTTCATCGAATTCCTGCAAAGGCAAAAAAGAATAATGAACATCAAATTAATCACAAAAGTTATAAGTAACATGTGTTGTGTCTTAATAATTACCAAGTGTCCATTGTTCTATTGGAGTATGTAATCAGCAATCTCATAATGACTCTTTGATACACAAGAGTTAATTAAAATAAAGTTTCTTTACTTTAACCTAGCCAACAAGGAAAGAAAGAGAGAAATTTAAACTTAATAATTAATCTAGGCAAGGTAATAAACTAAACTAAGGAAACTAACTAAAACATAAAGCACGGAAAAAAATTAAACTAACTATGAAAAGGAAGATAAGTTTTCACTAATGGAGATTGAATTGCAAGGATTACAATAAAAAAAGAAAAGGAAAATAAAGCAACTAAAGAAACTTCCTTGAAGTGGCTGTTATAGGAGGTTGTGTCACTCAGCAAGGCTCTTTACATGTCCTCTTCTTCTTTTCCAAGTCTTAACTCCACTTTATAGTCTTATTCCTGTGTCACTTAACAAGGGCTACACACTTACAGTCAACCAAAAGTACACTACTCTATGACCAAGCTTTTATTATCTCCTTACCAACATGCTACAAATCCAATGACGTTCTCAACCATGATTTAGGAATTAGAAGAGTCCTTGACTACCATTAGAAGATGTTCTTCCTTTTCTTTATTTCCAAATCCCAAAGAAAGAGAAAACATGGAAGGGTAGAAGATGGAGTGGAGAAGGTTAGTGTGTAAGATGGAATAGATGTGTGTATGGTTATTATGGAATGTGTGTAAGGAAGAAGGTAAGATTGATTGAGGTGGCTCATGAAGAATGGAAGAGAAAGAAGGGGATGTGAGGAAGAAGATGGAAAAAATAAAGAATGAAAGGGATGGAATTGGGGATTGAAGAACTTTGATCTTATGGGAGTTTTGCCAAAGGTGATCTCTCTCCCGTTGTTTCTCCTAGTTTTAGCTTTCAAGTGTAAGGGAAAGGTAAGAGATAAAACGTTTTCCTTGTCCTTCACATTTTGTCTATAGAGTTCAAGGAAAGGAAGCCCTAGGGATGGATGGGTTAGATCTTACGAACAAAGGAGAAAGGGTTAAGATAGAATGGAAGAGATGATGCAAGGAGTAGAAAGGGGGAGGCATGATTTCCAATTTTGGAATGTTGGAGAGAAAAAATAGAAAAAAGAAGAAGAAATAATTAGGAAGGAAATAGCATGGGAAGGCAATCGAATAAGTAATGACTGAAACAAATATAGAGGAATGGAAAATACATAGTTTAAGAGGGAAGTGAAGGAGGTTTAATGGAATTAGAAGGTGGTTGGTGGGGGTGAGGTGCCTCTTTCTTATTAGGAAGGTGGAGTGGAAATTAGAAAATAGTGTGTTGAAGAAAAAGGTAAATAACTTAGTGGAATGGTAAGGAATAAGTGGAAAAATAAATAGAGGAGAAGAAAAGAGAGAGAAAAAGAAAGGAAGTGATGGAATCAAGTGGGGTTCAAAATGAGAAAGTTCTAAAACTAGGGGCATGGAATTCAAAAGGGGATGGTGGATTAGAACTAGGAAAGGATAAGATGGAGAGATAAAGAAATAAGAAGGAAAGTGAAAGAAATAATAAGGAAAAGAGAAGGAATAAAAAGACAAGATGGAAAGTGAAGGGAATATAGGTTTTTTCCAAATTTAGAAAGTGCAAGGGGGCGTAGGGGTGGGGGCAGGATTCCCCATTTGAGTGGATGTGTGTGTTTCTGGAAACCGCTTACAATGAGATGACTACAAGATCAAGATGGGTGGTTGTGATCTTCCATAAGATTTTAGATTGAATTTTTAACATGGGAAAGGTAGTTAGGGTTTCAATCTTTCAAATATATCATTCCTAGCCCTTAGATCATGCTTACCCTTACTTAAATGGATGGGATCTACGTAAAACCTCCTTAATCCTCATTTTGTCACTACCATTGGATTGGATTGAATGGCCTTGATTCCACAGGTGATATCTACATATGCTTCATGTGGACCAAGTGTTCTTCACTACCTTTCATGGATAAGACATCCAATCATTGCTTGTTCTTTTCTTTCGATTGAGCATAAGAGAGAAAATAAGTAAAATGTCTTCATGTGGGTCTTAGTATTCTTTTATTCCTAATAAGCTTTCATTGTACATGATCCCATTGTATGTGTATTGAACTTCTCTTATAAGCCTATTAAGGTGGGGAAATGCATACAAGTGTGCATGAATTGGAATTTATCCACCTTTTCACACTCATTTGCGTTGGATTTGTGCACAGGATTTTGGACCACTCGAACTTGGACAGTGACACCCAATGATTATTTTGAACCTCAAAAACTTCATTTCTGGCATGTATGACCCACAATGTAGCTTGGAATGTGAAATTGTTCTATTAGGGGTAAAATTGGCAATTTTATGCACTTTTCATTTGTACCTTAGACCTACAAAATTGTAGAATGAATCCTAATTAGTGATAATAAGTGATTACTGGTGCTAAAACCTTCTAAATACAGAGGTATGGATTTAATATTTCTATATATAGATCAAAACCCCTAGTTGTCGAGTTGTAGTCTCGTAAGGGTTTCCATAAATGATACCATTAATATTTTCAAAAACTTATGAAAGTCCTTCATTTTTCTCTAAGAATATTTTTGTATTTAGCTTATATTATCTCCTAACATTAGCATGCTAAGAGAAATGACGAATAGTTCAAAATCCTAAATTTATGCTAAAGATATAGCAGTAATTCATCAAATCTCAAAGAATAAGTGTATGATATAGCTACTACATATACAATTATCAATCTCTAAGGAAATTATATCATAAATTACCATCCAAATATGTTTTTATTTCAATTCTCATGGGATATTATTAATACTTAGAAAGAAGTAACTAAAAAAGATGTAAATCTCTCATTAATATGTTAGTAGAATAAATTATATCTAGTCCAAAAATCTTTGATATTCTATATGAAAGAACAAAATCTTAGAAAGAATGATAGTGGTCTCATGAAAGGATATTAACTATTATGAGTATTATACTCTACCAAAATTCCCCATTCATTCTTAAGATCAACCATGACTTCTAATAGGACCAAATATAGGCTTACAATAGGGTAATCAAAAGAATGATAAAACAGTACACAAAAGTTGTCTTGGAAAATACGTACGTACCTTCTACTAGTGTATTCACAACTTCCTATTGTAACCATAAGAGTGAACGTTTCTTTTTCATTGGCTCTCTTATCTTTATTTTGTTTTTCACTTTGACTTTTTGATACATAGTCTTTGTTTGAATTTCTATCCTTTTTAGCCATTATATTCATCTCTTGAATTTATTGCTTACACTTTTCTTCAAGATAAATACTTCAATCATGTTTACATATTTTTGAAACAATGAGGTAATAGATATATTATAGGATTTAATAAGGATAATTGTTAATGGGTTCACAAAGGAAAGACTTAATATAAAGGGTCAAGGGGTTTGCTAATAAAAAATAACTTAAGGAAGGCTAAAGGCTTTGGGTTTATCAAGGATGACCTCTATCATTTTCTAGGATGTTTATGACTTAAACATAAACATAAACTCAAGAATAATAGGTATAGTCTTTTAAATGTTTTCCTAATAGTTTATCAAAATAAAATGTAATGATACCAACTAGGAAATTATTGTTCGCTAAAGAAAATTTAGAATTTGTATACAATCCTCTCAAACAAAGATTGGATCTAAGCTCATATGGGTTATAAGTCTTCACAAATCTTCTTTGGGATCCCTAAGTTATATTTTCTCATCAATGTAAACTATATATACATGGCTATTTTGTGTAATGAATATTTTGAGTTTAAATTTCATGGAATACTTTAGAAAAATAATTAAAAGATGAACTAATTGTATACACATATATTAATAAGCTAAAGTTAGAAAATATACTAAATATTAAACAAAATATGAATTCTCATAAAAAAATTTATCAACATTTTTTAAATTTTTCAAAAGAGCTCAAAAATAGCTAAGAAAAACTTTGGACATGTCAAATTTTGAAATAACCTAACCCAAGACTTAAATTAAACATTGTTCCCAATGTTTCTATGATGAACTAGGTTTCTATATGAATTTTAAATGCAAAAATAATTCCTAATGTAGGATCAATCCCTATTTGAAAATAATTTTGTAAAAACAATATAGTTGAAGAATCTTTTTCTTTTAAATTTATTTTGAAAACCTCGGGTGTCATTGACATCTGAGAAATAAGATAACCAATAACTTCGTCTCTTTTTTATTTATAAAATTAAAATCAAAACACATGCATCCCATAACTACGCAGTCAAAGCTCATAATTCAACAGTAATATTTACATATATATGCCCAAAAAAGGTAAGTCATATAGTTTCATTGTTTATACAATATGTTAAATCTTTTTCTTCATCCTAGATTTGTATCTACCTATAATTGCTCTACCTCAAGTCAAATTCTTTAGTCTTAAGATATTGTAAACAAGTATACAATATATAAGCAAGGTTAAGCTTATGTAGTTTCACATCTACTATACCAATTTTAGAAATTCAATTCTAAACAATATTTCAAACCATGTAGTTTTAAGAAAGATGCTATCCAAATTAGTCAATGTCAATTCAATATTGTAATTTCTTGCTAAAGGCATTTCAGATAAAACATGCACAATTCTAAATATATGTTTTTCAAGCAATCAAGTCCCCATAGTAATTTCATGTAAACAATAATATAACATAAAATCACAAATGTGCATAAATTTTAAATCATGTAAAAAATCCATCATCTAACTTGATAAATCAAATTGTACATGATCCTCAAAATATTAAAGTAGCAATCAACTAAACCGTGAGCTTCGACAATCCTAAAATAATACTATCAACATGTACACATGCACCCTAGCAAACACATCAGCCAGTTGGTCATCAATACTCATTTAAAGACCATCAACAATCTCATTATGTATTGTATCACAAATTAGAAATCTCATAGAACAATATGCTCATGATTAGCTCATCAAATTGTGTCTCTAGTATCTAAAGCCCAACCACAGTAGCATACATGCTGACTATGGATATGTCTCAAAGAGGATGTTGTGAACACCTCCAGCAGTCATTTCCCTTTCATAAAAACTCAGAAGAGTAGGTTCCTCTTTGGGCACGGATCCTTCCACCTTTGGAGGTTAGAGGGCAAGGCGCTAAACCCATATGACCTCTTAGCATAGTGCCTATCGGGCTCATTAGTCTGAACAAACATATATGTATATTTGTCCAAATCTAAGTATCATTAAATCACATGATATCTTTCATATTCCAAAATCATGAATTTTCAATATATATATATATATATCCAAATCCAAGTTTCATTAAATCACACGATATTTATCAAATACTAAAATCATGCATTTTCCATAAGTCATGTTAAAACATGGGATTGATGCATTTTAAGAATCATTTTTTCTTTCAAAAATACTATTACATGTAGTATAATAGGCAGTATCATTTTCAATTTTAGGATAAAGAAATGCATCATGTATATGAAAGTGTACATGAATCTCATTCCTCATTTGTAAGTATTTTCATTCTTTTAAAGCATAATGTAACATGACAAGATATCAATTTTATGAGATTCATGTAATTTCAAATAAAAAGCATGATGATCAAATAATTAGTATGGTTTCATTATCTAAAATTCATATATTTTAATAAAACTCATGACATGCACAAAATCCATGGCAAATAGATGTTAAAACTACCCACCTCTTAGAGTGATTTCCACAAATTCCTGAAGCTTTTCTCTTGGCTCTTGTGGTGATCCAATGACAAGTTAATCTATTTATGCCTTAATCTATACAGTGCATAAAAATTCTATTTTTAATATAAATATACATACTAGATATTTAACTTTTATTATGATCTAACAGTTCAGATCATCTTAGATCATTGAAATGTTAAATTTCTATGATCTTTTCCTAAACACATCTTTAGATCTCATTATCTTAGCCATTCTAAGCTTAGACTAAAAGTCTAGGAGATGGATTAGTCAAAAAATCTGTTCATTAAGTAAATATAGGAAAGTGAATCAAAATCAAAGATGAGTTTTCAAATCCTATCATGTTGCGTGTAATTTCTTTCTTAGATCATTGTAAAAGATGATAGCTTTTCAATGGATCGCCGCTCCCAAACTCAATCGTGCATATTGTGTCACTGTAGTCTTTGAATTTCCAACTAGACTCCACCAATCATCAAATAACTAGAGGGGTTTTACTCTTTGATATGTACTAGATAAAATGGATGATTTAGATTGAATGTTTTGGGTCACTGATAAAGGAAATGGGATGTATGATCTCATAATTTAAGCATCTGACCACCATTCAACATTCATATTATGTAAAAGTTTATATATATATATATATATAACTATTTTAGGGATTTTGGTGATAGATCTATGATTAGATTAAGGTGAATACTTAGATAGATCATGAATATAGGCATCTAATCATTATTCTATAGTAAGATCAATGTCTGAGACATGATCAATTACATACCAGATGATTTCATGTCCAATCTATAGCTAGATCAATTGAAATATCAATTTAATCATGGATATAGGTGGTTAGTTGCTGATCAAAGGTTAGATAGACTTTAAGGAATAGTTAGTCGTAGATCTAGCACCTAGCAGCTGATCAACAGTAGGATCCTAATTTTTTTCCAGATTTTATTGTGGCCATAATAGTTAAATGGAAATTTAAAGCAACTTAGCAAAGATTGGTAATAACCTTAACTATGATTACTACAATATTTTTCCAATTAGTTATTAAATGCCTTTGATCAAGCTAGATCATCATGATTTGGCTTGATTGTAGCCATCCATTGATGTTGACTTTGGATTTTGTTTGGATTTCTATCAAATCTCCACAGATGATTAAATTGGTTAAGGGGTTTTGTTCTTGACATTGAGAGGAACCAAAGGGATGGTTAGATCATGTAGATCTCTTGTTGTAGATGTCAGATCTGGCTCACATCGTATTTGGATGTCAAATGATCCTCGATCAAAGATCTAACTCTCCCATAGCATAAATCAGTCCAAAATACTCTAAGGGCATGTTTTCTACTAAAAAATACTAGGCCACTGGGCATTGATTGAATGTCTCTAGAGAAGATGATTGGCTTGGTCATGGCTATTGATATTGGAAAACAGCAAATAAAGGTGACTATTATTGGATTCTTGCCAATTGCTAGCATTACCTTATTTGCTTTGATTCTCCTTTGTTTCTTGCCTGATCTAAACTATTTATGAGTCCTTTTGGTCGTATCTTCAAGGGGAATCCAATGGTTGTAACACCCCTAATTTTTTTATAATGAAATTAAATAAATATTGAAATTTAGAATTTCAATGAAAATCAGGCTGGAATATTAGGGTTATGAAATATGCACTTCTCATAGAAGTGGAATCAAGGTATGAGAGATGTATAATTGAAAACATATGCGACGGATGCTTCAAAATGACTGTAAGTAGGATAATTTTTGAATACTGATGAAAAGTCTGTATTTTTCTTCATTTTAATGAATGAAAGGGCAAAATAGTAATTTCACAAATAACCAAGACCTGATACATCCAAATCTGAAATGAACTTGAAAATAAGAATCCAATGCCACTAAGTACGCTCAATTCCGAGCTCAGGAGAATAAAATGGATTTTTCTCCATAAAAGGGCAATTTGGTCTTTTCACACTCATGTGGGGCCCACATGGAGCCCACAAGGGACCCACAAAGGGATCCAACGTCTGGAAAACATGCAATTATTAGTCAAACCACTACCACCTACTAGTGGAGAAGGAGGTGGTAGTGGGAATTTAATATACATAAAATAATAAAGAGGAGAAAACATAATTATTGCATGTTATTATGAAAACCACTCAAAACCTCTATAAATAGACCTCAGAAAAATTCTCAAAAATGTTTCAAAAATCATTCACGAGGTCCCCTGTTATGCTGCAAAATTTAGATCTAGAAACCTCCCCAAACTCCCCCAACTTTCTTCCTCTTTCTTCTCTTGTTCTTTTTCACTCAAGGAGCGTCCACAGACACACCCATCTCTCCAGACTCAGGGGAGACGTCGGGCGCGTCGTCCCCGATTGAACTGGGTTTCCACCCAGGAAACCCTATTTCAATTAGTCATCATTTTATACCCGCTGAAACCCAATATCAACCATTGGATATGTTCGGAAAAGGGAAATTTACAAAAGCCCCTTGTTTTTATGATGATCCACATCTTGGATCTCCGGAAAAATGAAAACGAAGGGCAAACCAGTAAGGGTTATCATCTCCGGCTGTTTCTTCAAGGTATTACAACCAATCAGGTAGTCCAACGGTAATCTTGCACCGTTGGGAGTCTTAAAAAGAGGGTTTATTCAAAACCCCCATGGTCCTCCACAATTTCCGGCAACAGAGACGAAGAATCAACTCTGTATATTTTTCTGGAAAGCTAGGGTTTGCTCTGGTTGGTTTTTTTCTTCTTCTCCGGTGAGATCCTCCTCCCCAGACCGGCACAGGTAGGTGAACTGTCAACTCCTCTTACAATTCCGATGGGAATGTTGGGTTTTCCGGCAAGGAAGGGAGCTCCCCAGCCATTGATCCGTCAGGAACGACGGATCTGGCATTGAGGGTTGAGATCTCCCAATATCCGGCTCAGAACCAAATTCTGAGCCATTGGATGGGATCCTTGGGCCCAAAAACCCCAAGATATGAAATTTGGGATTTAGATGTTAATGGGTGGAGGAGATCCAGCCGCAGGCTATCTGACGGTCCAGATCGGACCGTCTTGCCTGTAGCCGGTCACCCCTACCCAGACACCTAGGATAGATGGTCACAGGCACGGGACGCTGATCGTCCGTACCCGCACCCGTACCCACATCCATATCAAATCTGGGTCGTTCTATTTTAAACTGAGATCTTATTTCTCTAATTTAGAGCTTGATAGACCTCTGATTTTAGATCCGAAAAATGCTATGGACTCCTTGTAGTGTTTACCATGTACTAAAATTATTAGATCCATGTTTTAATTTGTATTTATATAAGTTATTTAGTAAAATCAGTACCCATGATCTTAGATCATGGACCAGATGACTTTAAAAGATAAATCTGAACCGATGGATGTCTTCAGAGACACTCTAATACCTTAGGATCATATTTACATTCAGATTTATATTCATATATATGAATGAATTGATCAAAAACAAAAAGGATGAAATTTAGCCCTTAAAAAGGGCTGAAATATTGAAATATTAATTTTGACTTTAATTGAACTATGATTTTAGATCAGAAACTTTATTTGGAATAATTATGATGTTATTAATTCACTGAAATTATTAGATCATGTTTTTAAGTAGTATTTACATGATCTTTTTGATGAAATCCGTGCCATTGATCATGGATCATGGCCCACATGACCCCGAACATGAAATCTGAACCGATAGATGTGTTTAGAAGATCCAAAAACCTTAAAATAAATGTTCATAGTAGAATTTTTATGCCTCTATATCAGTCCAAAATTATCAAGACAGTAAGGTGAAATTCAGCCCTTAAAAGGGGCTGAAATCTTAAAATTTCAATTCTGATCTCAATTGGATCCAAATTGAAATTGGAAAGTTAGGATGGATTCCTTGTGATAATTCAAATGGACTAAACTTATAAAATTTTAATTTTAATTAATTAAAATTTCTGTAATTAAGTGGATAATTAACTAACATCCTTGATCTACAAGATCTAGGATGATCATACCACAAATAACTTATTGGATGATTATTTTATAACATAATAAATAATATCAGTGGATTAAATTGTATTTATTAGGCAGATCTTAAGAGATCTAGCCTTAAGGGTTACTAAAACTCTTAAAATTGAATAGTATCTCCTAGATCAAGATGATCCAGGTTGATTGGACAGCATAGATGTATTTTGATGATGATCTTGAGATAATATCATAGGAATTTAATGAATGGATGATGTGGATTTGGGCTAGATCAAGATCTATGCCCTCAAATGGTACAAAGTAACCTAAGATCTCCTTGATCGGGTAGATCAAGGAAGATTAAATCAATGGATGAGATAAATCCATGATTTAATAATTAAATTACATCAATATAATATGTTGGATCTAAAATAAAATGAAGGATCAAGATCTAAACCTTAAAAAGATGAAGGATGACTATGGATCAATTAAGACCCTTGGATCATGATAACATGTTAGATTTCTATTTCAATTATTGAATATTATGATAATTGTATTTCATTTCTTAGTTGAATTATTTATTTAATTGGTTATTTAATTATTTATTTAAGTATTTAGTTACTTGTTATTTATGCTTTAAACTTATGCTTCAATGCTTAAGTAATTGTAATTTCATTGAAATGGTAATTAAATGAAATTAGAAGGAATGGACAATCACATGGAATGTATGACATGGACTTAATGATAGTAAGGACCATAGTTAGTAGGATAATATAAGGAATATAAATTCCTTGGTCCAAATTAGGAGAATAATAAATCTCCATGAATGACATTTTAATTCATGGATTTAATTAAAAATAATTAGAAAGAATACTTAGGATTAAATGCTCATAGGAACCTTATGGAAGGTTGAGTTAGGGTCAAGTTAGTGAATGATGGACATAGTGGTTAAGGGGGTTATCTAATAGAGCCACGCTCTCCCCCCACCTTCTGTTGACGTTTGTGAGGTTTAAACGCCTCCTTACATGAGGATTGAAGTAGTCACTTTGTGTTCAACCATTTAACTATTAAGCCTTAGCCAATTTGACATAAGAGGAGCAATCTAGACTTAGAATGAAATAAGCTACCCTCAACCAATAAAACATTAATTGGTTGAGTAATAATAATGAGAGCATAAAATGTAGTAAATCATCTAATCTTGATAAAAATTGAAAATCAAGATAAGGATGATCAAACAAGATCCATAGGATCTTGGATGATCAAAAACAAATACTAATGTAGTATGGTATAATATGTATGCGTATGTAGAAGAACATAGATAGAGAATCCCAAACCCTTGATCAAATTTGATTCAAGGAAAATTAGGGTATCATCTATAGGAATACATACTTGAATGGGAAAATAACCTTGTATATATGGTATGACAGATGGATGAATCCAGACCGTGATGGACATTGTGGAAGAATACACTGGAGATGTATGAATCAATACACTACTTTGAGGTAGGTGGATATACAATGATATATTAGAGATTCATGTATAGATATACATGATTATCTGTCTAAAAATATAGACCTTCATTATATCAGTATGCTTAGTACCTTAGCATAGTCATGATCCAAAACAGAAGATCCAACTAAGTGATCCAAAATACATGATCCAACTAAGTGATCCAAAAATACATGATCTAACCAAGTGATCCAAAAATAATGATCCAATGAAGGGATCCAAAACATATGATCCAATGAAGGGATCCAAAACATGTGATCCAGTTAAGGGATCCAAAACATTTGATCCAGTTAAGGGATCCAAAACATGTGATTCAATTAAAGGATCCAAAACATGCGATCCAATTAAAGGATCCAAAACATGCGATCTAATTAAAGGATCCAAAACATATGATGCTTGGTCCAAAACTATATGATCAAATTAGGTGATCTAACCAAAGGATCAAACAAATTGATCCAACCTCATAATCTAATCCACTTGATCAAAATTATTGATCAAGTTTAATGAGGTGAAAATGATGAGATATAGAGACTAAGGAAACCCTAAGAATAGGGTATGTATAATATTCCAGCCTTAGTTAAATAGACAGATCGTCTGATATGTACAATATATTTTTCATACAAGTATGGAGACTTGTGGTTTTGTTTTACACAGAGATAGAGACTGGGGATGCTATGCTAGGGAAGTTATGAGGGTTTGGCCACCCGCTTCCTGAAACTTATATGATGATACCATGCCCAAAGAGAGGCTAAATAGCGAGTGGGGTAGTAATGGGAAGGCCCCACTGTGACAACCATGGTCCACCCCATGAGGACATGGATTGATTATTCCACAGTTGGTGTCAGTGGAGGATTATACAGTTATCCAGGCACACCGTACAGATTGAGACTGTGAGCATAGTAGTCCTAATGTATTTTGCATTATAATGCACATATGATAGGCATAACAGGATGCCATGGCATGATGATATGTTATTACATGAGTTCCTGGAATGAAAACCCCGTATGAGGATTGGCTAGGTATTGCTCTCCTATGTAAGAGTATAGTCAGGGGAAGGAACAAGTGTTGAATAATCTTTGGCTAGGTATTGCTCTTCTAAGTGGGAGTATAGCCAGGGAAAGTAACAAGTTTTGAGCAATCTTCACTATATTAACTAATTTGTCATGTACTACATAAAAAATGTATATACTCTATGTGGAGAGTACTCAGGAATGAATGACTATGATGAAATAAGGATCGAGGTACATATTCTTATATTGATGAAGTAGTATGTTTTTGTATTCTCCTACCAAGCATAGCTTGCTGAGGTATTGTACATGTTTCCATGTTTACAATACCTCAGATACAGAGAAGGAGGGTTAGAAGCTCAAGACTATAGAAGACTTAAGAAGATGTGGATGAATAATCAAACAAGATACCTCCTCTTGAAGACATGTATTTTATTTGAGGGAATTATATTGTATTGAGAGTTTTAATGCATGGTGAGGTTTGTATATTTTGGATTATGTAATTTGGACATGTATTATACTAATACCGTGCTGTACTGTGAACCACTGGATGGATTCTGGAAGTTTAATAAAATCATATTCCTTCAATGGAATTTTAGTTTGTACACAAATTGTACTTATGTTAAGTATGAAGTGGTGACTTGGGTTTACAAAACAAGTTTGAAAAGAAAAGAATTTCCGCTGCTTTGTTTTGCGAAAAAAATTTACTGAGGGGACACCTTTGCCTTGAAAAATATATTATAAAATGTGTTTCAAAAACCCGGGTCGTTACAATGGTGGTGTCTAATCTCTGATCCACCATAGAGATTCATTTGCAACCCATGATTATGTTTCTACATCATCATTAGATTCTAAGTTGTTTTGTACTGGAGGAATCTTTCATTGAGCTCTTCTGACACTCATCATCATGTCTCTTCATCATCTCTTGTTTTCACTTATTCAAGATTCTATTTCTAACCATGGGAGGGGGATGTGGCTACTAATTGTAAATAGCTAGCAACCTTTTATGGATTCACGTGTGGGAGCATTAGTAGTTCCCCATACCTTTTTCTCACTTTATCATTACATTTTGTGTACAATTGCTTGGTGTTTGTGTTTTATTTTCCATCCTTACCTAGTTCTAACCTAGGGTGACTCGCACAAAAATGTGTTAATCTTATATTCATTATCAACCTATCAGGCTATTTATTATATTTCCCATCCATGCATATCTATTAAGTATAAGTTATATCCTAGGTTCTATATTCCATTCTCCTATGATTTTCATTAATGTGTAATAACCCTTAGTGATTATCAATTCCATCTTACTTATACTATAGTACATGCCTAGGCTATAATGTATATTAATCATCTTATAACCTAGTAATGGTATTCATAGTCTATGGTCTCTTTCTAAGTTAGTCATGTGGTTTTCTTGCATTAGAAACATGTTCACAAATCCTCGTAAGGGAATGTTATAGACTTTGAATTTGTACTTTTAATCCTATCTACTAAGTATAACCCCATATACTCAACTTGCCAAAAGTATCACATATTAGCTTGGGAAGCATAAATGCGAGGAGTGAAGAACTCTAGGAACTAAAAGCAAAACTAAAAGTGAGAGACTAGATTATATTTATTGTTTATGTTTGATTGGTTATTAATGTATTTAGGCACTAAATAATGGATTATATTTTATTTGAAATTTTAATTTATAAACCTTGGAAATGACCTTTTTAAGTTGAATGAAACGTAACACGACTCATACATGAGTCTAGTTTTGAATGGATAATGCTTGGGAATTTTTGAAAATCATTTCATTGAAAAATATTTTATGCTTGATTTGTTTTACAAAAGAAAATTTTAAATATTTATCCCACGTTTTACAATGAATTTAAATACTAAAATTATGTTTTAAAACTCAAGTTGTTATAATTGGTATCAAAGCCTAGGTTTATGTTAGTCACAACCAATTATTTGATGAAAGGTCATGAATAGTCAACAAAAATAAGATACTTTTACCCATTGCATGAGTAGAAGAACTTTTAAGTCTAGTGTAAGCAGAAGAGAGAACTCACACTAGATTATTCTATCTTTGGAAACATATTCCACCAAGGTTTGATTCTTCAGAGAATTCAACAGGTAAAGCTATCCAAATTTTGGCATGACACCTAGGGCACTACACTCAAATCCAATTGCAGACAATACTAAGTGGAGAGGCAGGAGCTCTTACAAAAACCAATAGGGGAGATAACCTATTGTATTGATTTAAGAAGTTGGCGCCACCATTCTTTGGAGGGGATGAAGAAGATGTAACAGAGACATAGATGTTTGATGTCCATAAAGTCCTCAAAGCAATGGATATCCTTAAAGTGAAGAAGGTAGTTATAACTACTTTTATCATGATTGGAGATGCAATGTTTTGATGGCAGATAGCAAAGCATGCTAATTTTGAGGGTATTGAGGCTATTACATGGAAATAATTTAAGACCATCTTTTTCAACAAATATTTTCACTCTCATATTTATATATAAAAGGAGAAAGAATTCATGATCTTGGAATAGGGTGATATTTTTTAATTCAATATGAGAGCAAGTTCACTCAGAGGTTCACACAAAATGTGTACAGTACTGATGAAATAGAAGTCGAAATAGTCTCTATCTTTTAGAAGGACTGCAAGAGGGGACAAAGGGAGAAAAGGGAAAAGAGAAACAAGTCAACACTACTGGATATTTTGGAAAGGAGAAGAGATTTATGCCATCTTCATGGTTGTAACAACCAAGGAAGCATCTATTTAGTAGTAGCAGAAAGGAACGTAACTCTAGGTGACACCAATAATATATAAAGTATCATTTGTAATATCTTTCCATGTTACTAAATTCAAGTGTTGTAATTGTAGAGAGGTAGGACATCTTACTAGAAATTTTTAGAAGAGGAAAAAGAGGGAAAAGGTTAGAAAAACTAAATTTCTAGGAGTTAGGGAATAGTATTTACATCACTTCAAGGTAAGCACAGACATCAAAAGTTGTAGTTTAAGGTAGTCTTTTTATTTATGATGAACCTACTAAAGTTATTTTTCTATGGGTTTTATGCACTCTTTGTTTCATATGACTTTACATTTTTTGTGGATTGCCCAATCCAAAATTTAGGATTTTTGTGTCAAGGTGATGACTCCCTTAGGTGAGTAAATATGTACACAGAAATTCCATCAAAAAATGTCATTATAATTGAGAATAGAAGAATGGATGTCGACCTAATCCTCTTGAACATGATGGACTTTGATGCCATCTTGGGGATAGACTATTTAGTTTTACATTGGGAAACAATCAACTACCATAAGAAGAAAGTCACCTTTGATGTTGTTGGAGATGTGCTGATTTTGTTTCAAGGCAAGTGAGACTTTGTCGTAGCATGTGTCATTTCTACTAAGAAGGTAACTAAACAAATTGCCAAGGGATGCTAGGCCTTTCTGGCTAGAGTTGATGTTGTAAAGATAAAAAAACCCAAAATGGACGAGGTAATAATAGTCTAGAATCTTTGCAGATGTATTTCCTGAGCAACTCCCAGGATTATCACCTAAAAGGGAGATAGGCTTTACAATCGAGCTAATACCTAGCAAAACTCTTATTTACAATGCACCATACAAAATGGCCCTAGTAGAACTGAAAGAGTTAAATAGTCAATTATAAGAGTTACTAAACAAAGGATTTATCAGACCTTGTGTTTCACCATGGGAGCATTGATACTCTTTGGTAAAAAGAAGTATGGGTCAATGAGACTTTACATTATCGAATGCTCAATGGAGTCACTATGAAGAATAGGTATCCTCTATTGCTTCGATCTGCATCAAGTAAATAGTCTTCTCAAAGATTGATTTGAGTTCTATGTATCATCAATTGAGGATCATAGAAGAAGATATTTTGAAGACGGCATTTATAACTTAATATGGACACTATGAATTCAGAGCAATGTCATTTCAGTTAATAAATGCTCCAGTTGCATTCCTGGATCTCATGAACAAGGTGCTCAAGGCATTCCTTGAGAAATTTGTTACTTGGACATCCTAGTTTATTAAATAAGCCAGGAGAAGCATTAGGAACACTTGCATGTGGTATTGGACACACTTAGAAACACATTGATTGTATGCCAAATTTAGCAAACTGAATTTTTATTGGAGGAAGTAAATTTTCTAGGCCATATCATCTCAAAAGGTGGTGTGACAATGGACCCATCTGAAGTATGGATAATAGAGAAGTGGGAAACAACTTAAGGTAGTGACTAAGATACAAAGTTTCTCAGGTCTTGTAGAATACTACCATAGATTCATTGAGGGATTCTCATGCATTACTAGTAACCAGGTTGACAAGAAAAGATATGTCATTAGTGTGGGACGATGCATGTGAAGCAAGCTTACAGGAACTAAAGATGAAGCTAATCACTACACTAGTACTTACCTTACCATTAGACAATAAAGGTTTTGTGGTCTACAATGATGTCGTAGGCAAAGGATTGGGTTATGTGTTGATGCAAAATAGAAAAGTGATTGCCTATGCTTCTTGACGGTTGAAAAAGCATGAAGCTAATTATCCTATCCATTATATGGAGCTAGAAACTATGATTTTTCTCTAAAGATTTGGGTGCACTATTGTACAGAGAGAGTTTGAGGTGTTCACTAATCATAAGACCCTCAAGTATATCTTCTTATAGTAAGACTTGCATATGAGGTAAAGGGGATGGATGGAGTATTTGAAAGTGTGATGACCCGGGTTTTCCCATGCATTTTTAAATGCTAGATCTAAATTCCTAAGGCGGGTGCATCCCTATTTGAAAACCATTTTATAAAAACCATGCAATGCAGCGGAAAATCTTTAGTTTTAAATTCATTTTGAAAACCCCAAGTGTCATTTGCTTTCACAACAACCAAAGTAGTTTTTTGAAAAACTTCAGAAATCATAAATGTTTTTCCCAGGTCTATCCAGTCACAGCTCACAGGCCAACTGTAATTAAATGCAAATACATGTCCAAAGGTTAGTGTTTACTTACATGTATAATTGTCTCCTTTTGATTTTTCTTGCTCGTAGCACTAACATATGTGTCCTTTACTCGTGAATGGAACTATCCTGAAAAATGTTAAGGGTAGGGTGAGTATATACCATACTCAGTAGGAGTCTATCACTACTAGTTTTACAATGCATGCTATGTTTAAAGTCATATGCTCTTTAAAACATGTGCATGTATGAACAATCATGTTTAATATCGATATTAAAAACCACTGTCGAATTGGAATACTGATGACTTAAAGAATCACATAATCCAAATCGAAAGTATCATATATATCATAAACATAATGATATTCATAAGATGCTCCACTGAATCCAACTCATGGATATATGGTATGGTCGACCAACCTCATGTCATGCCATATGCAATGCAAGTAAATCCTCAAACCATAGGGCCTAACTATGCTCACGACCTCGCCGCTATGTGGTTCCCGGGTACCTAGGGACATAGGGTCATATGCCTCCACGGGACATATGACACTTCGATCCAGTGCCATGACACCAGCGGTAGCCCCCTGTACCACATGCAGTTGAAGCAGGGACATGCCCTTTTTGGGTGTGGTACCCATCCAACCCAAACCTCTTGGCATAGCGCCCATGAGCTTACTAGCCCAAATCATATACGATCAAACAAGCAAAAACCTATTTTTCAAAACCTATCCTCTTTGGGTCCCTCACAATTGCCTGGCCCTCACAACTGCCTACCTAGCGTCTTTTGGGCACTCCAGCGTCTTTTGGCAACCCTCAAGGACATGCAATTTTTCAAGAACTCAATGCTCACAAATCATGCAATATATGCAATTGTTTGCAAAACATGTCTATGCATAATGTATTTAATCATATGCATGCTGAATTCATTTATATGCTAAACAAGCTATAAAATAAGTCATGCTAAACAAGTCATATAATTTATACTTAAAAACATGCATTTAAAACAATCATGGCTCTTTTTAAAAGTCTAGTAGCGATAGAGCACCTACCTCAAAGTCTTCTGGAGTCACGTCCTTTATCACTTCAACCCGTCCTTGGGTCTCATTTATAAACTCCTGGGTATGAATGGATACAAGAAGTCCTTAATTTCATTCTATTTAGACATTAGATCGCTAGATCTGCCTTTTAGGGTCCATGGTCCTTACCTAATTTATTGTCAGGCTAGATCCTATGATATGGATCTACTATTCAATAGTTAAACATCGTAAATTGTCCTCTGATCCTAACTTTAAAGTCTCATTAGGTCCGCGTGTCTCAGTTCCCAGGATAGCTGTGCATTCTGGTTGAACCGTGACTGCCTCACGTGCGTGCGCACCCAAAGGCCGTGCCAGGGATAGCATTTTACACACGCACATGCAAGGTCAAGCGACGCGTTATGACACGCATCCTGGATGGCATTGCACGGATGCACCTTTGGTGTAACATGGCACGTCTCAGCTCCCAGGGCACCTCGTGCATCCTGGTCAAGCTAGGACCCGTGCCCCATGTTGCGCGCACACCTGAAGGCCGCACCAGGGACAGTGTTCGTATGCGTACATGCATACCCAAGTGATACGCTATGACGCGCGTCCTGGATGGCATCGCACGAACATGCCTTTGGCATAGGCAAAATGCGCCTTGGCTCCTGGGCTGACCACGCATCCTGGTCGAGCCAAGACTGTGCCTGGGACTCACCGAGGCCATGTCCATACATAGTCGCCCACCCCCATGCATAGTCGCGTGCCTGGGGTCCATCCATGGGCTCAGTTGGGTGTGCATCACACACCATGCCCAGGATCATCTCCTTTGTTGGTCCGATCCTGGGACTTGCGATTTCTGGCCAAAAAACGCTAGATCTGGCCTGGATCTGACCTGGGGAAGTGAAACGGAGAGAAAGAAGGGGAAAAACGGCTTACCTAGGTAGCCTAGGGAGCGTCTATCGCCGGTGGTAGACCTCCCTTCTGGTTCTGGAACCCTCTGTCACCGGAAATTGTGAAGAGAAACTCCCAATTTCGTGCAAGGCCAGAAAAAGAGAAGAGAGGGGAATGGGGAGTTGGGAATGGCTGGCCTGACCCGGCCTGGCCGTTGCTGGAAAAACTCAGGGAACTGGGTTTCTGATTTTTGCCGGAAACCCCAGTCCTAAATGACAAGAAAATCACATTTTTGGAGAGGAGGAGATGGGGCTTTTTACAGCCCTGCTATGGTGGTGCTGCCCTTGGCGGTGGCAGATTTCTCTTGAAAAATTGGGATTTGAGGGTTTTTGGAGAAATCTGCGCATCCTGGATGGCATCGCACGGATGCACCTTTGGTGTAACATGGCGCGTCTCAGCTCCCAGGGCACCTCGTGCATCCTGGTCAAGCTAGGACCCGTGCCCCATGTTGCGCGCACACCTGAAGGCTGTACCAGGGACAGTGTTCGTATGCGTACATGCATGCCCAAGCGATGCGCTATGACGCGCGTCCTGGATGGCATCGCGCGAACATGCCTTTGGCATAGGCAAAATGCTCCTTGGCTCCTAGGCTGACCACGTGTCCCGGTCGAACCAAGACTATGCCTGGGACACACCGAGGCCATGTCCATACACAGTCACGTGCCCCCGTGCACAATCGCGTGCCTGGGGTCCATCCATGGGCTCAGTTGGGTGTGCATCACACACCATGCCCAGGATCATCTCCTTTGTTGGTCCGATCCTGGGTCCTGCGATTTCTGGCCAAAAAACGCTAGATCTGGCCTGGATCTAACCTGGGGAAGTGAAACGGAGAGAAAGAAGGGGAAACACGGCTTACGTGGGTAGCCTAGGGAGCATCTATCGCCGGTGGTAGACCTCCCTTCCGGTTCTGGAACCCTCCGTCGCCGGAAATCGTGAAGAGAAACTCCCAATGTCGTGCAGGGCCAGAAAAAGAGAAGAGAGGGGAATGGGGAGTCGGGAATGGCCGGCCTGACTCGGCATGGCCGTTGTCAGAAAACCTCAGGGAACTGGGTTTTCAATTTTTGCCGGAAATCCTAGTCCTAAATGACCAGAAAATCACATTTTTGGAGAGGGGGAGATGGGGCTTTTTATAGCCCTGCTATGGCGGTGCTGCCCTTGGCAGTGGCAGATTTCTCTGGAAAAATTAGGATTTGAGGGTTTCTGGAGAAATCTGAGGAGGAAGATGATAGGGGGTGCCATTATCAAAACGGCCCCCTACGTTTTTGTTCTTTTTCGTTTTTCTGTTTAATTTACAAAACTGCCCCTGATCTTTAAACGACCATAACTTCTTCATACGAACTCTGTTTTTGGCGTTCTTTGAGGTGTTGGATTCCATTTTTTAGGTAGAATATAATGGTACTAAGTTTCCTCACAAATTCCTTCGTTTACTATTTTAAATAAGGTAAAACATTCAACACAGTCCATTTCTTATAGAATGTCCAAAATAGCGTAAATTGCTCGAGCGTTACAGAAAGACAATTATTTCTCCATTCAGTATTATTTTGAAAAGACTAATGTATTGGTTAATGCATTGAGCCTGAAGTCATAGCTAGCAAACGACTGTAATATCTAAACATGAATAAGAAATCTTTCCCAGCAAATGACCATGAATAAGAAATCTTTCCTGGCAAATGACTGTAATATCTTCCATTGTTGGGAAAGTTCTTCTCAAGTAAAAGAATATTGTTGAGACACAAACATTGGTTGGTAAGTTTGGTTTCACTTGGGAAATGGATGGTAGTGTTTGAATGCATGGGAGATTAGTGGTTCCTATGAGTGTTAAATTGGGGCAAGAAATTTTTAGAGAGGCACATTAGTCATAGTGTAACATTTATCTTGGTGGAACAACAACATATGAAGATCTGAAAAGATGTGTTTACCAGAATTGTAATAACCCCAAAATTCTACTATTGCATGATAGAGGTATGAGTTTTCTAGGAGAATAAATTTTTATGGGGTTATAATCAGGAAGTGAAACATAAATAGTTGGATTCTACTCAAAAAATGGAATTCAATGACCTAAAGAATGCTAAAAATGGAGTCCCAATAAGGAAGTTATGGGACTTGGAAGTTAGCACTATTTTGGTAATTAAAAGTTAAAAAAAAAAAAGAACTTAGAACTTAGGAATTGAAATTACTAAATTTAGATTCTACTCATTGATACGAATTCAATGGCTCTAATATTTTAAAATCGGAGATTCAAAGAATAAATGGTAATTTTCTTACAAAAGGGTATTTTAGTAATTTCACTAAGTAGGCCCCATTTGTAGGAGTTAGAATGTGACAGTCAATGGAGTTGAAAAACATCATGGAATGGCATCATGGTGTTTAGAATAGTAAAAACATCATAATTAACAACAAACATAAACTAATTAAGAGAAAGAGAAGAGAAAATAAAATAACTTAGTGGAGGGGGCTACATTTGATAATGGCACCAAGGAACCTGATGGGGAGGAACAGAAAATGAGGAAGAAGAAGAGAAGGGAGAGAGAGGGAAAAGGAGAAGGGAAAGTGAACTGTGCACTAGAGAACTCAGACTATGTAGGAGAAAATAGAGTTGAAGAGGGTTTGGGATTTTCATGTCACTGGGAAAAAAGGAGCTTGCCGGCAAAGATAGAAGCTCATATTCCAAATCCAAAACCCCCACCTTGCTTGCCTCAAGGTCTAGGGCAAAAGCCCTTTCATTTCATCGCCATTGGAGGAGAAAAGGTGCTGGATTTGAAGGAGACAACAGCGTGCGTGTGGACCATTGTTGGAAAATCATCAAACCCCATCTTCTCTGGTGACAATCAGAGGTGGTGGACATCCACAGAGGTAGTTTTCTTATGATTCCTTGTTTTTGTGATTAAATTTGTTGTGGAGTAGAAAAACTATGATTAACGACTAGATTTGGGTTTATCTTTTCCTATCCACACTTGATCTTCCACTAACGTGCAAAACAACTCGAGATAGATTTCTTTTTTCTGTCGAAGTGTTCACCTGACCAGTGAACCTAGGGTGAACTCCCCTCTCCATCTATTTTCATGACAGTGTAGGGACTGCCAGTTAGTCAGCTTTCTGCTTATGTTCCCTGTTTGAGTTCCTGGGATTTACATTTCTCTGGCAATAACTTTTAACAAATAGGGGGTGTTGGTTTCTTTTTAGGCCAAACATGCCCCAGAAATTCTTTTTCTTCCTTTCATAGACAACTTCCATCATTGGCAGGCCTTTTGGTAGGATGGTTTGTCCATATCCCCTCTGTCTCTCTGTTTTTCTTTTCAGCCTTTAGCATTGTAATCCTTTCTTTGTCATGCAACAGGTGGGTGTTGCTGTCACCATTAGCGGGCTCGATGAATTGGCAATAGAAACTACTACCACGATTACTACCAATCACCCAATTAGGTTTACCTTGTAGCAAGAATTGTGGGTTTTGAATCTGCATAAGAACATTAAAAAACCAGTTTCTAAAACCATTAAGAAAATTTATAACCACTACATGAAAGATCAGGACAAAAGACTATTAGTTGTAAATGATGTGTAAGAGATAATCCTAAAGAATGTTGTTCTTTTGGATAGTGAGACCATCTATGACAGGAGTTTTTACCATTCTATTCAAAGCTCTGACCATTCAATTGGAGCTTGGACAGGGGTGATTTGACTTCTAAACCTAGATCCATAGAATGATCCAACCATCGATCTTGTCCATGATTAGATGGGATGATCAGACCATTATATCATAACTAAATCCAAATATCTATATGTATGTGATGGTATTAAAAGTTGAAATTTTATGCATTGTATAGATTGAAGGGCACGTGATCCATCACGGAGAAAAGGGCGATTAAAGCTAGGGGAATCCAATGAATACATCACACAAGGTAGCTGGATATTTAAGAAAGCATAACTAAATAATAAGATTCATGTTATAAACATGACCTTATTTCATATTATGAAAATTGTGCCAATGAAATAGTAAAATTGTCATTGAATGTGCTTGTTTGGTGAATGATGGAAATTAGTTATTTAAAATAATATCAAGCTTATAATTCATGTTTAATGTGCACCTACTATTTGACAAACATGATTAAGACTTGTATATCTTATATGATTGTGAAATTACATGATGGTACATAGGTACCAATGTCAGTATGTGTGATGGATGAGTCTAGGTTTATAGGATACATCCTTGGTGGATTATCACCAAATAAGTGAGGATGTTATTCTTGTTATGAAATATGTGAACAGGCAAACTGCTTACTATTATGATTACTTTACATCTAGGCATGAAGGCCTGAGAGTTTTGTTTTAAACAAGCATATGCCTGGAGATGCTATGCTAGAAGAGTTATGAGGGTTTGGCCACCCTCTCTCCAAAATTTATTATTTTATGGATACCAAGCATTATGTCTTACTAAAAGTGGGTGGGGTAATTATGGGAAGGCCGCCACTGTGACAGCAATGGTCCTCCCATGCAGACATGGATGTCGTAATTTCTACCAAGGATGGTATAGGTGGATTATTGAGCAGTTATCCAGGCGTTGTACAAATTCTAACTACATGCATAGTAGTCCTTATGTTTGATGCACTATGGTGCTTATATAATGGCATTATGAGATGCCTTATATGATATGACATGATGATATGTGTTATATTGTTTTCCCAGCAGTGGCTAGAGGATTGTGGACCCCATATAGTGAGGGGCATGAGGATTATATTGATATACCAATAGCGGTTGGATAATTATGAACCTCACATGATGAGGGTTATGGCTCTAAAACCCAGTATAATCTGGGAATGTAGATCAGAAGACTTATTGATTATATATTCATAATTTTGTATGTCTTTTAACAATTTCCATGGATGTGTATGTACGTAGTTTCATATAAGCTTCATATGGGTATAAGAATGGGTAGAACTGTTATGCAGAGTATGGTTCATGGAATTGGATTAGTTTATTTAGATAACAAATAATAATTAAAGATTTTTGATAATGTGACGACCCAGGTTTTCGCATGCATTTCTAAATGTAAAACTAATTCCTAAGGCAGCATCGATCCCTATTTTAAAACACTTTTAGAAAACAATGCAATGCAACGGGAAAATCTCTTATTTTAAATTCATTTTGAAAACCCCAAGTGTCATTTGCTTTCGAGATGAATAAAGTAGTTTTGAAAATTACGATAATCATAAGTGTCTTCCCAAGTCTATCTAGTCACAACTCATAGCCCAACTGTAATAAGTACAAATACATGTCCAAAAAGGTACAGAAATTACTTACATTCATACTTGTTCCTTCTTCATTTACTTGATCGTAGTACTAACATTTCCTGATGGTTCTTCTATTCCTGTGTGGAGCTAATCTGTAAAAATAATATATTTGGGTGAGTATTCCTCATACCTAGTAGGTGATTTGATACTACTATTTTGAAAACTCGTCATGCAACATGCATAATTCAAGGAGCCTTTTTCATGTAAAACATCAGTGATTCCTTTTTGTGTTAAACATGCATATTTATGCATAAAAGGTAAGCTCATTTATGCAAATTCAACCATGGAATTTGTACGCAAATCTAGTCTTCTACATATGTCTAAAATCATATAATAGAAATAAATAGATCCAAGTAATAAGATCTTGGCAACATATCAAACCAATGAGTAAAATATAATAATCATGAAACTATTAAAATAGTCATTATTCAAAGCAAATGCTGGCATCACTATAAGTATCATGCACATGAGTCTTTCGACGAACACATCATGCCAACTAGCTACGAGTACTCGTATACAACCATCTCAATGCTATATGCATATCGACAAAACTGAAATCATAGGGTCAACTATGCTCATGATTAGCACACAGCTAGAATCATGTGGCTCCAGTATTTGGAGACTCACCCACCATAGTCCTCCACGGCGACTATGGATATGTCCCTGGAAGGGTGCTGTGAACACCTCTAGTGGTCGTCCCTGTTTACCACAGTAGTCAAGGAAGGGACAATGACTTTTTGGCAGTGATACCATCTACCTTTTTGGTGGTAGAGGCAGAAAGGCCAACCCCGTACAACCTCTTAGCATAGTGCCCACCAGGCTCATCAGCCCAAAAAATATAAAAATAATGCCCTCTTTGGGTCCCTCACAACTGCCTAACTAGCGTCTTTTGGGAACTCCAACGTCTTTTAGTAACCCTCAAGGATATGCACCATAAGATGGCATTATGATATGGAAACCCTCCATCTCAATCATCGTAAATTAGGCAATTTATGCAATTATTTTAAAACATGTGAGTAATGCATAAGATCTAGTAATGCCAATGATCGCATTCAGGACCATAATTTACAAAGACAATTCTACATGCTTGTATAAGAACATCATATCTCAAAAAGCATACTAAATGCAGTAATAAAGTCAAGTAAATCAATTAGACTACCTACCTCGACCATTGTCACTTAGCTTTCACTTAACTCGCGATCCACTCCAATGAGAGTCTTTGCGTACCTTGGTGAAGTCCTAAATATTATTTGGAAATAAGAATCCGAATATTATTTCTTATTTTAAAAATCAATGGCTAGATCCATACTATGGGTTATAGATCTTTGATTTGTGGGTTTCTAATGGTTAATTTATCTAATTTAAGGTTAATTTAGGTATATCGATCTCCTAATATACCAAATGAATCAATTTATGAGTTTTGATCATCTTTGATCTTGCTGATCTACGAGATTTTTATGGTTTTTGGGCTATAGTCATATAAAATAATTCTCTTATCCTAATTTTCATAGTCTCATTATGTCCGTGTCATCGTCACAAACGTAACGATTCTTTCGGATCATCAATCGGATTTATATAGCTTCCTTAATTGCGGTTTTAATGTTGCGCATCAACGGAAAAACTAGAATTGTCTGTGTAGGAACTGCGCGTCACAGTTCTCAGGATGCATGCGCGTCCCAGTTGAACCGTGACCACACCCACATGATCACACATGCCCGAAGGACATCCCAGGGCATGCGTCCTGGTCGCACGTTATGCGTGTACGTCTTTGGCGTGCGCGTAGGGGGACCTGGATGGAACGACTCAATCTGGACTGTCCAAACATCCCCGCCCTGGATCAATGCCCAAGATGCCATGATGCGTGGACTGTCCTGGGTATCCTGGGGTTTTGGGGTCCCATGAATGCAATGGGTGGCTCATATTTAGCATTCGAGCTACCCAGGTGGTGGATTTGTAACAGATCCACCGCCCACTAGTTTCACTGGCGATTCATCGCTGGTGAGACCAGATCCGACAGGATTCTGGGGGGAAAGAAGAGAGGGAAAGAGAGGAGAGAAAGATTGTACTTAAGAACCCCCCATGGACGTTCGACTAAAGCTCCGATCAGGGCTGCAAGCCCTTGTCGCTAGAACGCAGAGAGAGGGATTTAGGATGGAAAAACGCATTGATGGGAGAGGGGGAGTGGAGGAATTTTATAGGCGAGGGAAGGTGGTGCTGCCATTTTTTTGGTGTCTCCTTATAGAGGCACTGCTGCTAGGTCAGTGGCTAGAGGTAGGGGACGACCAGGGGTGTCGTTATCAAAACAACCCCTTGTGTTTTCAAGCCTTTTTCGTTTTTAGGTTCAAATTACACAAATGGCCCTCATCTTTAAATGCCCATAACTTGGATATTTGAACTCCGTTTTTTGTGTTCTTTGAGGTGTTGGATTCCATTTTGAGTGTAGAATCGAATGATGCTAATTTTTCTTACAAATTCCTTTATTTCATATTTTAATTAAAATAGAACATTTAATATAGTTAATTCTATATATAATCTTACAATTTAATCAATTTCTATCAATTTAGTAAAAGTGATGCAAAAATAGCATAACATGTTTGAGTCATTACATCATTACCCCCTTCAAAGAATTTTATCCTCGAAATTCCACAATTTACTATCTTTAAGTTATTTGTCTCCTAGACTACCTCTTGATGACTGCATTCTCCCTTAGTACTTTGACTAAGAAAATTTCTTTGCTTCATCCCATATATCATTCATCCAATACCTCAATTGAGTCAATAAGTAAAAGAAATTTAGTTCTTGAAATTCTATTCATGTTACCTTGCAAACAAATCTAGCCACATCCTCAAATTATCATCCTCATAATTCCTTCCTCCAGGCCTTAAATGTATCTGAAATTTAGCTTGCTTTAAAGTACTTAAGAGCCACTTCCATTGCATACTCTGATACTTAGTACCTTAATTTCTAAGTTATCAATACTGGTTTATAATTGCACTGCATATAATTTCTATCGAGTTTATAGAATTACTATTTAGAAATCCTTAAATGCCCACACTCCTCTAATCATGTACAAATTTCTCCACACTTGTTTGATCCTATATCATCTTATTCCTTATACTTCATCTCAAATAGTATAGGATAGTCTCTTTTTCCCCCTGTCTTCCACCTAGTGATCTATTAATCATCAAAGTCTCTTCCTTAAGTGTTGACTGTACCTTGCTAGTAAGAGTCCCAAAAGCTTACATTCTTTCTAACAAGTCTCACTTGGCTCATATGTCCATCAAGAAATTTCAATGTGACTTAGCTCAGATGTTCTTCAAGAGATTGCAGTGATTGATACAATATCACTTCTCATTTCTTAATATCAATGCTAAGAGTTTTGTTCATACCAACTCCTTTAGTCGAAAAGGTGTCTTAATCCTAGTCTCCAACTATCTTTCACTTTTCATATGTGACTTAATTCCTTAGCCAATGTTTGCATTCATAATAGAACTATAAAAACAAATCAAGTAGCATCTTCCCTTAATGATACTAATACATACTGCAAATATGACCTCCTGATTATTATTGAATTCTATCAAAGATATTCCTCCTTAAAGAATTGATTCAAAATCATGTCAACAATTTTATGGTGAATTTATCATCATAGATCAAATGTTCTTATCTCATTATTTACCCAGAATTGTTATTAGAATTTCCAGCCATATTTACACTTATGTCAAAAGTCTCTTATCTTTAATAGAGTCCACTTACTATGTTTCATGGTTTCCTTGCTTGATGATTCTCTTTGCGACCTCCCAGACCAAATGTCCTATACTCAATTCAGTAAAGTTAACCCTTATAACATTTACTTCTATTTGGTTTCTTCAGTTGGTCTTTGTACTTGATATGTACATATAAATACCTTCTTATTTAAGGGCAATTAAACATCATCTATTACTATATAGTGTGACGACTTTCTTAACTCTTCTCCTTCCATTTCCTCTATCGATAGATTGTGTAATCATTTATCAAGGCTTTTTCATTAAGTCTTAATGGTTAGGAGGTATCATTATAAGTAGCGATTATCTCATTTCCTTAAATTTTTATCTTTTAAGTACCACCTCATACCTATTTTATAACACACTAACCATCCTATAGCTGTCATATACACACAGGTAAGTATAGAGCATTTTCGTAGGCATAGACAAAACGTCTATTTGTATATCTTTTTCAAATTTACAAACTACTAGCTCAAAGGTCTTTAAAGTGATTAGTGCTTAACTAATTTTATTTTCAATCCAAATCAGCAGCATCTTTCAAACTCAAGGTGACCTCAACCACTTGCCATAGCATCTATTAAGGTCTAGGAATTTCAACAATTGTTTTAAATCATTTCCGATTTCACTTCTATCTTGGTAGTGACTACATCTAGATCCTCAAATAACTTAGTCTAATCAATTGACTTTCTTTAGGAAAAACTCATGCCTAAGTACCCATAATCTTCCTCATAACTTAGACTACTATCTACAAGATACTATCATGGTTAATTATGATTTGAATACCTTAGTTCAATCAACATCATTCTAAAAATAATGACACTTAATTCTATTTGCTCTTCCAATGATATCAGGACCTCGAGTTGATCCTTGATGATACTCTTGTTGAAGAGGACGATTGGACAAGTTACTAACCTTACCCTTTACTTCTCACCATAACCTCATTTAATCATAGAATGGTAATGTAGGGTTTGGGTTGTATCAACTTCTCCTTTTTCATGGATTACAACCACTGGTGTTTCCGCATAAACTAATGGATTTGATAAAATTCTAATATCACCAATGGATATAGGCATCAAACTTATTGTAAAATTAAATTCCTAGTTGGTTACTAGCCTCATTTTCGACACTCTACTCCAAAGATTGTATTTTCCGCTGCTTTATCTTTATTATACTCTGTTACCATAATATCACCAACTTGTCTACTCTTATTCCCTCAAATTTTATTGATCCATCCTTCAATTCGGCAATATGACTCAAGATGAAAGATCTTTAATTCCATACTTTTCTTTTTCTATCCTCCATAAATCATGATCTTCTTATTTTGATTATTCAATAGCCATCAAATGCTCATAGTTACATATCTCTCTCTCTTATTCTTATTCTTATTATTCTTATTATTCCTTAGTAGCATCCTCCTTTTGTCTACTTAGATCAATGTCTCCATATCTACACGTTAGACATGATAAACTTAATACTTCGAGGAAGATGTTAAAATTTTCTAATATCATCAAAATCCTTAATTGTTTGTATTCTAAATAACTATGCAGTGTCTCAACAATTACATTGACATTTTGCTCATATTATACTTCTCTTATAAGTTTATGTCATGATCTTGTTCATACTATACTTTCATGTCACTGTCATCCCTATTGGATTATCATCAAAATCTTTTAATAACTCTGTTATACTTCAAATTCCTAGTCATTTTCCTCTACTTCCGTCTTTTACTCATGTTGTTTTTCTTTTGATCATATATCCATTATTGGACTCATATTCTAATCTTCTCTATTCTTCTTGGAAGATAGCCATTTACTTTTTCATAATGATCTAGTACAAGTCAAAGTTATCTCTTAAGGATTCCACTGGTATCATCTTATATTCTTATTCCTCATTCTCATCATAATCATATTCTCATATGCTAGTTTCCTTGCGTGCACCACTGCACAATCAATGCTTAACCCCTAAGTATGTTAGACTAGAGTTTGATAGGATTTGAGTCATCCAATATCCTAGTATTTGCTAGATCTATCTCCTTATTCTAGTTATCTCTGCTACTTATATTTAGACTACTCTTTCTTAATTATTCTCATTGTATATGACTTTTGGACATGTAGGACTAGTTGTGAAAGGATAAAACAGGGCTCTGATACCAACTATGATGACTCGGGTTTTCACATGCATTTTTAAATACAAAACTAATTCTTAAGGCGGGATCCATCCCTATTTTAAAACACTTTTAGAAAACAATGCAATGTAGCGGGAAAATCTTTTATTTTAAATTCATTTTGAAAACCCCGAGTGTCATTTGCTTTCAAGATGAATAAAGTAGTTTTGAAAATTACAATAATCGTGTCTTCCAGGTCTATCCAGTCACAGCTCATAGCCCAACTGTAATAAGTACAAATACATGTCCACAAGGGAGATAGTTTACTTACATTCATACTTGTTCCTTCTTCATTTAGTTGATCATAGTACCTACATTTCCTGATGCTTCTTCTATTCTTGTGTGGAGCTAATCTGTAAAAATAATATATTTGGGTGAGTATTCCTCATAACCAGTAAGTGATCTGATACTACTATTTTGAAAACTCGTCATGCAACATGCATAATTCAAGGAGCCTTTTTCATGTAAAACATCAGTGATTCCTTTTTGTGTTAAACATGCATATTTATGCATAAAAGGTAAGCTCATTTATGAAAATTCAACCATGGAATTTGTATGCAAATCTAGTCTTCTACATATGACTAAAATCATATAATAGAAATCAATAGATCCAAGTAATAACATCTTGGCAACATATCAAACCAACGAGTAAAATATAATAATCATGAAATTATTAAAATAGTCATCATTCAAAGCAGATGTTGGAATCACTATAAGTATCATGCACATGAGTCTTTCAACAAACACATCATGCTAACTGGTCATGAGTACTCATATACGACTATCTCAATGCTATATGCATATCGATAAAATTGAAATCATAGGGTCAACTATGCTCATGATCAGCACACAGCTAGAATCGTGTGGCTCCGATATCTGGAGACCCACCCACCAAGTCCTTCACAACAACTATGGATATGTCCCCGAAAGGGTGCTGTGAACACCTCCAGTGGTCGTCCCTGTTTACCACAGTAGTCAGGGAAGGGACAATGCCATTTTGGTTGTGATACCATCCACCTTTTTGTTGGTAGAGGCTAAAAGGCTAACCCCGTACAACCTCTCAGCATAGTGCCCACCAGGCTTATCAACCTAAAAAATATAAAAATAATGTCCTCTTTGGGTTCCTCACAACTGCCTAACTAACATTTTTTGGGCACTCCAGCATCTCTTGGTAACCCTCAAGGATATGCACCATATGATGGCATTATGATATGCTATATATGATATGGCAACCCTCCATCTCAATCATCATAAATCATGCAATTTATGCAATTATTATCAAAACATGTGAGTAATCCATAAGATCTAGTCATGCTAATGATCATATTCAAGACCATAATTCATAAAGACAATTTTGCATGCTTGTATAAGAACATCATATCTCAAAAAGCATACTAAATGCGGTAATAAAGTCAAGTAAATCAATGAGGGTTTGGAATGCATTTGAAAACTTAGCAATAACAGACTACCTACCTCGAATGTTGTTACTTAGCTTTCACTTAACTCGTGTTCCTCTCCAATGAGAGTCCTAACATACCTTGGTGATGTCCTGGATATTATTTGGAAATAAGAATCCAAATATTGTTTCCTATTTTACAAATCAACGGCTAGATCTATACTATAGGTTATAGATCTCTGATTTGTGGGTTTCTAATACTTAATTTATGCAATTTAGGGTTGGTCTAGGTATATTGATCGCCTAATGTATCAAATGGATCAATCTATGAGTTTTGATCAACTTTGATCTTGACGATCTATGAGATTTCTATGGTTTTTGGGCTATAGTCGTATAAAATAGTTCTCTAGTCCTAATTTTCATAGTCTCTTTAGGTCCGTGTCATTGATATGAATGGAATGGTTCTTTTGGATCATCAATCAGAGTTATATAGCCTCCTTAATTGTGGTTTTAATGTTGCGCATCAATGGACAAACTAGAATTGTTCGCGTAGGGCTTGCACGTCATGGTTGCTGGGACGCGTGTGAGTACTGGTTGAACTGGGACCGCACACACCCCAGGGCGTGCATCCTGGTTGCACGTTATGTGCATGCGTGGGGCGACCTAGATGGAACAGTTCAATCTGGACCGTCCAAACATCCTTGCCTTGAATCAACGCTCAAGATGCCATGATGCATGGACTGTCCTGGGTATCCTAGGGTTTTGGGGTCCCACGAATGCAATTGGTGGCTCAGATTTTGCATTTGAGCTGCCCAGGTGGTGGATCTATAACAGATCCACCGCCCACTACTTTCACCGGCGATTCATTGCTGGTGAGACCAGATCCGATCGGATTCTAGGGGGGAAACGGAGGGAAAGAGAGGAGAGAAAGACCGTACCTGAGAGCCCCCCATGGACGCTTGACTGAAGTTCTGATCAGGGTTGAAACCCTTATTGCCAGAATGCAGAGTGAGAGATTTAGGATGGAAAAACACATTGATGGGAGAGGGGGAGTGGAGGAATTTTCTAGGTGAGGGAGGGTGGTGCTGTCCCATTACAGTGCCACCATTTTTTCGGCGCCACCTTACAGAGGCAGTGCTGTTAAGTCGGTGGCTGGATGTAGGGGACGATCAGGGGTGTTGTTATTAAAATGAGTCCTTGTGTTTTCAAGCCTTTTTTGTTTTTAGGTTCAAATTACACAAATGCCCCTCATCTTCAAATGCCCATAACTTGGTCATACGAATTTCGTTTTTGGTGTTCTTTGAGGCGTTGGATTCCATTTCAAGTATAGAATCAAATGATGCTAATTTTTCTCATAAATTCCTTTGTTTCATATTTTAATTAAAATATAAACATTTAATATAGTTAATTCTATATATAATCTTACAATTTGTATCAATTTAGTAAAAGTGATGCAAAAATAACATAACATGTTTGAGTCATTATAGATAAATCAATGGATTACTTATAATTATGAAACATGTAGATATTGATAATTATAAAACATGTTGATAATTGATTTATCAATGGATTGTTAATGATTATGAAACATGTAGATATTTGGTTTATAAATGGATTATTGAAATGTGAAGCGTATAGTAAATCCAATTCAATATAATTGTTATGAAAATGAATATTCTAATTACTATGAAATAATTAATGTATATTAAGATTCAACATGCTTCTTAAACTCCCCTACCAAGCATAGCTTGCTGAGATATTGTAAATATTTTATGTTTACCATATCTTAAATATAGACAGATAGGAGAAAATGTTCACAAGAAGAGGAGTCTAGCAACCATACTTTTGCGCTCGGGTATACATTTTATTAAAGCTTTTGTATTGTACAGTTAGTCATTTGAATTGTGATATTGGACATTTAACATAATGTTATAGGGGTTGTACAAGTGAACCACTAGACGAGTTCTATTTTAAGAAATGAATTTCTATCTTCTAGAAAACTATATATATATATATGTATAGTGTGAGCCTAAAGGTGACATCTAGGTTTTTGAGAAAATGAATTTCAAAGAAAATCTTCCTCTATTTTTTGTATTTTAAAATTAGAGGCATGCCACCTTTTGAAAAATAAATGTGAAAAATTGTTTTGAAAAACCGGAGGTGTCACAAGAATGGTATGAAGAAGGATGTCGAAGAGTCTGTGGAGTTATGCTTAACATGTTAGTAGGTCAAGGCCAAGCATCAGAGGTCGGCAAAACTTTTGTAGCACCTTTAGAATATTGAGTGGAAGTGGGATATATGTCCATAGATTTCATTATGGGTTTACCTAGGACATCGAGTGGACATGACATGATTTGGGGGATAGTAGAATAACTAACAAAATTGACACATGTCCTCCCAATACGATAAAGTCAACCAGTGATGACCATTTTTTTTTTCTAAAATAGTTTTCCTTATATCTTTTGAAAATGTCAGATTAATCTTGGAAAAAAATTTCTTTTAAAATGATTAATCAATTTTGTATAAAAATTACTCAATCAGTGGTACATGCGTCATAGATCATAGGGCATTATCCTAAGGTTTTTCAAAAATTCATCATACATGCACTTCTAAACTAACAATTCATAAAATCTAATATTTTGTAGGTCTAGAAGCTAATCTAGACTAAATATGTAATCTGTCATAAATTTTTAGTGATTAATTAGTGCTTTTTTTTATTCGGTATTAAAAAAATGATCCAACAATCTAAATCATCATAGATGATAACGGATGATCCTGATCAACCCAGAGAGATTGAGACCCATTTTCCATTATTTCCAAGTTCAAGTAATGGTTAGGATCATTTCAAAGCAAGTAGATAGATTCTAGAAATAATTGATAAAAGTCAAGATGACTAGAAATGGTTCCATGCAAAATCTATGCTAAAGGTAATAGAATTCCACCAGCTTTATATGAGATTCAAGCGATGTAAGCCAATAAACCATCAAAGCAAGACATCTAAGCCACTTAAGCCAAGCTACATGGGTATGCTTATTTTGGGATGTTTCTATGCAACTTCCCACTTGAAGAACATGTGATCTAAAGAGATAATAGCGAGAGAAATAGGACTATATCGACATGGGTATATAAACATGCTAAGTTGACCAAGGAGAGAAGAGAAATAACTCCTTTAGACTTTTCTTTTTCTATCACCCTCTCTTCCCCTCCATCATGGAACACTTAGGAAGCAAAGTTCCACACAATTTCCTAGGTTTCCCACCTCCTAAATCCTCCTTCCTAGTTTTGACTTCCTAAGTCTATTTTCCTTATCCAATTGCCTTTCCCTCATCCTTATCCTATCTTCTTTCCCCAATCTTATCCCTCTTTCCTATCTTCCTAGAAAATCTTATCTCTTTAGATATGGTGACAACTGTATAAAGCAAAGAGCTTCCCCACACCATATTCCCATTGCAGCTAAGGGGAGTTCCATGCCTCCTTCAAGGGGTGGTTCTCCATGCTTCTTTCTAGCTTCAATGCACTACCTTCTTCAAGCTTGTCAACAACGTCTTCCCAGCAATTTTCCATGCATCCATCTAAGGTTTTCACTCCTCATTTTTATGGTTGCAACCTAAGTTTCAATGCCATATCCAGCTAGGTTTCCAAGCATATTTTCTTTTCATTTTGGTAAGCTTTCCTCTTTATTTCATGTTCATAGATCTAGGGTATTCTTCTTTGAGATTTTATTTTATATGTGATCTACTTCTTCTTAAGTAAAGGCTATCAATCTCTTTTAGTGAGAGTTAAGAGGCTGTAGCCGTCGAATCATCTTATTCCAAATAAGTTTGCTTTTCTTACTTGTTTTATTTTGCTGCCTTATCTTTTCTTGCCTTCATTCTCTAACTTGATTATCTCTCATGGGTCATATGCATGTCCATTTTTGGATAGCATTAAATTTGAGATTGAAGTTAAAATTTATTGTTTATAAGTTAATGAATCAGGCACGCCACTCTTGTAAACTTTATCATGCAAAAAAATGAGTTTGATAAATACTCCCCTTTGTGATGCACACTCTTTATGGATGCGTCATTTAATTTTGTTACTCAAGTTCCATGCTTAGATTTCATTGATGTTCATTATTTAAGTTTAGTTGCATCATTAGATTAGATTTTAGTTTTTAGAATTTCTAATTTCTGGTTAAGGAAATTCATTCATCTTTAATCTAAAGCATTAAATGTTCCTAGTTTTGAATTAGTTGCTTATCTTAAGTTCAGGTTAGTTATGGACAGTTGTAATTTCATTCTTAGAAGTTTCCAATCTTAGTTTTAGAATTTTTTTTTTTAGAAAGTTTCCATTTAGGTTTTAATTTTACGCATGTTTCCTATTTCATATTCTTTTAATTCCTACAATAAATCAAATCACAATCTTTGGCTAGGATAAGTAATCTAAATAAGATTTCAATTGTATGCAAATTTGTGAGATTTCTCATGGGATTGAACTCACTCGCTTAACATCATACTACTTTGATTCATGCATTTACAAGCACTAATTAGAAATACATCATAAAACACTCATGAAAAGATAAAATGTCACATACTTCTAACCTAGGTAGCTACTCCTTTCTTTCATACTTGGCCTAGTGCTTACCAGTTAGACTCTACCTTGATCAACCACTTCACAACCTCCTAAGTCAATTGTAGTTGATCTAAGTCATCTAATATGTTGGTAGAGCTAGTTGTTTAAATACCAAAGTAGCTAATCAAGTAAGGGCCATTGGAGTGGCAATAAGTCTCCTCTTTCTAAGAGGGTCCTATGAGCTCGTAAGGAACTACAGTCTCTTCTATATTGATTTTAAATTAATTGTTGAGGATAGGGTTGCACATGAGATAATGATTAACCAAGGTGGGCCAAGGGATGGGTCATTACATCCACCCTTGATCATGTCGGGCTGATTTCCCTTACTAATTTATTTAAGTATTCCAACACAGTTCGATCAACATATATTCACCTTAAAGCATGTAAACACACCCTAATATGCAAGGAAATTAGTAATTAATGCAAAGTGTAGAATGCAACAAGTAAGAAAATGCTTTCTATATTCCCTATACTACCATCCAAATGAATTAACAATGCAACTTAATCTAGAAATTGGAAACAAGTTAGGGTAGCTTATATTGCCACCTCCTCTTCCTGGAAAGGATGGCCCACCCTCGACCTATGATGAATGTAAATTACCCAATTAGTTGCCATGTGTTATAGCTTACACTGTTATTTTATTGTTTTTGGCCAAAATTCTTAACACATGCAATTTCTAACCTAATGACTCTAAAGTTTGATATTTTATAAGTTTAAAGGCTAATCCAAAGTATGTACATGGATAATCATATTTTTCTAGGATTTAATTAGGATTTGTTCTCTTTTGTAGGTGATGGAAAGGTAATTCAATAGCCAATATTGATTGAGATGGAAATTGAATCCATTCAAGAGGTTTCCTTGTCTAACTAGGAAACCTAAGGAAGCAAAGGCCTAAATTTCCACAATCCAAAGGTGTGATTAAGGTCCATGTTTCCTATAAGGCAAGATCATAGATCCAAGGAAGCATTTGGGAGAGCTAAAGGTGCTTAAAATAGGCTTGTGCATGAGCCATGCATTTCCACCACCTTTGCATGGGAGCCACCTTAGCCATATAAGCCATGAGAGAAGGTGACATATTAAGGAGTCATACCTAGCAATCAAAGCCAAGGGTGTAAGCCATGAGGCCAAGCCAAATGAGCCCTCAAAGAAAGCCATCATAGCCACTTAAGCCAAAGCTACATGGATTGATACTATTGGAGGAGAATTTCACTCCATTGTCCTAAGCTAAAATTGGGTTTCTAAGAGATAATTAAGGGATATTCTCTCTCTCTCTCTCTCTCTCTCTCTCTCTCTCTCTCTCTCTCTCTCTCTCTCTCTCTCTCTCTCTCTCTCTCTCTCTCTCTCTCTCTCTCTCTCTCTCTTCACCTCATCACACTTCTTCCCATGATTTTTACTTAGGGGGAGATGTATTCTCCTAAAATGGAGGCACCTCCCACTTTCGTAAAGTCTCTCTTAGCCAGTCAATCACTCACCTTCTATTTCTTATTCAATCTTATTTGTTTCTCTCTTTTTCCCTCTCTTGCAATCCATATCACCATTTCTTTCCATTTTCCTAATGCCCTTCATGATTTTTACAAGGGGGAGCTTTCCCCTCTTAAAAAGTAGGTGTGTCCCACCTTGTCCCACATTATGCCTCTCTTAGATCCCTCTTAGTTGTCCTAGGTTAACCAATCTCTCCTTGCCACCTCACCTCTCCCCTAGGGCTGCCTTTAGAAGCAGCCAACATATATAAAAATTAATGAGTTCACATGGACGAAAAGTGGGAGAAGGGGAGAATGCACCTCTAAATGAGGCATCTCCACCCTTCCTTCTTTAGCTTCCAATAATTTTCTCATCTCTCGCGGCCCTCTTCCTCTAGCCTTCCAAGCCACTTTCATGTTTGATTTATCCTTTCATGCTTGGTTAGTTGTCTCTTAGTTCTTTGTTTATTTGCCTTCAATTTATTGCTTTGTTTTCATGTTTGATCCATGTTTTAGTTTCTTAGCTTTATTGTCTTATTTGCTATGATTGTTTCCTCTTATTTTGTTCCTTAACTCTCATGTAGTGATAGCTAAGAGGGTATCGCTATTAGATCAAAATCCTTACCCATCTTTCTCCTTAATCTCCCTGCCCATTCCATGTTTTCTTTCCCACATTTTGCTTTGTTTTTCCTTAGATATCTCTTGGTTTCCATGCATGTTTATTATATATTGGATATTGGTTAGTTAGAAAAATAATTTAATTTGTTTTTGGATCCTAAGTAGGGTGCACAAACCCCATGAAGGGTGTGCACCAACCATTTTAGACAATTGTAATCCTTCTTACTTCAACCAATGAGAATCTTATGTTTCCATGTTATGTGCTTACTACTATGGTTATTTAGGTTATTTCTAAGTTGGTTTTTCATGTTAGATACTATTTCTGTGCTTAGATTATGTGTGTTTCATTCTAGGTTATTCACAATCAAACTTTGTATAAACATCACACTTGAACCATGTACATAGGCTCAAGGGTATTTAGGTTATTTTTAATTTGGTTTTTTATGGCCTCTAGATACTATTTCTGTGCTTAGATTATGCGTGTTTCATTCTAGGTTAGTCATAATCAAACTTTGTATAAACATCACACTTGAACCATGTCCACAAACCTGTGGTTCAAGGTGTTTTCCTTTAGAAAAATTACTTAATTTAGATTAGACTTTCATGCTTAAATTCTAGTTCCATTCATGCATCAATGTTAGATTAGTTTACATGTTAGTTCATGCATCTTGTCATGATCAACCCTACATCTTAATTACTTTGTTTCATGCATTCTTTCGAGATTATTTACTTGCATAACACTTGTTTAGTTGGTTTCATAAGTATTACATGTTTTGATTTATTAGTATAGATCATTGTTTAGGTTAATTTTGCATGTTAGGTTAGTTGTAGAAAGCTTCCATGTTTAGGTTTTGAATTTTTTTAATTTAGAAAGTTTCATATTCCATGCATTTTTAAGTTTTCATGTTAGTTTAATACCTTAGTTTAGGTTAAATTCAATTCTTTTGGACAGGTTAGATGATTTAAATAAGGATCCACCTAACACACAAAACCATTAGATTCCTCATGGGATTGACCTCACTCACATGCAATTACTATAGTGATTTGTGTGCTTGTGAGTTAATTAAAACATCACAACAAGTTTTTGGCATTGTTGAGAATCGTAACGGATTTGTGCTAGATCTTGATTTAGATACTTTACCTCTAACCTAGGTTTAGTTGCATTAGATGAGGATCATTTTCTGTATTTTTTGTTATTTCCTCAAATTGACCATATTTTATTTGATTTTGTGCAAGGGGAATTTGGCAAAGGGTTAGTAGTGATGATCTTATGGACTAAAGCTTCATCAACATAGATTAGGATTTATCGCTTTATTAAATTAGGGCTTTGAGTGGAACTTATAGTGAAGCCCATTGCAATTCGCACTTTATTATTCAATTTTAAATGAGTTGTAGTAATATAGGGCAGTGTGGGACATGGTGGTCCACACTTGATCTTCATCAAATACCCATTGTAAGTATCCCTCACTTGCTTTGTTTTTTCTAATTTAGTTGCATTTACTGTAATCTGGCATTATGGATGGTAGAAAAACTCATATAGACTAGGATCATTCATGATAGTTGTTTCATTTTATTTTGGTTTATTACATTAATTATGTACCTATTTAATAAAGGTTAGCCTGAGCACTACTATAACCAAAGCATAGACTAAATAGTTATAATGTCCTGTCTGTTAAGGTGCATGACCCATTGTTAGATGGTAGATAGGTAGGCATTAGTTTGCTTTTTGTACTACATTGCACATTTAATTGCTTTATGGTGAAATCTATCATGTTGATAGTAAGGGCCCCACAGGAACACTCATAAGATAAGGACTGGATTTCAACACTAGATCCTTGGGTTGCTTTTTGTCTGAGGCTGTGAACTTCTTTCCATGTGGGTAGAATAATCCCATTACTAGAGTTTTTAGATAGTTTTTCAAAGAAATTCTAAGCTTCAACATCACTTTTGGTTGTCATTGCCCCATAAATGGTGGAATCTATCTTTTTTGGAGTCAAACCTTCATAGAAATACTACTCCTATTGTCACTTCTGAAAACCATAGTGGGGCATTTGAGCAATAAGTCCTTCCACCTTCCTAGCATTCATAAAATTGCTCACTTTCTTTTTGTTGAGAATTTGTAATTACCCTTCTAAGGGCAATTGTTTTGTGGAAATGATAGAATTTATTCAAAACAGCCTAGATAATTGCTTCCAATAAGTGATAGAGCCTGCTTCTAAAGATTTTAGACATGCCTTTGCTTTATCATTTAAAGAGAAGGGGAAGAGCTGTAATCCAATGGAATAATCATCTAAGAAATTGTATTATTTAATTATGGCACAAATGTCAAGAAATTCCTTGACATGTTGATAGGCATCTTCCTTATCTAGATAATAGAATAGGTAGAAGTTGAATCACTCCAAGTGTCAATTTGAAATGATATAAGTTAGTCCAAGGTAACACTGTACATGATGACGAGTTGTATTAGACTATGGTGAAGTAGTCTTTATGCTGCTTACTTTTTACTACTATGTTTGCCATATTAGGTCATTTTAAAACAAGATGATTTCTTAACCCTTGCTTAATAGTTTGTCCAATCTTAAGATCTATGAGTGCTAAATTTGGGTTCAAAGATTGAGGATTGTATGTTGGTCTAATGGACTCAACTTTATATACAATGAAAATATATTCTATGTATACAACCAAAGAATGCTCTCTATTTATTTATTTTTTTCTTTTTAACATTAACTAAACTAGGGAATCCTATGCTAAATGAAGCAACCTAAATGCAAAAATGATGCACATTCAAAGGACACACGGTAATATATCTCTAATGTAAACAAGCTGAAATTTATTTTTATATATCTTAAATTTCTTTAAGAGGAGTAGCTTTTAGATTCTACTAACCCAAATAGTTCCTCCTCTCTTTCCAACTTGTTTTACTACTTGTAGTTAGATATTAACTAAATCAACCATTTCAAACTCTTGCTCAAATAGCCACATGGGAGCTAGTCATTTAAAAGCCAACACAGTGATTTAGCTTAAGGCCATTGGAGCTATAGTAATTTGCCTCCTTCCAAGAGGGTCCTATGATCTCGTGGACTACTATAGGTCACTTATAATTGATATTAAAATTTATTTATAGAAGGACAAGGTTCATTTCATGTGATAATTAACCTAGGTGGGCTAATGGGTGGTCATGAAATCCACCTTGATCTTGTAGGGGTAATTGTCCTTGCTAATCAATTTTCATTGCCATGACAGTTCAATTAACATATATATACCTCAAAGCAATTAAACTTGTCCTAAAAATGCAAGAAAGTAGGAAAGTAATTCAACTTCCCATATACCACTTAACAAAGGGCCTATGCCTTGATAGATGGGACACTGTATAACCTAGACATAATATGTCCGTTGATAATAGCTAAACTTAGGATATACCTTCTTAACTAGATGCTACTAATGCAACAATCCTAATAAAGATTTCAACAGTTAATTTGCATGCAAAAGTATACGAATTAAACTACCATTTAGATATCCAAAACTACTTTAACCATGCAAATGGTTATATGGGAAATGTAAGGAGTTAAGAATGTTTACAATGGGTCCTAGACAAAAATCTTCTCGTACGAGGGAGAAGCCATGTATAAACCATCTCCGGTTCCAAGTTAGGGTCGACCACCCTTGACCTATATTACTACAACTCTTATTTAAATGAATCGTGGTTAAATAAAGTACAATGCAATCTCACCACAATTCACTTAAATAAAAAATGAGCACTATCTTAATGTAACTATTCCAAATCCCATGATATATTCTTGGAAAAATAAAAATAATAATGATATCAATAGATTACAGGAATTATAAAAAAATGCAATAATTCACATAAAATTGCATGCAATCCTAAACTATGATTAGTGGTAAAATAATTCAACTTATATTCAATTAAAACTCCATTGAGGGTCCTTAGCAACAACACCCACAACAACTTGTTGATTATTTCAAAATATTGCAAGCTTATAGATTTATCGTAATATAGATAATGTAAGTATGGGATGATCCTACAAGGACTCAATCTTGGAATTTTAATTAAAATCTATATTAAATCACCTTAACCTAACAAATAAATGTGCAACAAACAATAAAAATACTAAAACAGAGTAAAATTACTCAATTTTCTAAAAAACTAGGGTTTTGGAATCCACCACACTAAATCACATGTATTCAAAAATTAAATATTCTAGATCTAATGCTACACATGTCAATAAAATAGCAATGGATTAAAATCATAGAAAAATTTGTTCATTGAAAGCCCTAATTTCTATATTTTCTTAATCCTAGGGTTTTGCCTAACTTAGTATATAGTTTCAAAGCATAACTTGTCTTTTTCTTTTAAAGAGCACAAAATTATAGGATAATTTTATATATAAGATGATTAATATACCCTAGTTAGTTTCTAAACTATAGGAAATACATTATAATTCCTATGAAAATAATATTAATTATATACTAATATGCTAACTTAAAATTAATATTAAAGCATTTTAATTTAAGACATACATAAGCATGAATATACCTAGATTTAATGTGGTTCATGCACCTAGATTTAATGTGGTTTCTTCCTAAGCCTAAGCGAAATATTTAGCTACTCATTATTAGATTTAAAATTATTCTATAAACTAATTCTCCACGCATATCCTACGCAATATCGACAATCTAAAAAAAGTAACTACTAAACAACTTCCTAATTATAATTGACAAGAGAATAACAAAACTAATACATAACTAAAACAACAATTGATAAACTAAAGTGCTTAAAATTCTAACATATATCTAACAAGGAAATAAAATGACTCGCAACTAACAATTGAAACAAAACTAAAATAAATTTCATTAAATCAACTTTAAATATTACAAATGCTATAAACAATAGACAAGAGAATGATTGAAGTAGCTGTTGCAATCATTTTTTGTCGTGTCATGCTACAAAGATCGCTTCCAAGTCCTCCACAAACTACACTACTACTATAACAGCCACAACTCGAGAACAATCACTCACCCCATCCCACTCAACCACCATCTCAATGCCTAATGGATAGAGAAATACATGCAACACTTCCTCCAAAGATATTTGATTTTTTTCTCTTTACAATCCTCCCTAAGTATTTCACACCCAACTCCCTTAGTCCCTCACCTCCATGCACAACCCTCATCTTTCTTCTTCTTAGTTTCAATGTTAAAAAATCCAAGGGAATGGAAGTGTCATGACGTTCTAAGAGAATGGAATGAAGGTATGTATGACTCACTTCTCCTCTCTTCAAGGATGTATGTGTGGAACTCCAAGAAAATGAGGATGTGTGCTTTAGCTCTTAGGAGAATGAAAATTATGAACTCTCATTTTTTCCTAGAATCACTTCGTGTAACTCTCTAAGGGATGGGGGTTGATGCCGATTAGTGTTGCACCTCCCTCTAAACTTTTTCTCCTCAAAGATTTAATGTGGAGAGCCCTATTTTTCTTCCCTTCCTCTCCTATAGATATCAACATGTAATGTGCCTAGAAATATTCTCCTTTCAAGCATTACTTCTCTCTCCCTTGTATTTCATGCACAATCCTTCTTTTAATGTATTTCTCTTCCCTCTAAACTTCCTTCAATGCAAGATGTCTTAAAGGAAATATAAAATATGTTTTGAAGATCATTCTAAATGATTAAATTCCATATCCTTCTTAATAGCCTATGCATTACTTGTCTTTCTAACTTTCCTCCACAAAGATCACAATACAAGACTTCTTCCTTTCTTTTATCTCCACACTTAACCCTCATGGAAACCTCCAAAATCATGAAATGCCATATCCTTCTAAATAGCTTATACATACATACATACATACATACATACATACATACATACATACATACATACATACATACATATATATATATTACACATATTCCTCTATACTTAGCAGGTTTTAACTGCTGAAATTTCAATAAATATCACTAATAAGGGTTAATTCTATATTTTACAAGTCTAGGGTACAAATGAAAAAAATGCACCAATTTGGCAATTTTAACCCTAAAAAGAGAAATACTACTTTCCAAGCTACATCATGGGCACATGCATGCCAAACATGGAGTCTGAAAGTTTAGAGTGAAAATTGAGTGTCTTATCAAAGTCAGAGGAGTTACAAACCCTAGGTTAAAGAGCAATCTTTTACATATAGGGTGTTCGTATCAAAAGTAAAGGTGACAGAACTTCTTATGCATCCATGCAAGCTATCCACCACCTTAGGAAGTTTCTAAGGAAAGCTCAAACAGCATACACTAAAATCATATACAATAAGAGCTTTTTGAAGTAAGATAGGTCAAAAGACCATCTCGCTCCTACTCAACCAAAAGAGCTTTTCCATGCAAGGTGGTAGTATCCCTTTTAATTCCATGTTATTACATGAGGATAATAAGTAATAAAGATGGAGAAAAACAAGGAGGTGAAGAGAGAGACTATTTACAAGAAATCTATGGCTAGAAAACATCTTACTTTTAAAGAATTGAAAGGCTAAGTTCTATCCTTGTTTATGCATATCCTAAGCAATCAATGAGAACTTAATCAAACAATGATGGACAAATGAGAAGATAGACTGCAATGAAGATTAGATCGAAGCCCCATTGGTGAAGAGTTTTTGGTGGGGCTGCCCACCTATTTTTAAGGAGAAAAAACATCAATTACATGGGTAGGAGACATCCCAACCTATCCTATTGGCTGGAAAAAAATAAAGGTAGGTTAGGAGTAAAAGAAGGATAAACTAAGAGTGGATAAGAAAAGTTCAAAGGCATCTAGGCCATCCACTCTAAGGCATTCTAATCCAGTGGTGGAGAGAAAGGGAGCCCTTCATGAAGATCCTTTTGGATAAGAAAACTTTAATAGATCACCCACTTAAGCTAGGGAGATGATGATCCAATGGATAGGAATGAAGCAAAGAAAAGAGACAACCCTTAGCTACCACCCACTCCATGAGAATTCAAGGAAGAAAAACCAAGGAGAAAAGAACTTCACCATCCAATTCAATCCCATGGTCCACCATTATTTCAAACTTCTTTGAACTTCCTACAAACAACAAATGAGTTTCATGCCTCCATTATTATTTCCCATTTCCCACATTTTTGTCCTTGATTTTCTCCATCTCCCTTCTATCTCTTTTCCTCCTAGCCTATATTCCTTCCCATCCACCAATATATCCTTCCCTTCTACCCTTGTCTCTTTCCATCCTCACCACCTCTCTTTTCCATTCTTTGTTCCATGTCCAATGTTGAATTCCATGCCTCCAATTCCACATTCATTCAAGCATGATCTACACCCTCCATTCCCTAGGGCTTCCACTATAGAAAGCCTATAAATGGGGGTGAAGGACAAGGAGATCTACCTTTCAATTTTCCCTAAAGTTCAATGCCTAAGTTAGGAGAAATAGAGAGTGGAAGATCACTATTGCCTACTCTACCACAAGCTTCACACGTCCAAATTCTTGGAGAAGAGGTAAGAGTTGTAAATGATCCCCTATCCTACCTTTTTTCCATTTTCTCCCTTCTTTCATTCTTATTCTTTCTTCCTTTACATACTTAGGGTTGCACACACACTTTTGTTTTTCCATCACCATCATTAGCTTGCATACACTATTCCACCCTAGATTGCATACATTCAACCTTGCATTTTTAGGCACGTCCAACCTTGCATGCCTTTCCCCTCCATAGTTCATTGCATGCACCATTCCACTTTAGGTTGCATGGTTCTTCTTTCTTGCATCATTTCCACTCTTCTTCCCTTTGTTTTTCCATGCATTCCCTCAGCTTTCCTTCCACGCCCTTTTCCCTTCTAGCCTTCACATTAGATTGCATGCATCAGCCTCTCCATTCTACACCAATGCACACACGTATTCAATCTCTCCACTCCTTTTCCCTTTGGTTTTCCAAGCTTTCCCCAAGCTTTGCTTCCTTGCCTTTCCCCTTCTAGCCTTGACATTATATTGCACACATTAGCCTCTCCAATGTACACCAATGCACAAACTTATTCCATCTCTCCACTCTTTTTTCTCTTTGTTTTTTCATGCATTCCCCTAGCATTCCTTCCATGCCTTTTCCCTTCCAGCCTTCACATTAGATTGCACACATCATCCTCTCCACCGTAAACCAATGCACACACTTATTCCATCTCTCATCTACATGCATACATCCATCTCCCATCCTTTCACTTACATGCATCTTACATCCTAACTCCTTTCTTGACCACCTTGCTCACTTCTCATATGCATGCATAGGACCTTCCTCGCCCACCTACCTTGCTCTACTCTACATGTATCATCATGCTTGCATTCTCTTTATTTTTTATGCCTCACCTTTTGTCTCTTCCATGCACACTTCCACAACCACTTCACTTAATTTTTCACACAACCCCCTCTCCATTCACCTTCACATGAAGCCATCACCACCCTTCTCTTTCTTTCTTACCATATTTTCATCTCTTGGATTTGTGAATAAAGAGGAAAAGAAAGATGCTTCTATGTCAGCCAAGGATTCTTCCAATCCTAAAGCATAGTTGAGGTGAACCAAATCCATCCATAAAGCCATTTATTATTCATACATAAAGCCAATATGCCAAAGAGTAGGAAGATTCCAAGCAAGTACCTTGTTCCTTCATCATCTCCTAAGGCTGTAATTGGAGGATCCTAAGCCAAAGTCCATTGACTCCAATTTCTTCTTCAATTTTTCTGGTTCTTCCTTAAGGAAAGGGCATCTCTTTCTATGGAAAAACCTTCCTAAAGATGAACAAACTTCTAACCTCCTCCTCTTCACATTATCCTTAAAATCTACCCTCCTTTATAGAGTATTTATCTAAGGAGAAGGAAACATTTCTCCTATATTTCCACTTCATATCTTCATTGTCTTCCATTTAAGTTTAGAAAAGTGTGAGGCCCTCTTTTCTTTGGCTACCCTTGCCCTTCATTCCTAAGGATCATTCGAATGGGATTGGAACTTTGGGTTAGTGGTGTGTTGAGTTAAAAATGAGAAAAGGTTGGAGGTAAATTAGTGTATTATGTGCTGAAGAGAAGTGTACAAGCTCCTACTAAGTGAAACAAGAAGATAGCCTATACTAGAATTCAAGCCTGGTTGAAGAAGCTTCATGTTCCTTTCTTCTTATTGTTCATGTATCAATTTCTTGTAAAATTTCATTAGTAAAATAGTTGTTTCATTTCTTTACTTTATTTCTTGAGTTAGTTTCCATGCTTTCTCTCCTTAGTGTACTTGTTTTAGTTTACTCGTCTAATTTTAAAGCTTAAAGTTTTTTATGTTTTTAAAATGGTTTTCTAGGTTAGAGTAATATAACTTAGACACTAATTAAATTTCCTTTAAGAGTCCTCATGGGATCGACTTGTATTTGCCAGTCTATACTGTAATAAATCTATGCATTTGTTATAATAATAAAAATCATATCAATGGCCTATGCATCACTTCTCTTTCAACATTCCTTCAACTTTCCTCCACAAAGATTGCACTCCATGACTCCTTTCTCTATTTTATCTCAAAACCTAGCCCTCGTGGAAACCTCCTCTCTCTTTCAGTCTATCTACTCTAACATAGCTACATCTTTCCTCTTGTTGTGTTTTAAAGTTACTCGCAAGCGCATGAATTGATTGCAATATAGCACAGTAGCGAGGTTGATCCCACGAGAAGTTGAGCAATTGTGATGCTAGTGGTCCCTACCTTAAACTATCAAACCCAGTAAAAAATCATGAAATTTTTAACCAAACTAAGAATGGAAATTAACACATGGAAATTAGAAACATGCTAAAATTGAAAATTTTCCTAAAACATGCTTTTTAAAATTAACACTTTCCTAAACTAAAACTTTCTAAATTTATGACTTTCCTAACTACTAACTTTCCTAAAGTGAAAACTCTCTAAGAATGCAATTTAGCAACTAATCTAAAGAAACATACAATAAAAAACAACTTTCATAATCATGCAATTTCTAAAGCAAACAATTAAACTTATGGAATGGAAACTTTAATAACTAGCAACATAAGCAACAACATGTAAACAACTAAACAAAATCAACTTAACTAACTACTCTTCCTAACATGAATGAATGCAACAACTTGGATCTTAATTAATCAATAACTTATTCAAATCCATGCTTTATTAACTGAACCATTAAAACTAATGAATTATCAAGGAATAATCAGGTTGATAATATCATTCAAATGTCAACCCTTAAGGCCTTCAAAACCATGGTTCCAATTTTGGATTGGATGCATAGTCTCTTAGGTCTCTTGATTGATGAGATTTCAATAGAAAGCAACCCTTACTAAATATATCCTCAACATGCAACAAAGAAATAAAAAATAATTATGCTCATTCATCAATTAACAAATATTCCATTAATCATCCACAAGTGTGCATACAAGTGTTTACATGAAAGATGCTTTCAACTTTTGGAAAGCAAGCACTATGTTTTCTTCAAATTAAATTAAGAAAAAAAAAATCTCAATAATGATTCCTCCTTCAACAAGCTTGATATTTAAGGGAAATTCTAATGGAATAACAAGGCACAACTCAAGGAAACTAAGGAAATAGGGCTGGAATTTAAGGAAACTTAAAAGAGAACTAAATAGCAATGAAAAGAAAGGATAAAGATTAGATTTAAGGTGTATTCCCTTGGCTATCACTTCAAAGGAAAAACCAACCTTAGATCTTAATCTTTAGTCAAGGAAAAGCAATGGAATTAAAAGGCAACAACTAAGACCAAGAAAGTAAAATCAAGCAAAGAGAAGCAAGAAGACTAACCAACCTTCAAGGAAGAATCAACACTCAAGGCATAGGTTTGAACACTTGAGGAAGCAACAACACACCTTTCAAGAAAATAGTAGACACCCAAAGGGATCAAAGTTCAAAGCAACAATAGAGAGGAAAAGAGTTGGAGGAAGAGGACACCCTCCTCTAAAGTGAAGGAGGCATCCTTTTCCTCCCTTGGCAAGATGCCCCTAACTTTTAGTTTTTGTGTGTCTTTTATAGATTTCTCCTATATTTTCTAAGTGATCTAAGAATAATGTGTGGTGGGGATGAAAACATGTAATTTGGATGGCTAAGATGGATGTATAGCTAGGGTTTTAAAGTGAGAAAGGTGGGGATAGGGTGGCTGCCTTTTGGATGTGTTGTAGAAGGGAGACACCACCATTTTAGGAAGAAACATCTCCCCCATTCAAAAGTCATTGGAACCCTTGAATGTAGGAGGTTGGGTGGATGGGATAAGGTCGAAAAGATATAAGGAGGAAATAAGGTGGGAGGAAAGAGATAGATAGGAAAAGGATAGGAAAGTGAGGTTAGGTGGGAAACTTTGTTAGGCTAAGTGATTTTCTAAGAAGTGACGATTGGTTGGGTGGTTAGGATGATAGTTAAGGAAGGTGGAGTCTTGGAATGGTAGAACTCTTGAATGGAAAGTGAAATTCGGGGTGATATTTGGTGGTAAGGTGGAAAGTGAGAAAAAGGTGGGAAAATGTGGGAACAACATAAAAAATAGAAGGGTCTCTTCCTATTTGTCCACATACAATCTTATCCTAATGAAATTTCCCTTAATTATATTCAAAATATCCCTTAGAATCTCATGGATAATTCATCAACTTCTCCATCAATCATGGCCTTCTATTTAGCTTAGATTATGTTGCTATGATGGCTAACTTTGAGGGCTTCACTTGCTAGGCTTCATGGTTCGCTTAGATGGCTCTTTGAGCTTAGCTTCAAAACTTAATCCTTTGGCTTGAATGTCTTTAATGGGTTGGCTAAGATCCTTGTCACATTGTCCATGGCTTAAATATGGCTTGGTAGTTTACATGCAACCCATGCAAAAGGAAGTCAAACTGAATGGCTTATTCCCTGGGCCCACTTTTTTGCTCCATTAATCACATCCATTGCTTGTCCAAAAGATGATATTCACCTTTGGTTTCATGAATTTTAGGCTTTGATCGATCTTTTGATATTGATCTTCAATTTCATCCCAATCGATCTCAGTTGTTGGATCATCATCTATTTTCCTACAAAAATTTAAAACTCTAATCAAATCCTAGAAAAATATGATTAATCACATACTTACCTCGGATTAGCCTCTAGACCTACAAAATATCAAAATCTTTAGTCATTAGTTCCTGGGGCTGCCCCTTATTAGGTAAAAAAAAAATGCATGTGTTATGAATTTTGGTCAAAAACTCTAATTTACCCTGTAAGTTGTAATGCATGGGTAACTAATCAGATGGTTTTTATCCAAAATTACACACTTATCATCTCTATAAAGATATCTATGTAAAAATCCCTTACAAACTCTTTGTTTAAATGGATAAAGTAGCCACCTTATCCTTCCCTTCCAATCACATACAAAGCTCCACTAGTAGATCACCATTTTTCTTTCCTCCAATCACCTTCATGCATCTTTAATACTATCCGCCATTTTTTTCTTCATTTCATGCTGTTGCTGGCCTTTATAATCATGTTGGAACATTTTTTTTTCACTCCATGTTTTGAAACTTTATTAGTCCACCTCATTATGCCCTTGATTCTCTCCTTAGAAAACACTTCTCATTGGAAGCTATTTGGAGGGCTCTATTTAGGGTTATATCTTGACCCTTAATTCCTTCATAGATTGGATGGACGCTAGTTGGAGATTTCCCGTCAATTCCCATTCACAAACTATATGTTTTTCCTCATTTTCTCCACTTTTTCCTAATGAAAAACACACAAATGGAGTGTAACAAGTCCCCCTCCTTGGTATGAAAAAAGTGGAAACTAGGTGGTTTCCCTCTCTTAAAACATAGAAATTATGAAAACATGATTTAAAACATAGAAATTATGAATTTACTTGAAAAATCGATCAAAATGGCACTAAGTACATTCAATTCTGAGTTAAAATTAAAAATCCCTAATTTTCTTCATTTTTATGAATAAAAAAGGGTAAAATGGTAATTTTACCCATAACTAAGATCTAAGACATCAATATTTAGAATGTACTCAGAAATACTATTCCAACACCAATAAGTACGTAAAACAAAATTTTCACCATAAAAGGGCACAATGGTCCTTTCACACCTCTGTGGGGCCCACAAATGAATCCAATGGCCAGAAAACATGTAATGAGTGGTCAAACTACTACCATCTAATAGTGGAGAAGGAGATGGTAGTGGAGGATTCAATGTTAATTTAATATTCAAAAGAACTGAAACATAATTATTACTAGTAATTATGAAAAATTCAAAAAAATCCATAAATACACCCCCAAAAAGTCCTCAAAAAATGTTCATAAAAATTAACATGAAATTATCTTTCTTCCCTTGAAAAAACTAGATCCAAAATCATTCCCAAAATTTCCAAAAATCTCTCTCTTTCACTTTCTCTCTCCTCTATCTAGATTGGAACAAGAGAACTAAATTCAATTATGCACTCTGTTCTAAATCAAATCTCACCAATCCCAACATCCATATGATCCTAATTTATTTTATCTACAAAATCCCCAAAGAAATTTCAAGATCCAACAATGCAATCAATAAAAAATCACAAAACAAGTGGTTATCAGCCAATCTTATCATCAACGGGATATTTCTTTAAAATTGGGCCTCAAAACCTATGTTTTCTCTAATCAAGTAGGTGGAAACTCTTCCCATACTTCTTTCATGTTAGTTTATATAATTTTTTTTTTCTAAAATTAGTTTTAGGTTAAAAATTATAAAAATCAAGTAAGGACAAGACCCCCTCATTTCTGTTTGATGGAGGGCTCAAATGGAAACTCTAAGCCCTCCAATTGATCCAAAAGGACCTAAAACCCGTAGGGTATACTTTTCATGAAATTTAATCAAGTTTTTACACTTTGAATGAATAGGAATTGATTGGACGGTCCAAAATGGACTGTCCTATCTTCTTAATAAGATCGGCTCCCGGGATGCCGTAGTGGAACGCCACATGAAAACATGCCCTGCGAGATTGTCTCTGCGTGCGACGATGTTTCCACCGAACGTCCGTGTGATAGCAGTGGTCCTAGGGGAGCGCATTTTGACTTGCATCCTGGTAACAGGAGGTCATGATCGCTTCGCCCGACCAGACCTGCTTTGCTCGACTGGACCTGCTTCGCTCGAACAATCTGGGCCGTCCATTTCGATGGGCCTAGATCAAATCTAGACCCTCGGAATGACTGTGAACTTCAATCTTCAATTATGGAGTCATCTAAACTCCAAATCAAATCAAAAAGAATCTATGGAAATATTGTAATGTCTATTCTCTTCTGAAATCATAAAATGGATAAAAATCTTCAAGAAACTTTTTGTTTTGAAGAAATAAGCTTCCAATGTTCATGATCTTCAATATCTGAGATGATCAAATCTTGGGGATCTGATTTAAGGATGAAATAATGCTGAAATAAAGTGAGATATATGATTTATTATGACAAAAATAAGATAAATTAAGAAATCTACCCTTTATGGTAGAAAAACCCTAAAAATACAAAAGGACCCTCTTGATCAATGAGATCAAGCATGATCAAACACTTTGGATGAGTTGTATGAATAAGATTATGATGGAATCTAGTGAGATCATGGATTAGATGTGACAAAAACAAATAGATATGATCTTTGGACCTTAATGAAGTAAAAGCCCTAAATGTAATTAAAACCGTTGATCTAAAGGAAAAGATCTAAAATCTAATGGTTGGATCATAAGTAAAAGTTTCTAATAATCTTAATCTAATTAGTTTACTTGTCTTTTATTTGATAATAGAATTGTAAATGTGATTTATGTTATAAATTAGGAAGCATGATAGTGTAATTCTTAAATTTTAGCATGCTTTGCTCTATATGTTATTAGATTGTTATAATAGGTTAGTAATTTAATTATCTTAGGGTCATGTTAGTTTGAAATTAAGATTTTAGCATGATTCCATTAGATTACTAGTAGAATTTCATGTATTTCATAACTTAGGATCATGCTAGTTTAAGTATAGTTTTATTTCATTAAGTTAAGTTACATTTATAGGAAGCATGTTAGTATAAATAGTTGTTAAATTTATATTGGATTTATGCTTTAAATTTTATGATTTATTTATTGTCAAATTTTATTAGTAGATTCAAATGTTAAGTAGTTGTTACGATATAATGAGCATAAATCACCAAAAATGTAAACTAATGGAATATAGAGATTCATGGACAATTAAGATGAGTAAATGATTTTGACTTAATAATAGTAAAGGCTATAGTTATTAGGACAATATAAGGATTATCAAATCCTTGGCCCAAATTAAGAGAATAATAAACCCCATGAATGACATTTTATATGTTCATGGATTTAATTAAAATCAATTAGAAGGAGTACTTAAGGTTAAAATGCTCATATGAACCTTATGAAATGTTGAGCTATGCTCACTCTAGTGAATGCTGAACATGGTGGTTAAGGGGGTTCTCTTATAGAGCCTCGCTCTTCCCCTACCTTCTGTTGACATTTGTGAGGTCTAAACGCCTCCTAACATGAGGATTGAAGTAACCACTTTGTGTTCTACCATTTAGCTAGTAAGCCTTAATCAATTGAAAATAAGAGGATCTATCTAGACTTAGATGGAATAAGCTATTTTCAACCAGTAAAACATTAACTAGTTAATAATAATAAGAGCATAAAAGGTTAGTAAATTATCTGATTCTAATAAAAATTGTAAGTAAGATAAGGATGATCAAACAAGATCCATAGGATCTTGAATGATCAAGAACAATAAAATCCTAATATCGTATTTTATTATGTATCTATGTATGTATGTTGTAGACAAATCTAGATAGAGAATCCAAAGCCTTGATCAAATATTATTCAAGGAAGAGAACCAAGATCATCCTCCTTAGGGATGATCAAACAACTAAACTTAAATCAAAGAAGAACTAGATGATAGAAGATCTAAGCCCTTGATCTTTATCAACAAGTATAAATTGTTGATCAAAGGATCTATGAAAGATCAATATCAAAGAAAAGGAATACACAAAGACTTAGAATAGAAAATATTTAAATTTGAAAGATTAGAAGATCATTCTAACCATCAGATCTATTGATCAATAGGATAGACACTACTGAGGAAGATAGATCATGCTAGGACAAAAGATCTAGATCCTCTATATCAAAGGACAAGATTAAAAAAAAAAGAATATAGATAGGATAAAAAATATAGGATTATTCAGATTGTATAAATATTAATAGTATGTATGGATTTACAGATTACATACGTTAGTCAGGATCATGGAAGATTTGAAGAGATGGATCACTACTTGAAGGTAAGAGGATTTTATGAATGCATTTACATGAGATATACATATTGAATACATTATCTTATGTCTAGAAATGTTGACAAGTGTAATGTAAATACTTGTATTAAATCCCTTGAAAATCTTTATGATCCAACCAAAACACATATGAAATGGTTAAGTTAGAATTGAGGAAAAAACTCTAAGTGAATACGGAACTATAAGATATTCCAACCCTAAGTAAACAGACAGATTGTCTGATACATATGAGAATTACTTTACATGCAAGCATGGAGGCTTGTGGTTTTCTTTTAAATAGGTGTATGCCTGGAGATGCTATGCTAGGGGAGTTAGTAGGGTTTGGCCATTCGCTCTCTTAAACTTGTTATGATATGGATACCAAGCCTAAGTGAGGCTAAAAGTTGAGTGGGGCAATTATGGGAAGGCCGCCACTATGATAGCCATGGTCCCCCCATACAGACATGGATATTGTGATTTTCACCAAGGATGGTATAGGTGGATTATTGGGCAATTATCCGGGCATGCTGGTATGGATTTTGACTACATGCATAGTAGTCCTTTGAGTATTTTTTGTATTATGATGCATTGCATAGTGAAATGCCTTATGATATGGCATGATGAGATGTAGGGTAATTGTGGATTACTGATACTGCCCAAATAAGGGAGTATGTCTAGCAGAGTTTGGATGATCTATCAACTTAGTATAAACTTAGTATGATTATGTTTTGAGATATTAACTATTTTGCACGGTTTTGACTATATATATACAAAGTATACATGTATGTGTAAGGATGTACATATATGACAAAGTAAGGAGATTGATCCATGAGTATGAATAATGGGATTATGAAGTATTAGGATTATACTGTCAAATTATTATGCATCTTGGATCCTCTACCAAGCATAGCTTGCTGAGATATTGTAAATGTTTGAATGTTTACAATATCTCAGATACAGACAAGGAGAGTTAGGAGCTCAAGACTGAAGAAGATTTGGGAGAATCATTATCAAGGTATACCCCTTGAAGACATGTATTTTTATTTGAGAGCATTGTATTGTATTGAGAGTTTTTATTGTATGGTTAGCTTTAAAATTTGGATTATGTAATTTGGACAAGTATTCTAATTATATCTGGGTTGTACTATGAACTACTTGATGGATTCTGAAATTTAATAAAAGTATATTCCTCCAATGGATTTTTATCTTGTATAAAAATTCTACTTACGTTATGTATGAAGTGAGGACTTGGGGTTTTCAAAACAAGCTCTAAAGAAAAAGAATTTCCATTGCTTTGTTTTGTGAAATTTTTTTACTATTGAGGGCCCTGCCTTCGAAAAATATATTACAAGATGTGTTACAAAAACTCGAGTCGTTAGATTGAATGAGTGAGTTATAATGATCTTCAAGCAAGCCCTACTTTCTGATTGGTTTCACTTCAGAATGGTGTCATGCATGTGATTCCATTACATATCATTCTAGCTTCACTTAGTTACTCTCCAAGGTGGTGGATTGAATGCATGCATGAGAAGTTAGCTACCATATCTTTTGTTAGTGAATCCCTCTTTTGCACATATAAGGTTGGTTGTATGCTTAAGGTATGTCATAAAGCTTGAATTGTGGGATAGCTCTCTTTTAGGGTTTCCAGTTGCCAAAAATATGCTTTCTTAATTGTGTGTTGATCTTACAAAATACAAAATGAACCCTAATTAGTGATAAATTAACCAACCCAAGGGTTAGAAATGCTAACTCTAGGGATACTAAATGTAATACTTATATGTGTATCACTCAATCCCATGAACACATTCCAATGATATTCACACTCAACAAATCATCAAAATCTACAAAACTATGGGAGTTCATATATTATACATTTACAGTCTCATGCTCTCATCAATGATTGCATAAAAGCAAATAATAAACTCTTATTTCACAAAATAACACATAACAATTGGATCCTTAGTTGACATTTCAATCAAATGCATGTTGGATTTTAGATTGTGAAATTCAAGTATGCTTTTCATATGTCAAGATAAGTGATTTACTAATGTATATTATGGTATAACAAGTTTAGGCATTTATGTAACTTATCATCTACTTACTCCTCATCGTGAGTAATCTACCCCTAGTGGTTAAGGTCAATTTTGATGTATGAAGTTCTCATTACATTCTAAATTGTTATATAATATGTTTTAACATCTAATAACTCTCCTAAAACTTATTTAAATTATATTTCCTCTGATTTGACCTTTGTTCATGCAAACAAGGTAGTTTACAACACAAATTGTACACTTGTCCTAAACCATTCATTAATATTCTATGTCTATAGTTTTTGGGTAAGTTTGTTAAATGTTAGGAATATTTTCTTTGTTAAAAAATTATTTTAGCGTAGACTCCTCTAGTGAAGAGAAACCATCAAACTTTGATAAAATGTTAATAGGCTGCCTGCAATCGCCAACCTACAATCAGTCCACATTGTTGCTATCTAACTAATGATTTAACAATTTGATTATTATTATTCACATATTCTAGTTTAATCCTTAGTGAATAAAATTCACATCCATAGTAATTTTGGGTTTACCACGTGATTGGTTTACATCTAGTACCCAAATATTTCAAGTGGATTGCTTGTAGAAAATCCTGTAGATGGTCTACAGGATAAACACCTATATGACATCCTTAATCTAATCCCAATCTTAAAATATTTGTGTCAAAATTTTTCTCAATATTGATCCTCATCAATTCAAATATCCCTAATTAAAATGTCATAGTAAAAACCAATTTGTGCTACCCAAACATTGAACAACATCATTACAGAGTTTTCAACCAGTCTATAGGGATTGATGACTATGGTTATCAAGTAGTGGATTAAACATGGAATTTGTTCATGATTTCATCCTAGTTGCCAAACAAACTTCTTGCGATTTTGTTAAGTATTAAATTAAGGAAATATTCATAGATTTCATGGCACATCATGTCTGATATCAAATACAAATCATGCAAACAGTCAATTGCAGCTTGTATGTATATAGTAGAAAGCACATGGTGTAAATCATGATAAAAAAACATGAAATTTACTTTGCCTAATGACATGAAAGTTCTACTATCAAATTGTATCATTAAAACACCATCTGAAACATTGTATAATCTTCTAAAAACCCTTAGCATATAATCAATCCTAACTATGGATAAAATGGTGCTGAAATTAGGAATTAAAACACATGAATCTCTTATGCATGTTCGATAAAAACTCTTTTGAAAACCCTAATATATGAATCATTCACACCTCCTACCTAGTTTTTATTCTTCTCCTCTCCTCTCCTTTCTCTTTGTTTATTCTTCTCTTTCTCCACATTTTCTACCTCTTCCAGCCTTAGACATCTTGTAGCCTACAACCCTTCCTAGGTTGTGCATCTCATATTTTATAGATTTCCCCTCTTAATGCTTCCTAATTTGTTTAGGTATTTCTTTCCCATTGAATTCCAAAACCTCCCATATCTGATCTAAGTTTCCATGTTCATTGACTATGCACATGGGAAAAAAAGTCAATGAATTTAGCTGGATTATAACTTAACTAAGGAATCCAACCTTGATTAGGACTTTTGGACATTTTCTACTTATGGGCCTAGAGTTGGCCTAAATGGGGTTGTCTCATCAGGGAAGAATGTCTAGATAAGCGCATGTTCTTCAACCTAACTGGGTTTTCTATGTTGAGCCTCCATTTTAGCATTCTCATCCATTTACATTCCATGTTTTTAGATTACAACCAAACCCTTCATTCACTCAATTGATTCTACACTAAACCACTCTCCTACTCTAGTTAGAACTCTTATTTCCTGGCCAAGGTCCATCAAAAACCATCCTTCACAGGTTTAAGTTCACATTTTCCACTCTTCTACATTCCTTAGAATTAGGTGTCGCCCTTAGATTTAGAAATATGAAGCCTCTTCCTATGGCTGCTATTATTTAAACATCTAAATGTCAAGTGTGGGCTCATGCCTCCTTGACTAATCATACTCATTCCTTACTTGGCTACTATGTGTTCCACTTTGATTTAATTCCAGTCTCCAAATTGACATTCTCTCTCTCTCTCTCTCCCTCCTTAGTTCTTATATCATTAATCCTTTCCTATGTTTAACATTACCGTGTAAGCTACTTATATCTATTAACATAACCAAGCAATTCACTTATTAAGATAAAAATCAAGGTATCACAAAGCATAGTTTGATTCACATTTTTTACTCGTGGGTAATAGACAATGCCAATCAATGAAGGCAAGTGCAAGAGGCACTAGAGGTTTCTAAGTAATCATGGTATAGTACTGATTTAGCTGAGATAATTGTGAGGTGTTCTTGCATGCTTGATTTAATCCATAATTTGGTTTTATGGCATGGATTTGATGATTGGTGACCTGATGCATTCTACGTTAATGGATCTTCCTACTTTATAACCTGAGATGCTTTGAGATGATTTGGCATGGATTGACCTACTTTGCAAGATGATATGCTTTAAGATGATTTGGCATGGATTTGCCCATATTAAGTTGAGATGCAATTTTAGTGTTTTATCACTTTACTGCTAATTTATGCATCCTAATAGCATAGCTTTTTCCTTCACAAGGACACATTATGATTTTTACTTGTATTTTTTGTTGTAGATGGATAGATTTAACCCTAGATGGGATTATATTATAACAATGTATCATGTGCTTATAACTTTATGAATGCATCATGTTCTTTAGAAATGATTTATAAATGGCTTACAATTCCATTTATATTTGGACTTATGTGAATTATCAAATTTAATGTTAATACAATTACATAAGTACAAGCTTACTAAGATATTTTATTGTTTCCAATATCTTAGATTAGAAGAATTTGAATTGAAAGAAAAGTGGCTCAAGCAAGAAGGAACATTGGACGAGAATAGCAATTGCATGAGACCATGCTGACAATGTAAGTATGTGACTTTTAATTGATATTTATAGACATATATGTATGCAAATTTATACTATTGGATTGTGAGTTGTGACTAGATAGATCCAGGAAAATATTAACACATGAATTGAACTACTTAAATATAAATTTTTGACATTTTTGTTCAAAAGAGATGACACTTGGGGTTTTGTGAAAAAACTTTTCATAATTAGTATCAAAACTTAGTTAATCACCTCACTACTAGTTCTACATGTCAAAAGTCATATAAAGTTAACAAATGAGTTAGTTATCTAGATATGAGCTATAGGCAATGTTGATGAATGTGAAAGAGTTACTGCTTAGGATGGTTGGTAGTAGATGAATTGGATTCATCAAATATTTGGACACTAAGAACATATGGATAATTTCTTAAGGTAGAGAACTATAGTATAGAAGTAACATATTATGAATAAGTTTAATTGATTTATTATGATATTTTAAGGAACCAATGGAAATGTAGACATCAAAAGATCTTGATATTGTTCATGATGGATGTATCTAAATTATGATTTCAATTTGACTTCAAATTATGAATTTGAAATTTTAATGTCTATTTTATGCAGTCATATAAAGTACAAATGTGTAAGTTTAGCTAGTGAATTGGTTCAACTTCTAGGCTTGTTTGTATGAAACTTATTTGAACATTGGTTGAAAGTACATCTATTGTCCAAGGTAGACTTGCCAATATTCTTTTTAGTTTAGGTTCAGCACACTCCTTTATAACTCATGGTCTTGTGTTGTGTGTAAATAGTCTTGACTAGAATTTAGGTTTCTGTCTAGAAGTGATGGCTTTATTAGGTGAGTCTTTATGTAAATAGAAATACCCCCAATATGTGATAATTATCATTAAGATAAAATTAAGCTAATGCCTACTTAATCCTCCTCAATATTATGAAATTTGATAAGTGTTCAATTTTGTATAAAGAGTACTCAATTAGTAGCTCATGTGTTATAGTGTTAAATAAGGGTTTTTGGCCAAAATATATAACACATGCATTTTTAACTTAATAATTCAAAAATATGATATTTTGTAGGTTCAAGAGCTAACATAAAGTAAGTATGTGAATGATCATAATTTTATAAGACTTAATTAGGGTTTTTGACCTTTTGTAGGTAGCAGAAAGATGATCTAAAAGTTGAGATTAATCTGGTTGCGAATTGAAGATCAAGAATAAAAAAATCAAGCTAAAACCCAATTGAGATCATCCAAAGCTCAATGAAGGATCAAGATTATCCTAGGTCATGAAAATAAGCAATTGTAGGTGCAAAAGGTGACTCAAAATAGACTCAACCCAACCCATGCATTTCCACCACCTTTGCAAGGGAGCCATTCATGCCACCATATCTATTAAAGCCATGAAAAAGGGTGACAAACCATACAAACTACTCAAGCCTTGAAGCCAAATACTGAAGGCACTTAAGCCACCAAGGAATGAGCCATCAAGCCAAGAATGAGTGCCACATGGAGCCACATGACTGGAGCATCAATTTAACCAATTTTTCTATTTTAAAATTATGATTTTTAAGGGATTTTTAGAGATTAATATCAAAGGTAAGATGATCATGCATTAAGGGACCTTTCAAGAGAGAAAAATCGACCTTCCATACCAATTTCCCTTCCCTAATCCACCATTAATCTGAGGGTTCAGCATTTTTAACTCGAGGGAGCCACCTTCTTAGAAAAGGATGCCTCCCTTGCTTAGGTTGCAAAATTCAAGTTGTTTCCTAATTAGGAAACCCAAGATCCAAGGCCATGCAAACATGCAAAAACCAAAAAATTTCTTCAAAAATTTTGATCTTCATTATTTTCTTCTTCCCTCACTCTTCGCACCAACCAATCACCATCCAATTAGGAGGGTGGAGAGCCACTTACTATTCAAGGAAAAAGACTCCCCTCCCCTCTTCCTAATTTAGAAACCAACCAGTCCATGAATCTCTCTCTCTCTCTCTCTCTCTCTCTCTCTCTCTCATGTCAATCCTATTACGTCATCTCCACTTAACTTTCTCCCTTCAAACTACACTCAGCCTTAGATCTAGATATCAACCACTTTCTTAGATTAAACATTCACCAAATTGGAAGCTAAAAATCTATATATACCCCAAGTCTCCAACATTTTTTTCTAAGTAGAGGTGGGTGAGACACCTTGAAACATGTAACACCCCTAACTTTTGTATGGAGATAGGATAAATAATGATATTAAAAATTTCAAGGAAAATTAGGCTGGAATATTAGGTTTATTAAAAATGTGCTTCTCATAAAATTACAATCAAGGTATAATACATGTATCATTGAAAATATGTTTGACAAACACTTCAGAATGACTGTAAGTACATCAAATTCTGAGATCGGATGAAAAATCCTTCTTTTTTTTTCATTTTTATGAATAAAATGCTAAAATGGTAATTTTACTCATAATCGAGACCTAAGACATAAAAATTTGGAATGCACTTAGAAATACAATTCCAACTCCACTAAGTACGCTCAATTCTGAGTTCATGGGAATAAACCCTATTTTTCTTCATTTTTGGAATTAAAGAGCAAAATGGTCCTTCCACACCACTGTGGGGCCCATAAGGGGCCCACAAAGGAATCCAACGACCAGAAAATATGTAATCATGGGTCAAACCACTACATCCTGCTAGTGGAGAAGGAGGTGGTAGTGGGAATCCAATGACCATTTAATAAAAAAAGAATTGAACATGATAATTACATGTAATCATGGAAAATTCTAAAAATCCCTATAAATAGTGCATAAAATTTCCAAAAATTATCCTAATGTTCTTCATGAGGTCCCCTACCATGCCATGAAATCCCAGGTCTAAAATCCTCCCCAGTCTTCCTCAAAATTTTCTTCTTTCCTTCTTTCTCTCTCTTTCCCTAGGAGAGTGTCCACAGACGCACCTGACAAACAATTCATGTCTATTATCAAGGTGCGTCCAAGCATACATTGTCCCCAATGAACCAAGGTTTCCACCTGGGAAAATCTATTTGAATTATCCATCCATTTCCATCCCTTAACTTTCAATCTTAACCGTTGGATCTGTTCGGATTGAGAAGATCTACAAAAGCCCTAAGAAATTTGGATGATCCACCTCCTGGAATGCCCAAAAAATCAATACAAAAATAAGATCGGTATTGGGTACCGTCTCTAGCAATCCATCCTAGTTATTCTAGTCAATCTAGCCATTAAAAGTTGATCTCGAATTATTGAAACTCTTTAAGGAGGGGTGATCTACAAAAGCCCAAGGTCTCCCTCCATCTTTGGCAATGGCGACGAAGGAATCTAACTCTGTATATTTTCCAACATCTAGGTTTTCTTATATCTTCTCTAGCTTGATTTCTTCTTATCCGGTGACCCTCTCCTCACCAGACCGGCACAAGTAGGTGCAGCTTTCTCCCCTCTTTCCATTCCAGCATTTAGCTTGTGTTTTCCAGCCTCCAAGAGATCTCCCCACCTGTTGACCCATTGAGAAAGACAGATCCAACAACAGGGTTGAGATCCACCATCTTGGATAGCTTAGATGAAACTTCTGAGCCATTGGATGGATTCCTAAGGCCCAAAAACCCCAGGAAATGAAATTTGAGCAGTTGGATGTCAAGGATGGAGGAGATCCAATGGTAGGTGATCCGACGGTTTAGATTTGGACCGTTCACCTATAGCTAATCACCTCTGTTCAACCACTTGTAATAGGGGGTAAAGGGTGCAGGTCGCTGGTCGTTCCCACAACTGTAAGCCTAGATTTGATATGGGCTATCCAATTTTGAACTGAAACCTTATTTTTTTCAATTAAGAGCTCAATTTAGCTCTGATTTTAGATCAGAAAGTTTATATAGACTCCTTGTCACATGTATAAGTTACTAAACTTATAATATTTATGTTTTTAATTAAATTTAATTGTGAAATTTACTAAAATCTATTCCAGTATTGGATCATGATCAAGATGATCTCAAAATAGAGATTTGAACCGATGGACGTGTTCAAGAGGTCCCAAAACTTTAAGGACAATGATCACAGTAAATTTATGGGTTTCTAGATCAAGTAAATAAAACAAAAATAGTAAGATCAAATTTCAGCCCTTAAAACGGGTTAAAATCTTAAAATCCCAATTCTAATCTCAATTTAACTCCAAATTGAGATTGGAAAGTTGGGTTGGATTTGTCTTGATGAGTAGAACCTATTGAACTTGGAAATTTTATGTTTTGAAGCATGTAAAATTATGTTAATAAAGAAAAGTATTATTAATTCTTATAATTAGTGAAATTTGGAATGATCAAACTCTATAATTCTAATCTATTGATGATTTTGTGGTTTCGAAACATGGAATCAATGGTTAGAAGTGACTAATCTATGTTTAATTAAGAGATTTAGACTTAAAAGTAGTAAAATCCATAAAAATGAATGGTAATCTCCTTGATCAAGTTGTTTAAGGATGATTGGATAGTGTGGATGTATTTAAATGATGATATAAAGTTAATATCATACGGATTGATGGACTTTACGATGATGATTTGGGATAGATTAAGATCTATGCCCTTAAATTGGATAAAATGACTTGAGATCTTCTTGATTGGTTAGATCAAGAAGGATCAGATTATGAAGATGTATTAATCTAAAGGAAAATGAACAAACCAAGATCCAAACCTTAAAAGGGATAGAAATCAACTACGGCCGTTGGATCATGATGAATAGTTATGGCATGTTAAATTTTTATTTGAATTATTATAATTGTCTTTTATTGCTTAGTAGATTTATTTATTTATGCCTTAATGCTTATGTTATGAAAATTACATTGAAAATGTAATTAAATGAAAAATAGAGTTGAAGGACATTTACATGGAATGAATGACATGAACTTAATGATAGTAAGGGCTATAGTTAGTAGGATAAATAAGGAATATCATTTCCTTGGCCCAAATTAGGAGAATAATGAAACTCCATTAATGACATCTTAATGTTCGTGGATTTAATTAAAATCAATTAGAAAGAGTACTTAGGGTTAAAATGCTCATAGGAACCTTATGAAAGGTTGAGCTAAGGTCACACTAATGAATGATGAACATGGTGGTTAAGGAGGTTCTCTAATAGAGCCTTGCTCTTCCCCTACCTTCCATCGACATTTATGAGGTCTAAATGCCCCCATACATGAGGATTGAAGTAACTACTTTGTGTTTAACCATTCAGCTAGTAAGCCTAAGCCAATTTGACATAAGCGGAGCTGTCTAAACTTAGAATGGAATAAGCTATCTTCAACCAGTAAAACATTAATTGGTTGAGTAATAATAATAAGAGCATTAAAGGTCTGTAAATTATCTAATCTTAATAAAAATTGTAAATAAGATAAGGAAGATCAAATAAGATCCAAGAGAGATCTTGAAGGATCACAAACAAAAAGAAAAGAAATATAGTGTAGATTGTAGTATTGTTCTATGATTTTACTTATAGTGTAGATTGTGAACTTAGAAGGTTTGAAACCTTGATCATATATGATTCAAGGAAAATTAGGGCATCCCTTATAGGAATACATGTGGAAAGAATACTTGTAGAGGGGAATAATTTTATACGTATGGTTTAACAGATGTATGAATCAAGACCATGATGAGCAATGTGGAGTGAATACCCCTTGAGATGTATGAATCAAGACCATGATACCACTTTGAGGTAGGTGGATGTACAAGAATGTATTAAGGATTCATGTGTATACATACTTGATCTTCTGTCTAGAATTATAGACCTTCATAATATAAGTATACTTGGCATGATTAGATGCCACTACATGAGTTCCTAGAAAGAAAATTCATGTATTAGAATTGGCTGAATATTGATATCTTAAGTGGAAGTATAGCCAGAGGAAGGAACACGTTTTGAGAAATTTTCACTATTTTAATACATTTATCCTATACTACATAAATAACATATGTACTCTACATTGAGATAACTCATGAGTTGATAACCATGATGGAATAATGACTAAGGTATGTATTCTTATATTAGTGAAGTAGTATATTTTTGTATCCCCTACCAAGCATAGCTTGCTACGATATTGTAAATGTTTGAATGTTTACAATATCTTAGATACAAGGCAACAGACTTAAGGGAGTAAAGCTCTAAGACTCAGAAGTTGCAAGACTAATCAAAGTATTTTCCTTGAAGATTGTGTAATTTGGTTATGTAGTTTGTAATTTGGATTGTAATTGTAATACAGGGAATGTGTAAGAGTGTTCTACTGGATGATTCCTGGTATTCAATAAAATTTTATTTTATACAAAATGTCTATGTGTATTACGTGTCTCGAGGTGAGACTTAGGTTTTTCTACAAACAAATTTAAAAGAAAAGAATTTTCGTTGCATTGTTTGCAAAAAAAATTTACCATTAAAGGGCCCTACCTTTGAAAAATGTTTTACAAAATGTGTTACAAAAACCTAGGTCATCACAAAATGTAACACTTTTTGGGTGCTTATTTGTTGCTGGACTTTGGGACATCTTTGATGATTTTCTGCCTTTAGAATTCTACATATTCTTAGTGTTATTGGCTCTCCAATTTGGGTTAGTAGTTTTCTTGCTTTTGGTTTATTTTCACTTCTTTACCCAAATTCCACTACTTTCTGCTTATTATTCATTCAAGATTTAATTTCACTCTTCTCTAGTAGTGACAGCCAAGAGAAGAGACAATTGAGAAACTTGAATTCCTCCCTTGAAATTCACATTTTTCACCTCATTCCCACCTTAGTTTTAGGTCAATTTTCTTGGCTTAATTCACCCACTTAGCCTTCTATTCTCATGAATTCCTTCATGGGTTTCTTTGCATGTCATCATAATTTAAATTATGAGCATTGGATTGCATTATTTGTGTTGTTTAGATAGGATTTTATGGATAGGAATTGGGTGCAATTTTCAGATTTTGAACATGTATTATGCGCCCAGTTTTGGGTGTAATTTGATGTTGATTCAATAAACTTCATTGAGTTTTTTTGTTATGGAATGATTCTCTCATAAATGTACTTTAGATCTAAGTTGTTTCCTTGCATAAAAGTTAGGGTTTCAATTGCTTCCTTAACTTTGTACTTTGCTTCCAGCCATCAAAACACCTTATTTTCTTAAAGTTTTAGGAATCCATGTTGCTTTTTAGGTTATTTGTTAAGTTTATAGCTTAGATTGCATATCTGTTTGCATTTAAATAGTCAAATGTGGTCTCTTTTGACCTATGAACCATGCACACAGTCCATGGATCATGCGCATGGTACATATGGTAATTCACCTTTGATTCTTGCTCACACACTTGCTTAATTTAGCTTAGCAGTAGTTAATTCATTGTTTACATCTTAGTTTAGGTTTAGAAAGTTTCTTTTTCATTTTAGGAAAGTTCCACCTTTAGGATGTTTTAGGATTTAGAAAGTTTTTTTAATTGTAGTTTCCATTTACATGCATGTTGTTGTGATTTTATGTCTTAACTTGCAAATGCACGAATCAATTGTAGTAATCTACGTGAGGAGGTTGATCACACAAGGAATCAAACAAATGTGATATTAGTGGTCCTTAAATTATCTAACCTGCTCAAATTCAAGAGATCTTTTTCCTAAACTAAAAGTAAAAGATAAACAAATGAAAGATGGAATCATGCTAAAATTAATAATGCTAAACTTAACAACTTTCCTAAAACAAACATTCTAAAAATGAAATTTGGCACTATCATAAGGAAACAATTCAATTACTTTTCTAAACAAAAATTAGAAACTAAACTGAGACACAAATTAGTAAACAATGGAAGCTAAATAAACTACAATTGAACAAGAAAACTAAATGAAAAGAATCACTAATCGAGCAAATAAAAGAGAACTACCCAAGTATCATGTGTATGACCATGGAATGGTGCACATGATTCATGGGGTAGGAATGAGTCCACTTAACTAATTTAAAAGCTTAGTATATGCTATCTAACTCAAGCATTGACTAAGTAATCTAACACTCTAAGTGAGTCCTTGAAAAATCAAGCAAACATGAAGTACAGAGTGCTAGAAATTTAACATAAATAATCTATTCTAAAAAATTCCACTAGCATAATATTTTGATCATTCAATCAATGAGACGTGGAAGACATTTAATTAAACACTTCTCATGTAATAAAACATTCAAGAATTGAGATCATAACTGCTAGAAACAAGTATGAACCAGAAACACTAATTAACTTTATTGGATCAAAGCCATATCCATCAACATAGCACAAACGTTCTTGTAATCCAAATCTGAAAATTGCACTATATTACAATGAATGCTACTTGATCTTAAACATACAAAAATAGATGCTAAACCTTCTTCAATTTTCTAACATCAATCATAAGTAAGCATGCATTAAGATCAATAGAAAATCCACTAGAAAGTAAAGGCGTAGCTTGAGGAAAACTAAGGGAAGCATGAAGGAACTTAATGGAATCAAAGAAGATCTAATGGCAAGGAAAAGTAAAAAAAAGAATAGATTCAAGGTGACTTTCCCTTTGCTGTCACCTCATGGGGAAAATAACCTTAGATGCAAGGAATGGAAAGGCAAGACAACAACTTTGTAACCATGAAACTTGAAAGGATTCAAAAGTAATGAAGATTAAAAGATGACCAACTAACTTTAAAGGAGAACTAATAAACAAGAACTTTAAACCATGCTCGGAACACTAGGAAGAAGAGCACCCACCTAAGGAGATCATGTTGAATGCTAGAAGGTAAGGGAAGAGGGGAAGAAAAAGGATGCCTCCACTCTTTGAAATAGGCATTCTTTTCTTCTCTAAAAATTTGTCTTCCATTCTTTTATTCCTAGGGCTCTTTTATACTATATGTCCTAAGTTTTCTAAGGTGAGTAAAAGTAAAGTAGAGTGGGGATGAAATAGGAAGAGCATTAGATGGCTAGGATTAGACATGGAGGCTACATAGGGCTTTTATTAAAAGGGAAAACAAGTGGGGAATTTTTGAATTAGTTAAGGTGGGAGATGCCATTTCTTGAGGGGGTGCCTCCCTATTGGAAAAATCACAGAAGGTTGAGGGATTTAGAAAGTTAAGGAGATAGGGATGGAGAGAAGATTTGATAAAGAGGGAAAGAGATTAAGAAAGAAGGGTGAGGTGGAAGGGGACGATTGGGTGTTCGATTAGTGCTTTAGGCAAATCTTAAGGATGTGGTGGAGTGGATGAGCTAAGGAGGGGAAGCAAGCTGCTACTTTGTAGGAGTTTCATGTGGAACTCCCTTCCTTGATGTGGTTTACGTGGAATTTCATGGCAATGGAGGGTGGGAGGAAAGAGATTGATATGAAAAGATAAGGAAGGGAGGTCAAGTGGAAAGAGATGATCAATTAGGTAGTTTCCTAAGAAGTAGGGATTGCTTAGATGGTTGGTGCAGAAGTTTAGGAAGATGGGAGAGTCTTAGAAAGACAGGACTCTTGAATGGAATGTGAAATTCATAGTGCCCCTTAGTTGTGAGGTGGAAAGTGAGAAGACCCATTCCTACCCCATGAATATGCGCCCCATTCCATAGACAGATGCATGATACTTGGGTAGTTTTCCTTTATTTGCTTGATAAGTGTTCATTTTCCTTCAATTTTCTTATTAAGTTGTAGTTTATTTTAGCTTCCATTGTTTACTTATTTTCTCCTTAGTTTAGTTTCTAATTTTAATTTAGGAAGGTAATTTAATTGGGTAGGTTTTATGTCTCTAAGCTAAACAAGGATGGCCTATATCATTCCCTAGGTTTCCTAAAGCCTATCAGATTCAATAATTTTTTTGAAAATAAAGCTCTTACTCTTATTTATTCTTAATAGTTAACCACAACAAGGATAACAGGATTACACTAAACTTTGTTCACTAAAGAAAATATGGAATTACTTATAACTCTTTGAAAGAAGATAAGCTCAAAACTCACTTAGTTATAAGTCTCAACTAAGTTTCATTAGGGTCTCTAAGTCATACTTCTCTATTAGTCTTGATTATGTGATGTGTGTGAATATTTTTTGAGAATTAACCTTCATCAAAATGCTTCAATAAATGAAGAATATGAAAAACTAGCCATATGCACTTCCAGTAAGAGGTTAAAACAATAGAATTACTAAAGTTATCCCCAACCTAAATGAGACATTATCCTCAATGTTTGAAAACTTAGGACCCTAGATGAAAATGGAAAGATGTAGAAGACTGAGATTTGGAAAACATCAGGGTATCCTCCCAGGGAGCATTAAGTTTTATGTCTTCAAATGGACATAGTGATGAGTGTAAGGATGATGATCTACAAGGTTCTCTAGAGTAGTCTACAATTCCCTGTGGGATCAACATCCTCACGTGAATTACTACAATTAATTTGTGCACTTGCGAGTTAAGACTTAAAATCACAAGAAGTTTTTTCCATAGCTCCCATGGAATCTACCTTAGATTATTTACCTCTATTCTATGTTTAGGGTGCATTAGTTTAGGATTTTCATCAATTTTTCATTTTATTGCCATATTTCCCTTGCTAAATCTACAAAGGAGCGAAACGATCTAGTGGGCCATGGCTTTATCAACATAGAGTAGGTTTTTATTGCTTTCCTGGATTAGGATTTGAGTGAAATTGTTGTGAGGTCAATTGTAATTTTAATTTTAATTCTATCTAATTTTTAAATGGGTTGTAATAATATAGGGTAGGGTATGGTGGCCCACACTTAATCATCATTAGACCCCTACCTGTAAGCAATTGTCACCAAAATTTTAATAGCAACCCAAATTTTAAAGTCCTATTTGGAAGATTGGATTGAACAAGAGGATGAATGTTTAATAATTTTTTAATTTTAGAAGTTAGAATTTGTTGAAAATATTTTGATAATTAGATTTTGTTCAAAAAATGGAATCCAATGATAGAAAGAATGCAAAAAAAAGAGTTTGGATGAAAAAGTTATGAGCATTTGAGTAGAAGGGCATTTCGCTAATTAAAAGATAAAAAATGATTCAAAATGGAGAGAGCAATTTTGATAACAACACGCTCCCTTCATCTTTATGTCAGCGTTGAGAAAGTCTTTAGCCGGGTCATGCCGCCAACCTTTGATCACTGTTTGTGGTGCTAAGAAATAATGTAACTAATCGTATTTTAATGTCCTATTTGGAAGATTGAATTGAGCAAGAGGATGAATGTTTTATAAATCTTGAATTGAGAATTTGTTGAAAATATTTTCATAGTTAGATTTTATTCTAAAAATGAAATCCAACGATACAGAGAACACTAAAAATGGAGTTCAGATGAAAAAGTTATGAGCATTTGAAGTTCAAGGGCATTTTGGTAATTAAAAGATTAAAAAAAGATTCAAAATGCAGGGGACATTTTGACAATGACACCCTCCCTTCTCTGTGTCTATGCCAAAAAGTAAGTAAATGATCACTGCCCACCTTATATCATCGTTTGTATTACCAAAAAATAATGTAACTAAAATTTAAAGTCCTATTTGGAAGATTTGATAGAATAGGAGGATGAATATTTTATAAGTCTTGAATTGAGAATTTGTTGAAAATATTTTCATAGTTAGATTCCATTTGAGAAATGAAATCCAGCGACACAAAGAACAGTGAAAATGGTGTTTGGATGAAAAAGTTATTAACATTTCATAATGGCACCCTCTCTTAGTCTCTACGTCAACATTGAGAAAGGCAATAGGCGGTTGCGCCACCAACTTCAGGTCATCGTTTACGGTGCTAGGAAATAATATAACTAGCCAAATTTTAAACTCCTATTTGGTGGATTACATTGAATAGGAGGATGAATGTTTTATAAATTTTGAATGGAGAATATGTTAAAAATATTCTCCCTATTAAATTTATTGAAAACATGGAATCTAACGATACAAAGAATACTGAAAAAGGAGTTTGGATGAATAAGTTTTGAGCATTGGAAGTTGAAGAACATTTTGATAATTAAAAGATTAAAAAAAAAGGGATTCAAAGCATGGGGGGCTGTTTTAATAATGGCACCCTCCCTTCGTCTCTAAATCTACATTGAGAAAGATAGTAGGAGGTCACGCCACCGACCTTCGATCATTGTTTGTTGTGCCAAAAATTAATTTGCTACCCAAATTTTAAAGTCCTATTTGGAAGATTTGATTGATCTGGAGGATGAATGTTTTATAAATTTTGAATTCAAAATTTGTTGAAAATAATCTCATAATTTGATTCTACTCAAAAAATGGAATCCAACAATATAAAGAACACTAAAAATGGAGTTCGGGTGAAAAAGTTATGAGCATTTGAAGTTGAAGATCATTTTGGTAATTTAAAGATTTAAAAAAGGATTCAAAATGCACTAAGCAGTTTTTTTATCCCTCTACACGTATGCATCTAGAAAGATGGTAGGCAGTCGCACACCAACCTCCAATCACCGATTATGGCAGTGGAAAATAATGTAATTAGTTGAATTTCAAAGTCCTATTTGGAAGATTGGATTGAACTAGTGGTTGAATGTGTTTACAAATTTTGAATTAAGAATTTGTTGAAAATATTCTCATGGACAGATTCTATTTGAAAAATGGTATTCCAACGACAAAAAGAACACTAAAAATAGAGTTCGGTTGAAAATTTTATTAACCTCTGAAGTTGAAGGGCATTTTCATAATTAAAAGATTAAGAAAAGGGACTCAAAACATAGGGGCTGTTTTGACAACGACACCTACCATACATCTCTGCGTCTACATACGTTAGGCAGTCTTGCCACCCACCTTTGGTCACCATTTGCAACATCGAAAAATAATGTAGCAACCCAAATTTTAAATCCCTATTTGGAAGATTGGATTGAAGAAGAGGATGAATGTTTCATAAATTTTGAATTATAGAAGTTAGAATTTGTTGAAAATATTTTCATAATTAGATTCTATTCAAAAAATGGTATCCAATGATAGAAAGAACCTGAAAAACGGAGTTCGGATGAAAAGGATAAGAGCATTTGAATTAAAAGGGCATTTTGGTAATTAAAAGATAACAAAAGGGATTCAAAACACAAGGGGCCATTTTGATAACGACACCCTTCCTCTGTCTTCATGTCTACGCTAAGAAAGGCTTTAGGTTGTCTCGCCGCCCACCCCCGATCATCATTTGTAATGCAGGGAAATAATGTACGTATCAGAATTTTAAAGTCCTATTTGGAAGATTGCATTGAATTGGAGGATAAATGTTTTATAAATTTTGAATTGAGAATTTGATAAAAATATTTTCATAATTTGATTTATTTGAAAAATGGAATCCAATGACACAAAGAACATTGAAAACGAAGTTCGAATGAAAATTTTATGAGCATTTGAAGTTTAAGTGCATTTTGGTAATTAAAAGATTAAAAAAAGGATTCAAAATGCAGGACCTCATTTTGATAATGACACTCTCCCTCCATCTCCACATCTGCATCAAGAAAGTAGGTAAGTGGTTGTGGCGCCCACCTCTGCTCACTCTTTGCGGTGCTGGGAAATAATGTAACTACCCAAATTTTAAAGTCCTATTTGGAGGATTGGATTGAACAGTAGAATGAATGTTTTATAAATTTTGAATTGAGAATTTCTTTAAAATATTTACCACAATTAGATTCTACTTGAAAAATGGAATCCAACCACCTAAAGAACCCTAAGAACAGAGTTCAGATGAAAACGTTATAAGCATTTGAAGTTGAAGGGCATTTAGGTAATTAAAAGATTAAAAAAAAGGATTCAAAATGTTGATGGCCATTTTGATAACACCCTCCCTCCACCTTTGCATTTGCATCGAGAATGACGGTAGGTGGTAGTGCCACCCACCTCTGGTCACCGTTTATGGTGGAGGGTAATGATGTAACTACCAAAATTTTAAAGTCCTATTTAGAAGATTGTATTGAACTGGAGAATGAATGTTTTATAAATTTTACGTAGAGAGTTTGTTAAAAATATTCTCACAATTAGATTTATTGGAAAAATGGAATCCAATGGCACAAGGAACACTGAAAAAGGAGTTTGATAATGGCAATCATCCTAATTGGAAGTTGAAGAGCATTTTCATAATTAAAAGATTAAAAAAAAAAAAAGAATTCAAAACCCTTAAGGCCATTTTGATAATGGCACCCTCCCTTTATCTCTACCTCTGTGCTGAGAAAGACACCAGGCAGTCGCATCGCCTACTCTAGTCATCATTTGTGGTGCTGGGAAATAATTTACTACCCAAATTTTAATGTCCTATTAAGATGATTGCATTGAACTGGAGGATGAATGTTTTATAAGTTTTGAATTCAAAATTTGTTGAAAATATTCTCATAATTAGATTCTATTTGATAAATGCAATCCAACAACACATAGAACACTGAAAACAATGTTTGGGTGAAAAAGTTATGAGCATTTGAAGTTGAAGAGAATTTTGGTAACTAAAAGATTTTAAAAAGAAAGAAGGTAGGCAATCACACTGCTCAACTCTGGTAACCGTTTGCAGCACAGGGAAATAATGTAACTACTCGAAATGTAAAATCCTATTTGGATGATTAGTTTGAACTAGTAGATGACTATTTTATAAATTTTGAATGGATAATTTGTTAAAAATATTCTCATAGTTTGATTCTAATAGAAAAATGGAATCCAAAGACAGAAAGAACATTGAAAATGGAGTTTGTTTGAAATATTTATGAGTAATTGAAGTTGAAGGCATATTTGTAATTAAAAGATTAAAAAAAAGGATTCAAAATGCAAGAGGGCATTTTGATAACAACAACCTCCCTCTGCCTCCATGTCTATGTCGAGAAAGACGGAAGGCGGTTGTGCCATCCACCTTTGATCACCATTTGCAGTATAGGTAAATAATGTAACAACCCCAATTTTAAAGACCTATTTGGAAGATTGAATTGAACAGGATGATGAATGTGTCATAAAGTTTGAATTTGTTGAAAATATTCTCATAATTAGATTCTATTAAAAAAGAGATAGAATCCAACAGCATAAAGAACACTAAAAATGGAGTTTGGATGGAAAAGTAGTGAGCATTTGAAGTTGAAGGGAATTTTGGTTATTAAAAGTTCAAAAAGCAATTCAAAATGCAAGTGGCCATGTTGATAATGATAGCCTGGCTCTGTCTCTGCATGTGCGCTGAGAAAGATAGTAGGCATTTGCGTCACCTCCCTCTAGTCACCATTTGTGGTAGCGAGAAATTATGTATTTTAAATTCCTATTTGGAAGATTGAATTGAACAAGTGGATGAATGTTTTATAAATTTTGAATTGAGAATTTGTTAAAAATATTCTCATAGTTAGATTTATTGGAAAAAATAGAATCTAACGATACAAAGAACATTGAAAACATAGTTCGCATAAGATGAAGAGCATTTTGATAATTAAAAGATTGAAAAAATCATTCAAAATACTGGGGGTGCATTTTAATAATGACACCCTTCCTCCGTCTCCGCATTTGTGCCGAGAAAGAAGGTAGGCAGTCATGTCGCCCACCTCCGATCATCGTTTGCAATGCTGGGAAATAATGTAACTACTCAATTTTTAAAGTCCTATTTGGAAGATTGGATTGAACTAGATGATGAATATTTTAAAAAGTTTGAATCAAGAGTTTGTTGAAAATATTCTCATAATTAGATTCTATTCAAAAAATGGAATCCAACAACATATAGAACATTAAAAACGGAGTTCCGACGAAAAAGTTTTGACCATTTGAAGTTGACGCACATTTTAGTAATTAAAACAATAAAACAAAAGGGATTCAAAATGCACGTGGTCATTATGATAACAACACACTCCCTTCGTCTCTTCGCCTGTGCCAAGAAAGACTTAGGTGATTGCGTTGTCTACCTTCGATCACCGTTTGCTACACCGAGAAATAATGTAACTACCCAAATTTTAAAGTCCTATTTCCTAGTGAATAAATGTTTAAGCCAACAAAGATGGTAGGAGGTTGCGCCGCCCACCTCCAGTCACCATTTACGACATTGGGAAATAATGTAACTACTCAAATTTTAAAGTCCTATTTTAAAGATTGGATTAAACTGGAGGATGAATGTTTTAGAAATTTTGAACTGAGAATTTCCCAAAAATGTTCTGATAGTTAGATTTATTTGAAAAATGGAATCCAACGACACAAAGAACATTGAAAACGAAATTCGGATGAAAAAGTTATGAGCATTTGAAGTTAATGAGTATTTAGGTAATTAAAAGATTAAAAAAAAGGATTCAAAGCACACTGGGCAGTTTTGTTAACAACACCCTCTCTCCATCTCTGTGTTTACTCTAAGAAAGATGGTTGGTTATTGTGCTGCCCACCTCTAGTCATTATTTGCAATGCCAAGAAATAATGTAACTACCCAAATATTAAAGTCCTATTCAAAAGATTGGATTGAATTGGAGGATGAATGTTTTATAAATTTGGAATTGAGAATTTGTTCAAAATATTCTCATAATTAGATTCTATTTGAAAAATGGAATCTAAGGACACAAAGAACACTGATAACAGAGTTCATGTTAAAAATTTATGAGATTTGAAGTTTTAAGGGCATTTTGGTAATTTAAAGATTTAAAAAAGGATTCAAAATTCATGGGGCATATGCATAGAGAAAGACAGTAGGTAGTCTCACCAACCACCTCCAATCACCATTTGTGGCTCAGGGAAACAATGTAACTAGCCGAATTTCAAAGTCCTATTAGGAGGATTGGATTGAACTGGTGGATAAATTTTCAAAAAATGGAATCCAACAACAAAAGGAACCCTAAAAAAGGAGTTCGATTGAAAATTCTATGAGCCTTAGAAGGTGAAGGGAATTTTTTGGTAATTAAAAGATTAAAAAAAGGGATTCAAAACTTATAGGGCCATTTTGATCATGACATCCACCATCTATCTCCACATCTGCGACGAGAAAGATGATAGGCAATCACGTTGCCCACCACCAGTCACTGTTTGCAGTGCCTAAAAGTAATGTAGCAACTCGAATTTTAAATTCCTATTTCAAAAATTGGATTGAACAGGAGAATGAATGTTTCATAAACTTCAAATTTTAGAATTTAGAATTTGTTGAAAATATTTTCATGATTAGATTCTATTCAAAAAATGGAATCCAATGACATAAAGAACATAAAAAACAAAGTTCGGATGAAAAAGTTATGAGCATTTTAAGTAGAAGAGCATTTCAATAATTAAAAGATAAAAATGATTCAAAATGTAGTGGGACATTTTGATAACGACCCTCTCCCTATTTACATGTTTGTGGGGAGAATGTCTTTAGCTGGTCGTGCCACCCATCTCCAATCACCATTTATGGTGCCAAGAAATAATGTAACTACTCAAATTTTAATGTCCTATTTGGAAGATTGGATTGAATAGGAGGATGAATGTTTTATAAATTTTGAATTGAGAATTTGTTGAAAATATTCTCATAATTAAATTTTATTAAAAAAATGGAATCAAATGACATAAAGAACACTAAAAATAAAAGTTAAGATGAAAAGTTATGAGCATTTGAAGTTGAAGGGCATTTTGGTAATTAAAAGATTTAAAAAAATATATTCAAAATGTAGGGAGCCATTTTCGTAATGACACCCTCCCTTCGCCTCCGCGTCTGCTCCAAGAAAGTCGGTAAGGAGTTGCACCGCCCACCTCTGATGACCATTTGCGATGCTAAAAAATAATGTAACTACCCAAATTTTAAAGTCCTATTTGGAAGATTTGATTAACAGGAGGATGAATATTTTATAAATTTTTGACTGAGAATTTGTTGAAAATATTCTCATAGTAGATTCTATTTAAAAAATAGAATCCAACAATACAAAGTCATATGAAAAGGTTATGAGCATTTGAAGTTGAAAGCATTTAGGTAATTAAAAGATTCAAGAAAAGAATTCAAAACACGAGAGGTCATTTTGATATCGGCACCCTCCCTTCCTCTCTGCGTATGCACCGAGAAAGATAGTAGGCCGTCGACGGACCCACCTTCAGTCATCATTTGCAGTGCTGAGAAATAATGTAAATACCCAAATTTTAAAGTCTTATTTGGAAGATTGCATTGAATAGGAGGATGAATGTTTTATAAATTTTGAATTTTGAATTGAGAATTTGTTAAAAACATTCTCCCTATTAGATTTATTGGAAAAATAGAATCCAATGACATAAAGAACGCTAAAAAAGGAGTTCGGATGAAAAATTTTTGAGCACTAGAAGTTGAAGAGCATTTTGATAATTAAAAGATTAAAAAAAGGGATTCAATACACAAGAAAGTTGCTAGGCAATCATGCACTGACCTTCAATCATCGTTTGAGATGCTAAATAATAATTCACTCCCTAAATTTTAAATTCCTATTTTGAAGATTAGATTGAACTGGAGGATGAATGTTTTATAAATTTTGAATTCAAAATTTGTTGAAAATATTCTCATAATTAAATTCTATTAAAAAAATGGAACCTAAAAAAAAAAAAAAAAAACAGGATTGGTTTCGTTAATGACACCGTCCCTCCCTCTCCGCATATGCGATGAGAAAGATGGTAGGCGATCGTGCCACCCCCCTCTAGTCACTGATTATGGCACCAAGAAAAAATGTAGCTAACCACATTTCAAAGTCCTATTTAGAAGATTGGATTGAGGGAGTGGATGAATGTTTTATAAATTTTGAATTTGTTGAAAATATTTCAAATTCAATTTGAAAAATGGAATCTAACAACAAAACGAACATTGAAAATAGAGTTTGGTTGATAATTTTATGAGCTTTTGAAGTTGAAGAGCATTTTGGTGATTAAAAGGTTAAAAAAGGGACTCAAAAGTCGGTAGGCCATTTTGATAATGACACTCCCCATCCGTCTCCACGTTTACATTGAGAAAAATGTTAGGCGGTCGCACTGCCCACCTCTGATCACCATTTGCAGTGCCAAAAAATAATGTAGCAACCCAAATTTTAAAGTCCTATTTAGAAGATTGGATTGAATAAGAGGATGAATGTTTCATAAATTTAGGATTTTAGAAAGAATTTGTTGAAAACATTTTCATAATTAGATTCTATTTGAAAACTGGAATCCAACGACAAAAAGAACCTAGAAAATGAAGTTCAGATGAAAAAGTTAAGAGCATTTAAATTAGTAGGGCATTTTGGTAATAAAAAGGTAACACAAAGGATTCAAAACATAGGGGGCTTTTTTGATAATGACAGCCTCCCTCTGTCTTCGTGTCTGCAATGAGAAAGGCTTTAGGTGGTCCGTTGCCCCCCTCCAATCACTTTTGTGTTGCTAGGAAATAATGTAACTACCAAAAATTTAATGTCTTATTTGGAAGATTGGATTGAATAGGAGGATGAATTTTTTATAAATTTTAAATTGAGAATTTGTTGAAAATATTTTCATAGTTAGATTTTATTGGAAAAATAGAATCCAGCGACACAAAGAATACTGAAAATGGAGTTCGGATGAAAAAGTTATGAGCATCCCTCCGTCTTCAAATCTGAGTTGAGAAAGCCGGTAAGCAATTGCGCCACCCACCTCCGGTCACTATTTGTGGCACCGAGAAATATTGTAACTACCCAAATTTTAAAGTCCTATTTGGAAGATTGGATTGAATAGGAGGATGAATATTTTATAAATTGAGAATTGAGAATTTCTTTAAAATATTCTCATAGTTAGATTCTATTCAAAAAAATGGAATGCAACGATATAAAGAACACTGAAAACGAAGTGTAGATGAAAAAGTTATGAGCATTTGAAGTTCAAGGGCATTTAGGAAATTAGAAGATTAAAAAAAAAGGATTTGACATGCCAATGGCCATTTTGATAACAACACCCTCCCTTCGCCTCTGTATCTGCACTGAGAAAGATGACAAGTGATCGCGCCACCCACCTCTGGTCACCGTTTTCGGTGGAGGAAAATAATGTAACTACCCAGATTTTAAAGTCCCATTTGGAATATTGGATTGAACTGGAGAATGAATGTTTTAAAAATTTTAGGTAGAGAGTTTGTTAAAAATATTCTCACAATTAGATTCATTGGAAAAATGGAATCCAATGGCACAGGGAACACTGAAAAAGGAGTTCGAATGTTGAAGAGCATTTTGATAATTAAAAGATTCAAAACGCTCAGGGCCATTTTAATAATGGCACCCTCCCTTTATCTCTACCTCTGCACTGAGAAAGACACCAGGCATTCGCGTCGCCCACCTCCAATCATCATTTGTGGTGTTGGGAAATAATTTACTACCCAAATTTTAATGTCCTATTAGGATGATTGCATTGAACTAGAGGATGAATGTTTTATAAGTTTTGAATTCAAAATTTGTTGAAAATATTCTCATAATTAGATTCCATTCGAAAAATGGAATCCAACAACATAAAGAACACTAAAAACGGAGTTCAGGTGAAAATATTTTTATAATTTAAAGATTTAAAAAAGGTATTCAAAATGCAGTGAGCCATTTTTCTAACACCATCCTCCCTCCCTCCCTACGTATGCATCGAGAAAGATAGTTGGTAATTGCACCACCGACCTCTGGTCACCGATTGTGGCACCGGGAAATAATGTAACTAGCTGAATTTCAAAGTCCTATTTGGATAATTGGTTTGAACTAGTAGATGACTATTTTATAAATTTTGAATGGAGAAGTTTTTGAAAATATTCTCATAGCTTGATTTTATTTGAATAATGGAATCCAACAACACAAAGAACACTAAACATAGAGTTTAGTTGAAAATTTTATGGGCAATTGAAGTTGAAGGGCATTTTTGAATTTAAAAGATTAAAAAAAAAAAAGGATTCAAAATGCAGGAGTCTGTTTTGACAATAGTAACCTCCCTCTGCCTATGTAGCTGCACCAAGAAAAACAGAAGGCCAAAGCACTAGACACCTCTAATCACCATTTGCAGCATAGGGAAATAATGTAACAACCCAAATTTCAAATTCCTATTTGGAAGATTGAATTGAACAGGAAGATGAATGTTTCATAAATTTTGAATTTTAGAAGTTAGAATTTGTTGAAAATATTCTTATAATTAGATTCTATTCAAAAATTGGAATCCAACATCACAAAGAACACTGAAAAAGAAGTTCGGAAGAAAATGTTGTGGGCATTGGAAGTTGAAGGGCATTTTGGTTATTAAATTTTAAAAAAATGATTCAAAATGCAGGTGGCCATTTTGATAATGACACCCTTGCTCCATCTCCCTGTCTCTATAAAGAAAGATGATAGGAGGTCACGCTGCCCATCTTCTATCTCCATTTGTGGTGGCGAGAAATTATGTATTTTAAATTCCTATTTGGAAGATTGAATTGAATAGGAGGATGAATGTTTTATAAATTTTTAATTGAGAATTTGTTAAAAATATTCTCACAGTTACATTTATTGGAAAAATGGAATCCAACGACACAAAGAAAACTGAAAACGGAGTTTGGATGAAAACATTATGAGCATTTGAAGTTGAAGAGTCAAAATGCGGGCGGGGGGGGGGGGGGCGCATTTTAATAACAACACCCTCCCTATGTCTCTGCATTTGTGCCAGGAAAGACGACAGGTAGTCACACCACCCACCTCCAATCATTGTTAGTGGTGGCGAGAAATAATGTAGCTCCTCAAATTTTAAAGTCCTATTTGGAAAATTGGAGGATGAATCTTTTAAAAATTTTGAATTAAGAATTTGTTGAAAATTTCTCATAATAGATTCTACTCGATAAATGGAATCCTATGACACATAGAACACTAAAAATGGAGTTCGGATGAAAAAGTTATAAGCATTTGATATTGAAGGGAATTTTGGTAATTAAAATATCTAAAAAAAGGATTCAAAATGCAAGGGGCAGTTTCTTTAAAGACACCCTCTCTTTGTCTCAGCATCTACACTGAGGAAGACGGTAAGCAGCTGAGCTACACAACTCTGGTCACCATTTGCGGCGCTAGAAAATAATGTAACTACTCAAATTTTAAAGTCTTATTTGGAAGATTGGATTGAATAGGTGGATGAATGTTTTATAAATTTTGAATTGAGAATTTGTTAACAATATTCTCATAGTTAGATTTTATTTGAAAAATGGAATCCAACGACACAAAGAACACTGAAAATGAAGTTTAGATGAAAAAGTTATGAGCATTGGAAGTTGAAGCACATTTAGGTAATTAAAAGATTCAAAAAAAGGATTCAAAATGTAGGAATCCATTTTGATAGTGACACCCACTCTCCATCTCTATGGCTACCCTGAGAAAGATGGTAGTCGGTCATACCGTCAACCATTGATCTTCGTTTGCAGTGTGGAGAAATAATGTAAATATCCAAATTTCAAAATCCTATTTGGAAGATTGGATTGAACTGGTGGATGAATGTGTTATAAATTTTCAATTGAAAATTGTTGAAAATATTCTCATATTAGATTTAATTCAAAAAATGGAATCGAATGACATAAAGAACACTGAAAACGGAGTTCGATTGAAAAAGTTATGAGCATTTGAAATTGAAGGGCATTTTGGTAATTAAAAGATTTTTAAAAAATTCAAAACTCACAAGGGGTTTTGTTAATGGAAACCTCCCTCTCTCTCTGTATTCACTAAGAAAGATGGTAAGCAGTTAGGCTTCCCACCTCTGGTCACAGTTTGCAGCACCGTGAAAAAATCTTACAACCTAAATTTCAAAGTCCTATTTGAAAATTTGGATTGAACTAGTGGATGAATGTTTTACAAATTTTAAATTGAGAATTTGTCATAGTTAGATTCTATTTGAAAAATGGAATCCAACGACAAAAAGAACACTGAAAACAGAGTTCAATTGAAAATTTTATGAGCCTTCGAAGTTGAAGAGTATTTTGGTAATTAAAAGATAAAAAAAAGGGATTCAAAACATAGGAGCCATTTTGATAATGACACCCTCTCTCTATCTCCATGTCTATGACAAGAAAGATGTTAGGCGGTCACACTACCCACATTCACTCATCATTTGCAACAATGTAAAATAATGTAGCAACTAGAATATTAAAGTCCTATTTGGAAGATTAGATTGAATAGGAGGATGAATGTTTTATAAATTTGTGTCATTGAAAGAGGGACCATTTTGATTATAGCACCCCCCCCCCCATCTCCGTGTCTGCATCGAGAAAGATAGTAGGAGGTCGTGCCGCCCATCTCTGATCATCATTTGCGGTGCTGAGAAATAATGTAACTACCCAAATTTTAAAGTCCCATTTAGAAGATTTGATTGATCTTGTGACACACTAGATTTTTCATGAAATTTTTTTGCGTTCACTTTCAAAAGGTGGCATGCCTCTAATTTTAAAATTAAAAAACAATGGAAGATTTTACTTTGAATTTCATTTTTCCAAAAACCTACATGTCACTTTCATGTTCACACTATACATATATATATATATATATATATAGTTTTCTAGAAGATAGAAATTCACTTCTTAAAACAGGACCCATCTAGTGGTTTACTAGTATAGCCCCTATAACATTATATTAAATGTCCAATATCACAATTCAAATGACTAACTACACAATACAAAAGATTTAATAAAATATATACCTGAGCGCAGAAGTATGGTTGCTGGATTCTTCTTCTTATGTACATCTTCTCCTGTCTATCTATATCTAATATATTGTAAACATAAAATATTTATATTATCTCAGCAAGCTATGCTTGGTAGGGGAGTTTAAGAAGCATGTTGAATCTTAATATACATTAATTATTCCATAGTAATTAGAATATTCATTTTCATAGCAATTATATTGAATTGGATTTATTGTATTTTTCACATTTCAATAATCCATTTATAAACCAAATATCTACATGTTTCATAATCATTAACAAATCATTGATAAATCAATTATTAACTTCTTTCATAATTATCAATATCTACATGTTTCATAATTATAAGTAAGACATTGATTTATCAAGCATCTCTAATTATCATTTGTTATGTAAATAAAGTAATCCAATTCCATGAACCATAATCTGCATAACAGTTCTACCCATTCATATACCCATATGAAACTTATATGATACTACGCCTTCAATCATATACATATAGCATATGTACACATATATGGAAACTGTTAAAAGACATACAAAATTATGAATATAATCAATAAGTCTCCTAATTTGCATTCCTAAACTATACTGGGATTTAGACATGCTATCTTAAAATATCTGCCTACCTCGTGTGACACGTTCTTCAATTCCACTAGCTTTGATCACCCTCCTCTTCATGATCGACCATGTTTGCTTCAATCTATACAACGCATAACAATTCTATTTTTAATACAATCACATACATATAGATACTTAGATTTAATTATGATTTAACAATCTAACTTAATGTTTTTATGGTCTGATCCCCATGTTCCATTCAACTTCCAAAATTTGTCATATCTAAGTCAATTCAAGGATTAGGAAATCCGTCTTTAGCATCTATCATTCCATCAATGCTTGATTGGACCACTAAAACTATTTCATAAGTTTTTATTCAAATTCTAGGATTCCAATTATATTCTAGTTCAGTCAGGTCCTAGAATTCATCTATGGCATTCGATCATCGATCAGATGTCATAGATCTACCACTTGAACAATGACAGATTGGACTATTTAGATCATCTAATTTGTTTCACTTTCTAATCATGAAAGTTTGACTTATTCTATCAATTCTAGGATGGAAAATCTATTGGTAACATCTAATCATCTATCAGATGTCTCTAGTTAATGTTTTACACAAGAATAGATTGGACAGTTGACATTATCCAATCAATCCCTATAAATTTTTACAATTTTTTTTTGCCATCCGCAAGTTAATTTAATGTTCCTTAACACATCTGTGGTGTCTGATCATCAATCAGACACCTCAAAATTATAGTGTGAACAATACCCGATAGGATAGTTGAGATTGTCCGATCAGTTTCTAGCCTAGATCGACGATCTCAGTCAAATTCAGGCTTTATCAAGCACTTATTTACCTATTCCTAGGTTTGGATTAAGAAATGGACAATTAGATCATCCTTATATCTAGATCTAGCGTAAAATCAAATGGATTTAACAAAATACATCAAATAAAAAATAAGGTTTCATAGATCTTACCTTTAGAGCATGTTTTCGTGCTTCCTCCATCTTTGGATGAGCCGGATTGACATTAAATTCAAGTGAAACCTCCCTAATCTGGTCGTACAGTAATCCCCTCTTCAATTGACGGCCTAAATTATCCTAGATTCGTTCAAAACCATGGGATTTTGGTTCTTCTAGGCCAGTCATAAATGATGACCAGCTCGGATCAAGCCCTATTAGGGAGATTGGATTGAATAGGAGGATGTTCATAAATTTTGAATTTTAAAAGTTAGAATTTGTTGAAAATATCCCATAATTAGATTCTATTCTAAAAATGCAATCAAACAACATAAAGAACACAGAAAATGGAGTTAAGGTGAAAAAGTTATGAGCATTTGTAGTTGAAGGGCATTTTCTTAATTAAAAGATCCAAAAAGTAGATAGCCATTTTGATAACAACACCCTCCTCTGTCTCCTTGTTTGCACTAAGAAAGATGATAAGCAGTCATGCCACCCACCTCTACTCATTGTTTGCGTAGTGAAAAAATAATGTAATTACCCAAATTTTGAAGTCCTAATTGGAATATTGGATTGAACAGGAGGAGGAATATTTTATAAATTTTGAACTGAGAATTTGTTGAAAATATTTTCATAATTAGATTTATTCAAAAACTAGATTGCAAGGACACCAAAAACATTGAAAACATAGTTCGGATGAAAAAGTTATGAGCATTTGAAGTTGAAGGGCATTTTGATATTTTAAATATTTTAAAAAAGGATTCAAAATGCAAGGGCCATTTTGATAACTACATCCTCCCTCCGTCTTTGAATCTGTGCCGAGAATGACAATAGGCAGTCATGCATCCTACCTCCGATTATTGTTGCAACACTGAGAAATAATGTAACTACCCAAATTTTTAAGACTTATTTGGAAGATTGGATTGAACAAGAAGATGAATGTTTTATAAATGTTGATTTGATAATTTATTGCAAATATTCTCATAATTAGATTTATTTGAAAATGGAGTTTGAATGAAAAAGTTATGAGCATTTAAAGTATAAGGGCATTTTGGTAATTACAAGATTAAAAAAGGATTCAAAACCCATGGGTCCGTTTTGATAACGACACCCTACCTCCATCTCCACTTCTGCAGCGAGAAAATGGTAGGCAGTCATGTTGTCCACCTTTGGTCACCTTTTGCAGCACTAGGAAATAATGTAACTACCCAAATTTTAAAGTCCTATTTGCAAGAGTGGATTGAATAGGAGGATGAATGTTTTATAAATCTTGAATGAAGAATTTGTTGAAAATTTTCTCATAGTTAGATTCTATTCGAGAAATGGAGTCCAACGACAGAAAGAACACAAAAAATGGAGTTCAGTTGAAAAGTTATGAGCATTTGAAGTTGAAGGGCATTTTAGTAAGTGAAAGATTAAAAAAAGGATTCAAAACGCAAGTGCCCATTTTGATAATGACACCCCTCTTGTCTTTGTGTATGCACTAAGAAAGACGTTAGGCAGTTGTGCTGGCCCAACTCCGGTCACTATTTATTGCACTAGGAAATAAGGTAACTACCCGAATTTTGATGTTCTTATTCAAAGATTGGATTGAATAGGAGTATGAATGTTTTATAAATTTTGAATTGAGAATTTGTTGAAAATATTCTAGTAATTAGATTTATTTGAAAAATGGAATCCAATAATTTACAAAACATTGAAAACAGAGTTTGAATGAAAAAATTATGAGCATTTGATGTTGAAGGGCATTTTGATAATTAAAAGATTAAAAAAAAGAGGATTCAAAATGCAGGGTGTCAATAATGGCACCCTCCCTCCATCTCCATGTTTGTGTAAAGAACAATGGTAAGCGACTATGTCACCCACCTCCAATCACCATTTGCAGTGCTAGGAAATAATGTAACCAACTGAATTTTAAAGTCATATTAGGAATATTGGATTGAACTTGAGGATGAATGTTTTATAAATTTTGAATTGAGAATTTGTTGAAAATATTCTCATAATTAGATTCTATTTGAAAAATAGAATCCAATGACACAAAGGACACTTAAGACAATGTTCAGATGAAAAAGTAATGACCATTTGAAGTTGAAGGGCATTTTGATAATTAAAAAAAATAAAAAGGAATTAAAACATAGGGGACTATTTCAATATCAAGAAAGACAACAGGTGATCACCACCCACCTTCGGTTACTATTTGCACCATTGGGAAATAATGTAACAACCCAAATTTTAAAGTCCTATTTGGAAGATTGGATTGAATAGGACGACGAATGTTTTATAATTTTAAATTTTAGAAGTTAGAATTTGTTGACATACTCTCATAATTAATTTCTATTAGAAAAATAGAATCCAATGAGCATTAGAAGTTGAAGGGCATTTTCATAAATAAAAGATTAAATAAACAAGGATTCAAAACGTAGGTGGTCATTTTTATAACGATACCCTCCTTTCATCTCCACATCTGCGTCGAGAAAGACAATAATCAGTTGCGTTACCACCTCCAATAGCCGTTTGCAACATCATGATATAATATAACTCCTAAATTTTAAAGTCCTATTAGGAAGATTGGATTGAAGAGGAGGATGAATGTTTCATAAATTTTGAAGTTTTGAAGTTTGTATTTGTTGAAAATATTAGCATAATTAGAGCCTATTAGAAAAATTGAACCCAACGACCCAAAGAACACAATTGGAGGGCATTTTCATAAACAAAAGATCAAAAAGCAAGGATTCAAAATGCATGTGGCTGTTTTGATAATGACACCCTCCCTGTATCTATGCGTCTACCCCGAAAAAGACAGTAGACGATTGCTCCGCCACCTTCGATCATCGTTTGCGACTCCGGGAAATATTGTAACTACTAAATTTTGATGTCCTATTTAAAAGATTTGATTGACACAAGAGGGTGAATGTTTCATAAATTTTGAATTTTATATTCTTATAATTAGATTTATTTGAAAAATGGAATCCCATGACACAAAGAACACTGAAAATGGAGTTCGGTGGAAAATTTTATGAGCATTTGAAGTTGAAGTGCATTTTGGTAGTTAAAAGATAAAAAAAAAAAACAAGGATTCAAAATGTAGGTAGCCGTTTTGATAATGACACCCTCACTCCATCTTCACGTCTATGTTAAGAAAGACATTATGTGATTGTGTCACCCACCTCTAGTCACCATTTGAGGTGCTTGGAAATAATGTAACTACCCAAATTTTAAAGTCGTATTTGGAAGATTGGACTAAACTTGAGGATGAATGTTTTGTAAATTTTAAATTTAGAATTCATTGAAAATATTCTCATAGTTCGATTCTATTCGAAAAATGCAATCCAACGACATAAAGAACACTGTAAACGTACTTCGCTTGAAAATTTTATAAGCATTTGAAGTTGAAGGCCATTTAGGTAATTAAAAGATAAAGTAAAAGGATTCAAAACATAGGGGGATGTTTTTGATAATGGTACCTAGCCCCTGTCTCTATGTTTGCACTGCCCCTTCAGTCACCGTTTATGATGCCAGGAATTAATGTAACTACCCAAATTTTATAGTCCTATTTGGAAGATTGGATTGAATAGGAGGATGAATGTTTGATAAATTTTTAATTTTGAAAGTTAAAATATCTTGAAATATTCTCATAATTAGATTCTATTGGAAAAATGGAACCCAGTGACAAAAAGAACACAAAAACAGATTTCGCATGAAAAAGTTATGAGCATTTGACATTGAAGGGTATTTTAGTAAATAAAAGATAATAAAACAAGGATTCAAAATGGTGGTGTTTGTTTTGATAACAATACTCTCCCTTCGTCTTCGCGCTTATGCCAAGAAAGATGGTAGGCAATCAACCCGTCCACCTTCGGGCATTGTTTATGGTGTTGGGAAATAATGTAACTACCCAAATTTTAAAGTCCTATTTGAAAGATTGGATTGAACTAGAGGATGCATTATTTGAAAAATGGAATCCAAGGACGCAAAGAACACCGAAAATGGAGTTTGGATGAAAATTTTATGAGCATTTGAAGTTGAAGGGCATTTTGGTAATCAAAATATTTTAAAAAGGATTCAAAATGCATAGGGTCATTTTGATAATGACAGCCTCCCTCTATCTCCACGTATGTGCGAAGAAAGATGGTAAGCGATTTCCCCCCCACCTTCAATCACCATTTACAACACTAGCAAGTAACATAACTAACCGAATTTTGAAATCCTATTTGGAAAATTGAATTGATCAGGAGGATGAATGTTTTATAAATTTTTAATAGAGAATTTTTTGAAAATATTCTTGTAGTTAGATTCTATTCAAAAAATAGAATCCAATGTCACAAAGAACACTGTAAACGACTTCAGATGAAAAAGATATTGAGTATTTGAAGTTGAAGGGCATTTTGGTAATTAAAAGATTAAAAAAGAATTCAAAATGTAGGGGGCATTTTGGTAATAGCACCCCCCTTCATCTCAATGCCTACACGGAGAAAGATGGTAGGCCATCACTCCCCGGCCTCCGTTCACCATTTGTGGCACTGGGAAATAATGTAAACTACTCATATTTTGATGTCTTATTTAGAAGGTTGGATTGAACTAGACAATGAATGTTTTATTAATTTTGAATTTTAAAAGTTAAATTTTTTTTAAAATATTCTTATAATTAGATTCTATTCGAATAATGGAATCCACTGACATAAATAACACAGAAAATATAGTTCAGATGAAAAAGTTATGAGCATTTGAAGTGGATAGGAATTTTGGCAAATAAAAGATTAAAAAAAACAAGTATTCAAAACGTAGGTGGCCATTTTGATAAGAACACCCATACTTTGTCTCTGCGTCAGCACTGAGAAAGAAATTAGGTAGTCGCACTACCCACCTTCGGTCACTGTTTGCGGCACCTACAAATAATGTAACTACCTGAATTTTAAAGACCTATTTGAAAGATTTTATTGAATAGGAGGATGAATGTTTTATAAATCTTGAATTGAGAATTTGTTGAGAATATTCTCATATTTAGATTCTATTCGAAAAATAGAATCTAGCGTCACAAAGAAAATTAATAACAAAGTTCAGATGAAAATTTTATGAGCATTTAAAGTTGAAGGGCATTTTTGCAATTAAAAGATTAAAAAAAAGGATTCAAAACTTAGGTGGCCATTTTGATAATGACACCCCCTCTATTGCCACATCTGCCCTGAGAAAGACGGTAGGTGGTCACTGTTTGCAGCATTAGGAAATAATGTGACACCTATATTTTGAAGTCCTATTTGGAAGATTGGATTGAATAGGAGGATGATTGTTTTATAATTTTGAATTTTAGAACTCAGAATTTGTTGAAATATTCTCATAATTAGTTTCTATTTGAAAAATGGAATCCAACGACCCAAATAACACAAAAAATGGTGTTCTGAAGTAAAAGTTATGAGTATTTGAAGTTGAAGAGCATTTTTGTAAATAAAAGATTAAAAAAACAAGGATTCAAAATGCAGGTCGCCATTTTGATAACAACACCCTCCCTTTATCTCTACATCTGTGTTGAGAAAGACAATAGTGGGTCGTAGTGACCACATCTGGTAGCCATTTGTAGCTCTATGATATAATGTAACTCTCGAATTTTAAAGTCCTGTTTGGAAGATTGGATTGAATAGGAGGAAGAATGTTTCATAAATTTTGAATTTAGAAGTTTGAATTTGTAGAAAATATTTGCATAATTAGATTCTATTCAAAAAATGGAATCCAATGACACAAAGAACATAGAAAATGAACTTCAGATGAGAAAGTTATGAGCATTTTAAGTTGGAGGCATTTCAATAAATAAAAGATTAAAAACCAAGGATTTAAAATGCATGTGGCTATTTTGATAACAACACCCTCCCCTATCTCTATGTCTACGCCAAGAAAGATGGTAGGTAGCCGTGCCACCCACCTTTGGTCACCATTTGCTACATCGAGAAATAATGTAACTACCAAATTTTGATGTCCTGTTTTGAAGATTGGATTGAATAAGAGGATGAATGTTTCATAAATTTTGAATTTAGAATGTGCAATTTTTAAAAAATATTATTATTATATTTATTTGAAACTTTGGAATTCAAGGACCCAAAAAACACTGAAAACATAGTCTGGTTGAAACTTTTATTAGCATTTGAAGTTGAAGTACATTTTGGTAAATAAAATATTAATAAAAACAAGGATTCAAAACGTAGGTGGCTGTTTTAATAATGAGACCCTTCGTCTTCGTATCTACACTATGAAAGATGTTATGCAATCGCACTGCCCACCTCCGGTCATCATTTGCGGCACCAAGAAATAACGTAACTAACCGAATTTTAAAGTCCTATTTGGAAGATTAGATTGAACTTGAGGATGAATGTTAATTAAGAATTTCTTGAAAATATTCTCATAGTAAGATTTTATTCAAAAAATGCAATCCAACGACACAAAGAACACTGTAAATAGAGTTCAGTTGAAAATTTTATGAGCATTAGAAGTTGAAAGGCATTTGGGTAATAAAAAGAATCAAAATATAGGGGATGTTTTGATAGTGGCACCCTGTCCCTATCTCCGCCTTTGTGCTAAGAGAGAAGCTAAGCAATTGCGACGCCCACCTTCATCACCATTTGTAGTACTGGGAAATAATGTAACTACCTAGATTTTAAAATCCAATTTGAAAGATCAGATTGAATAGGAAAATGTATGTTTTATAATTTTTAAATTTCCAAAGTTAATATTTATTGAAAATATTCTTATAATTAGATTGTATTGGAGAAATGGAACCCAACAACAAAAAGAACACAGAAAATGGAGTTCGAATGAAAAGGTCATGAGCATTTGAAGTTGAAGGGGATTTTAGTAAGTAAAAGATTCAAAAAAAAGGATTCAGAATGCATATGCCCGTTTTTATAACAATACTCGCCCCCTTGTCTCTACGCTTGTGCTAAGAAAGATGGTAGGTGGCCAACCTATCCACCTCCAAGCATTGTTTACGGCACCGGGAAGTAATGTAACTACCTAAATTTTAAAGTCCTATTTGAAAGATTGGATTGTAGTGTAGGATGTATGTTTTGTAAATTGAGAATTTGTTGAAAATATTCTCATAATTAGATTTATTTACAAAAATGGAATCCAACAACACAAAGAACACAAAAAATAGAGTTCGGATGAAAAAGTCATGAGCATTTGAAGTTGAAGGCCATTTTGATGACTAAATGATTTTAAAAAAGGATTCTAAATGTAGAGGGCCATTTTGATAATGACAGCCTCCCTCCGTCTCCATGTTTGAGTAGAGAAACGCTGTAGGAGGTCGTGCCCCCACCTCAGGTGACCATTTAAGGCACCGGCAAGTAATGTAACTAACCAAATTTTAAAGTTTTATTTGGAAGATTGGATTGAATTAGAGGACGAATGTTTTGTAAATTTTAAATAGAGAATTTGTTGAAAATATTCTCATAGTTTGATTCTATTCGAAAATAGACACAAAGAACATAGAATACAGAGTTCTGATGAAAATGTTATGTGAATTTGAAGTGGATAGGAATTTTGGTAATTAAAAGATTAAAAAAGCAAGAATTCAAAATGTAGGTGGCTATTTTGATAACAACACCCTTCCTCCGTCTCTGCATCTGCTCTGAGAAAGCAGTTAAGCAGTCACACCACCCATGTCCAATCACTGTTTGCACTGCATGGAAATAATGTAACTACCCAAATTTTGAAGTCCTATTTGGAAGATTTGATTGAATAGGAGTATGAAAGTTTTATAAATTTTGAGTTAAGAATTTGTAAAAAATATTCTCATAATTATATTTATTAGCAAAATGGAATCCAATGACACATAAAACACTGAAAATGAAGTTGGGATGAAAAAGTTATGAGCATTTGAAGTTGAAGGGCATTTTAGTAATTAAAAGATTAAAAAAGAGGATTCAAAACAGAGGGGCCACTTTGTTATTAGCACCCTCCCTCCATCTTCGCGTCTGTGCCAAGAAATAGAGTTGGTGGTCGCACCGCTCATTTTCAATCACCGTTTGTGGTGATGGGAAATACTATAACTACTAGAATTTTGTAGTCCTATTTAGAATATTGGATTGAATAGGAGGACAAATGTTTTGTAATTTTGAATTTTAGAAGTTAGAATTTGTTGAAATATTCTCATAATTAGTAACTCAATTAACATAGAAAACGGAGTTAGAAGTTGAAGGGCATTTTTATAAATAAAAGATTAAAAAAACAAGGATTCAAAATGCAGGTTGCCGTTATGATAATGACACCCTCTCTCCATCTTCATGTCTAAGTCGTGAAGGACAATAGTCAATCGCAGTGCCCACCGACATAGCTGCTGGCAGCGCCGTGATATAATGTAAGTCATGAATTTTACAGTCTTATTTGGAAGATTGGATTGAAGAGGAGGATGAATGTTTCATAAATTTTGATTTTTAGAAGTTTAAATTTGTTGAAAATATTCACATAATTATATTCTATTTGAGAAATAGAGTCTAACAACACAAAGAACACAGAAAACGGAGTTCAAATGAAAAGTTATGAGCATTTTAAGTTGGAGGGCATTTTAGTAAATAAAAGATTAAAAGACAAGGATTCAAAACTCATGTGGTTGTTTTCATAATGACACCCTCCCTCTGTCTCCTCATCTGCATCGAGAAAGACGGTAGGTGGTTGCGCCGCCCACCTTCGATCACTATTTGCAGTGCTAGGAAATAATATAAATACCTAATTTTGATGTCCTATTTCAAATATTGGATTGAACGAGATGATGAATGTTTCCTAAATTTTGAATTTTAGAAGTTACAATTTTTTTTTAAATATTCTTATAATTAGATTTATTTGAAAAATGGAATCCAACGACACAAAGAACATTGAAAATGGAGTATGATTGAAAATTTTATGAAATATTGAAGTTGAAGAGCATTTTGGTAAATACTAGATTAAAAAAACAAGGATTCAAAATGTAGGTGGCCATTTTAATAACAAGACCCTCGCTCTGTGTTCACATTTGCACCAAGAAAGACGTTATATGATTGCACCGCCCACCTTCGGTCATCGTTTGTGGTGTTGAGAAATAATGTAAGTACCCAAATTTTAAAGTCCTAATTGGGAGATTAGACTAAATTTAAGGACGAATGTTTTATAAATTTTAAATATATATTTTCTTGAAAACATTCTCATATTTATATTCTATTCAAAAAATGCAATCCAATGACATAAAGAACACTGTAAACGGTATTTGGTTGAAATTTTATGAGCATTTCAAGTTAAAGGACATTTAGGTAATTAAAAGATTGAAAACATAGGGGATGTTTTTATAATGGCACCCTACCCCTGTCTTCGTGTTTGCACTGAGAAAGAAGGTAGGCGATCACGACATCCACTTCCGGTCACCAGCTGTAGTGTCAAGAAATAATGTAACTACCCAAATTTTAAATTCCTATTTGAAAGATTAGATTGAATAGGAGGATGAATGTTTTCTAAGTTTTAAATTTTAGAAGTTAATATTTATTGAAAATATTCTCATAGTTAGATTATATTCAAAAAATGGAACCTAATGACAAAAAGAATATAGAAAAGGAGTTCAGATGAAAAAGTTACGAGAAATAGAAGTTGAAGGGCATTTTCATAAATAAAAGATTAAATAAATAAGGATTCAAAACGGAGGTGATTGTTTTGATAACGACACCCTCCCTTCACCTCCATATCTACATCTAGAAAGACAATAATTGGTCGCAGTAGCACCTCCGATAGCCGTTTGCAGCATTGTGATATAATGTAACTCCTAAATTTTAAAGTCCTATTTGGAAGATTGGATTGAAGAGGAGGATGAATGTTTCATAAATTTTAAATTTTAGAAGTTTGTATTTGTTGAAAATATTAGCATAATTAGAGCCTATTCAAAAATTTGAACCCAACAACCCAGAGAACACAGTTGGAGGGCATTTTCCTAAACAAAAGATCAAAAAGTAAGGACTCAAAATGCATGTGGCTGTTTTTATAATGACACCCTCCCTCTATCTCTGTGCCTGCCTCGAGAAAGACAGTAGACGATTGCTCCGCCCACCTCTGATCACCATTTGCGGAACTGGGAAATATTGTAACTACTAAATTTTGATGTCCTATTTAAAAGATTTGATTGACACAAGAGGATGATTGTTTCATAAATTTTGAATTTTATATTCTTATAATTAGATTTAATTGAAAAATGGAATCCCAAGACACAAAGAACATTGAAAATGGAGTTCGGTTGAAAATTTTATGAGCATTTGAAGCTGTAGTGCGTTTTGGTAGATAAAAGATTAAAAAAACTAAGGATTCAAAATGTAGGCAACTGTTTTGCTAAAGACACCCTCACTCCATCTTCACGTCTGTATCTAGAAAGACATTAGTGTTGCCCACCTCTAGTCATTGTTTGAGGAGCTGGGAAATAATGTAACTACCTAAATTTTAAATTCGTATTTGGAAGATTGGACTGAACATGAGGATGAATGTTTTGTAAATTTTAAATTTAGAATTCGTTGAAAATATTCTCATAGTTCGATTCTATTCAAAAAAATGCAATCCAACGACACAAAGAACACTATAAACGTAATTCGCTTGAAAATTTTATAAGTATTTGAAGTTGAAGGGCATTTAGGCAATTAAAAGATTAAGTAAAAGGATTCAAAACATAGGGGGACATTTTGATAATGGTACCTGTGATGACCTAGGTTTTTGTAACATGATTTGTAAAGTATTTTGAAAGGCAGGGCCCTTATGAGTGTAAAATTTTTTTGCAAAACAAAACAGTAGAAATTCTTTTCTTTAGAACTTGTTTTGTAAACCCAAGTCACCACTTCATACATAACATAAGTACAATTTGTGTATAAAATAAAATTCCATTGAAGGAATATACTTTATTAAACTCCAGGATCCATCCAATGGTTCACAGTACAGCCAAATCTATTACAGTACTTGTCCAAATTACATAATCCAAAACTCAAACTCACCATACAATAAAACTCTCAACAAAGAAAAATACATGTCTTCAAGGGTATACCTTGAAGATTATTCTCTTCAAGTCTTCTATAGTCTTCAGGTCCTAACTCTCCTTCCTGTATCTGAGATATTGCAATATTTACAATATCTCAGCAAGTAATGCTTGGTAGGGGATTCAAGAAACATAATAATTGACAAGGTAATTCCAATACTTCATAATCTCATTATCCTTAAACATACTCTTTACTTTTAAGTTATGTATATCTATATACATACATACCCTTCATGGGTAAACCAGTTAAATTTGTGAAAGTAGTCAAATATCATTCCCAACTAAGCTGATCAATTCTCTTCATTTTGAGAATTTAGTATTACAGCTAATCTTATACTGGGAATTTCCCTTCTTAGGAAATATTGGTAATATACAATTACCTAGCATTTCATTATGCTACAACATAAGGCATTTTACTATGCCTATTCTCATATGCATCATAGTGCAAAATAATCAGAAAGGTTGCTATGCTGCAATTTGATCCGTACCAGCGCGCTCGGATAACTGCCCTGTTCACCACTGATACCACGGTGGAAAATATTATGTCACTACCCATATGGTGGAACAAGACTTTCACAGTGGTGGCCTTCCCATAATTGCCACCACCCGACTTTTAGCCTCTCTTTGGGCAAGGTATCATCATATCATCAAATTTCAAGTAACGGGTGGCCAAACCCTCATAACTCCTCTAGCAATATCATTTCCCTAGGCTTATGCCTATTAAAACAAACTCATAAGCCTCTAAGATTGTATGTAAAATAGATTTCATATATATCAGACCATATGTCTGTTTACTTAGGGCTGAAATATTTTCTAGTTCCCTATTCACTTATAGTTTAGTCCTTAACCATCTTATATGTGTTTGGTTGGATCATAAGGTTTTCAAGAGATTTAATACAAGTATTAACATTACTCTTGTCAACATAAGATCATGAGTACAATGATGTATATCTCATGTAAATGCATTCATCAAATCCTCCTACCTTTAAGGATTGATCTCTTTTCCCCAATCTTCCACGATCCTGACTGATGTATGTAATCTGTACATCCATACATATTGTCAATATATAAATTTTGATCAATCCTATTGATCACCAGATCTAGTGTTTAGAATGATCTATAGATCATTCATATCTAAGTATTTTTCTATCTCTAAGTCTTTGTGTGTCCATCTCCTTGATCTTGATCTTTTATTGATCCATTGATTTACAATCTACACATGTTGATAAAGATCAGGGTCCTAGATCTTCTATCATCTAGTTCTTCTTTGATCTATTTTCATTTATTAGATCATCCCTAAGGAGGATGATCTTGGTTTTCTTCCTTGAATCATCTTTGATCAAGGGTTTGGATTATCTAATCTAATAAACTATAACAAGCATACTAATAAACATGCATACTAAGTACAATATAGTATCCTTGTTCTTATTGTTCTTGATCATCCAAGATCTAATGGATCTTGTTTGATCATCCTTATCTTACTTACTGTTTTGCTTAGGGTTAGGTAATTTACTAACCTTTTATGCTCTTATTATTATTATTCAACTAGTTAATGTGCTGGTTGAAGGTAACTTATTCAAGCCTAAATCTATAATGCTCTTCTTATTTCCAATTGGCTAAAGCTTACTAGCTGAATGGGTGAACACAAAGTGGTTACTTCAATCCTCATGTAAGGAGGCGTTTAGACCTCACAAACATCAACGGAAGGTAAGGGAAGAGCGAGGCTCTATTAGGTAACCCCCTTAACTACTATGTTCGTCATTCACTAGAATGACTATCGCTCAATCTTTCATAAGGTTTCTATAAGCATGTTTACCCTAGGTACTCTTTCTAATGGATTTTAATTAAGTCCATGAATATTTATAATGTCATTCATGGGGTTTATTATTCTTCTCGTAGTTTGGGCCAAGGATTTGATAATCCTTATATTGTCCTACTAACTATAACCCTTACTAATTAAGTCCAAAGTACTACATTCTTATTTGTGTCATGAAACTCTACTTTCTCATTAGATTACATTTTTGATGCTTTATGCTCTTTATCTCATAACAAGTATATCTATTAATAACATTTAACCATAAATGAATTATAAATTCAAAGCATAAAACTACATAATTTAAAACTTAATGATAATGAGGCAAGGTACTTAAAATTACTCTAACATAATTTCCAACTAATATACCTTAATAACTCAATTTAAACTAACATGGACTTAAGGTATAATCTCATACTATAGTATAAACTTATATGAAATTCTAGCATTGTCCTAAGTTAGAATGGCATTAAATCATACTAAAGTGCCCCTAAGATAATTAAATCTAGCACCTTATGATAACAATGAAATCACATATCATGCTAAAGTCTAAATGTTATACTAGCATGCTTTATAATATAATCAAATTTAAAATGCTATTATATAAAATGAAACTAATTACATTAACATTTTTAGAATTCTTTACTTATGATCCAACCATTTGATCTTAGATCTTTTCCTTTGATTAAGGGTATTAGTTATATTTAGGGGATTTACTTTATTAAGGTCCAAAGATCATATTGATCCATTTTTGTCATAATCCATCTATGATTTCTTGGATTTCATTATATCAACATTCATTTTATCCATCCCAAGGATCTGATCACACTTGATCTCATTGATCAAGTGGGTCCCTTTGTATTTTTTAGGATTTTTCTACCATAATGGGTAGATCCCTTAATATATCTCAGATATGTCCAAATAAACCATAGATATTACTTTATTTCAATAGTATATCATTAGTAATACATATTTTCAAGATCTGATCATCTCAAATCTTGAATATTTAGGTAATTGGAAACTTGTTTCTTTAATATAGAAAGTTTTACTAAATATTATGTCCATTTTATCATTTCATAAAAAAATAGAGGTTTCAAGCTTTCCATAGCTTTTTTCCTATCTCAATTTGGAGTTCAGATGGCTCCAGAATGTGATCTAGAAGTTCACAGTCCTTCCTAGGTACTGGATTTGATCTGGGCCCAAGGAACGGATGGCCCAGATTAGTCGGGTGAAACACGCTCGATTTGTCTGGTGCGTCTGCTGCGATTAAATTTGGAAGCCCCCTTATGGGCGTCCACGGACGCAAACGGGATGAGTGAGACGCTCATCGTCCGCACGCCCGTAAATGAGACGCTCGTCGGGCGCATCCGCTCATTGTTTTGATGGACGCGCCAGTGCATCACGTGTGTGTCTTGGGAACTGTTAGATCCAGAGATCAGATAGTCCATTCTGGACCGTCCAATCAATCCTATCTCAATTGAGGGCCCAAAACGTCTCCGATCATTGTGAAAATTCTACCTTAGGGATTTTGGATGCTTCTGGATTTATTGGTGCATTCAGAATTTTCATCTAAGCACTCTATAATCCTGAATTAAGGGTTCTATTATTATTTTATTTTTACCCTTTTTATCATCAAAATAAATTACAGTAAACTAAAAATTACATCAACTAGTATTAAACATCCATAGAAAGTATTTCCACCTACCTGATTAGAGAAAAAACCTTGGTTATATGCCCAATTTAAAAAGAATACCTTGTTGATGAAGATATGGCCTAAGATCCACCTTTCTTGCAAATTGCCGTTGTTTGAACCGTTGGATCTTGAAATTGCTTTGGGGTTTTTGTATAATAGATATGGTGGGAAGTTTTGGATGGTGAAATTGATGAAATTAGATCTAGAATAGAGTGCCTAATTGATTTTAGGTCTCTTGTTCCAATCTAAAAAGAAAAAGATTTTTCAAAGAGAGATATCTAATTTTGGGTTTTTGGGGAGGGATGTAGGTCTAATTTTTCAGGGAGAGTGAAGAAAATTTTGTGGGAATTTTATGAGCATTTTGGAGGGTTTTTGGGATTGTATTTATAGGCATTTTGGTCATTTTTTCATTATTATAATATTTAATTTTTTATTATTAAATGGCATGAAAGTCTCCCATGCTTTATTTTTTCTTCCCCATGCTCCATTTTTCTTCCCCAAGACCAGTTGGTATTTTTTGACCCATGAATTCACATGGGTTTCTCATAAGATTCGTTTTTGGGTCCCTTATGGGTCCCACATGGTGTAAAAAGACCATTTAGCCATTTATATATAAAATTTTAGGTTTTATTCCCATGATCTTGGATTTGAGTATACTTAGTGGCGTTGGATTCATATTTCTTAGTACATTTTAAATTTTGATGTCTCATATTTTGATTTGTGGGAGATTTTGATTTTTGGGTAAAATTACTATTTTACCCTTTTGTCCAAGAAATGAAGAAACTTAAGGATTTCTCATCCAAATTCAGAATTTGTCATGCTTATAGTCATTTTAAAGGGTTTGCTAAGTTTAATTTTAATTTTACATGTCTTATTATTTGATTATACTTTTATAAAAAGTATATTCTAAATGACCCTAATATTTCAGCCCAAAATATCTGAAACTCAAACTTTATTGATTTTCTCAACCAATTACAAAAATTGAGGTTATTACAATACCCAACCCCTATCTCTACGTCTGCACCGAGAAAGAAGGTAAATGGTCGTGACGCCCCCCTTGGATCACCGTTTATGATGCCAGGAAATAATGTAACTACCCAAATTTTAAAGTACTATTTGGAAGATTGGATTGAATAGCAAGATGAATGTTTTATAAATTTTTAATTTTGAAAGTTAAAATTTATTGAAATATTCTCATAATTATATTCTATTTGAAAATGGAACCCAATGACAAAAAGAACACAAAAAACAGAGTTTGAATGAAAAAGTTATGAGCATTTGAAGCTGAAGGGTATTTTAGTAAATAAAAGATAATAAAACAAGGATTCAAAATGCTGGTGTTCGTTTTGATAACAATACTCTCCCTTTGTCTCCACGCTTATGCTGAGAAAGATGGTAGGCAGTCAACCCGTCCACCTTCGGGCACAGTTTACGGTGTTGGTAAATAATGTAACTACCCAAATTTTAAAGTCCTATTTGAAAGATTGGATTGAACTGGAGGATGAATGTTTTATAAATTTTGAGTTGAGAATTTGCTGAAAATATTCTCATAATTAGATTTATTTGAGAAATGGAATCCAAGAACACAAAGAACACTGAAAATGGAGTTCGGATGAAAAATTCATGAGCATTTGAAGTTGAAGGGCATTTTGGTAATCAAAAGATTTTAAAAAGGATTCAAAATGTAGAGGGCCATTTTGATAACGACAGCCTCCCTCTATCTCCACATTTGTGCGGAGAAAGATGGTAGGCGGTCGCACCCCCACCTCCAATCACCATTTACAGCACTGGCAAGTAATATAACTAACCAAATTTTGAAGTCCTATTTGGAAGATTGGATTGAACTGGAGGATGAATGTTTTATATACTTTTAATAGAGAATTTGTTGAAAATATTCTTGTAGTTAGATTCTATTTGAAAAATGGAATCCAATGTCACAAAAAACACTGTTAATGAGTTTAGATGAAAATTAAAAGATTAAAAAAGGATTCAAAATGGAGGGGGCATTTTGATAATGGCACCCCCCTTCACCTCAATGCTTGCACAGAGAACGATGGTAAGCGATCGCTCCCCTGCCTTCCATCACCATTTGAGGCACTGAGAAATAATGTAAACTACTCAAATTTTAAAGTCTTATTTAGAAGATTGGATTGAACTGGAGGATGAATGTTTTATTAATTTTGAATTTTAAAAGTTAAATTTTTTTGAAAATATTCTCATAATTAGATTCTATTCGAATAATGGAATCCAATGACACAAATAACACAAAAAATAGAGTTCAAATGAAAAGGTTATGAGCATTTGAAGTGGATAGGAATTTTGGTAAATAAAAGATTGAAAAAAAAAAAGGATTCAAAATGCAGGTGGCCGTTTTGATAAGAACACCCTTACTCTGTCTCTACATCAGCATTGAGAAAGAAGTTAGGTAGTCGCACTGCCCACCTTTGGTTATCATTTACGGTGCCTAGAAATAATGTAACTACCTGAATTTTAAAGACCTATTTGAAAGATTTTATTGAATAGGTGGATGAATGTTTTATAAATCTTGAATTGAGAATTTGTTGAGAATATTCTCATAGTTAGATTCTATTCAAAAAATGGAATCTGGTGGCACAAAGAACACTAATAATGAAGTTCAGATAAAAAATTTATGAGTATTTGAAGTTGAAGGGCATTTTGGCAATTAAAAGATTCAAAACATAGGTGGCCATTTTGATAACAACACCCCCTCCGTCACCACGTCTGCCTCGAGAAAGACGGTAGGTGGTCACCGTTTGCAGCATTAGGAAATAATGTAACACCTGAATTTTGAAGTCCTATTTGGAAGATTGGATTGAATAGGAGGATGAATTTTTTTATAATTTTGTATTTTAGGACTTAGAATTTGTTGAAATATTCTCATAATTAGTTTCTATTTGAAAAATGGAATCCAACAACCCAAATAACACAAAAAATGGTGTTTTGAATTAAAAGTTATGAGTATTTGAAGTTGAAGGGCATTTTTGTAAGTAAAAGATTAGAAAAATAAGGATTCAAAATGCAGGTCGCCATTTTGATAACAACACCCTCCCTTTGTCTCCGCGTCTGTGTTCAGAAAGACAATAGTCAGTCGCAGTGCCCACATCTGGTAGTCGTTTGTAGCTCTATGATATAATGCAACTCTCGAAATTTAAAGTCCTATTTGGAAGATTGGATTGAATAGGAGAAAGAATGTTTCATAAATTTTGAATTTTAGAAGTTTGGATTTGTTGAAAATATTTGCATAATTAGATTCTATTCAAAAAATGGAATCTAAAGACACAAAGAACATAAAACGTGAATTTCATATGAGAAAGTTATGAGCATTTTAAGTTGGAGGGCATTTCGGTAAATAAAAGAATAAAAAGCAAGGATTTAAAATGCATGTGGCTATTTTGATAACAACACCCTCCCCTATCTCTATGTCTACGCCAAGAAAGATGGTAGGCAGCCGTGCCACCCACCTTTGGTCACCATTTGCTACATCGAGAAATAATGTAACTACCAAATTTTGATGTCCTGTTTTGAAGATTGGATTGAATAAGAGGATGAATGTTTCATAAATTTTGAATTTAGAATGTGCAATTTTTAAAAAATATTATTATTATTAGATTTATTTGAAAAATGGAATCCAAGGACACAAAGAACACTGAAAACACAATCTATGCCAAGAAAGAGAGTTGGTGGTCAAGCCGCCCATTTTTTATCACCGTTTGTGGCGATGGGAAATACTCTAACTACTGGAATTTTGTAGTCCTATTTAGAATATTGGATTGAATAGGAGGACAAATGTTTTGTAATTTTGAATTTTAGAAGTTAGAATTTGTTGAAATATTCTCGTAATTAATAAACCGATTAACATAGAAAATAGAGTTCATGTGAAAAAGTTATGAGCATTAGAAGTTGAAGGGCATTTTTGTAAATAAAAGATTAAAAAAAACAAGGATTCAAAATGCAGGTCACCGTTATGATAATGACAGCCTCCCTCCATCTTCCTGTTTGCGTCATGAAAGATAATAGTAGGTCGCAGTGCCCACTGACATAGCCGTTTGCAGCGCTGTGATATAATGTAACTCTCGAATTTTACAATCTTATTTGGAAGATTAGATTGAAGAGGAGGATGAATGTTTCATAAATTTTGAATTTTAGAAGTTTGAATTTGTTGAAAATATTTGCATAATTATATTCTATTTGAGAAATGGAATCCAATGGCACAAAGAACACAGAAAACAAAGTTCAGATGAAAAGTTATGAGCATTTTAAGTTGGAGGGCATTTTAGTAAATAAAAGATTCAAAAACAAGGATTCAAAATGCATGTGGCTGTTTTCATAATGACACCCTCCCTCCGTCTCCTCGTCTGCACCGAGAAAGACGGCAGGTGGTCACACCGCCCAGCTCCGATCACTGTTTGTGATACCTAATTTTGATGTCCTATTTCAAATATTGGATTAAACGGGAGGATGAATGTTTCCTCAATTTTGAATTTTAGAAGTTACAAATTTTTAAAAAATATTCTTATAATTAGATTTATTTGAAAAATGGAATCCAACGACACAAAGAACATCGAAAATGGAGTCTGATTGAAAATTTTATGAGCATTTGAAGGTGAAGTGCATTTTGGTAAATAATAGACTAAGAAAACAAGGATTCAAAATGTAGGTGGCCATTTTAATAACAAGACCCTCGATTTGTCTTTGCAGTTGTACCGAGAAAGACGTTACATGATCGCACCACCCACCTCTGGTCATCGTTTGTGGTGTTGAGAAATAATGTAAGTACCCAAATTTTAAAGTCCTAATTGGAAGATTAGACTAAATTTGAGGATGAATGTTTTATAAATTATAAATTTAAATTTTCTTAAAAATATTCTCATAACAATCCAACAACATAAAGAACACTATAAATGAAGTTTGGTTGAAATTTTATGAGCATTTGAATTTGAAGGATATTTAGGTAATTGAAAGATTAAAAACATAGGGGACGTTTTTATAATGGCACCCTGCCCCTGTCTTCGCATTTGCATTGAGAAAGAAGGTAGGTGATCACGACGTCCACTTCTAGTCACCAGTTGCGGTGTCAGGAAATAATGTAACTATCCAAATTTTAAATTCCTATTTGGAAGATTGGATTGAATAGGAGGATGAATGTTTTCTAATTTTTAAATTTCAGAAGTTAATATTTATTGAAAATATTCTCATAGTTAGATTGTATTTGAAAAATGGAACCTACTGACAAAAAGAACATAGCAAAGGAATTCGAATGAAAAAGTTACGAGCATTTGAAGTTGAAGGGCATTTAGTAAGCAAAAGATTAAATGAAACAAGGATTCAAAATGCAGGTGCCCATTTTGTTAATGATACTCTCCCTCCATCTCCGCCCTTGTGTTGAGAAAGAGGATGACCACCCATCCACCTTCGGGCACTGTTTGCAGCACCAGAAAATAATTAAACAACCCAAATTTTAAAGTCCTGTCTGAAATATAGGATTGAACTGGCGGATGAATGTTTTATAAATTTTGAATTGAGAATTTGTTGAAAATATACTCATAATTATATTTATTTGTAAAATGGAATCCAACAACATAGAGAACACTAAAATGGAGTTCGGATGAAAAAGTTATGTGCATTTGACATTGAAGGGCATTTTTGTAATTAAAAGATTTTAAAAAAGAATTCAAAACACAATGGGTCATTTTGATAACGACAGCTTCCCTCCCATCCACGTCTATGCCGAGAAAGATAGTAGGCGATCACGCCCCCTCCTTTGGTCACCGTTTACAGCACCGACAAGTAATGTAACTAATTGAATTTTAAAGTCCTATTTGAAAGATTGGATTGAATAGGAGGATGAATGTTTTATAAATTTTGAATAGAAAATTTATTGAAAATATTCTTATAGTTAAATTCTATTCAAATAATGGAATCCAACGACACAAAGAACATCGAAAATGGAGTTCGAATGAAAAATATATTAGCATTGGAAGTTGAAGGGCATTTTGATAATTAAAAGATTCAAAAAGGATTCAAAATGCAAGGGTGATTTTGATAATTGTACCCCCCTTCTGTTGCCGCAACTGCACTAAGAAAGATGGTAGGCTATCGCACCCCCACCTCTTATCATCATTTGTGACATTAGGAAATAATATAGCTACTCGAATTTTAAAGTCGTATTTGGAAGATTGGATTGATCAAGAGGATGAATGTTTTATTAATTTTGAATTCTAGAAGTTAGAATTTGTTGAAACTATTCTTATAAATAGATTCTATTTGAAAAATGAAATCCAATGACACAAAGAATACAAAAAATGGAGTTCTAATGAAAAAGTTATGAGCATTTGAAGTGGATAGGCTTTTTGGTAAATAAAAGATTAAAAAAGACAAGGACTCAAAATGCAGATTGTCATTTTCATAATGGTACCCTTCCTCCGTCTCTACGTCTGCACTAAGAAAGAAGTTTGGCGGTTGCACCGCCCACCTCCTGTCTCCATTTACTCCACATGGAAATGGTGTAACTACCTGAATTTTGAAGTCCTTTTTAGAAGATTTGATTGAACAGGTGCATGAATGTTTTATAAATTTTGAATTGAGAATTTGTAGAAAATATTCTCATAATTAGAATTATTCAAAAAATAGAACCAATGACACATACAACACTAAAAATGAAGTTCAGATGAAAAGGTTATGACCATTTGAAGTTGAAGGGCATTTGGGTAATTAAAAGATTTAAAAAAAGGATTCAAAACTCTAGGGGCATTTTGTTACTAGCACCCTCCCTTCGTCTTCACATTTGTGCTGAGAAAGATAGTTAGCAGTCACGACGCCCATTTCTAACCACTATTTTTGGAGATGAGAAATACTATAACTACCTGAATTTTGTAGTCCTATTTAGAAGATTGGATTGAACAAGAGTATGAATATTTTATAAATTTTGAATTGAGAACTTGTTGAAAATATTTCCACAATTAGATTTATTTGTAAAATGGAATCTAATGACCCAAAAAACACTAAAAACGGAGTTCGAATGAAAACATTATAAGCATTTGAAGTTGAAGGGAATTTTGGTAATTAAAAGATTAAAAAAAAGGATTTAAAATGTAGGGGACTGTTTTGTTATCACCACCCTCCATCTATCTCCTCGTCTATGTTGAGAAAGATGGTAGGCGGTCATGCTACCCTCTTCTGATAACCATTTTCTATGCTGAGAAATAATGTAACTACCTGAATTTTGAAGTCCTATTTCAAAGACAAGATTTAACAGGAGTATGAAGATTTTATAAATTTTAAATTCTAGATTTTAGAATTTGTTGGAAATATTCTCATAAGTAGATTCTATTCAGAAAATGAAATCCAACAACACAAAGAACATAGAAAATGGAGTTTGGATGAAAAGGCTATGAACATTTGAAGTTGAAGGGCATTTTAGTAAATAAAAGATAAAAAAAAACAAGGATTCAAAATGTAGGAGCCTATTTTGATAATGGCACCCACCCTCTTTCTCTGTGTCTACACCGAGAAAGACATTAGGCGATTGTGCCAACCTCCTCTAGTCACCATTTGCTGCCTCAAAAAATAATGTAACTATTTGAATTTTGAAGTCTAATTTTCAAGATTGGATTAAACAAGAGTATGAATATTTTATAAATTTTCAATTGAGAATTTGTTGAAAATATTCTCATAATTAGATTTTTTCAAAAAATGGAATCAACCACAAAAAATAAAATAAAATGAAAATAGAGTTCAGATGAAAAAGTTATGAGCATTTGAAGTTAAAGGGGACTTTTATAATTAAAAGATTTAAAGAAAAAGGATTCAAAACATAGGGGCCATTTTGATAATGACATCCTCCCTCTGTCTTTACGTCTGCAAGGAGAAAGTTGGCAGGTAGTTGCGCTACCCACCTCAAGTAATCGTTTGTGGTGCTAGGAAATAATGTAACTACCCAAATTTTAAAGTCTTATTGGGAAGATTGGATTGAACTGGAGGATGAATGTTTTATAAACTTTGAATTGATAATTTATTGAAAATATTTCAAAGTTAGGTGCTATTCGAAAAATGGAATCCAACGACACAAAGAGCATAGAACACGAAGTTCGGATGAAAAAGGTATGAGCATTTGAAGTTGAAGGGATTTTTGGTAATTAAAAGATATAAAAAAAAGGATTCAAAATGCAGGAGCTGTTTTGATAAAGACTCCCTTCCTTCATCTCTGCATCTATGCCAAGAAAGAGGGTAGACAGTCACGCCCCCACCTCCAATCATCGTTTGTAGCATAAGGAAATAATGTAACTACTCGAATTTTAAAGTCCTACTTGGAAGATTGGATTGAATAAGAGGATGAATGTTTTATAATTTTGGAATTGTAGATGCTAGAATTTGTTGAAAATATTCTATAATTAGATTCTATTTGACAAATGGAATGCAATGACATAAAGAACACAAAAAACGGAGTTCTGATGAAAAAGTTATGAGCATTTGAGGTGGATAAGCATTTCGATAAATACAAATTAAAAAAAAAAAAACACAAGGATTCAAAATGTAGGTGGCCATTTTGATAAAGACATGTTGCTTTTGTCTCCTTGTCTGCGCTTAGAAAGATGATAAGCAGTTGCACCACCCACCTCCAGTCATCATTTGCGAGGTTGGGAAATAATGTAACTATCAGAATTTTAAAGTCTTATTTGGAAGGTTGCATTGAACTAGATGATGAATGTTTTATTAATTTTGAATTGAGAATATTTTGAAAATATAAAAAGATTCTATTTGAAAATTGGAATCCAACAACACAAAGAATACCAAAACCAAAATTTGGATGAAAAAGTTATAAGCATTCGAAGTTGAAGGGCATTTTGGTAATTAAAGTTATAAGCATTTGAAGTTGAAGGGCATTTTGGTAATTAAAAGATCAAAAAAAGGATTCAAAACACACGGGGCCATTTCACAATGGCATCCATCCTTTGTCTCTATGTCAGAGCCGAGAAAGATAGTAGGCAATCGTGCTACCCACCTCCGATCATAGTTTGCGACGACAAGGAATAATGTAACTACCTGAATTTTAAAGTCCTATTTGGAAAATTGGATTGAATAGGAGCATGAATGTTTTATAAAATTTGAATTTTAGAATTTGTTACAAATATTATCATAATTAGTTTCTAATAGAAAATTGGAATCCATGAACACAAAGAACACAGAAAACTAAGTACAGATGAAAAAGTTATGAGCATTTGAAGTTGAAGGGCATTTTAGTAAATAAAAAATAAAAAACAATGATTCAAAATGTTGATGGCCATTTTTTGATTTGAGAATTTGTTGAATATATTCTCATAATTAGATTTATTTGAAAAATGAAATCAAATGGCATAAAAAAAAAAAAGAGAAAAGAAAACGGAGCTCGGATGAAAACATTATGCAAATTTGTAGTTGAAGGGCATATTGATAATTAAAAGATTCAAAACATAGGGAGCCATTTTGTTAATGGCACCCTTCCTTTGTCTCGGCATTTGGGCTGAGAAAGGCAGTAGACGAATGCATTGCCCACCTCTAGTCACCATTTGCGGCATTGGGAAATAATGTAGCTACTCGAATTGTAAAGTCCAATTTGGAAGATTGGATTGAATAGGAGGAAGAAATTTTTATAAATTTTGAATTTTGGAAGTAAGAATTTGTTGAAAACATTCTCATAATTAATTTCTATGCTGAAAATGGAATCCAACAACATAAAGAACACAGAAAACGGAGTTTGGATGAAAATGTTATGAGCATTTGAACTTGAAGGGCATTTTGTTAAATAAAAGATCCAAAAAATGAGGATCCAAAACATAGGTGGCAGTTTTATAATGATACCCTCCCTGCATCTTTGCCTATAAGTTGAGAAAGATGATAGGCGGTCACGCCGCCCACCTTTAGTCACCGTTTGCTATGGTGAGAAATAATGTATCTACCCAAATTTTGAAGTCCTCTTTTGAAGATTGGATTGAACAGGAAGATGAATGTTTTATAAATTTTGAATAGAGAATCGATTGAAAATATTTTCATAATAAGGTTATTAGAAAAATGGAATCCAATAGTACAAAGAACACTGAAAATGGAGTTTGGATGAAAATGTTAGGAGCATTTAAAATATAAGGGCATTTTGGTAATTATAAGACGAAAAAGGATTCAAAATGCTGGGGCTATTTTGATAATGACACCCTACCTCTATCTTTGCATCTGCATTTAGAAAGACAGTAGGCGGTCGCATTGCCTACCTCCAGTCACCATTTGCAGCATTAGGAAATAATGTAACTACCCAAATTTTGAAGTCCTATTTGGAAAATTGGATTGAATAGGAGGAAGAATGTTTTATAAATCTTGAATAGAGAATTAGCTGAAAATATTCTCATAGTTATATTCTATTCGAAAAATGGAATTCATAGACACAAAGAGCACCAAAAGTGGAGTTTGGATGAAAAACTTATGAGCATTTGAAGTTTAATGGCATTTTGATAATTAAAAGATTATAAAAAAGGATTCAAAACATAGGGAGTCGCTTTGATAAAGATAGCCAACCTCCATCTTTGCGTCATCGCTAAGAAAGAGGGTAGGCAGTCCACCACCCACCTCTGATCACCGTTTGCAGCATTGGTAAATAATGTAACAACTCAAATTTTGAAGTCCTATTTGGAAGATTGGATTGAAGAAGAGGATGAATGTTTTATAAATTATGAATTTTTGAAAATATTTATGTAATCAGTTTCTATTTGAAAAATGGAATGCAACAACACAAAGAACATAAAAAATGGAGTTCAAATGAAAAAGTTATTTGCATTTGAAGTTGAAGGGAATTTTGGTAAATAAAAGGTTAAAAAAAACAAGGACTCAAAATGCAGGGGACCATTTTGATAATGACACCCTCCCTCTATCTCTGCGCCCATGCCTAGAAAGACAGTAGGTTGTATGCCTCCATCCTCCGATTACCATTTGTGGCGCTGGGAAATAATGTAACTACTCAAATTTTGAAGTCTTATTTCAAAGATTGAATTGAATAGAAAGAAGAAGGTTTTATAAATTTTGAATTGAGAATTGGTTGAAAATATTCTCATAATTAGATTTATTTAAAAAATAGAATCCAACAACACAAAAAACACTGAAAATGAAGTTCGGACAAAAATGTCATGTGCATTTGAAGTTGAAGGGCATTTTGATAATTTATAGATTCAAAAAAAGGATTCAAATGCATGAGACCATTTTTTTAACAACAATAGTCCTTTGCCTCTACATCTGCACCGAGAAAGATGGTAGGCGGTCGTGCCACCCACCTTCGGTAAAAGTTTGCAGTTCTTGGAAATAATGTTACTACCCAAATTTTAAAGACCTATTTGAAAGATTAGATTGAATAGGAGGATAAATGTTTATAAATTTTGATTTTAGAAGTTACAATTTGTTGAAAATATTTTCATAATTAATTTCTATTCGAGAAATGTAATTCAAGGACACAAAGAACATAGAAAATAGAGTTCAGATGAAAAAGTTAGGAGCATTTGAAGTTGAAGGGAATTTTAGTAAATAAAAGATTAAAAAACAAGGATTCAAAATGCAGGTGGCCATTTTTTGAAATGAAAATTTGTTGAAAATATTCTCATAATTATATTTATTCAAAAAATGGAATCAAATGGCACCAAAAACACAAAAAAAGAGTTTGGATGAAAAAGTTATATGCATTTAAAGTTAAAGGGCATATTGGTAATGAAAAGATGAAAAAGAAGGATTAAAAAAAACACAAGGCCCTTTTGTTAACGAGACCCTCCTTTCGTCTCCGTGTTTGTGCTAAGAAAGATGGTGGGCGGTAGCACTACCCACCTCTGATTACCATTTGATGCACCAGGAAACAATGTAATTACGAAAATTTTAAACTCCTATTTGGAAGACTGGATTGAATAGGGGGATGAATTTTTTATAAATTTAGAATTTTAGAATTTAGAATTTGTTGAAAATATTGTCATAATTAGTTTCTATTCGAAAAGTGGAACCCTACAACACAAAGAACATAGAAAATGGAGTTCAAATGAAAATGTTATGAGCATTTGAAGTTGTAGGGAATTTTGGAAAATAAAATATTCAAAAAACAAGGATTCAAAATGTAGGAGGCCATTTTGATAACTACACCATCCCTCCATCTTCACATTTGTAACGAAAAGGATGGTAGGCGATTGGGCCACCCCTCCAGTCATCGTTTGCGGTGCTAAGAAATATTGTAACTACTGAATTTTTGAAGTCTTCTTTTGAAGATTGGATTGAATAGGAGAATGCATGTTTTATAAAATTTGAATTGAGAATTTGTTGAAAGTATTACCATTATTATATTTATTTGAAAAATGGAATCCAATGACACAAAAAACACTAAAAACGGAGGTCAGATGAAAAAGTTATGAGCCTTTGAAGTTGAAGGCCATTCTAGTAATTAAAAGATTAAAAAAGGGTTTCAAAATGTAGGGGCCATTTTGTTAACAACACCCTCCCTTCGCCTCCATATCTATGCTGACAAAGACGATAGCCTATTGCGCCATCCACCTCTGGTCACCATTTGTACCGCCAAGAAATAATGTAACTACTCGAATTTTAAAGTCCTATTTTAAATCTTAGAAATTAGAATTTGCTAAAAGAATATTCTCATAGTTAGATTTATTAGAAAAATGGAATCCAATGACACAAAAAACACTGAAAATGGAGTTTGGATGAAGAGGTTATGAGCATTTGAAGTTGAAGGGTGTTTTGGTAATTAAAAGATCAAAAAAAGAGGTTTCAAAGTGAAGGGGGCCATTTTGTTAATGGAACCCTCCTGCTGCCTCCGTGTTTGTGTTGAGAAGGACGGTAGGCAGTCAAGCCATCCACCTCCGGTTACTATTTGCTGTGTTGGTAAATAATGTAACTACCTAAAATTTAAAGTCCTATTAGGAAGATTGGATTGAACTAGAGGATGAAGGTTTTATAAATTGAGAATTGAGAATTTTTTGAAAATATTCGCATAATTAGATTTATTTGAAAAATAGAATCCAACAACCCAAAAAACACTAAAAATAGAGTTTGGACGAAAATTTTTAAGAGAATTTGAAGTTGAAGGGCATTTTGGTGATTAAAATAATAGAAAAAGGCATTCAAAATGAAAGGGGCCATTTTGTTAACGGCACCCTCCCATCGTCTCCATGTCTATGCTAAGAAAGACGGTAAACGATTGCACTGCCCGCCTCCAGTCACCGTTCACGGCACAGGAAAATAATGTAACCACCCAAATTTTAAAGTCCTATTAGGAAGATTATATTGAAATAGAGGATGAAGGTTTTATAAATTTTGAATTGATAATTTGTTAAAGATATTCTCATAATTAGATTTATTCAAAAAATAGAATCCAAGGACACAAAAACACTGAAAACGGAGCTCATACAAAAAAGATAAGAGCATTTGAAGTTGAAAGGCATTTTGGTAATTAAAAGATTAGAAAAAAGGATTCAAAATGAAGGAGGCCATTTTGTTAACGGCACCCTCCCTCCATCTCTGCGTCTGTAATAAGAAAAGCATTAGGATCACCTTCGGTATCCGTTTGCAGCATTGGGAAATAATGTAACTACCCAAATTGTAAAATCCTATTAAGAAGAGTAGATTGAACTAGATGATGAATGTTTTATAAATTTTGAATTAAGAATTTGTTGAAAATATTCTCATAGTAGATTTTATTCGAAAGATGGAATCTAACGACACAAAGAACACTGTAAACGGAGTTCGGTTGAAAATTTTATGAGCATTTGAATTTGAAGGGCATTTTGATAATAAATTTTTTTTAAAAAGTATTCAAAACATAGGGGCCTGTTTTGATAAAGACACCTCCCTTTGTCTCTGCGTCTGTGCCAAGAAATACTATAGGTGGTCATGCCCCCCTCTAATCACCGTTTCTGGCACTGGGAAATAATCTAACTACCCAAATTTGAAAGTCCTATTTGGAAGATTGGATTGAATAGGAAGATGAATTTTAGAAGTTTGAATTTTTTAAAAATATTCTAATAATTGGTTTGGTTTCAAAAAATGGAATCCAATGATACAAAGAGCACAGAAAATGGAGTTCAGATGAAAAAGTTATGAGCATTTGAAGTTGAATGGCATTTTGGTAAATAAAAGATTACAAAAACAAGGATTCAAAATGATAGTGGCTGTTTTGATAACGACATACTCCATTCATCTTTGCATTTGTGCTGAGAAAGAAGGTAGGCGATCGCCGCCCACTTCCAGTCACCATTTGTGGCATCGAAAAATAGTGTCATTACCAGAATTTGAAAGTCCTATTTGGAAGATTGGATTGAACAGGAGGATGAATGTTTTATTAATTTTTAATTTTAAAAGTTTGAATTTTCTGAAAATATTCTCGTAATTAGTTTCTATTTGAAAAATGGAATCCAATGACATGAAGAAAATAGAAAATGGAGTTCAGATGAAAATTTTATGAGCATTTAAGTTGAAGGGAATTTTGGTAATTAAAAATTATAAAAAACAACAATTGAAAACGAAGGTGGCCATTTTGATAATGACAACCTCCCTCCATCTCCACGCTTGTGCTAAGAAAGACAGTTGGCGGTCGTCGCCCACCTCTGGTCACCATTTGCAGTGCATGTTTTACAAATTTTGAATTGAGAATTTGTTCAAAATATTCTCATAATTAGATTTATTTGAAAAATGAAATCCAACAACACTAAAAATAGAGTTTGGATGAAAAAGTCAAAAGCATTTGAAGTTGAAGGGCATATTTGTAATTAAAAGATTCAAAAAATGATTCAAAACGTAGGGGGCCATTTTGTTAATGGCACCCTCTCTCTGTCTCCACGTCTGAACCGAGAAAGACAATAGGTGATCGCACTGCCCACCTCCGGTCACTGTTTGCAACGTCAAAAAATAATGTAACTACCTAAATTTTAAAGTCCTATTTGGAAGATTGAATTGAATTGGGGGATGAATGTCTTATAAATTTTGAATGAGAATTTGTTGAAAATATTCTCACATTTAGATTTATTCGAAAAATGGAATCCAAAGACAGAAAGAACGCTAAAAATAGAGTTTGGATGAAAATGTTATCAGCATTTGAAATTGAAGTCCATTTTGATAAATAAAATTTTCAAAAAAATAAGGATGCAAAACACTGGTGGCTATTTTGATTACAACAACCCACCCTCCGTCTCCAAATCTGCATTAAGAAAGATGGTATGTGGTCGCGGTGCCCTCCTCTAGTAATCGTTTGTAGTGCCATGATATAATGTAATTCCTAAATTTTAAAGTCCTATTTGAATATTGGATTGAAGAGGAGGATGAATGTTTCATAAATTTTGAATTTTAGAAGTTTGAATTTTTTGAAAATATTCTTATAATTAAATTCCACTCAAAAAATGGAATCCAACAACACAGAGAATACAGGAAACGGAGTTTGAAGGAAAAAGTAATGGGCATTTGTAGTTGAAGGGCATTTTGGTAAATAAAAGATAAAAAAATAGGGGATCAAAATTCATTTGCCTATTTTGATAACAAAACCCTCCCTCTATCTTCACATTTGCACTAAGAAAGACAGTAGGTAGTCACCCCCGCCCACGTCCGAGCACTGTTTGCAGTGCTAAGAAATAATGTAACTATCCAAATTTTAAAGTCTTATTTGAAGGATTGGATTGAATTGGAGGAGGAACGTTTTATAAATTATGAATTGAGAATTTCTTAAAAATATTCTTATAGTTATATTCTATTCAAGAAATGGAATCCAACTACACAAAGAACACTGAAAATGAAGTTCGAATGAAAATTTTATGAGCATTTGAAGTTGGAGGGCAATTTGGTAATTAAAAGTTACAAGAGAGGATTCCAAATGCATGGGGCCATTTTGATAATGACACCCTCCATCCTTCTCTACATCTGCCAGAGAAAAACAGTAGGGGGTTGCACCCCGACCTCTGATGCCTTTTGTTGCACCGGCAAATAATGTAACTGCCCAAATTCTGATGCCCTATTTGGATGATTAGATTGAACAGGAGGATGAATGTTTTATAAATTTTGAACAGGGAGGCATTTAGATAACAATAGCGTCCCTCCGTCTCTAGTTTGCACCACGAAAGACTGTAGGTAGTTGTGTCGCCTACCTCCTGTCACTATTTGCGGCATTGGGAAATAATATAACAATTCAAATTTTAAAGTCCTATTTGGAAGATTGGATTGAACAAGAAGACAAATGTTTTTATAAATAATGAATTTTACAAGTTATAATTTTTTGAAAATATTCTCATAATTAGTTTCAATTCGAAAAATGGAATCCAACAACATAAAGAACATAGAAAATAGAGTTCAAATGAAAAAGTTATGAGCATTTGAAGTTGAAGGGCATTTTGGTAAAGCAAAGATTCAAAAAGCAAGGATTCAAAACTTAGGCAGCTGTTTTGATAACAGTACCCTCCCTTTGTCCTTGTGTTTTTGCCTAGAAAGATGATAGGCGATCGTGCCACCCACCTCCTGTCACTATTTACGGTGCTGGGAAATAATGTAACTACCCGAATTTTGAAGTCCTATTTCTAAGATTGGATTGAACAGAAGGATGAAGGTTTTATAAATTTTGACATCAAACTTGATTGAAAATATTCTCATAATTAGATTTATGAGAAAAATGGAATGCAATGACACAAAAAAACATGTAAAATGGAGTTTGGATGAAAAAGTTATGTGCAATTTAGGTTGAAGGGCATTTTTATAATTCAAAGATGAAAAAAAGGGATTCAAATCCAGGGGACCATTTTGTTAGCAACATAGTCCTTTGTCTCCATGTTTGCACAGAGAAAGGTGGTAGGCGGTTACGCCACCCACCTTCGGCCACAGTTTGCTGCACTAAGAAATAATGTAACTACCCAAATTTTAAAGTCCTATTTGGAAGATTGGATTTAATGGGAGGATGAATGTTTTATAAATTTTGAATTTTAGAAGTTAGAATTTGTTAAAAATATTTTCATAAGTAGTTTCTATTCGAAAAATGGAATCGAAGGACACAAAGAATACATAAAACGGAGTTCGAATAAAAAAGTTATGAGCATTTGAAATTGAAGGGAATTTGGATAAATAAAATATTAAAAAACAAGGATTCAAAATGCAGGTGGCATTTTTTGCATTGAGAATTTTTTGAAAATATTCTCATATTTAGATTTATTTAAAAAATGGAATCAAACGACTAAAAAACACCAAAAATGTAGTTTAGATACAATGTTATGTGCATTTTAAGTTGAAGGACGTATTGGTAATTAAAAGATTAAAAAGAAGGATTCAAAAAACACAGGGCCATTTTGTTAATGGCACCCACCCTCAGTCTCCATGTTTGCTTTGATAAAGATAGTAGGCAGTCGCGTTGCCCACCTCTGGTTACCATTTGTGGCTGTGGGAAATAATGTAAGTGCTTAAGTTTTAAAGTCCTATTTAGAAGAGTGGATTGAATAGGAGGATGAATGTTTTATACATTTGAATTTTAGAAGTTAGAATTTTTTGAAAATATTCTCATAATTAGTTTCTATTCAAAAAATGTAATCCAACGACATAAAGAACATAGAAAATGGAGTACGAATGAAAAGGTTATGAGCATTTGAAGTTAAAGGGCATTTTGGAAAATAAAAGATTCAAGAAACAAGGATTCAAAATGTATGTGGCCATTTTGATAACTATACCCTCCCTACCATCTCCGCATTCGCACCAAGAAAGATGTTAGGCAGTTGAGTGCTCCCACCTTTGGTCACCATTTACAGCGACGAGAAATATTATAACTACCTAAATTTTGAAGACCTATTTTGAAGATTGGATTAAACAAGAGAATGTATGTTTTATAAATTTTCAATCGAGAATTTGTTGAAAGTATTCTGAAAATTAGATTTATTTAAAAAATGGAATCCAACGACACCAAAAATAGAGGTCGGATGAAAAAGTTATGAGCATTTGAAGTTGGAGGTCATTTTGGGAATTAAAAGATTCAAAATGTAGGGGGCCATTTTGGTAACGATGGTGCCAACAAAGATGATAGCCAGCGCTTCGCCCACCTCTAATCATCATTTACGCCGCTAAGAATTAATGTAACTAACCAAATTTTAAAGTCCTATTTGGAAGATTGTGTTGAATAGGAGGATGAATGTTTTTTAAATTTTGAATTGGTAATTTGTTGAAAATATACTCACAATTAGATTTATTCAAAAGATAGAATCCAACAATAGAAAAAACATTGAAAATAAAGTTCGGATGAAAATGTTAAGAGCATTTTAAATTGAAGGGTATTTTAGTAATTAAAAGATTTACAAAAAGGATTTAAAACTAACAGGGTTGTTTTGTTAAAAGCACCCTCCCTCCATCTCAGCATTTGTGCCGAGAAAAATGGTAGGCAGTCGCACCACTCACCTCTGATCACCATTTGCAGTGCCCAGAAATAATGTAACTACCCAAATTTTAAAGTCCTATTAGGAAGATTGGATTGAATTGGAGGATGAATGTTTTATAAATTTGGAATTGAGTATTTGTTGAAATATTCTCATAGTAGATTCTATTTGAACAATGGAATCCAACGACACAAAGAACACTGTAAAAGGAGTTCAGTTGAAAATTTTATTAGCATTTGAATGTGAAGGGCATTTTGGTAATTAAAAAATTAAAAAAAGCATTCAAAATGAAGGGGGCTCTTTTGATAACGGCACCCTCCGTCTGTCTCTGCTTCTGTGCCAAGAAAAATGGTAGGTAGTCGCACCTCCTACCTTTGGTCACTGTTAGCAGCATTGGGAAATAATGTAACTATCCAAATTTTAAAGTCCTATTGGGAAGATTGGATTGAACTAGAGGATGAATGTTTTATAAATTTGGAAATGAGAATTTGTTGAAATATTCTCATAGTAGATTCTATTTGAAAAATGAAATCCAACGACACAAAGAATACTATAAACGGAGCTCAGTTGAAAATTTTATGAGCATTTGAATTTGAAGGGCATTTTGGTAATTAAAAGATTAAAAAAAATTATTCAAAACATAGGGCACTATTTTGATAATAACACCCTCCCTTCATTTCTTGTATATGCCAAAAAGATGGTAGGTGGTCGCGGCCCACCTCTTGTCATCGTTTGCAACACCAGGAAATAATTTAACTACATAAATTTGAAAGTCCAATTTGGAAGATTGGATTGAACAAGAGGATGAATATTTTGTAAATTTTGAATTTTAGAAGTTAGAATTTGTTAAAAATATTCTCATAATTAGTTTCTCTTCAAAAACAGAATCTAATGACACAAAGAACACAGAAAATGGAGTTTGAATGATAAAGTTATGAGCATTTGAAGTTGAATGACATTTTGGTAAATAAAATATATAAAAAAAAAACAAGGATTCAAAGTGAAAGTGGCTGTTTTGATAACGACACACTCTCTCCGTCTTTGCATCTGTACTGAGAAAGTTTTAGGTGGTCGTTGCCCACCTTCGATCACCATTTGTGGCACTGAGAAATAATGTAACTACGTAAGTTTTAAAGTCTTATTTGGAAGATTGGATTGAACAAGAGGATGAATGTTTTATTAATTTTGAATTTTAGAAGTTAGAATTTTTAGAAAACATTATTGTAATTAGTTTTTAATCAAAAAAGGGAATCCAATGACATAAAGAACACAAAAAATGGATTTTCGATGAATAAGTTATGAGCATTTAAGTTGAAGGGCATTAAGGTAATTAAAAGATTTTAAAAAACAAGGATCCAAAATGGAGGTTGCCATTTTGATAACGACAACCTCCCTCCAACTACACGTCTGCCCCAGCCACCTCTAGTCACCGTTTGCATCACCAACTAGTAATATAACTACCTAAATTTTAAAGTCCTATTTGGAAGGTTAGATTGAGTAAGAGGATCGTTTTATAAATTTTGAAATGAGAATTTGTTGAAAATATTTACATAGTTAGATTTAGTCAAAAAATGAAATCCATCAACACAAAGAACAATGAAAATTGAGTTCGGATGAAAAAGTTATGAGTATTTGAAGTTAAAGGGCATTTTGTTAGTGAAAAGATTAAAAAAAAGGATTTAAAATGCAAGGGCCATTTGGATAACGACACCCTCCCTCAGTCTCCACATCTGCGCTAAGAAAGATGGTAGGTAGTCGCATCGTCCACTTATGGTCAATGTTTGCGATGCTGAGAAATAATTGATCTACCCACATTTTTAAGTCTTATTTGGAAGATTGGATTGAACAAGAGGACAAATGTTTTATTAATTTTGAATTGAGAATTTGTTTAAAATAGTTTCATAATTAGATTTATTCAAAAAATAGAATCCAACGACACAAAGAACACTATAAACGGAGTTCAATTGAAAATTTTATAAGCATTTGAAGTTGAAGGGCATTTTTGGTAATTAAAATATTAAAAAAGGGATTTAAAATGTAGGAGGCCATTTTGATAATGGTACCCTCCCTTTGTCTTTGCATTTGCGCCAAGAAAGAAGCTAGGCGGTCCCGCCGTCCACCTCCGGTCACTATTTGTGGTGTCGAAAAATAATGTAACTACCCAAATTTTAAAGTCATATTTGGAAAGTTGGATTAAATTGGACGATGAATGTTTTAAAAATTTTAAATTGAGAATTATTAAAAATATTCTCATAATTTGATTTCATTTTAAAAATAGAATCCAACGACACAAAGAACATTAGAAACAGAGTTTAGTTGGAAAATATTTGAGCATTTGAAGTTGACGGGTATTTATGTTTTTAAAAGATTTAAAAAATAATTAAAAATGTAGGTGGCCATTTTGATAACGACACCCTTCCTCCGTCTCCTCATCTGCACCTAGAAAGACGGTAAGTGGCTGCACAAGTACCCAAAAAATAATATAATTACTCAAATTTTGAAGTCATATTTGGAACATTAAATTGAACAAGAGGATGAATGTTTTATAATTCTTGAATTAAGAATTTATTGAAAACATCTAATAGTTTGATTCCATCCGAAAAATGGAGTTCACCAAAATAAAGAATACTAAAAATGGAGTTTGGATGAAAAAAGGTAAGAGCATTTGAAGTTGAAGGGCATTTTGGTAATTAAAAGATTAAAAAAAGTATTCAAAATATAGGGGCCATTTTGAAAATGACACCTTCCCTCCATCTCCACGTCAGCATTGAGAAAAATGGCAAGGTTTTACTCCCACCTTCAGTCTCTAATTGTGGCACTGGGAAATAATGTAACTACTTGAATTTTGAAGGCTTAATTGGAAGATTGGAATCCATAGGAGAATGAATGTTTTATAAATTTTGAATTGAGAATTTGTTAAAAATATTCCCATAATTAGATTTATTCAAAATATAGAATCCAATGACTCAAAGAACAATGAAAATGGAGTTCGGATGAAAAAGTTATGTGCATTTGAAGTTGAATGGCATTTTGGTAACCAAAAGATTAAAAAAAGGATTCAAAATGCAGGTGGCTATTTTGATAACTAAACCTCCCTTCATCATCGTGTTTGCACCAAGAAAGACAGTAGGCAGTCGTGCTACCCACCTTTGGTCATCGTTTGTGGCCCCGAGCAATAGTGTAACTACCAGAATTTTAAAGACCTATTTGGAAGAAGATGAATGTTTTATAAATTTTGAATTGAGTATTTGTTGAAAATATTCTCATATTTGATTCCATTCAAAAAATGTAATCTAACACATAAAGAACACTTAGAACAGAGTTTGGTTGAAAGTTTATGAGCATTTGAAATTGAAGGGCATTTTGGGAATCAAAACATTGAAACAAATGATTCAAAACGTAGGGGTCTGTTATGTTAAAGGCAACCTCCCTCCATCTCCGCATCTACACTAAGAAAGATGGTAGACAACTGTGCTACCCACCTCCTATCACCGTTTGCGGCATTGGAAATTAATGTAAGTACCAAAATTTTAAAGTCCTATTTTTTATTATTGGATTGAACTAGAGGATAAATGTTTTGTAAATTGAGAATTGTGAATTAGTTAAAAATATTCTCATAGTTAGATTCTATATGAAAACTGGAATCCATGACATAAAGAACACTAAAAACGGAGTTCGGATAAAAAGGTTTTGAGCATTTGAAATTGAAAGGCATTTTGGTAATTAAAAGATTCAAAATGCTTGGGTCCATTTTGTTAATGGCACCCTCCCTCGTCTCCATGTCTGCACTAAGAAAGACAGTAGGTGACTGCGCTGTGCACCTCCAGTCACTGTATACGGCTCCAAGAAATAATGTAACTACTCAAATTTTGAAGTCCTATTTCAAAGATTGGATTAAATGAGACGGTGAATGTTTTATTCATTTTGAATTGAGAATTTGTTTAAAATATTCTCATAATTAGATTTATCCAAAAAATGGAATCCAACAACACAAAGAAAACTTAAAACTGAGTTTGGATGAAAAAGTTATGAGCATTTGAAGTTGAATGGCAGTTGGGTAAGTAAAAGATTAAAAAAAAGGATTCAAAATGCATGGGGCCATTTTATTAATGGCACACTTCCTCCGTCTTCACTGAGAAAGACGATAGGTAGTTGCGCCACCCACCTCCAATCACCATTTGTGGCACATGGAAATAATGTAACTACCTGAATTTTAAAGTTCTATGTGGAAGATTAGATTGAATAGGAAGATGAATGTTTTATAAATTTTGTTGTTGAAAAATGGAATCCAACAACACATAGAACACTAAAAGTAGAGTTCAGATGAAAATTTTATGAGCATTTAAAGTTTAAGTGCATTTGGTAATAACAAGATTAAAAAAGGATTAAAAATGCAATTGGCCATTTTGATAATGAAACCCTCCTTATTTGGACGATTGGATTGAACTAGAGTATAAATATTTTATAAATTTTGAATTGAGAATTTGTTGAGAATATTCTCATAGTTAGAATTTATTCGAAAACTAGAATCCAAGACACAAAGAACACTGAAAAAGGAGTTTCGCTGAAAATGCTATGAGTATTTGAAGTTGAAGGGCATTTTGGTAACTAAAAGATTTAAAAAAGGATTCAAAATGCATGGGCCCGTTTTATTAATGGCAACCTCCCTCCAACTCCACGTCTACGCTAAGAAAGATGGTAAGCGGTCACGTTGACCCCCTCTAGACACCATTTGTGACGCCGAAAAATAATGTAACTACTAGAATTTTGAAGTCCTATTTGGAAGAATGGATTGAACAAGAGGATGAATGTTTTATAAATTTTGAAATGAGAATTTGTTCAAAATATTCTCATACTTAGATTTATTCAAAAAATTGAATCCAATCGCACACAGAACAATGAAAATGGAGTTTGGATGAAAATGGTATGTGCATTTGAAGATGTAGGACATTTTAGTAAATAAAATGTTCAAAAAATGGATTCAAAATGCAGGGGACCTTTTGATAACGACACCCTCCCTGTGTCTCTACGTCTATGCTAAGAAAGATGGTATGCGGTCGCACTGCCCACTTCCCATCACCATTTACAAAGCTAGGAAATAATGTAACTACTTGAATTTTGAAGCCCTATTTGGAAGATTGGATCAAATAGGAGGACCAATTTTTTTAATATTTCAAATAGAGAATTTGTTGAAAAATGTGACACCCTAAGGATTTTTATAATAATTTTTTATAATAATAATAATAATAGTCATAGTCATAGTCAGGATCCCATGTTAAAAAGATTCCATTAATTACTTATTTAAAACATTTATTGAAAACCTCTGGATGTTATTTTCTTTTTCCAAAACATCACAATTATAATTTAAAACACAATTAATTTTTGTGGTGATACAATTGAAACAATACACATGTTAAACCAACGTCAAAATCATTGATGCCTTTACTTTTAAAACAATAAATATCCAAAACACAATAATAATGTGGCTCAGGGTCTATCCATCATAACATCCCACCTAAATGTCCATCATATGTATAACTATCATAATCAAATCCATAACATAAAAGTATGCAGTCCATAAACAAAGTCACATGGTACTCCGTTTATTAACTCACGTCACTATCTATCAATCAAGGTAAAGAAATCTCCCACTGCTATCACGGTCTCTCAACGGCCTCGCCCTTCCTGCTGTCTCGCTCAAGATCTAAGGCATTGCAAAACAAAGCAATGCCTCAGCAAGCTATTGCTTGTGTAGGTACATAGATATTTAATGTTATAAAGATGAAATAAATCGAATGACAGCAGTGCTATAATAAGAAGATCTATCATCTATGAAAATAAAATCATTAAAATCAATGCCAATATAATCTCAAAGCATCATGTATGATAAACATGCATCTTATGAGTTTAAAGCATGATATGAACTAATGTAAATGAGCATACAGTAATAACAGGGCACCCTAAGGTACATGGGTCCCATGAGTATCCCATACACTTGCGTAAACAGATCATAAGTACTCATATCACTCCTCTGAGTGTCGTCACACCTAGGTATACAACAATATCTTCATGCTCATCATGCAAGTATATAGAACAAGAGTATGGATCGTCATGCCGTAGTGGCAACCCTTCAAGGTCTCAACCACCGCCGCTCCCCGTCGACACTATAATAGGAGACTTAAAGTCTAACCCCATGGAAAGGCCCGGACTGGCAGTGTGGACTATCCATGTTACCAAACCTCTACTGAAATCCATGTGTGGGCAGGTGTCTATCATATCACAATCACATCACAAATCTTAGAGGGTGGGTGGCCGGCCCTACTACCTTTAAGCATGACATCCACCGGGTGAAAGCACCCATCATAAAACCCAAAATACGAAAAACACGTATCGCAAATCAGGAGCACTTGTGGTTCACAATCCCCAAGGTACGCCCCTCATCCTGGGGTTAGCCTCTAAAAGGACCAGCCACCAAGCCTCCACTTTTCTTTCTCATGAAAACCCATTAGTTTTAATGATGCAAAAAGGAAAGAAAATTTCTAATTATGTATAAATATGTAATATCGATCTCCTGAAATCATCAATCATAATCCATTCAATATATTGTCGAAATCACATTCAATCGTGATGCTATGATGATGCAAGGTTTTAAAATCAAAACAAAATATTAAATGTTGTCACCTACCTCGATGTGAGATCACTCAACTCGAATGTATAATCCCCTTATCTTGCACGTTCCAATGTACTTGTCAATACTACAATACTAATTGACATTATTTATTTCATCATAAGGGAATCAATGGTGAGCCAACCATTGGATTATCCTCTAAGATCTTTAATTATGATTTGGTTCTTAACTTTAGTCCCATCTCATATTCATCTGTTCCTTTTTTGTATATCTAACATTTATTCTTAAATCTGACAGCCAGATCATCCTCAGATCAACAATTTCCTAAGATTTTGATTAGATTAATAGTCTAGATCAATTTATAAGGTAATTACATCTAATTTACTCCTCCTTCCCTTCTTTAGTATCATATATTTTTTATTTGTTCAAGTTCTAGGGCCTAATCGCCCTTTGATCGACCGGATCTAAGTTATTAATTAATATTTTATAATTTAACTAATTTAAAATTGGTAAAATGTGGGTTTCCAAGATAAATCTAGGTTTGTGTCGTCAAAACGATCGCAATGGATGTTTTCAATCGTAATTTGGACCTCTGTAGCTCTCAAAATTAAGTTTTTTGTAAAAGTACTTCATAAATTAATATTATTAATTTATAGGGGGCGGGCGGCACGTTTGCACCGGTTTACACTAGCAGCCCCGATTTACACCGGCGCCCAGTTTACACCAAGTTACACCGGCGGCCCTTGTTTACACTAAGTTACACCAGCACGACGCGGAAACTGGTGCCGGGGAAGATGACCAGAGTCCGGTCGTCGCCGGTGACCGCATAAATGTCCAAATTTCATGATTTTTGCACCATTTTGCTCAAAATTTCATGTATTTTCTATTCTCAACACTCCTTTGGCTTGATTCTGCTAAAAACTAAGGTTTTTACTCATTTTTTCTCATGTTACTAAAATTTTCCTACGTACTGTTCTTCGCTATTTCCGGTGTTGTTCACCATCGAATTTCTCTCAAACTTAAAGGTTTGTTCTTGGGTACCTTATGCCTTAGATGGATGGTATGATCTTTAATCTAACATTGTTTCATCAACCTATTTCAACAATTTTCGTAGGGTACACGGAGTTCCTATGTTTTACAGATCCGACGGATATGTTTTCACCGTCGTTTAGCCGGCCGTGAAAACAGATCTGCCCTGGATCTAGGTAAAGTGTACTATAAAAAAATTGGAGATTGTAAGAGGGGAAAACTAACCTAGATTATCACAGCATTGGATCTGGGTCCAGTGATTTCCGCCATGCTATCCCTGCCAATGTCTTTGCATAGTGGAGATCGCAAGGAGTAAGGCAACTAGAGGGGGAAAACATGTTGGGGAGGAGGAAGGAAAAGTCTCCCCTTATATGCCTTCCCTTAAACCATTTTTTCGGCAAAATCATCAGATCTGATAAGGGAAGATGGAAAGGAGTGCCATTATCAAAACTGCCCCTATATTTCAGCCCCTCTAAATTACCAAACTGCCCTTACAACTTCAATTATTCATAACTTCTTCGTTTGAGCTCTGTTTTCTACGTTCTTTAGGTCATTGGAATTCTATTGATGTGTACTTTCTAGTTTTCTAGTTTTTAGAACCAAATTCTATGCATAAATTTTTTAATTTAATTTATTTATTTTATCATTAATTTAAGATTAAAATTGAGGATATTACAAAAATATTCTCATAATTTGACTTTTTTTGAAAAACAAAATCCAACAACACAAAGAACAATGAAAACAAAGTTCGAATGAAAAAGTTATGAGCATTTGAATTTGAAGGGTAGTTTGGTAATTAAAGGATTAAGAAAAAGTGTTTAAAATGCAGAGGCCATTTTGATTAGGACAAACTCCCCCTGTCGCCACATATGCATTGAGAAAGACGGTAAGCGGTCATTTCACCCACCTCCGGTCACTGTTGCCACTCCGGGAAATAATGTAACTACCCGAATTTTGAAGTCTTATTTTGAAGATTATATTAAATAAGAGGGATAATGTTTTATTAATTTTGAAGTGAGAATTTACTTAAAATATTCTCATAATTAGATTTATCCAAAAAATGGAATCCGACAACACAAAGAAAACTTAAAATGGGGTTTGAATGAAAAAGTTATGAGCATTTGAAATTGAAAGGCATTTGGGTAAGTAAACGATTCAAAAAAAAGGACTCAAAATGCATGGGGCCATTTTATTAATGGCACACTTCCTTTGTCTCCACGTCTTCACTGAGAAAGACGATAGTTGGTCGAGCCACCCACCTCTGGACATCGTTTGCGGCACCAGGAAATAATGTAACCACTCAAATTTTAAAGTCCTATGTGGAAGATTAAATTGAATATGAAGATTAATATTTTATAAATTTTGCATTATAAAAGTTAGAATTTGTTGAAAATATTTTCATAATTCAATTCTATTCAAAAGATGGAATCCAACAACACATAGAACACTGAAAATGGAGTTCGGATAAAATTTTTATGAGCATTTAAAGTTTAAGTGCATTTTGGTAATAACAAGATTAAAAATGCAATTTGCCATTTTGATAATTAACACCCTCCCTCCGTCTCTACATCTGCACTAAGAAAGAGAATAGACATTCCCATCGCCCACCTCTAGTAACCATTTGCGGCGTCGAGAAATAGTGTAACTACCCAAATTTTAAAGTCCTATTTGGAAGACTGGATTGAACTAGAGTATAAATATTTTATAAATTGAGAATTGAGAATTTGTTGAAAATATTCTCATAGTTAGAATCTATTCAAAAACTAGAATCCAAGACACAATGAACACCGAAAAAGGAGTTTGGATGAAAACATTATAAGCATTTGAAGTTGAAGGGCATTTTGGTAACTAAAAGAGTAAGAAAAGGATTCAAAATGCATGGGACCATTTTGTTAGTGGTAACCTCCCTCCATCTCCACTTCTGCGTTGAGAAAGCCAGTAAGCAGTCATGTCACCCCCCTCTAGACATTGTTTGAGATGCTAAAAAATAATGTAACTACTAGAATTTTGAAGTCCGATTTGGAAGATTGGATTGACTAGGCAAATCAATGTTTTATAAATTTTGATTTCAGAAATTGTCCAAAATATTCTTATAATTAGATTTATTCAAAAATTTGAATACAACCACACACACAACAATGAAAACGGAGTTCAAATGAAATGATACGTGCATTTGAAGATGTAATGAATTTTGGTAAATAAAATATTCAAAAAATGGATTCAAAATGCCAGGGCCCATTTTATAATGACACCCTCCCGCCATCTCTGCGTTTATGCCAAGAAAGACAGTAGGCAGTTTCGTAGCCCACCTCCTGTTATTGTTTACAAAGTTGGGAAATAATATAACTACTCGAATTTTGAAGTCCTATTTGGAAGATTGGATTGTAGAGGAGGATGAATGTTTTATATATTTCAAATCCAAAATTTATTAAAATATTCTCATAATTTGATTTTTTTTAAAAACGGAATCCAACGACACAAAGAACAATGAATACAGCGTTCAAATGAAAAAGTTATGAGCATTTGAAATTGAAGGGTAGTTTGTAATTAAAAGATTAAAAAAAGGGCTTAAAATGAAGGGGACCATTTTGATAAGGACAACCTCCCTCTGTCTCCACATTTGCACTGAGAAAGATGGTAGGCAATTGCTCTGCCCACCTCCGGTCACCATTGCCACTCTGAGAAATAATGTAAGTACCCGAAATTTGAAGTCCTATTTCAAAGATTGGATTAAATAAGAGGGTGAATGTTTTAATAATTTTGAATTTTGAATTTGTTTAAAAATATTCTCATAATTACATTTATCCATAAAATGGAATCCAACGATACAAAGAAAACATAAAATAGAGTTCGGATAAAAAAGTTATTAGCATTTGAAGTTGAAGGGCATTTAGTTAAGTAAAAGATTAAAAAATTAGGATTCAAAATGCATGGGGCCATTTTATTAATGGCACACTTCCTCTGTCTCCACTCTTCATTGAGAAAGACAACAGGTGGTTGCACTACCTACCTCTGGTCACCATTTGAGGCTCCAGGAAACAATGTAACTACCCTAATTTTAAAGTCCTATCTAGAATATTGGATTGAACAAAAAGATGAATGTTTTATAAATTTTGAATTATAGAAGTTAGAATTTTTTGGAAAATATTTTAATAATTTGATTCTATTCGAAAAATGGAATCTAGCAACACATAGAACACTAAAAGTGGAATTTGGATGAAAAATTTATGAGCATTTAAGTTTAAGGGCATTTTGGTAATAACAAGATTAAAAAAAAGGGATTAAAAATGCAATTGACCATTTTGATAATGACACCCATCCTCCATCTTCGCGTCTGCACCAAGAAAGAGGGTAGGCAATTGCACCGCCCACCTCCGATCACCATTTGCAGCATCAGGAAATAATGTAACTACCCAAATTTTAAAGTCCTATTTAGAAGATTGGATTGAACTAGAGTACAAATATTTTATAGATTTAGCATTACAAATTTGTTGAAAATATTTTCATAGTTAGAATCTATTCGAAAACTGGAATCCAAGACACAATGAACATTGAAAACAGAGTTTGGATGAAAATGGTATGAGCATTTGAAATTGAAGGGCATTTTGCTAACTAAAAGAGTAAAAAAAAGGATTTAAAATGCAAGGGACCATTTTGTTAATGGCTACCTCCCTCCATCTCCTCATTTGCACCGAGAAAGATGGTAAGCGGCCATGTCACCCCCCTCTAGACACCGTTTATGACGCCGAAAATTACTATAACTACTAGAATTTTGAAGTCCTTTTTGGAAGATTGGATTGAACAAGAGGATGAATATTTTATAAATTTTGAATTGTGAATTTGTTGAAAATATTCTCATAATTAGATTTATTCAAAAACTAGAATCCAACGATGCAAAGAACAATGAAAATGGAGTACGGATGAAAAATTTATGAGCATTTGAAGTTGAGGGGCATTTTGGTGATTAAAAGATTAGAGAAAGGATTCCAAATGTAGGGGACAGTTTTGACTACGACACCCTCCCACCATCTCCTCATCTATGCAAAGAAAGATGGTATGTGATTGCACCACACACCACGAATCACCATATGTGGCACTGGGAAATAATGTAACTACCCCAATTTTGAAGTCATATTTGGAAGGTTGGATTCAGCAAGAGGATGAATGCTTTATAAATTTTGAATTGAGAATTTGTTAGAAATATTCTCATAATTGGATTTATTCAAAAAATTGAATCCAACCGCACACAGAACAATGAAAATAGAGTTTCGATGAAAATGGTATGTGCATTTGAAGATGTAGGGCATTTTGGTAAACAAAATATTGAAAAAATGGATTCAAAATGCATGGGGCCATTTTATTAATGGTACACTTCCTCTGTCTCCTCATGTTCACTGAGAAAGATGATAACTGGTCGTGCCGCCCACCTCCAGTCACCATTTGCGGGTCTAGGAAATAATATAACTACCCGAATTTTAAAGTCCTACATGGAAGATTGGATTGAACAGAAAGATGAATGTTTTATAAATTTTGAATTATAGAAGTTAGAATTTGTTGAAATATTTTAATAATTCAATTCTATTCGAAAAATAGAATCCAGTAACACATAGAACACTAAAAATGGAGTTCGGATGAAAATTTTATGAGCATTTAAAGTTTAAGGGAATTTTGGTAATAACATGATTAAAAAAGCGATTAAAAATGCAATTGGCCATTTTGCTAATGGCACCCTCCCTCCGTCTCTGCGTCTGCACCAAGAAAGAGGGTAGGCAATTGCGCCACCCACCTTGATCACCTTTTGGGGCACCGGGAAATAATGTAACTACCCAAATTTTAAAGTTCTATTTGGAAGATTGGGTTCAACTAGAGAATAAATATTTTATAGATTTAGAATTAAGAATTTGTTGAAAATATTCTTGTAGTTAGAATCTATTTGAAAATTAGAATCCAAGACACAAAGAACACTGAAAACGGAGTTTGGATGAAAACGCTATGAGCATTTGAAGTTGAAGGGAATTTTGGTAACTGAAAGAGTAAAAAAGAAGGATTCAAAATGCATGGGACCATTTTATTAATGGCAACCTCCCTCAATCTCTGTGTCTGCATTTAAAAAGACAATAAGCGGTCATGCTACCCCCCTCAGGACACTATTTGTCACACCAAAAAGTATTATAACTACTAGAATTTGAAGTTGTTAAGTGTTCAATTTTGGTCAAAATACCCCTAATTTAGCGTTCAATTAGTTCATCTAACCATTCATAGTTGTAAAATTTTGCTTAATTTTGAAATTAACTCCAATTGACCATCCAAACCGCAATTTGTCACAATCAACTATCAGATGATCATTAGAGCTCATTAAATGACTAATGTACGGTTCAGATGATTCTAATTTAGTCTTTTCTTTGGAAAATCAACCAAAAGACGCATGGATGGCTGCGATTATAAGTTAAGGGTGCAGATCATCTTACAAAAGATTGGATGGACCAGATCACCCATGGAGATGGATGGAATAGTTTACTAAACAATAATTGAGCTTAATGTGGAAATCATGGACAAAATGGAAATAACATGGAGAAGGCAATTTTGGAGGAGTTTCCAAAAGGAGTACCCAAATTAGCAAGGAGCAAAAGGCAACCCCTTCCCCTACTTCTCCTTCCTTTTGTTTTACCTTCTTTCCTTCCTTCTTTCTTCTCTTTCCTTTCCCACTCCCTCATGTCCTATTACTTCCTCTCCTTCCCACCTTCTTCTAGGCAATCTCTTATTCTGTCTCACGTCTTTCTCCCCTTCTCCTCTCCCCCCTCCTTCTCCTTCTTTCTCTCTATTCTCTCTTCTTTTCTCCTATCTCTCTTTTCTTCTCCTATCTCTCGCCAGCCCTCTCCCTCTTCTCACTTCTCTTCCTCTCCCAGGCTCTCTCATCCTCCAAGAGCCTCCTCTTTCCCCGTCACTTCTCCCTTTCACAACTCCCTGTCCATACCATCACCTCTGTCTTACACTACCCGGCTTGCTCCATAGCCCAACCAGATTTCTCCTTCTCTCCATGCCCAAAACCAAACCTCTGCTCTTCCATCATGATCAATTTAGTCTGGCCAATCCACTCCCCTCTCTCTATCGTTCTTTCTTGCTCCCTTCTCTCATACTCCAGTTTGTTCCCTCTTCCTAGCAGGCTAGCCTCATCACCGGCCTAGCACCGACTTTCTCTCTCTTCCGCTGTTCTCTTCCCATCTCTAGTGTTCTCGGTCATCAGACAACCCATGAGCGGAAACCCAAGTCGGGTTTCCAATTTTCCCCCGTGCCCCTCTCCTTCTTCCTCCTCTCTTCCCTCTTTTCCCTCTTCTTCATTGTTCGAAATCTCTCTTCTTCATCTGGTTTTTCTTAAAAACTAGATTTTTATTAAAATTCTGGTATTGCCCATCCTCTTTTAAATGAAATCTCATTCCTGTCCTTTTTGTTTAATTCCATTTGTTTCCCCCTGGGAGCTGAGACGCGCCATGCTACACCAAAGGTGTGTCCGTGCGATGCCATCCAAGATGCACGTCATAACGCGTCGCTTGAGCATGCATGTACGCGAGCAAAACGCGGTCCCGGCCTTTGGGGGCGCACGCACATGAGGCGGTCGCGGTTCAACCAAGATGCACGGGTGTCCTGGGAACTGGGACACACGGACCTAATGAGACTTTAAAGTTAGGATCATAGGACAATTTACAGAGATTAACTATTGAATAGTAGATCCATATCACAGGATCTAGCCTGACAATGAATTAGGCAAGGACCATAGACCCTAAAAGGCAGATCTAGCGATCAAATGTCTAAATGGATTGAAATTGATAAGGACTCCTTGTTATCATTCATATCCAGGAGTTTATAAGTGAGACCCAGGGTAGGGTTGAGTGATGAAGGACGCGACTACAGAAGACTTCAAGGTAGGTGCTCTATAGCTACTAGACTTTTAAAAAGAGCCATGATTGTTTTGAGAATGCATGTTTTAAGTATATGACTTGTTTAGCATGACTTAAATCAGCATACATATGATAAATGCTTTATGCATAGATATGTTTTTGCAAATAATTACATATACATTATGCATAGATATGTTTTGCAAACAATTGCATACATTGTATGATTTGTGAAGCATTGAGTTTTTGAAAGATTGCATGTCCTTGAGGGTTACCAAAAGATGCTGGGGTGCCCAAACGACGCTGGGTAGGCAGTTGTGAGGGCCAGGAAATTGTGAGGGACCCAAGAGGACAGGTTTTGAGAAAGAGGTTTTCGCTTGTTTGATGTAATATGATTTGGGCTGATAAGCTCGTGGGCGCTATGCCGAGAGGTTTGGGTTGGGCTCCAGCCTCTACCACTATTAGGTGGATGGGTACCACGCCCAAAAAGGGCAACGTCCCTACGTCAACTGCATGTGGTACAGGGGGCTACCACTGGTGTCACGACACTGGGTCGATGTGTCATATGCCTTGTGGAGGCTATGACCGAGTGTCCTCAGGTACCTGGGGACCACACGGCAGCGAGGTCGTGAGCATAGTGGGCCCTATGGTTTGAGGATTTACTTGCATTGCATATGGCATGACATGAGGTTGGTCAACCATACCATATATCCATGAGTTGGATTCAGTTGAGCATCTTATGCATATCATTATGTTTATAATATATATATATGATACTTTCGACTTGGATTATGTGATTCTTTAAGTCGTCAGTTTTCCAATTTGATAATGGTTTTTAATATCGATGTTGAACATGATTGTTCGAACATGCACATGTTTTAAAGAGCATATGATTTTAAACACAGCATGCATTGTAAAACTAGTAGTGATAAACTCCTACTGAGTATAGTATATACTCACTCTATCCTAAACATTTTTCAGGATAGTTCCATCCAAGAGTAGAGGACACTTATGTTAGTGCTATGAGCAAGAAAAATCAAAAGGAGACAATTATACATGTAAGTAAACACTCTACCCTTTGGACATGTATTTGTATTTATTTACAATTGGGCTGTGAGCTGTGACTGGATAGACCTGGGGAAAAACATTTATGATTTTTGAAGTTTTTCAAAAACTACCTTGGTTGTTGTGAAAGCAAATGACACTCGGGGTTTTCAAAATGAGTTTAAAACAAAAGATTTTCCATTGCATTGCATGGTTTTTACAAAATGGTTTTCAAATAGGGATGCATCCCGCCTTAGGAATTAGATATTGCATTTAAAAATGCATGGGAAAACCCGGGTCATTACAGTTGGTATCAGAGCCCAGGTTTTCTCCTTTCACAACCAGTCTAGCATGTCCAAGGGTCATAGACAATAGAGAAAATCAAGAAGAAGAAGTAGTAGAGATGACTACTTCTATTTGAGGATTACAATATTAATGCTCAAGGCATTTCACCATAAATAAATAGGTGAAAAAGAAGATGGGTCTAGCAAATACTTACATATTAGATGGCTTAAATCTTATCAATAAGGATTGTTGTGTAGTGGTGCAAAGAGGGAAACTCATATATAAAGTTGATTATGATGAGAATGATGAATGAAGATGTTAGTAAACTTGTTAGTAAATAGTTCTAACCTGTAATAGAGTAATCTCACCAAAAGTGAGAAAATTGAAGAACTTAGATGGCTATCTTACCCTTCTAAAGAATAACAGAATATGAATATGATAAGGGATGGAAAAGACAGACTTTGAGAAGATTTTGATGATAATCTAGGAGAGATGAGAATGCAGGATGATATTAGGGAAGAACTGTGACTCGTACTAGGTCACAAAGGTATGGATCTTGAAGGACTTAGCTAAATTTTGGATACCTTAATTGGAGTCTTATGAAGAGTGAAGTACTATCGACTAATAACTACCTGAATATTATGGAGCAAATCAGAAGATGTATACAAGTGACATATTATGTGATTAAGAGAAACATAACACAAATACGATAGGGAAATGAATTCGACCGAGTTATCAAAAGATTTTGATGATAATAAGGATGATAATATAGATTGATCCTAACATGAACTTATAAAAGAAGTATAGCATGACCAAAATATCAATGACATTGTATGAATTTTCTTGAGGCTTGCGACGACCTGGGTTTTTATATGATGCAAATTTCATAAAAAGGCGAGATCTCTTACTTTATAAATATGAAATGCATGAAAATCTTTTTGTTTTGGAAAATAATCTTCCATAAAAACCCCGAGTGTCAAAACACATTTTCAAATTATCTAGCCATGGCATAATTTTAAATTGAATCTATACCCAAGAAAGTGTTAGTCACAGCCTCAGCTATAGAGAGTAACTACAATCAAGTAACATTGAAAGATAAGGTAGGGGTTTACTTACTTGCACTTAGTTTGAGTGTCTTTTGTCACAAGCATTCCTTGCCCTTAAGTGTTTACTTTGTGTCTGAAAAATGTTGAGGATTGGGTGAGTATATACTATACTCAGTAGGAGTCCATCACTACTAGTTTTATAATGCATGTGATGTTTAAAATCATATGCTCTTTCAAAACATGTGCATGTCTGAACACTCAAGTTCAATATCGAGATTAAAAACCATCATCGAATTGGAATATTGACGACTTAAGGAAATCACATAATCCAAGTCGAAAGTATCATATATATATATCATAACATAATGGTGTGCATAAGATGCTCCACTGAATCCAACTCATGGATATATGGTATGGTCGACCAACCTCATGTCATGCCATATGCAATGCAAATAAATCCTCAAACCATAGGGTCCAACTATGCCCACGACCTCGCCGTCGTGTGGTCCCCGGGTACCTGAGGACACTCGGTCATAGCCTCAATGGGGCATATGGCACGTTGACCCAGTGCCGTGAGACCAGTGGTAGCCCCCTGTACCACATGCAGTCAACGTAGGGACGTTGCCCTTCTTGGGTGTGGTACCCATCCACCTAATAGTGGTAGAGGCTGGAGGCTAACCCAAACCTCTTGGCATAGCGCCCACGAGCTTGTCAGCCCAAATCATATTAGATCAAACAAGCAAAAACCTCTTTTTCAAAACCTGTCCTCTTGGGTCCCTCACAATTGCCTGGCCCTCAGAACTGCCTACCCAGCGTCGTTTGGGCACCCCAGCATCTTTTGGTAACCCTCAAGGACATGCAATCTTTCAAAAACTCAATGCTTCACAAATCATATAATGTATGCAATTGTTTGCAAAACATATCTATGCATAATGTATATGTAATTATTTGCAAAACATATCTATGCATAAAGCATTTATCATATGTATGCTGATTTAAGTCATGCTAAACAAGTCATATACTTAAAACATGCATTCTCAAAACAATCATGGCTCTTTTAAAAAGTCTAGTAGCGATAGAGCACCTACCTCGCTAGGACGTGCTAATCCCCTTGTCCTCATATGCTCCTGAACCTGGTTTGGAGAATCAAGGTTAGTTTGACCTATCTTTTATAGGTTTTAGAGTGGTTGGTCTTACTACTTAGGCATTAAGGGTTCATCCCTATTCCTATGGGTGTCCTAAGGTCCTAATTGGGCCGTGGTATCATCAGTTTTTCCAAAGGTCTAGTGGCCACGCACCATCATCCTAGTCTAAGGGTCATACCCACCTTAGATTGGGCTTTGATTAGGTATTTTATAGTTTGGGTGTCTCTGCATCGTCGACACAGACATAACGCCTTTCACAATGCCTCAATCGGAGCTCTAGATCTCAAGTTATAAGCTTTTTAGTATCACGTGTACATAAAAGCCTTTAAGAGGTGGAAGCCCAAAACGCTAATGCGTTCCACATCAGCAGCATGCACCTCAGCAGATGCGTCTACCGATGCACTGGATTTCCCACCCGGCTTTTTCATTTACGGGCATGTCCGTGGATGCGCTCGCTGGTTTCTCTCAAATGTGGACGACGTGTTTCGTTTAGTGGGGAGCATTTTGTTCAGTGGGGGACCGGGGCATCCTCGAGACGCCCTGGTTCGACCCTGTCAAACCAATGCGCCCCAGGGATCATCCCTGGGTCCTTTGTTACTCTCTAGGGCCCATTTTTGCATGATTTTTCATGCAAAAACTTAGGGAAACTTAGCCTAACTAATGGGAAGACGGGTTTGGAGGGATTTTGGGCATACCTGGTTCGTTGCTAGGTTTTTCTCCACGTTTCTCCTCTTGGTTGCTTCTCCAAAACAGGTTTTCCCCAAGCTTTTGGGCTGCCATTAGAGGTGCCCAAGAGCTCTATTTATAGAGCTATAAGAGGGTTCTAGAGGGGGCTCTCACCGCCCTTGAATGGCAGTGGAGAAACCTCCAGAATGGCGGTGATTTCTCCTCCAAACACCGCCGTTCTAGAACCCTCTAGGAGGTTTAAGGGGGTGCCCATATCAAAATGGGCTCCTGTGTTTTACAGGCTAAATCCATTTTTAATGAAAATTACATTTTTGCCCCTGTACTTCAAGGGCCCATAACTTGCTCATTTTAACTCTGTTTTGGGTGATTTTGGTCTTGTTGGATTCCTTTTTCCTAGACGCACCTAATGGTACCATTTTTAGGACCAAATTTATGGATTCAGTCAGGGTGAATAGTGAAATGACCAAAATACTCTTATCTCCAAAAAGTGTACTTTTCATTGCTAACTTGGGATTTCAATGTTACAAAATTGGAGTCATTACATTCTTACCCCCTTAGGGGAATTTCGCCCCCAAAATTCTATAATATATACAATCAAAAGATGTCGAGGTATTTTTCTTGCAGTTTTGACTCCGGTTCCCAAGTCTCTTCTTCCATGTGCGCATTTCTCCACAAAACTTTGACTAAGTGTATGTCCTTGTTCCGTAGCTTCTTATTCTTACGATCCCAGATCTTAACTGGTCTCATCTCTAGCTTGAGATCCTCCGTCAACTCTATGGATACCTGGTTGATGATATGAGCAGGGTCAGGCACGTACCTCCTTAGCATAGATATATGGAATACGTTATGCACTTCAGATAGCTAAGGGGGTAGTGTGATCCTATAGGCCACTTTTCCCACTTTCTCCAGGATTTCGAAAGGTCCTATGTAACGCGGACTAAGCTTGCCTTTGATACCGAACCGCATAACTCCTTTAGTGGGAGATATCTTTAGGAAAACGTGCTCTCCTTTGTCGAATTCCAATGGTCTCTTGCTTCAATTAGCATAGCTCTTTTGGCGACTTTGAGCTGTGAGGAGGCGTCTTCTTATGAGTTTGAACTTCTCGGTGCATTGCTCCAACAGCTCGGACTGGAGCACCCTGGACTCTCCAACTTCACTCCAACTGGTGGGTGATCGACAAGGTCTCCCATAGAGCACCTCGTATGGAGCCATGCCAATGCTTGACTGAAAGCTATTGTTGTACACGAACTCTACTAACGGTAGCTTTTCATCCTAGCTCTGCTTCCAATCGAGGGCACAGGTTCGCAGCATATCTTCGACTATCTGGATCGAGCGCTCTAACTGTCCATCAGTCTGTGGATGGAAGGCTGTGCTATAGTTTAAGGAAGATCCTAAGGATTTTTGGACAGACTTCCAGAGTTGTGAAGTGAAGCGGCTATCCCTATCTGAAGTGATACTAAGGGGTATGCCATGTAGACTCACTATCTCTTTGATGTATAGCTCAAATAGGCTGTCAGTGGATTGGGTATGGAGCATAGGAAGGAAATGGGCTGTCTTAGTTAATCTATCAACAATTACCCAGATCATGTCATGACCCTTAGAGGTCCTGGGTAACCCTACGATGAAGTCCATGGTAATATGGTCCCATTTCCATTCAGGTAACTCAAGGGGTTGTAACAATCCCGCAGGTCTTTGATGTTCATCCTTTACTTGTTGACATGTTAGACACTTTGCCACAAATTCCCGTATGTCTCTTTTTATACCATCCCACCAATATTGTCTCCTTATGTCTTGATACATCTTAGTTCCTCCTGGGTGTATAGTATACTTAGACCGATGAGCCTCTTTTAAGATTTCTTGTTTTAACTCTTCATTAGTCGATACCACTAATCTTCCTTGCATGTAGATGCTACCATCTTCCCCTATAGTAAACCCTGGTTTTCCTATGAAAGCTTGTATTTCTGGATCTCCCTTCTGTTCTTGCTTAACCTTTTCATTAACAGCCGAATTTTTTGTTAGACCTGCTATAATGATCTTGTGCTTACTTATGTCCGGTTTCCACATTATTACTTCTTGTAATAACTTCCATCTCTTAGTTAATAAACTTGCACACATCCCTTGGGTTTTTCTACTTAATGCATTAGCTACCACATTAGCTTTTCCAGGGTGATAATGAATGGAGAAGTCATAGTCTTTTAAGTATTCCATCCATCTTCTTTGTCGCATGTTTAAGTCTTGTTGGGAAAAGATATATTTAAGACTCTTATGATTTGTAAAAAATTCAAACTTTTCCCCATATAAATAATGTCTCTAGATTCGCAAGGCAAAGACTATGGCCGCTAATTCCAAGTCATGGGTGGGATAATTGACTTCATGCTTCTTGAGTTGCTGAGAAGCATAAACAATTACTTTCCCATGTTGCATAAGTACGCAGCCTAGTCCTTGTTGTGAGGCATCGCTGTGTATCTCAAATCCGCCACTTCCTGAAGGTAAGGTAAGGATAGGTGCTGTAGTTAACCGTCTCTTTAGTTCCTGGAAGCTTTCCTCACATTTATCAGTCCATTCAAATCTTGAGTCTTTCCTGGTCAACTTAGTTAGAGGTCAGCTTAGTTAGAGGTAAAGCAATTTGTGAAAAACCCTTGATAAATCTCCTGTAATATCCAGCAAGTCCTAAGAAGCTTCTTATTTCTGTGACTGTCTTAGGTCTTTCCCAGTTCTGTACTGATTCAACCTTAGTGGGGTCAACTGCTATGCCATCCTGAGAAATAATGTGTCCTAAGAAATTAACCTTTTCCAGCCAAAACTCACACTTACAAAATTTTGCATATAACTTGTGTGCTCGTAGGGTGCTTAATGTTATCCTTAGATGTTCCTTATGGTCTTTAGGAGTTTTGAAATATATTAGGATATCATCCACAAACATTATGATGAATTTATCTAAGTACTCCTTGAACACCCTATTCATGAGGTCCATAAATGGCTGGAGCATTAGTTAAACCAAAGGACATCACTTTGAATTCATAATGGCCGTATCGAGTCTTGAAGGCTGTCTTGGGAATATCTTCTTCTCTAACTTGAAGTTGATGGTATCCGGATCGTAGATCAATCTTAGAGAAGACTCTGGCTGATTGAAGTTGATCGAAAAGATCATCAATTCGGGGAAGGGGGTACTTATTCTTAATGGTGACCCTATTTAGCATATGATAGTCTACACACAATCTCATGGAGCCATCATTTTTCTTAACAAAAAGGACTGAAGCTCCCCACGGAGATACACTGGGTCGTATGAACCCTTTATCAAGTAGTTCCTATAACTGGGTCTTCAGTTCTTTTAGTTCTGCAGGAGCCATTTGGTAAGGAGCTTTGGAAATGGGGGAAGTACCTGGTATAAGGTCAATGATAAACTCAATTTCCCTTGGTGGAGGTAGACCTGGTAAGTCCTTAGGGAATATGTCCGGAAATTCTCGGACTACCTTGACATCCTCTAGCTTTGGTTGGGGACTCTTGACAGATTCAATCTTAGCTAAGAAGAAGGGGCATCCCTGAGCAATGTGCTTAACTGCTTTCATGGAAAAAATAACACACGCTCCAGAATAATCCTTTCTTCCTTGGAGGGTGAAAGTGTCTCCATTAGGTAGGGTAAAAGTGACACATTTCTGGTGGCAATCAACGAAGGCTTGATGAAAGGCTAGCCAGTCCATACCTAGGATGATGTCGAAGTCATTCATATCTAAGTGAATGAGAATGGCATGTAGCAAATGATCCTTGATCAAAATGGGGACATCCTGGAGATAAGAATAGGTGGGAAGTGCCTGGCCTACAGGAGTCATGACCTCTAGAGTGAAGTCCAAGTCCTGTGGTATAATGTCCAAGGATGATGCAAACTCCTGGGATATGAAAGAATGAGTGGAGCCTGTATCAAATAGAACTTTAGCAGGTGTATCATAGATAGAAAGAATACCTTCAACTACTGCATTTGAAGCCTGGGCTTGACTGGAAGTGAGGGCGAAGACATGTCCTTGGCTTTTTGAAACTTGATCTTCTTTACGCTCTTGTACTTTCCTTTTTGGACAATTACTAGCAAAATGTCCTAATTCTCCACAACTATAGCAAGTGATGTTTAAAGTGGGACATGGTTTGCCTGAATGATTTCTGTTACACCTAGGGCATGCCTTCTAGTCTGGTCTTCTTCCTTTGTTTTCAAATGGCTTCTTGAAAGGTGGCCTGGGTCCAGATGACTGAAATGGTCTCTTTCCTTTATTTCCCATGGTGTTGATGTTCTTAGTTTCCTTTATTGCCTGGTTCCTTTGATAATCTTTTTCGTATAGAGAGGCCATCTCTATAGCTTTGGCTACTGTGGAAGGTTGGAAACCTAGAACTCTGTTCCTGAGTCCTGGGTTAAGCCCATCTACAAATCATTCTTCCACATCTTCCTCATCAGCACAAGCACGTGGTGTAAATCTTCAGAGGCTAATGAATCTACTTTCATACTGTTGGACAGTCATATTTCCTTGTTCCAAGTCCATAAATTCCTTTTCCTTCTATTTTCTTATGTGTTTAGGATATTATTTGTCATTAAAGACTATTTTAACCTCTTCCCATCCTATTGTTTCTCGCTGGTCAAAATAAGTCCTTTATGCTATTTTCCACCAAAAGGTAGCCTCTCCCCTAAACACAAATGTGGCCATGGGTACTTTTCTTTCTTCAGCTATGTTCATGGCTTTAAATATCTTTTCAATATTAATTAACCATTTTTCAGTTGTAGATGCTTCATCTTCTCCTCTGAATGAGGGAGCTAATTTCTGAAACCTTTCTAACTGAACCTCAGTCCTATCTATCGCTTTATCAGGGGAAGGATCTCGTGTGGTAGGGGTTTGGCTTTGACTATTCATGTATTGTCCCATATTCTGTAGGAATTGCTGGAACAATTCAGCCATCCCATTGCCCGACCCAGTGGAGTCCACTGGTGGGGCTTCAGGTCTTGGAACATTGCTTCCTTTCTTCTTAGGCATCTGTAATCACAAGGTAATTCACCAAACCTTAGTATGTGTTATCCTATTACCCCTTACTCTTTCATGGATGAAACTTGATTATAAGTTATTCTCCTCATAACTGGGTTGTGAGTAATGTCAAACCGCACTCTGATACCAATTGTGATGACCCAAGTTTTTATATGATGCAAATTTGATAAAAAGGCGAGATCTCTTGTTTTATAAATATGAAATACATGAAAATATTTTTGTTTTGGAAAACAATCTTTCACAAAAACCCCGAGTGTCAAAACACATTTTCAAATTATCTAGCCATGGCATAATTTTAAATTGAATCTATTCCCAAGAAAGTGTTAGTCACAGCCTCAGCTATAGAGAGTAATTGCAATAAAGTAACATTGAAAGATAAGGTAGGGGTTTACTTACTTGCACTTAGTCTGGGTGTCTTTTGTCACAAGCGTTCCTTGCCCTTAAGTGTTTACTTTGTGTCTGAAAAATGTTGAGGAATGGGTGAGTATATACTATACTCAGTAGGAGTCCATCACTACTAATTTTGTAATGCATGCGATGTTTAAAATCATATGCTCTTTCGAAACAATTGCATGTCTGAACACTCAAGTTCAATATCGAGATTAAAAACCATCATTGAATTGGAATATTGACGACTTAAGGAAATCACATAATCCTAGGCGAAAGTATCATATATATATCATAACATAATGGTGTGCATAAGATGCTCCACTGAATCCAACTCATGCATATATGGTATGGTCGACCAACCTCATGTCATGCCATATGCAATGCAAATAAATCCTCAAACCATAGGGTCCAACTATGCCCACGACCTCGCCCTCGTCTGGTCCCCGGGTACCTGAGGACACTCGGTCATAGCCTCAACGGGGCATATGACATGTCAACCCAGTGCCGTGACACCAGTGGTAGCACCTTGTACCACATGCAGTCGACGTAGGGACGTTGTCCTTTCTCGGCGTGGTACCCATCCACCTAATAGTGGTAGAGGCTGGAGGCCAACCCAAATCATATCAGATCCAACAAGCAAAAACCTCTTTTTCAAAACCTATCCTCTTTGGGTCCCTCACAACTGCCTGGCCCTCATAACTTCCTACCCAGCATCTTTTGGGCACTCCAGCGTCTTTTGGTAACCCTCATGGACATGCAATCTTTCAAAAACTCAATGCTTCACAAATCATACAATGTATGCAATTGTTTGCAAAACATATCTATGCATAAAGCATTTATCATATGTATGATGAATTAAGTCATGCTAAACAAGTCATATACTTAAAACATGCATTCTCAAAACAATCATGGCTCTTTTAAAAAGTCTAGTAGCGATAGAACACCTACCTGGCTAGGTCGCGCTAATCCCCTTGTCCTCGTATGCTCCTGAACATGGTTTGGTTAATCAAGGTTAGTTTGGCCTATCTTTTATAGGTTTTAAAGTGGTTGGTCTTACTACTTAGGCATTAAGGGTTCATCCCCATGCCTATGGGTGTCCTAAGGTCCTAATTGGGCCTTGGTATCATCAGTTTTTCCAAAGGTCTAGTGGTCACGTGCCACCATCCTAGTCTAAGGGTCGTGCCCACCTTAGTAATCCTTTGATAAGGTATTTTATAGTTTGGGTGTGTCTGCGTCATCGACACGGATACAACGCCTTTTGCGGTGCCTCAATCAGAGCTCTAGATCTCAAGTTATAAGCTTTTTAGTATCATGTGTACATAAAAGCCTTTAAGAGGTGGAAGCCCAGAACCCTAACGCGTTCTGCCTCAGCGGCATGCGCCTCAGGGGGCACGTCTGCTGACGCACTAGATTTCCTGCCCAGCTTTTTCATTTGCGGGCGCATTCCGCCTCAGCGGCATGCACCTCAGGGGGCACGTCTGCCGACGCACTGGATTTCCTGCCCAGCTTTTTCATTTGTGGGCACCGCCACGGACGCGCCTGCTAGTTTCTCTCGAATGCGGACGACGTGTTTCGTTCAGTGGGGAGCATTTCGTTCAGTGGGGAACCGGGGCTTCCTCGGGACACCCTGTCGAACCAGTGCGCCCCAGGGATCGTCCCTGGGTCCTTTGTGACTCTCCAGGGCCCGTTTTTGCATGATTTTTCATGCAAAAACTTAGGGAAACTTAGCCTAGGACTAATGGGAAGACGGGTTTGGAGGGATTTTGGGCATACCTAGTTCGTTGCAAGGTTTTTCTCCACATTTCTCCTCTTGGTTGTTTCTCCAAAACAGGTTTTTTCCAAGCTTTTGAGCTGCCATTAGAGGTGCCCAAGAGCTCTATTTATAGAGCTATAAGAGGGTTCTGGAGGGGGCTCTCAACACCCTTGAATGGCGGTGGAGAAACCTCCAAAATGACGGTGATTTCTCCTCCAAACACCGCCGTTCTAGAACCCTCTAGGAGGTTGAAGAAAGGGGGTGCCCGTATCAAAATGGGCCCTTGTGTTTTTCAGGCTAAATCCTTTTTTAATAAAAATTACATTTTTGCCCCTGAACTTCAAAGGGCCATAACTTGCTCATTTTAACTCTGTTTTGGGTGATTTTGGTCTTGTTGGATTCCTTTTTCTGAGACGCACCTAATGGTACCATTTTCAAGACCAAATTTATGGGTTCAGTTAGGGTGAATAGTGAAATGACCAAAATACCCTATCTCCAAAAAGTGTACTTTTCATTGCTAACTTGGGATTTCAATGTTACAAAATTGGAGTCATTACAAATCTATAGGCAATTAAGGATTTCAATGATATTAGAAAACTTCAACATTTCTTGGAGGTATTAAATTTTTCTTGTCTGACAAGAAGATCAAGTATATGCAACAAAGCACATGAAGACATTGATCTAGGAAGACAAAAATGAGGATTTTGAAGAAAAGAACGAAAGTGATAAAGATGTAACTATAAGTATTCGATAAATATTCAAGAGAAGAAGATCATGACTTTATGAAGATACATACAAATCTTTCATCTTGGATCAAGTGGGAAGATAAACCAATCAACTTCAAAGAAATGATGGTAGATGAGTTGGTGATCTTATTGTAAAAGAGTATAAAAGAGAGAAAGCACATGGGGTTTAAGACTTTGAGTAGAGTATCGAATTTCAGGGGATTATGCGACAAGAAATTTTAGAAGAGGAATGGTGACCAACTAGAAATTAAATTCTACAAATGGTTTGATATCAATTATTACAATTAGTTTCTTATTGGATCCATTAGCTTATAGGGAACACCAATGGATATAATCCATAAAAAAGAAAATTTGGTAATATCCTACCTTGCCAATAAAGTATATTGAAAAAGGAATTAAGCCGGGACAGTGACTTGTCCATTTAGCAAGTAAGGATACCATCAAGGATCAAATTGAGGTCTTACTATCATAGATTGGAAGACCAAAAATCTTAAGACCATTATTTAGTCATTACCTTTAGAATACTGTTGACTAAATAAAGGTATCCCAACCTAATTAATCAGCTACGTTAGTATCTAGGAGTTAGTAGTCGAAGTTATATACTCAGAGGGATATTATAAGTATTTGGACATGAGTTTTACCTAAAAGAAGTTACTTGTTAGACTAAGTCATTTGAGGGTATGAGGTCAGTTGATTAGGCCACATCATGGAATTGATTAGGCCACATCATGGAGGAGCTACAAGTACAATAAATACAGTAACAACTGAGACAGAAGCAAAAATAAGGAGCGATCTCCACCAGTGAGACAGATTTTTCCAAACCTGAATAGATACCATGACAAACCATAGAAATCATTATGGGTCTGAAAGATGCTGCTGACTTGGATACGTACCGATCACTTTAGAGACCCTTGAGCTTATGACATAGATATATCTAGAAAGAGATCAACACGTAATCAAATAAAGTCTTTCTATATGTCTACGAAAATGTTCCATGCTTACCTGAGTGTTTTTCAAATTTAATGATTTAACAGCTTCAGCATAACTTGATGTAGTAGCTATTGAATGAGAACTGCTATTATAAGCTAAGTATGAGGACGCACTTGAAGGATAAAATTTGAGGAATTGAGAAAATCACTACTTATGAGGATACCTCCTAACAATACAGACTGCATGGTTGACGATAAAGCCTTGATAAAAGATTGAACAATATATTGACATAGGGGATGGAAGAAGAAAAGGTGAGATGGCTAGCATACTATAAGGTGAAGATTTAATGTTACGTTTCCTTTAGACAAATAGCTAGTTGTTATGAGCATATACCAAGTATGAAAAATTAATTGAAGGAATTTCCTAAGGATTAACCCTACTGGATTGAGTATAGAACTTTTGGACTGAAAGGTTACAAAGAAAACCATCAAGCAAAGAAAGGACAAAGAAGATGATGACAACGGATTCAACCATGACCTAGTAAGGGTACTCAGTTATGAATAAGAGACTTTTTGCTTTGCATAAATGGGAACATTATTGAAAATCCTAATGACAAATTGATGTGAATAGTGAGATGAGGCCTCTGGACGAGAACAATTGACCCATGTGATGAATCAACCATTAACATTTGACATGAGAAAAGCGTTTAATGAATTCAATAATTATGAAACTGGATATAGAGTTAGGACATTTTACTTTCAGTATATGATAAGGTCCTCGATGGAAGATGCTACTAATTGGCTTTCATGATTTTATTTTTGAATGTAACTTTGGTCGAGGAATCAAGTAACATATGGAAAATGAAAGAGAGTTGAAATTCAAAGTTAATCAAGGGTTTGGCTATAGAGCACATGATACAATGTTAGTTATTGAACTATCTTGGTGACAAATATAAAAGATAAGAAGCAAAGTTAGACATAATAGAAAGAAGGTAATTTTTTTGGACTCTTACTAATGACATATAACCAACCATTAGAAGGAGATGTGGATGATGAAGAGATCATTAGATGAAAGACAAGAAGAAAAAGGGATTATCCTATAATATTCAAAATGAAATAAGAGAAATAAGATCATATGATCTCAAAGAAGTATGGCGTAATTTATACATGAATAAAGAAGCATGATCGTACAAGGAGACTATCCTATACATGATGAGAAAAGTATAGGCATCTAAGGATTTCGAGATAGATGAATTACAGCTAGAAACTGGTATTGATAAACTAGCACGTATGGGAGTATGCATCAGAGTACACAGCAAAAGTGGCCCTTATAGGTAAGGCCTTGTAGAAGGAATAATAAAAATGATAAATTGAGGTTGAGCCTAGATTTGATTCATAAGGGGGTAATGCATTCACCAAGAAGTTATCTAAGAGACAAAATACCTTGAAGATGATAATTTATGGAATTTCGAGGACGAAATTCTTTTAAGGGGGTAATAATGTAATGCCCGAGCAATTTACGCTATTTAAATGGGCATTCTATAGGAAATGAACTGTGTTGAATGTTTTACTTTATTTAAAATAGTAAACGAAGGAATTTGTGAGGAAATTGGTACCATTAGATTCTACTCAAAAAATGGAATCCAACGCCTCAAAGAATGCTGAAAACGGAGCTCGTATGAAGAAGTTACGGCCGTTTAAAGATTAGGGGTATTTTTGTTAATTAAATTAAAAACGAAAAAGAACGAAAAATGTAGGGGCCGTTTTGATAACGCCACCCCCTATCATCTTCCTCCTCCAGATTTCTCTAAAAACCCTCTTCTCCCGATTTTTCTAGAAAACACCAGGGGAAATGGCGGCACCGCCATTGAGGGGCACCGCCTTCTTCCCTCTATAAGTACCCAACACCCCTTCTCTCTAAATGATGATTTTTCGGCTATTTTGGGGTTGGGGTTTCTGGCTTCTTTGGAAGTTGGGGTTTTCCCCTTCTTCATGGGTTCCAGAAAACACAAATTTCCAGCAAGCATAGAGGGAAACGCACTGCCAGGAAAAGGGCATCCCTAGGCTACCCAGGTAAGCCGTTTTTCCATTTTTTCTCCATTTTGGTTCCCCCAGGCCAAGATCCATGCCGAATCTAGTCTTTTTCCAGCCCTTCTTCCTAGCCAAAAAATGACCCAGCAGGTTCCAACCGGCTCTGCACGAACAAGGCGTCCCAGGGACGCCATGCTACAGGTGCGCCTGGGGACAGGGTCCCTGGGATGGGTTCCAGGCATACGACAATGCGTACACTGTCCCTGGGAGCTGAGACTCACCATGCTACACCAAAGGTGCATCTATGCGATGCCATCTAGGATGCGCATCATAGCGTGTCGCTTGAGCATGCATGTGCGTGTGCAAAAGGCGGTCTCGGCCTTTGGGCGCGCACGCACGTGAGGGGGTTGCGGTTCAACCAGGATGCATGGGTGTCCTGGGAACTGGGACATGCGGACCTAATGAGACTTTAAAGTTAGGATCATAGGACAATTTACAGAGATTAACTATTGAATAGTAGATCCATATCATAGGATCTAGCTTGGCAATGAATTAGGCAAGGACCATAGACCCTAAAAGGCAGATCTAGCGATCTAATGTCTAAATGGATTGAAATTGATAAGGACTCCTTGTTATCATTCATATCCAGGAGTTTATAAGTGAGACCCAGGGTAGGGTTGAGTGATGAAGGACGCGACTCTAGAAGACTTGGAGGTAGGTGCTCTATCGCTATTTGACTTTTAAAAAGAGCCATGATTGTTTTGAGAATGCATGTTTTAAGTTTAAGTTATATGACTTGTTTAGCATGACTTAATTTTATAAACGAATTCAGCATGCATATGACAAATACATTATCCATAGACATGTTTTGCAAACAATTGCATATATTGCATGATTTTTGAGCATTGAGTTTTTGAAAAATTGCATGTCCTTGAGGGTTACCAAAAGATGCTAGAGTGCCCAAAGGACGTTGGGTAGGCAATTGTGAGGGACCCAAAGAGGACAGGTTTTGAGAAAGAGGTTTTGCTTGTTTGATCGTATATGGTTTGGGCTAGTAAGCTCATGGGCGCTATGTCGAGAGGTCTGGGGTGGCCTCTCAGCCTCTACCACTATTAGGTGGAATGGGTACCATGCCAAAAAAGGGCATGTCCCTACGTCGACTGCATGTGGTACAGGGGGCTACCACTGGTGTCACAGCACTGGGTTGATGTGTCATATGCCCCATGAAGGCTTTGACTGAGTGTCCTCAGGTACCCGGGGACCACACGGCAGGGAGGTCGTGGGCATAATGGGCCCTATGGTTTGAGGATTTACTTGCATTGCATATGGCATGACATGAGGTTGGTCGACCATACCATATATCCATGAGTTGGATTCAGCTGAGCATCTTATGCATATCATTATGTTTATGATATATATATGATACTTTCGACTTGGATTATGCGATTCTTTAAGTCGTCAGTATTCCAATTCGACAATGGTTTTAAATATCGATGTTGAACATGATTGTTCGAACATGCACATGTTTTAAAGAGCATATGATTTTAAACACAGCATACATTGTAAAACTAGTAGTGATAGACTCCTACTGAGTATAATATATACTCACCCTATCCTTAACATTTTTCAGGATAGTTCCATCCACGAGTAGAGGACACCTATGTTAGTGCTACGAGCAAGAAAAATCAAAAGGAGACAATTATACATGTAAGTAAACTCTCTACCCTTTGGACATGTATTTGTATTTATTTATAGTTGGGTTGTGAGCTATGACTGGATAGACCTGGGGAAAAACATTTATGATTTCTGAAGTTTTTCAAAAACTACCTTGGTTGTTGTGAAAGAAAATGACACTCGGGGTTTTCAAAATGAGTTTAAAACAAAAGATTTTTCACTGCATTGCGTGGTTTTTATAAAATGGTTTTCAAATAGGGATGCATCCCACCTTAGGAATTAGATATTGCATTTAAAAATGCATGGGAAAACCCAGGTCATTACAAATATTCCATGTTTAGTAACTTGGATTCTAAGTTTAAGATTGATTTTTGATACATTGTAAATTGAATGGACTAAATGGGAGTGTGTTTTTAATAGTAATTCATGTCAGGACTGGTAGATCCTATGGGAAGGTAACTTGATTTAGCTCTCACTTCATATTTTAATTATGTGAGAAGATTTCCATTGTAACACCCAATTCAAACTTGGGTGCTTTAAATATATTTGTATTATGCCTTTTTCTAACTAGTGTTTTTAGAAAACTGGTATGTTACAAATTTTGGTTGCAAAGCCTAGGCCTTGCTAGTCACAACTAAATTATAATGAAAATAGTTGGTACCAACTTGTAGGGGACTATTTCTTAGAATTGATTAGAAGATAGCTATAGAGGAACTTATTAGGCTTTTATTGGTTTCAGATGGATCATAGGAGATATAGAGAGGATCCTCCTCTGCTAGCGATCGATCAACAACCACTAAGACATAGGGTGTCACTAGTGTAGCCTAATGTGCCAGATCATGTGGTTGAGCTCCTATTCTAGAGGATGAGATAGCAGTTAGAGATTACCAAGGGTACTAGTGAGGCCATAGGAGGGATTGAGGCAAAGGATGATGATCACAAGGGGGGGCAACTTGCTTGAGTTAATTAGGTAGATTGTGCCTAAGTTCTCTTGCAAGGATGGGCCAGAGAGTGTTGATACATGGCTACATGACATTGAGTAGTTTTTCGTCACGATGGCCATTCTTGAGGAGAGGCAAGTGACAGTTGTCGCTTCTATTCTAACCGATGAGGCTACACTTTGGTGGCCAATAGTCCAAAGGAATTATTTTGAGGATGGAGATATCATATACAGGTAGGATTTCAATATAGTATTTACAAATAAGTTCTTTCCACCGCATGTGTTAGAGCAAGTTGGAGTTTTTGGGTCTTACTCAAGGCCCAAAAGGTTCTGTAGTATGAACCGAGTTTATGCACCTAAGGTTTGTAGCACCAAGATAAAGGCTGCACAAAAGTTTGTCAGGGGACTAAATTTTGATTTGAAGAGTAGGGTCTTCACATCATAGGCTACAACTGAAGTTAAGGCTGGGGAGTTGGTATTCATTCTAGAGAGGCTTGCTTAAAGAGGCAAGCCAACGACTTGGATAGATTAGTTGAGACACAGACTAGATGTGACAACCCGAGTTTTCACATGCATTTTTAAATGCATAACTAATTTCTAATGTAGAGTCGGGCCCTACTTGAAAAACAATGCAATGCAGTAGAAGAAATTTTTTATTTTAAATCCATTTTGAAAACCCCAAGTGTCATTTACTTTCAAGATGAACAAAGTAATTTTTAAAACTAAGACAAACATATATGCATCCCAAATCTATCCAATCATAGCTCACAGCACAATTGTAATATACTTGCATTTTATCTTCATTCACTTGATCATAGCACTAACATTTCTAGATACTTCTTCTAATCATCTTGGAGCTAATCTGTAAAAATAATATATTTGGGTTAGTATTCCTCATACTCAGTAAGTGATCTGATACTACTATGTTGAAAACACGGTATGCAACATGCATAATTTTAAGAGGGATTTTTTAGATAATAAAATCACGTAATCATTTGATATAAACATGGGTATTCATGCATAAATCACTTGCTTATTATATATTTTCAAGTAATGGAATTTTTCATCAAAATCCATCGATCAATAATATAATCATTACAAAAATCTTAAAATAATGATTGATCAAACCAGATGATACTAAAATCTCAACCCAACGGTAGATATCATACACGTGGGTTTCTCGGCGAACACATCAAGCCGACTGGTCACAAGTACTCATTTAAGACCATCTCAGCACACCATATATGGTGATGCCAAAAACTGAAATCACAGGGCCCACTATGCTCACGACCAGAACTTATTCTGAAATCGTGTATCTCTGGTATTTAGAGACCAGCACCACAGTCTCCATGGTCCATTGTGGATACATCTTGAAAAGGATTCCATGAACACCTCCATGGTAGTCCCAATACCACAGCAGTCGAGAAAGGGACAACTGCCACTTTGGGCAATGATACCTACCATCTTTAGTGGTTAGAGGTTGGGAGGCCAACCCCATACACAATCAACCTCTTTACCCCTTCATAAGCTACATCATTCAGTGATCTACCTACTTAGAACTCAAGGTTTTGTTCCCTCTGTAGGTTGCCTCAATTGGCGATCTACCCACCTTGGAATTCAAGGTCTTGTTCCCTTCATAGGTTGCCTCAATTAGCAATCTACCCGCTTAGAATTCAAGGTTTTTTTCCCTTCGTAGGTTGCCTCAATCAGCGATCTACACACTTAGCATAGTACTAACCAGGCTCATTAACCTAAAAAGGATATATACATATAATCTAATTCTCAATAATCATAAATCATGAAATTTATGCTACTAGTTTCAAAGTATGCGAGTAATGCATATATAAAATATGTTCATGAAATATATAAGAAATCACATTTTAAATCAAGATCATGAACCACGAGAATAGTTTCCATGAAAATATCATATCTCAACATCATTTCCAAAAGCATACTAAACACGAAAATACATTCAAGGAAATCATTTAGTTTTGGAATGCAGTTGAAAACTTAGTAACATCAGACTACCTACCTCGATGATGTCACTTGGATTGCATTTTTCTTCAATTCAAATCTTGGATCACCTTTATGAAGTCTTGGATCACAAGTATCATTTTCCATTCTCTATAGATCATCAATTAGATTTACAAATTAACGGATAGATCTATCTTTTAGGTTATAGATCATTGATTAATGTGTTTTCAGCGTACATCTCACTTCTAGATCTAATATTTAATAGTTGGATTGCATTCAATGACATTTATGTCATTAAGGTCTTGTAATTGAATGGTTAGATCTCACAAATCGCCTATCCTAAAGCTTAGATCAGGCTTGTACTTGATTTGAACAGTTAGATCTACAATTCAAAGGTCGATGTATACAATTTAGGGTTGATATTGGCATATTAATCTCCTAATACATCTAATGGATTAATTTATGAGATATAATCATCTTTGATCTTGTAGATCTATGAGATTTCTATGGTTTTTAGGCTATGGTCAAGTTAAATAGTCCTCTGATCCTAAATTTTATTATATAATTAGGTCTGCATTGTTAATACAAACAGATCAAACTTTTCAAATCATCAATCGGATTTATATATCTCTTAGAATTTGAGTTTTTGTGTTTTAGATCACTCGGGTGGCCCAAATTCAATCTCGAGTTCCAATAAGGGTCGGTGTGTCTCAATTCGCAAAAGTGCTTGTGTCCTAGTGGAGTTGAGACCATACCCGTATGCTCACACATGCACGGGGAATGCTCTAGAACGGCATGTCTCCATTGTGTGTTACGGTGTGCATCTTAGTCTCCCAATCCAGTCTACCAGAGTCTACTGGAGAAGATGATCGGAGAAAGGTTGTTGGTGATGATTTTCTCATTAGAATGACTTATAATGAAAAGGGTTTGTAGATCAACCTCTTACCTTCACTTCCATAAAGTTTGGCTTCATTTCATGTTTGTTTGGTGTCAGAAAATATGATTTCCCTATTGGGCTATTGCCGAAAAATGCAGAGTGGCCAAATTTGGAATCTTTGTCCAATCACCAGTCAAATATGGTCCAATTGGAACAAAATTAGAGGTGTTTTGATCCTATTTTCATAAGGAATTTAACAATGGTGTCTGATCTTTGATCCACCATTGTTAAGATGACTGTCGTCAAAATCTACACTGTGACCTTGTTCACCTTCGCCGGAAACAATGGAGAACAAATGGCTAGAGGGAGAGGGGAAGTGCAATGGGGAAAAGAGGGATGAAGGGAGGGAGATTTATAGAGGTTGGAGGGTGGTGGTGTACCATCTCTGCGGTGGCATCGTCCTCATGGTGGTGCCATCATTTCTTCTGGCACCGCAGAAAATGACTAGAGGAAGGCGGTGTTTGCCATTTTTTCAGCATAGACGCGAAGGCTAATGTAGGAATGATGAAGAAGATGCTACAGGCACAGGGATTCCACTACCAAAACAGCCCATGCGTTTTCTAACTATTTCTCATATTATTTAATAAATTACTAAAATGCCCTTTAATTTTCAAACACCCATAACTTTGTCATCTGATCTTCATTTTCAGCGTTCTTTATGTCGTTCGATTCCATTTTTCAAGTAGAATCTGATTATGAGGCCATTGCTATTAAATTTTATCTATATAAAATCTCACTTCTATAGTTCAAATATTTATCTTTGGACTTAAAAAATTAGGTCATTACACTAGAAGGGGAAGAAGAAGGTAGCAATTAGGAGGATCCACCACAACCATTGGCAGTGAGATAGTTTGAGAGTTATCCTAGGAGAGGTGAGGTGGTCAAGGATGTTTCATCTAGGTAGAGATTTATAGGGCAGGGGCCCTAGATGTTTCTAGTGCAATAAGTGGGGCCACATTACTGACATTGCACATCAGCAAGGAGGCTATACTACTGCCTTTGGGTCAAGCACAAAAGTAAGATCAAGCGCCATGGGCTAGACAGTTACCATCACAAGTCCCGATGCCACTTCTAGACCTAGTACAACATCGAGGTGAGGCTCCTAGGGGGCTGAATCTACACTATCACCATCTGTGATGACCCGGGTTTTTATAACACATTTTGTATTACATTTTGCAAAGACAGGGCCCTTAGTAGTAAAAAAAATTCGTAAAACAAAGTAGCAAAAATTCTTTTCTTTAGAACTTGTTTTGTAAAACCCAAGTCATCACTTCATAACATAAGTAGAGTTTTGTACAAGATAAAATTCCATTGAAGGAATAAACTTTTATTAAACTTCAAGATCCATCCAGTGGTTCACAATATAGCCCAGTATCATTACAATACTTGTCCAAATTACATAATCCAAATTTCAAAGCTCACATACAATAAAAACTCTCAATACATATAATGCTCTCAAATAAAATACATTTCTTCAATGGATATACCCTGATTGATTTTTCTTTTAAGTGTTCTCAAGTCTTGAGCTCTTAACTCTCCTTCTCTGTATCTGAGATATTGTAAACATTCAAACATTTACAATATCTTAGCAAGCTATGCTTGGTAGGGTATTAAAGAAGTAACATAATTTAACAATATAATCCTAATACTCATTAATCCAAATTCATTGCTGCCATAAACATGATCATGGATCAATCTCATTTCCATAACCTTTCTTTTATCATTTATGTACATCCTTATACATAATGTATATGAACAAATTCATCAAAATAGTGAAAATATTCAATTCTCATTCCCAATTAATTTGATCAACTCTTTCAATTGTAAGAAATCAGTATATCAGCTAGTTACTATACTGAGAATTCCCTTTTTCCTGGTAATATTAGTAATATACAATTACATGGCATTTCATTATGCCATATATAAAGCATCTCACTATGCCTATCTCATATGCATCATAGTGCAAAATAAATAAAAGGACTACCATGCTTGCAGTCTAATACATATAGTGCGCCTAGATAACTGCTCAATAATCCACTCATACCATATTTAGGGGAAATATGAAATCCATGTCTGTATGGAGAGACCATGGCTGTCACAGTGGCAGCCTTCCCATAATTGGCCCACTTGAATTTCTGCCTTTCTTAGGCATGCAATTCATCATTAACAAATTTTAGAGAGCAGGTGGCCAAACCCTCATAACTCCCCTAGCATAGCATCCTCAGGCCTACACCTATTTAAAACAAAACCACAAGCCTCTATGCTGGTATCTAAAATATTTCTTATAAGTATCGAACAATATGTTTATTTATATAGGGTTGGAATATCTTCTACTTCGCTATTCACTTAGGGTTTTCTTCAACTCTACACTTAACCATTTCATATCTATTTTCTCATTATTTTGTTAGTTCATAAAGATTTAGCACAAGGTATTTGCATTATACATGTTAACATTTCTATACATAAGATCATGTATTCAACATGTATCTTTCATATAAATGAATTCATAAAATCCTCCTACCTCAATAGGGTGTTCTTACTCTTTAAGTCTGCCATAGTCTTGATCAACGTATATCTGTCAAATCATATGTATAAAGTCATCTTTCTATCCAAATGTACATACTACAAGGTATTTTGATCATCCTTAAGTAGGATTATCTGAATCTTTCTTCCTTGAATCACATATGATCAAGGGTTCATATCTTCTAACTAATACATCTATATTACAAGTATATTCACATAATAATGATCTACTCTACATTTGTATTTCTTTTCTTTTGTTGTTTTTCATCATCCATGATCTCCTCTTGGATTCTTGTATGATCATCCTTATTTTATTTACAATTTTTATCTGAAATAGTTAATTTGCTAACCTTTTATGTTCTTATTATTATTTCTCAACTAGTTAGTGTTACTAGTTTGAGGATAATTTATTCACTTCTAATTTTAGACAACTCCTCTTATTTCCAATTGATTAAGGCTTACCAGCTACAAGTTGCTCAAAAAGTGGTTACTTCAATCCTCATGTAAGGAGGTGTTTAGACCTCAACAAATGTCACTAGAAGGTGAGGAAAGAGAGAGGCTCTAGTAGATAACCCCCTTAACCACAATGTTCACCGTCCATTGGAGTGACCATAGCTCAACCTTTCATAAGGTTCATATGAGCTCGTAAACCCTAATTTATCTCTACTTGATTTTTATTAATGTCCATGATCATATAAAATGTCATTCATGGATGTGTATTATTCTCCTAATTTGGGCCAAGGAAATGGTAAACCATTCCTTATATTGTTCTACTAAGTATAGCCCTTACTAATTAAGTCCAAGTCAAGTCATTCCTTCTTATTTATGTCATGAAACTCTAATTTCTCATTAGGTTACATTTTTGGTGTTTTATGCTCTTTATCATAACTAATTATCAATTAAATCTACTAAGAAATATGACAATAATGAATCATAAACTTCAAAGCATAAAACTAATATAAGTTCAAAATTCTAAGGATAGCAAATTAAACTAGCATGATCCCTAATTAATGAAATCAAATTAAACTAGCATGATCTTAAATCACAATTCCATTACCATCTTAAATGGAAATAATACTATAGTACATACTCAAATTAAACTAGCATGGCCCTAATTCATATATTACTTATCCTAAGGATATTTAAAGAAAATCATGTGTATTAACATAGCCCTAAGATGATTAAATCTAACCATCTAATAACATGTAGATCATTTACATCAAAATGAAGAAATAACTTAGCATGGATCCTATAATCAAGCCATAAATTAAAGTTAAAATGAATCTAATAATTAAATGAAGTCATACTAATCAATTTACATCATTAGAGGCTTTTAAGATTATCCAACCATTAGATCTTAAGTCCTTTCCTTAGATCTAGGGTTTTACTTCATTATAGGTTCAAAGATCATCTTCACATATTTTTTTTCATAACTGATCAATGATCTTAATAGATCTCATCATTATTAACTCTATCCAACCCATCCATATGATTTGATCATCATTAAGAAAGTTCCTTTACAAATTTTAGGTTACTTCTACCATAAAGGCTAGATTTTTAAATTATCATAGATCTATCGTATTAAACCCTCAATTTCACATATCTTTATGATTATAACATAAATAGATCAGATCCTTAAGGTCTGATCATCTCAGATCTTCAAGATCATGGTAGTAAGAATCTTAATTTTTTTAAAAAGAAATTTTCTTGCAATATTTCCTAAATTTTATTATTTCATATGAAAGTAGACATCATAAGCTTTCCATTGCTTCTTTGCACTCGTGATTTGGAGTTCAAATGACTCTGAAATTCAAGTTTGAAGTTCACAGTCATTTTAACAGTCCAAATTTGATTTGACTATTAAATAGCACAAAACAAGTATAATCGGTAGAATTGGTCATCTCGCCCTATTTTACTAGTGACTATAGGTAAAAATGGGGTGCTGACCTGTAAATGGTGAGACGATCTAGATCAGACCATCAAATCACCAACCCCCTTTTCTCTATCAAATTGGGCCATCATATCTCCACTAAATTGTCAGTTATTTCATACCTAAGGGTTTTGAAACCTTTTGAATCTATTGGATGGTTCAGATTTTTCATCTAAGCCCTCTATGATGTAGATCTGGATGGTTTTCTATCGGAACTTGATTTTCTAGAACATAAACAGAAAATCAAATCTAGTGAAATTAAAAATATCAAAAATGACATATACTGAATATTGGATGATATCCTCCTACCCAATTTACTCACAATTGCTGAATTGATGCCAAAATTAATAAATCCTCATCGTATGCCATAACACACAAAATAAATCTTGATTTGTATTTTTTTTGTTGAATGAACCGTTGGATCTTGAAATTACTTTGGGACTTTTGTAGATCAGGTAATTTAGAACAATATGGATGGTGAGATTTTTGAAATTTGATCTGGAATGGAGTAGCTAATTGAACTTAGGGCCCTTGGTACTATTCTAAAGATAAGAGAGAGAAAGAGGGAAAAAGAGAGAGGTTGGGGGAGATGGGGGAAGATTTTTGCTCTGATTTTCTAGAAGAGTCTAAGGGATTTTGTGGTGAAGTTATGAAAATTTTTGTGGAATTTTCAGAATTATTTATAGGCAAGTTTTTAAATTTTAAATTAATTTTTCATAAAAATCTCCTTCTTTCTTTTTAGTATTTTATTTACGGGTGGAGTTTCCACCTCCACCTTTTCCTCCACTACAATCTGGTAGTGCATTGCTCAATTATTGTTGCTTCTAGAACCTTGGCCTACTTTGTGGGCCCCACTTTCATTTGAAAAGACCATTTTGCCCTTTTATTCATAAAAATGGAGAAAATTGGATATTATTTATCCAAACTCGGATTTTAGTATACTCAATGGCGCCGGAATCGATTTTTTGAGTACCTTCCAATGTTTTTAGTACATTCCAAATATTCAAATTCTAAATATTGGTTATGGGTGAAATGACCATTTTACCCTTTTATGTAGAAAATTGAGATTTTTCATTCTAACTCAGAATTTAACAAAATTAGTGTCATTTGATTTGAGTTTTTGTGTACATTCTTAATTTATAAGTTTTCACTTATGATTTAATCTCTATGAAAAGATATTTGCTTTTAACCTAATATTCCAGCTCGAGTCTTCTGAAATTTCAAACTTTCATTGATTTTCTCAAATCAATTTACAAAAATTGGGGTATTACACCATCAACTAGGCCCACTCATCCAACACTGTCTTGGAAGGTATGCTATTGGTGCATGATAGATTAGAATGTGTACTTATTAATCTAGGAGCCACCCACTCTTTTATTTCTGCCACATTTACATCATGTCTAGGCACAACTTTGACTATTTTGGGATTTCTCTTAGAGGTCAGCATCCCAATTGGGGAACCAGTGATAGTACAAGAGTTCATTCTAGATGTATCAATCTTGATGTTAAGTCAAGAGTTGAGGGCAGATCTAATAGCTTTGAGTATGACATATTTTGATGTCATCTTAGGCATGGACTGGATAGTTGAGTATGAGGTTATAATGGATTGTAGGAAGAAGTAGATGACCTTGCATTTCCCTGAGAGGCAAACACTCATATTTCATAGGTGACTAGATACTTCTAGCACAAGTATAATCTCAGTCAGTTGGGCAGCATGCTTGGTATCAAGTGAGAGTTAGGCCTGCCTATCATATGTTGAGGATTAGGAGAGGCTGATCCTTAGCTTGAGGACATTGATGTAGTATGAGAGTTTTCTGTGAGTTGTTGGGACTACCACCAAGGTGTGAGATGGAGTTTACCATTGAGTTACTATTAGGGCTAACTCCTATCTCAAAAGCTACTTACCATAGAGCTCCTATAGAGCCCACAGAGCTAAAGACACATCAATAGGTATTGGACCAGGGGTTTATTTGCCCCAACGTATCATCATGGGGAGCTCTAGTCTTATTTATCAGAAAGAAGGATGGATCTCTGTAACTTTGCATAGATTATAAGGCTCTAAAGGGGGTTACGGTGAAGAACAAATACCCCTTACTCCACATAGATGACCTCCTAGACTAGTTACAGTTAGCCAAGGTGTTCTTCGAGGTTAACCTAAGGATTACTAGTATCATTTGAGGATAAGGGATGAGAATATCCCAAAAATGATGTTTGGCACTCGACATTGCTGCTATGAGTTTTAGTGATTCCATTCAGGCTAACAAACATGTGAGCTACATTTATAGACCTGATGAATTCGGTGTTCAAGGATTTCCTAGACAAGTTTGTCATTGTGTTTGTTGATGACACCCTCATTTATTTGAGTAGTATTGAGAAGCATCGGAAGCACTTGAGGATAATGTTGGGCACTTTACGAGCACATCAACTATATGCCAAGTTCTCTAAGTTCAAATTTTGGTTAGACTGGGTCCATTTCCTTAGGCATGTAATTTCCAATGACAAAGTAGCAATTGATACACAAAAGGTGGAGGTAGTGGCCTATAGTAGAGTCCTATGATTATGATAGTGGTGTGCAATTTTCTAGGTTTAGCAGGCTACTACGAGAGATTCATCGAGGGGTTCTCTCATATCACTTTGCCATTGAATGCTAAAAAAGAAAGGCTAGAAGTTTGAGTGGATAGAGGACTATAAGAGAAGCTTTTTAGGAAATAAAAGAAAGGCTCACATCAGCACTAGTTCTATCCCTAGTTGATGACGTAGAGGTTTCATCGTGTATAATGACACTTCAGGTAAGGGATTAGGATGGATGGTAAGGTAATAACATATGCCTCATGCAGCTGAAGGAACATGAGTAGAACTACCCCACTCATGATCTGAAGCTTGCTGGCATTGTATTTCCATTGAATATTTGACAGCATTATTTGTATGGAACAAAGTTTGACGTGTTTATAAACCACAAAAGTCTCAAGTACATCTTTACTCAATGTGACCCAACATGAGACAGAGATGCTAGTTAGAATACTTGAAGGTCTTTGACTTTACCATTCATTATCACCCCATCAAAGCCAATGTGGTCACAGATGCACTTAGTAAGAGATCTACCCCACTCATGATCTGAAGCTTGCTGGCATTGTATTTCCATTGAATATTTGACAGCATTATTTGTATGGAACAAAGTTTGACGTGTTTATAAACCACAAAAGTCTCAAGTACATCTTTACTCAATGTGACCCAACATGAGACAGAGATGCTAGTTAGAATACTTGAAGGTCTTTGACTTTACCATTCATTATCACCCCATCAAAGCCAATGTGGTCACAGATGCACTTAGTAAGAGATCTAGTGGTATTGTTGTGAATATCACTATCCAGTTTGCCTATTTAGATCACATCCTACAGGCTCAGCAGTCGTGTGCAAAGATGCAGAGTTTATTAGAGAGAGATGGTTTTAAGAAGGGTACATATGAGGGAATTCATTTCCACGGCCAATTAGTTATGCCAAATACAGCTAGATTATGACAAGACTTGTTGAAGAAGGCCTATTGTTCTAAGTTTGCCTTGCGCTTAGATGTACCATGATATGAAGATGCATTTTTGGTTGCCTAGGATGAAGAAGGATATTGGGAACTATGTTGTGCTCTACATGACTTGTTAGAGAGTCAAGGTACAATATCAAAGGCCTGCATAGCTGTTCTAAACTATTGAGCTTCCATTGTGGAAGTCAAACCATGTGACCATGGACTTTGTAGTTGAGCTACCTAAGACTACCAGTGGGCACAATGCTATTTGAGTTGTTGTGGAGCGACTGACTAATTCATCCCATTTCTTATCGATCCAACATGAGTAGTCATTAGAAAGCCTTGCAAGTCCATATTAGGGAGATTGTAAGCTTGCGTTGGGTACCCTTGGTGATCATCTCAAACAAAGATGCTAGATTCACTTCATGATTTAGTGGAGTGAACAGAAGGGGCTAAGCACTTCTATGCATTTTAGCACCACTTTCAATCCCCAGACTAACAAGCAGTCTAAGAAGGACCATTCAGATGCTAGAAGATATGTTGAGAATGTGCACACTAGATTAGAAGGGTTGCTGGGATGAACATCTTCCATTGGTGGAGTTCACCTACAACAATAACTACCATTCCAGCTTTGGCATGACATTGTATGAGGCACTCCATGGTAGATCCTATCATACTCTAAGCTATTGGGGTGATGTTGGGGAGAGGAAGTTCATCAAGTCTAAGCTAGTCGAGCAATGCACCGAGAAGGTGAGGCTCATTTAGAGGTGCTTAATGGCTCTGCATTGCATGTAGAAGTGCTATGATGATTTGAGGAGGAGAGACCTCAAGTTCTATGTGGGACATCACGTCTTATTAAAGGTGTTCCTGATGAAAGGGATCATGAGATTTGGAGTGAAGGGAAAGTTGAGCCTGAGGTTCATAAGTCCATTGACATTTTAGAGAGGGTTCGAAGAGTTGCTTACAGATTGGCTCTACCACCTTCTCTTTATGAGGTGCATGACATTTTTCATGTATCCATGTTGAAGAAGTAAGTGCCAAACCCACACATACTTTAGATGTGACATCAACTAATCTATAGCTCAATCTTACATTCCAAAAGTAGTAAATTTAGATTTTAAATAGGAAGGAGAAGATGATGCAAACCAAGACGATTCCTATCGTCAAGGATTTGTTGCAACATTGCACTGGTAAGGAGGCAACCTAGGAGGTAAAGTATGATATGAGACAACATTTTTTAGAGTTGTTTTGATCTATTTGCTATACTCCCATGCAATTTCAAGTGTGAAATTCCTACAAGAAGGAGAGAATGTAACACCAATGACTATGTAAACTTCTTATAATATAAATGGAAGTTATAAAAAATGGAGGATTTTTTTCATTTTTCTTTTCTTTTCCACCTTAGCTTCTTAGTGGTTCAACATGTTAATCCATTCTAACTTCTAGTAGTTGTAGTTTAGTATAGCATCAACACTTCAAGTGATTGGAGGATTACTAGAAACATTGGCTAGAATAAGGTTCTAAGGAGTTGATAGTACAGAGGAAGGAGGTGAGGGTACAATTGAACAAAATTAGTGAAAAGGGAGTTAGGGTGTAAGTGACAAAACATAACCCAATAGGGCTGGAATTGGAAAGTCTCATAGGCTGGATTTTGCATGCACGCAACCAGCCCCATTTTGTCTGCGACATAGTCGGGCATGTGTTGGCTGCATGCATGCATCCCGCATGTCCCTAAGTTGTGAATGGAGATTAAAAACCCAGCAAGGAGCATCTCCATCCTCCCCCATGCATAGAGCACTTTGAAGTTTAAAATAGCTAGGAGGTTGGAAACTTTACAGCTTTGGATGATGGAGATCTCTAGCCCAAGGAAGACAAAGGTGAGTAGGTGATGAAAAACCCATAAAGCCTTAGAATTTTGAGGTTTAATGCGTGATAGTAAAGAGAGCTGGGAAAAAACTAGGGGCAAGGAAAGGGAAGAGTAGGATGTAATGAAAAGGAGAGCTAGATGGAGATATGAGGAAGAATAGTCCATGGTAGTCTTTAGTATGTTCAAAATATTACTCGAAAGAGCACGAATCAAAGTAGCATGATGTATGTGAGTGAGGTCAATCCTACGAGGTCTCTATCAAATTTGTATGTGATTGGAGTTGATTTAAATTGCTTATTCTAGCTGAAAGAGTCTTGATTACTATTAATCTAGGAATTTAAAAGAACATGAGTAGAAACATGCATAAACTAGAAACTTATCATAAAGGAACTTTCTAAAAAATAAGAATTTTCTAAAATCTATGATTTGACTTAAACATGCAACTAAAAATAAACAATGCATAAAACAAAATATAAACATCTAATTAAACATGCTTAATAATCTAAATTTAGTCTAAACATTCAATTAACACAATAAATAAATCAAAGTACGCATGATAAGGAGAGTGCACAAGGAACTGAAGAGTATGTATGAACATAAACTTCTTTTAATCTGTGAAAATCATTACAAGAATGTTGCCCATCTTTCAATAACATGAAAATATAATGACTTGCTTTAAATTGTTAGATCTAACACCATCTATTATTCACTCATCAATGGTTAGCATGCATGTGAACCAAATGAGAGAAACTAGAGAAGAGAATGAAGGCAAAATGGGAACAAGCAAAGACGATGATGGTGGATGATAACAAGAAAACCAAGTAGCAAAGTAAGGTTATAAATGTTCAATTTTGTATAAAAAATACCCAATTAGTAGTCCATGTGTTAAAAATTATCGTCATTATTATAATGGTTTTTAAATTTTCATAACACATGCATTTTTTACCTAATAATTCAAAAGTTTGATATTTTATAGGTTCAGAAGCTAATCCAGAGTAATTATGTGAATTGTTGTGTTTTTTTAGGATTTTTCATCTTTTGTGGGTGTTGAGAAGATGATCCAACAAATCAAGTGTGATAATAATTGAATATCTAGATTAAAAGAAGGCCAAATACCTAAATTTCATCTTTCCAAATATAAATCAAGGTTTAAGATCATCTTAAGGCAAGAAAATGAAGTCCAAGGAAGCAACTGGAAGCATCAAAGGTGACTAAGATGGCCCCATGCAAAAAGTCACGCATTTCCACCACCTTTGCATGAGAATTGGTGGCATATATGAAGTTTCCTAGTAAAAAAGGCAACCTAAATAAGCCAAGCCATTCAAGCCTTGAAGCCAAAGGACTTAACCACCCAAGCCACCAATCATTAAGACATCAAAGTGAGACACTTTGATGAAGATCAAGTTTGAGTATGGGCCCATTTTAGTCACCTTTCATGCTTCTAATTACGTCATTGGACTTCATTTGCTTGCCTTAAAGATGAGCTTGAACCTTGATTGCGCTTTAGAATGATGAAATTTATGTCTTTAGCCCTCTTTTGATCATGATTTTCAAATCTTATCTTACTTAATCTCGGCCATTGGATCGCCTTCTCAACACCTACAAAAGAGTAGAAATTATAATTAAATCCTAAAAAATGAAATTATTCACATACTTACTCTAGATTAACTTTTGAACCTACCAAATATCAAACTTTTGCATTATTACGTCAGAAATGCATGTGTTATAAAAGTTTAGAAAAACCTACAATAATGCCTATAATTTATAACATATAGACTACTACTTATCACACCCCCAACTAGCATTTTGCTAGTATTGAGACAAACATGCAAACAATTATGAAAACAAAAATAATTGTTGTTTTCATAAGTACTTATAATTGCTTTCAGCATACGCAACAAGCCCTTAAACCCCTAGGTTATCCTAGTGGACTAGTTAAATCTTATGAGAGTTTGTAGTGAATATACCCACAAAATTCAATAAGGATAAGTCCTTGGCTTATCTCAAAGAATTATCCTTCATTAGCACTCTACTGGCTTTAACAACTTAATAAAGATGAATGAAAATTTTCACAAGTTATCATACCAAAGCCATTTTATTATAGTTATATCTCAAGTGTAGTCTATTTGCACAAGTTATCATACCGAAGCCATTTTATTATAGTTATATCTCATGTGCAGTCTATGTACAACTACATAATCTACATTTCTAAATGCTATACTCCATTGGTAAGATATTTTAACCTCAATTTCTCACTAGTGAACACTCAAAAGTAAAGCCCTCAAAGAAAGGGCTCAAACAAAATTCATTCACTATGTGACCAGGTCCAAAAATACTAATGGCTCACATAATTTTAAGCATAAATGAGACGAGAAATGTTATCCCTAAGAATATATGTTATTAACAAGACCAATAAGGTAGTTCACTTTGATTCCTTCCTATTTATATCATCTTTAAGGCTATTTTCCTCCTTAGATCAACAAGTCTTTAAATAGGACGAAATGTTGGAATGGTTATGAAAGAAAGGGTAAAAAGGATTCAAATTTTCACATCTAAGTAAAGGTCTTCTATAAATGTTGGACAACTTTCCTTTTCTTTATACTGAAGTGAATATCATTTCTAGTTTTCCTTTCTCTTCACTTTTATTTTTCTTCTAACACTTCTTTTTGTATTTGTTCTTTTTTTTCTTTGAGGGAAAGGCTTTTCTCTTTGAAAACACTTTAATATTTTTCACTTCTTTGACTTTTGTCCTTTTTCTACCATCTCTACTCACTTTTAAAGATAAGTAATGATACTTTATATTTGGGTTTCTAGGTCAAGGTAAATGGGGTTTTAAGAAGAAAAGGTTTACCAAGAGGTTCAAAGGGTCTAACTAGTGGTATAATATACTGGGTAGGCTTTATGTCCTTGGGCTACAATAAGGATGGCATGTATCATTTCCTAGGTTTCTTAAAAGCCTATCAGATTCAATAAGGAAACTAAGTTAATACTCCTTTTAGTTCTTGGTAACTGATCAAAACAAAGATTCTTGGATCTCTCAAAGTTTATGTATGCTAAAGAAAATATGGAATTACTTATAACTCTCAGAAAAGATGATAGTCTATAAAACTCACTTTAATATAAGTCTCCAATGATTTCCTTAGGGTCTCTAAGTCATAACCATTTATGAGTCTAGACTATATATTGTATGTTCCAAGATTTAACTTTCATAAAACACTTTAAGACATACATAAGATGTAGGATTAACCATATACATTCCTATTAAGAAGTTAAATTAGAAGAAATACTCAGATTTTGAAAATCCAATTCTCATCACACTAAAGTAACTTTGACCATACACAAAAAATTCTTCTCTTTCTTTTATTTTTCAAAATACAAGAAAACTCAAAAATCTCATGCATATATATAGTCCCAAACCTAAACTAAATATTGTCCCCAATATTTTAGAAAATAGGACTCCTATATGATAAAGGAGTAATGTAGAACAATGAGACTTTAAAGAAGGTCCCAAGTAAGTGCTAAGTTTAACATATTCAAATAGACATATAATACCATGATGAATGCAGATTTTAAGATTGATGTAGGTGTCATGATACATGATGAGGTGGGTCTTGGTATATAGGTTCCTCTAACAAAATCTCCTCTACAGGGTTGGCCATCTCTAGATAGGGTTTTAGCGTTTTCTCATTGACTTTGGGAATCTCTCCATCCTTTTTAGGGCTCCCAAAGTGGACAATATCGTTGCTATGGGACCCCTGACTATTACACTAAGTCTCTACCTCAAAAATATTTTTTATCTATCAAGAAAATCCAAAATCTCTATGTACATCTACAACCCCCAATCCAAATTGAACATTGTATTTAATGTTTGAAAACATATGATGCTCTATGATAATGGAAAGATGTAGAAGACTAAGATTTGAAAAACTTCTGGGTTGCCTCCCAGGGAGTGCTAAGTTTAATGTCTTTAGCTAAACATTTTCTATAACCAACATAACTTTCTAAACTAGACCTAACTAGTTGAACTAATTCTTCTAATCCTTACCTTAACAATGAATTTGGCAAGATTTCTCATGCTGCTTCAGAATCTCGTGGTAATCAATACACTTCCGCCACTTTGAAATTTTTTGTGGTGGTAACAATATGACACAATAGATCATCATGATTTTGAATGTTGTGGGACCATATTAATGACCCTCCATTTTTAGTATTTCATGATAGTCAATATAATTCCTAAACCTTGAAAATTGAGGAGTTGGTAACGCAATGATAATGTGAATTACCATGAAATTACAATGTGCTTTACCATATAGAAGTGAATGGTGCTCCTTTTTAACAATTTGAGGAATGACGATGGCCATTATTCATAGTTCCTCTTTTTCCTACCTTACTTTTTCCTAAAATTGGGGTATAAGCTGACTTTGTACTTCCCTAAAAGGTAGTTCATGTATTACTAAAGGCAAGGACATGTTTTGGCTTAGACCCTAATTATATTCTAATGTGTAACCTAGATCTGGTTGGTGTAGGGTTAGTATATCAACGGACTCTTCTTCTTCTTCTTTTTCTATAGGCACAAGTAAGGTTTCAAATGGGCCTACATAACTATCTTATGGATGTTCAAATAAGATTTGTAGTTCCCAATCAGGTACATCTTCTACATTGCAAGGATTAATTGGAATTTCAGGCTCTATAGGGGGTTCTACTCTAGCTTGCCATTGAGAAATGTTCATTAATGGCACAATATCAAACAACTCATTCACCTCTGCAATGGATGTCTTCATCAAATTCCTAAAAATAAGCATGACACAATTTTAGAAGATCGGGGTTGGATTTTCTACAACTTCGTTCTCTTCAGTAATGAAAGTATCTTCATCATAATCATAACAAGGAGCAAGACATGGTTCGAGTATATATATGAGTGGGAGGTTTCCATGGATGGTTGTGAGCGTTGCGACTCAAAATAATCACAAGATATTTCCATCCTATCATCATCATTAATGGTCAAGGTTGGTGAAAAATGCTGAGGTTTAGCAGGAATTGGTAATTCCCACCTTGAAATTCTTTTAAGTGTTCTTTCACTCTCCTCCATAATTTGTTTCATTTCCTTAGCCCCATTTTGAAGTGCAGCAAGATTTTGATCCATTAGTTTATTAAGTTGGTGTATAATTTCTTCTAATGATGGTTCTTTGTAGATGAAATGACTCATATGGTTGGTATTGCTATGACATTGGTGTATTGAAAAAGGGTCAAGCAAGTTGAACCCATGATGGTTCTTCCCAGTACTAGTTATAATCCTGTGACCATGGTTGTTCATGATGCCTAATCCATCCATAATTTGTCTTAGGATAGTAGTCATTGCTAGGGTGTGTGAATGCAGTGGTTGCATCCCTCGACTCTTTATAATAATCATTGTATGTGAAGCTAGAATGCCATGCAAAAGTGGGATATTGTGGTTTAGAATGGGCATAGTAATTGGTGTACTGAGGTTGTGGATATGGCTTAGTATCTTGCCTTGAGGCAAATAACCTATCCAACATACAAGTCATCCTATATCTATCTCCTTCTTGATAGGCCATTGTAATCAATCTTTATATACAAGGAAACAAATTGTTGTATACAATGAATGATTATCACATTTTTTCTCTCTTTTTTTTTTTATCTAACTAATAGAAAAACCCTAACTATATGATGCAACCTAATTGCTAGTCATATGGTAAATGGTGCAACACCAATGCTGGTATGTTATTGTGACGACCCGGGTTTTCCCATGCATTTTTAAATGAAAAATCTAAATTCCTAAGGCGGGATCCCTATTTGGAAAACAATGCAATGCAGCGAAAAATATTTTATTTGAAAATCCAATTTGAAAACCCCGAGTGTCATTTTCTTTCACAACAACTAAGGTAGTTCTTGAACAACTTTAGAAATCACAAATGCTTTTCCCCAGGTATATCCAGTCACAATACACAGCCCAACTGTAATTAAATACAAATACATGTCCAAAGGGTTGAGAATTGACTTACATATATAAGTGTTTCCTTTTTGATTCACTTGCTTGTAGCACTAACATAGATGTCCTCTACTCATGGATGGAATCATCCTGAAAAATGTTAAGGATAGGGTGAGTATATACTATACTCAGTAGGAGTCTATCAGTACTAGTTTTATAATACATGCGATCTTTAAAATTATGTGCTCATAAAAACATATGCATGTTGTTCGGATAATCACGTTCAATATCGATATTAAAAGCCACTGTCAAATCTGAATACTGACGTCTTAAAGAAATATCATAATCCAAGTCGAAAGTAATCATATATCATAAAAATATGCATCAGATGCTCAACTGAATCCAACTCATGGATATTTATCATGGTATGGCTGACCAACCTTATATCATGCCATATGCAATGCACATAAATCCAAGAAACCATAGGGTCCCACTATGCCCACGACCTCATCGCCGTGTGGTCCCCAGGTACTTAGGGACACAGGATCATATACCTCCACAGAGCATATGACACTTCGACCTAGTGTCGTGACACCAGTGGTAGCCCCCTGTACCATATGCAGTCGAAGTAGGGACATGCCCTTTATGGGCGTGGTACCCATCCACCTAATAGTGGTAGAGGCTTGGTGGCCAACCCACACCCCTCGGCATAGCACCCACGAGCTTACTAGCCCAAATCATGTATGATAAAAAACCTTTGTTCAAAACCAGTCCTCTTTGGGTCCCTCACAACTGCCTGGCCCTCGGCACTCCAGCGTCTTTTGGCAACCCTCAAGGACATGCAATCTTTGCAAGTGTTTAAATCGTGCAGTGTATGCAATTGTTTGCAAAACATGTATGTGTATAATATATATGCAATCTTTTACGAAACATGTTTATGTACGAAACGTTTATCATATGCATGTTGAATCTAGTCATGCTAAACAAGTCATATAATTATAACATATGCTCTCAAAACAATAATAGATCTTTTAAAAGAATATAATAGTGATAGAGCACCTACCTGACTAGGTGGCGTTAACCCTTTTTTCCTCGTACGCTCCTGAACATGGTTTGGGGACTCAAGGTTAGTTTAGCCTATCTTTTATGGGTTTAGAGTAGTTGGGTCTTATTACTTAGGCATTAGGGGTCCATCCCTATACCTATGGGTGTCCTAAGGTCCTAATTGGGCCTTGGTATCCTCAGTTTTCCAAAGTTCTAGTGGCCACGCGCCACCATCCTATTCTAAGGGTCATGCCCACCTTTGATTGGGCCTTGATCAGGGATTTTATAGTTTGGATGTATCCGCGTCATCGATACGGACACAATGCCTTTTTCGGTGATCAATTGGAGCTCTAGATCTCAAGTTATAAGTATTTTAGTATCGCACGTACATAAGAGTCTTAAAAATTAAAAAAATAAAAAGACGGAATGCCAGGGCGCTGCGCGTCTACGATGTGTGCCCTAGCTTCCTTAAGGAACCAAAACAAACTGCAACGCTAGCGTACTATGCGCCTGCGACGTTTGCCTCGGTGGGCGCGTCTGCAGACTCGCAGAACCTCCCGCCTCTCTCTCTCTCTTTTGCGGGCGCGTCCCTAGACGCGCCCATTGGTTTTTCGAATGGGAGTCGATGTGGGACGTTCCGACTGGAACATCCCGCTTGTTGGGGAACCGGGGCGTCCTCAAGACACCCTAGTTCGACCCCTATTGAACCAGTGCGACCCAGGAAACGTCCCTAGGTCCTTGGTGGCTCTCTTGGGCTCCGTTTTGCATGGTTTTTCATGCAAAAACTTAGGGAAATTGACCTTGGAACTATGGGGGAGATGGGTTTTGAGCGATCTCGGACGTACCTGGCTCGTTGCTGGGTTTTTCTCCTCGTTTTCCCCTCTAGGTCACTACTCCACGATGGGTTTTCTCCAAGGTTTTGGGCTGCAATTAGAGGCACCCAAGAGCTCTATTTATAGGGCTTTTAAAGAGGGTTCTGGAGGGGTTCTAACCGCATTTTAGTGGCAGTGGAGAAACCTCCAGAATGGTGGTGGTTTCTCCTTGAAACATCGCTGTTCCAGAAACCTCTAGGAGGTTGAAGATGAAGGGTGTCCGTATCAAAACAGGCACCTGTGTTTTTCAGGTTAAGTCTTTTTTGTAAAATTTACAATTTTGCCCCTGAACTTCAAAGGGCCATATCTTGCTCATTTTAACTCCGTTTTAGGTGTTTTTGGTCTCGCTGGATTCCTTTTTCCAAGACGCATCTAATGGCACCATTTTTAGGACCAAATTCCTAGGTTTAATCAAGGCAACTAGTGAAATGACTAAAATTCCCTTATCTTTAAAACGAAACTTTTCATGGGATTTTAATATTACAAAAATTGGGATCATTACAGTTACTAATGAGGTGAATTGATTTATCTTTTGTTATTTCATAGGGTGGTAGCTTCTTAGATGTAGATCTAGACAACTTCTCCTTTTTATCTAGATTTGACTACTACTTACCAAATGGCTTTTGCTCTAAAGTGTTTAATACAATTCTCATGTCAAGAGGAGTTTAGACCTCAATCAAAGTCAATAGAAGGCATGGGAAAATCATTTGGATTTTATGACACCCATTATAAACATAGTGCTTAGAAGCCACTGGGGTGATAATAGATCGCATCCTTCTAAAAGGATCATATGAGCTTGATACCCTAAGTTTGTTCCTACTTAATTTTAAATTATGTTTATGGTCTTAGATCACAAAGATACATGGATGTGAATTTAATTACCTAGGTGGGCCAAGGATTTGGTCATCAAATCCAATCCTTGTGTTATAAGGGTTCCTATAGAGCCCTTACTATAAATATGTTCGATTCCTCCATTAAGCAATTAAATATGCAATGCAAAAGAAAAGAAAACTAGTGCCTACCTTATGCTACATAACAAAGGGTCAGGCACCTTAACACAATGGACACTATAACTATGCAACCTATGCTTTTGTTATAGCCGAACTTAGGCTAACTTTGGTAAATAGTTGTACATCTAATGCAACAATTGCAATTAGTATGCAACAATCATAATGTGTGATCCTAATCAATATGGGTTGTACTACCATCCACATATGCAAAATTATACTATATGCACTTTAAACTAGAAAAAAAATGGAGTGAAAGCATACAGTGAGGCTTTCGTTGATGCTCAAGTGTGGGCTACCATACCCCTCACTTGCCCTGCATTATTATAACCCATTAAAAATTTCATAAAGGAATTACAAAAGACAATGGGTGTCATTACAATTTCAGTCAAACCTTCATCTAGGAAAGCAATAAAAACCTAATCTATGTTAATAATGTCATGGCCCACAAGATTGCCACCACTCCTTTATCGATTTCCTTATCACAAAAATCAAACAAATATGGTCAACGATGAGGAAAATAACAACAAATAAAAAACATGATGAAATCCTAAACTAATGCACCTAAACCTAAACTAGAGGTAAATAATCTAAGGTATGGTCCCCTAGACAAACCAATGCGATTCCCCAACAACTGTGCCAAAAACTGCTTGTGATTTTTGGTCTTAACTCACAATCGCATGATTGAGTTATAGAAATTCATTCTAGGAGGCCAATTCCATGAAAACTCAAACTGATGTGATATTAGTGGTCCTTACTTAAATTATCTAACCTAGCCAAATTAAGGAGATTTTTCTCCTAATCTATTATTGGAAAAGGTGACGTGCATGCAAGACATGAACTATGAAGTTAACTAATCAATCTAGCAAACATAGAAATTGTCCTAAAACAAACTTGTAAGAAATAACTTCCCTAAAAAAATTTCCAAAATGAGAACTTTCCCAAATTGAAAACTCTTAAAAATTAAATTTAGCAACTTTCTAATGACACTTAAAAAAGCTAATGGAAACTAATACGCCCAATCAAACAACATGCTAATCAATGAACAACCTAGCACCCAATTCAAGAAAAATACATCTAGAATCATGTACATGACCCTAGAGTGGGACACATGCTTCTATTATGAATCCTATGTATGAAAGCTCATGAATTTGATGCTTGAATAGCTTAACTTAGCACATGACATGGAATTGAATTCAAAGAATGATGCTCAACATATATGACAATTAAGGCTAGTTATCATCAAGCTAATTTCATGAAAATATTCTAAGATGATTGAACTTGACTAATTGAAATTCAACAACATTTTAAACCTTCCTAAATCATCTACCAACTCTTTCATCTAATAGCTAAATCCCCTCAAAACCATGTGCATAGGCCATGGGTGAGGCGCATGGTTCTAAAGTTATTTAGGTGTAACTTTAGTACTAAGTTGAGATGAAAAGATGATGAACTAACCAACTAATTTGAATGAAACTAGGAAGAGCAATAAAGATTATTTATGATGTCCAATTTAAAAAAAAAATAAATGCAGAAACATGCATTCAACACATAGAGTGGTGTGCATGGTTTCACTAAGCTTTTAGATTTACTATGGTTTTAAACCTTAAAGCAACAGATCTCTATTAAACATCAACCATGGAATCAACAATACGCAAATAGATAATCATAAAAGATCATTATCATTCATCAATCAAGTGGAATTCCATTGACCATCAAATTTTATTGAAGTGAAAGGTAAGTTACAAGGATGATGCACACAACTCTAGGTGAGTACTCACCATGCATTACACCAAAATAAATCCCAAATAAAGATGATTCAACACTTCCTACTCCAACAAGCTTGAAGATCAAAGAGGAAATCCAATAGGAAACAAAGGTAAATCTTAAGGATCCTAAGGAAATCAATATGGAATCAATGGAACCAAATGCTAAGCAAAAAAGTAAAAGAAATAAAAAAACAAAAAATAAGTAAAGAAAGCTTACCTTTCTTGAAGGAGTTTGCATGTAATTATAACGCCCGAGCAATTTACGCTATTTTGGACGTTCTATAAGAAATGGACTGTGTTGAATGTTTTACCTTATTTAAAATAGTAAATGAAGGAATTTGTGAGCAAACTTGGTACCATTAGATTTTACTCAAAAAATGGAATCCAATGCCTCAAAGAACGCCAAAAACAAAGTCCCTATGAAGAAGTTACGGTCGTTTAAAGATCAAGGGCAGTTCTATAATTTAAACAGAAAACGTTTAAAACGAAAAAGGATGAAAAACGCAGGGGCCATTTTCATAACGGCACCCCCTATCGTCTTCCACCTCCAAACTTCTCCAGAAAACCCTTTTCTCCCTATTACTCCAGAACACACTAGGGGAAATGGCGGCACCGCCATTGAGGGGCACCGCCTTCTCCCCTCTATAAAAGCCCCATCTCCCCCCTCCAAAAATCATGGTTTCCAGCGATTTTGGGTCTGGGGTTTCCGACAAAAACTAGAAACCCGTCTTAAACCCATCTCCTTGAGTTTTCTAGCAATGGCCAGGCCCAAGTCTGGCCGGCCATTCCTTTACCCATCTCCCCACCTCCCCTCTTGTTCCTCTGGCATCATCAGAAGTGGGGTTTTCCCCTTCTTCATGAGTTCCGGGGACCAGGCACACCCATCGGGAAAAGGGCGTCCCCAGGCTAACCAGGTAAGCCATTTTTCCCTTGTTTCTCTTCGTTTTGGTTCCCCCAGGCCAAGATCCATGACGGATCTGGTCTGTCCCAGCCGGTTTTTCCAGCCGGAGAAGGCAAAGCCAGTTCCAGCCGGCCATGAATGAGTCAGGCGTCCCAGGAATGCCATGCTGCATGTGCACCTAGGACTGGGTCCCTGGGATGGGTTCCAGGCACACGGCAGTGCCTACACTGTCCTTGGTGCGGCCTTCGGGTGCGCGCGACATGGGGCACGGGTCCTGGCTCTACCAGGATGCACGAGGTGCCCTCGGAGCTGAGATGTGCCATACTACACCAAAGGTGTGTCCATGCGATGATGAGCATTATAGAGCGTCCCTTGAGCATGCATGTGCGCATGCAAAACGTGGTCCCTGGCCTTTGGGTACGCACGCACGTGAGACGATCGCGGTTCAACCAAGATGCACGAGTGTCCTGGGAACTGGGACATGTGGACCCAATGAGACTTTAAAAAATAGGATCAGAGAACAAATTACAAAGTTTAACTATCGAATAGTAGATCCATATCATAGGATCTAGCCTGACAATAAATTAGGCAAGGACCATGGACACTAAAGGCAGATCTAGCAATCTAATGTCTAAATAGATTGAAATTGATAAGGACTCCTTATATCCATTCATATCCAGGAGTTTATAAATGAGACCCAAGGACGGGTTGAGTGATAAAGGACGGGACTCCAGGAGACTTTAAGGTAGGTGCTCTATTGCTACTAGACTTTTTAAAAGCGCCATGATTGTTTGAAAATGCATGTTTTAAGTATAAATTATATGACTTGTTTAGCATATAAATAAATTCAGCATGCATATGATTAAATGCATTATGCATAGACATGTTTTGCAAACAATTGCATATATTGCATGATTTGTGAGCATTGAGTTCTTGAAAAATTGCATGTCCTTGAGGGTTACCAAAAGACGCTGGAGTGCCCAAAAGACGCTGGGTAGGCAGTTGTGAGGAACCCAAAGAGGACAGGTTTTGAAAAAGAGGTTTTTGCTTGTTTGATCGTATATGATTTGGGCTGGTAAGCTCGTGGGTGCTATGCCGAGAGGTTTGGGTTGGCCTCCAGCCTCTACCACTATTAGGTGGATGGGTACCACGCCCAAAAAGGACATGTCCCTACTTCGACTACATGTGGTACAGGGGGCTACCATTGGTGTCACGGCACTGGGTCGAAGTGTCATATGTCCCGTTGAGGCATATGACCCTGTGTCCCTAGGTACTCAGGGACCACACGACGGCGAGGTTGTGGGCATAGTTGGACCCTATGGTTTGAGCATTTACTTGCATTGCATATGGCATGACATGAGGTTGGTCGACCATACCATATATCCATGAGTTGGATTCAGTGGAGCATTTTATGCATATCATTATGTTTATGATATATATATATATACTTTCGACTTGGATTATACGATTCTTTAGTCGTCAGTATTCCGATTCGACAATAGTTTTTAATATCGATATTGAATATGGTTGTTCGAACACGCACATGTTTTAAAGAGCATATGATTTTAAACATAGCATGTATTGCAAAACTAGTAGTGATAGACTCCTACTGAGTATAGTATATACTCACCCTATCCTTAACATTTTTCAGGATAGTTCCACTCACAAATAGAAGACGCCTCAAGAGATATTAGTGCTATGAACAAGTGAATCAAATAAGAGACAATTATACGTGTAAGTAAACTCTCTACCCTTTGGACATGTATTTATTTACAGTTGGACTGTGTGCTATGACTAGAAAGACCTGGGGAAAAACATTTATGATTTCTGAAGTTTTTCAAAAACTACTTTGATGGTTGTGAAAGCAAATGACACTCGGGGTTTTCAAAGTGAGTTTAAAACTAAAGATTTTTCACTGCATTGCATGGTTTTCATAAAAAATAGTTTTCAAATAGGGATGCATCCTGCCTTAGGAATTAGATCTTGCATTTAAAAATACATGGAAAAACCCGGGTCGTCACAGTTGGTATCAGGGCTCAGGTTTTATCCTTTCACAGCTAGTCCAGCATGTCCGAGGGTCGTAGACAATAGAGAAAATCAAGAAGAAGTAATATAAACAGAAGTAGTAGAGATGACTACTTCTATTTGAGGATTACAATATTAATGCACAACGTAGTTCACCATAAATAAATAGGTGAAACACAGCTTGGTTTAACAAATAATTAGGCATAGGATAGTGCAACCCTTATGCAAAATCTAGTCTAAGACGACTTAAGGATTAAGGATTGTTGTATGGTGCAAATATGAAAACTCATATATGGATCATATTATGATGATGAAGGAAGATGTTAGTGAAATTGTTAGTAGATAGTTCTAACCTGTAATCTCTCCAAAGGTGAGAAAATTGAAGAACCTAGATGGCTATCTTACCATCATAAAGAATATCAGAATATGAGTATACTATCACAAGGATATGATACGAGTATGATAGGGGATGTAAAAGACAGGTAAAAGATAGACTTTGAGAAGATTTTGATGATAATCTAAGAGGGATGAGAATACAAGATGATATTAGGAGATAACTGTGACTCGTACTAGGTCACAAAAGTATGGATCCTGAAGGACTTAACTCAATTTTGGATACCTTAATTGGAGTCTTATGAAGAGTGAAGTGCTATCGAATAATGACAACCTGAGTATAATGGAGCATATCAGAAGATGTGTGCAATTGATAGATTATAAGAATGAGAGAAACATAACACGAATATGATAGGGAAATGAATTCGACCGAGTTATCAAAAGATTTTGATGATAATACTAAGGTTGATAATAGATTGATCCTAACATGAACTTGTAAGAAAAGTATAGCATGATCAAAACGTCAATACCATCATTAAGACATTGTATGAATTTTATTGGGGCTATAGGCAATTAAGGATTTTGATGATATTAGAAAACTTCAACATTTCCTGGAAGTATTAAGTTTCTCTTGATTGCCGTGTAGATCAAATATATGCAACCACTCAAATGAAAGCATTGATCTAGGTAGACAAAAATGAGGATTTTAAAGAAAAGAGAGAAAGAGATAGAGATGTAACTACCAGTATTCAATGAATATTGAATATTCAAAAGAAGAAGATCATGACTTATGAAGATACATACAAATCTTTCATCTGGAATCAAGTGGGAAGATAAACCAATCAAATTTGAAGGAATAATAATAGTTGAGTTGGCGATAATGTTATTGTAAATGCGTATAATAAAGAGAAAGCGTATGGGGTTTAAGACCTTGAGTAAAGTATCGAATTTCAGGAGATTATGCGACAAGAAATTTCTAAAGAGGAATGGTAACCAACTAGAAATTAAATTCTACAAATAGTTTGATATTAATTATTACAATTAGATTCTTATCGGATCCATTAGCTTATGAGGAACACCAATGGATATGATCCATAAAAAGGAAAAAATTGGGTGATATCCCACCTTGCCAATAAAGTATATTGAAAAGGGAATTAAGCTGGGACAGTGACTTGTCCATTTAACAAGAAGGGTACCATCAAGGATCAAATTGAGATCTTACTATCATAAATTGGAAGACCATAAAATCTTAAGACCATTATTTAGTCATTACCTTTAGAGTATTGTTGACTAAATAAAGGTATCCCACCCTAATTAATCAAGTATGTTAGTATCTATGAGTTAGTAGTCGAAGTTATATACTCAAAGGAATATTATAAGTATTTGGACATGAGTTTTACCTAAAAGAAGTTACTTGTTAGACTAAGTCATTTGAGGGTAAGAGGTCAGTTGATTAGGCCACATCATGGAGTTGATTAGGCCACATCATGAAGGAGCTACGAGTATGATGAGGACAGTAACAACTGAGACAAAAACAAAAATAAGGAGCGATCTCCACCAGTGAGACAGATTTTTCCAAACCTGAATAGATACCATGACAAACCATAGAAATCACTGTGGGTCTGAAAGATGCTGCTGACTTGGATTGAAAAGAAAGGAAGATAAGTACCGATCACTTTAGAGACCCTTGAGTTTATGACAAAGATATATCTGGAAAGAGACCAATAGGTAATCAAATAAAGTCTTTCTATGTGTCTACGAAAATGTGATGATTTAACAGCTTCAGCATAACTTGATGTAGTAGCTATTGAATGAGAACTGCTATTGTAAGCTAAGTATGAGGAGGCAATGGAAGGATAAAAAGTGAGGAATTGAGAAAATCACTACTTATACCTCTTGACAATACCGACTGCATGGTTGACGATAAAGCCTTGATAAAAGATTTAACAATATATTGACATAGGGGATGGAAGGAGAAAAGGTGAGATGGCTAGCACACTATAAGGTGAAGATTTGATGTTACATTGCCTTTAGACAAAAAGTTAGTTGTTATATGCATATACCAAGTACGAAAAAACAAATTGAAGGAATTTCCTAAGGACTAGCCTTACTAGATCAAGAATAGAACTTTTCGTCTAAAAGGTTACGAAGAAAGCCGTCAAGCAAAGAAAAGATGAAGAAGATAATGACAAAGGATTCAACCATGACCTAGTAAGGGTACTCGGTTATGAATAAGAGGCTTTTTGCTTTGCATAAATGGGAACATTATTGAAAATCCTAATGACAAATTGATGTGAACAGAGAGATAGGCTTTTGAACAAGAACATTTGACCCATGATGGTGAATTGACCATTAACGTTTGACATGAGAAAACCGTTTAATGAATTCAATAATTATGAAACTGGATATGGAGTTAGGACATTTTACTTTCAATATATGATAAGGTCCTCGATGGAAGAAGCTACTAATTGGCTTTCATGAGTTTATATTGAATGTAACTTTGGTTGAGGAATCAAGTCACATATGGAAAACGACAAACAGTTGAAATTCAAAGTTAATCAAGGGTTTGGCTGTAGAGCACATGTTACCATGTTCGTTATTGAAGTATCTTGGGGACAAATATAAAGCAAAAGTTAGACACAATAGAAAGAAGGTTACTTTTTCTGAACTCTTACTAATGATATGTAACCAACCATTAGAAGGAGATATGGATGATGAAGAGATCACTAGATGAAAGACAAGAAGAAAAAGGGATCATCTTATGATATTCAAAAAGGACTATGAGAAATAAGATCTCAAAAGAAGTATGGAGTAATTTATACATGAATGAAGAAGCATGATCCTAGGAGGAGACTCTCCTATACACGATGAGAAAAGTATAGGCATCTAAGGATTTCGAGATAGATGAAATACAACTAAAAACCGGTATTGTTAAACTGGCACATATGGAAGTATGCATCAGAGTACGCAGCGAAAGCGGCCCTTATAGGTAAGGCCTTGTAGAAGGAGCAATAAAAATGATAAATTGAGGTTGAGCCTAGATTTGATTCCTAAGGAGAGAATGCATTTGCCAAGAAGTTATCTAAGAGACAAAATACCTTGAAGATGATAATTTATGGAATTTCAGGGATGAAATTCTTTTAAGGGGGTAATAATGTAACGCCTGAGCAATTTACGCTATTTTGGACATTCTATAAGAAATGGACTGTGTTAAATATTTTACCTTATTTAAAATAGTAAACTAAGGAATTTGTGAGAAAACTTAGTACCATTAGATTCTACTTGAAAAATGAAATCCAATGCCTCAAAGGACGCTGAAAACGGAGTCCGTATGAAGAAGTTACGGCCGTTTAAAGATCAGGGGTAGTTTTGTATTTAAACAGAAAACGTTTAAAATGAAAAAGGATGAAAAACGCAGGGGGCCGTTTTGATAACGGCAGCCCCTGTCGACTTCCACCTCCAGACTTCTCCAAAAAACCCTTCTCTCCCGATTTCTCCAGAACACACTAGGGGAAATGGCGGCACCGCCATTGAGGGGCACCGCCTTCTCCCCTCTATAAAAGCCCCATCTCCCCCCTCCAAAAAACACTGTTTCTGGCGATTTTGGGACTGGGGTTCCCGGTAAAAATCGAAAACCTATCTCAAACCCATCTCCCTGAGTTTTTCGGCAACGGCCAAGCCCAAGTCTGGCTGGCCATTGCTTTACCCATCTCCCCACCTCCCCTCTTGTTCCTTTGGCATCATCGGAAGTGGGGTTTTCCCCTTCTTCATGAGTACCGGCGAGCAGGCACACCCATCAGGAAAAGGGCGTCCCCAGGCTAACCAGGTAAGCCATTTTTACCTTGTTTTTCTCCGTTTTGGTTCCCCCAGGCCAAGATCCATGCCGGATCTGGTCTATCCTAGCTAGTTTTTCCAGCCGGAGAAGACAAAGCCGGTTCCAGCCAGCCATGAACGAACCAGGCGTCCTAGGGACGCCATGCTGCACGTGCACCTAGGACAGGGTCCCTGGGATGGGTTCCAGGCATACGGTAGTATGTACACCGTCCCTGGTGCAGCCTTCGGGTGCTCGCGACATGGGGCACGAGTCCTAGCTCGATCAGGATGCACGAGGTGCCCTGGGAGCTGAGACGTGCCATACTACACCAAAGGTGCGTCCATGCGATGATGCGTGTTATAGAGCATCACTTAAGCATGCATGTGCGCATGCAAAACGCAGTCCCTGACACGGCCTTTGGGTACGCATGCACATGAGGCAGTCGCAGTTCAACCAGGATGCATGGGTGTCCTGGGAACTGGGACAACCCAGTGAGACTTTAAAAAATAGGATCATAGAACAAATTAAAAAGTTTAACTATTGAATAGTAGATCCATATCATAGGATCTAGCTTGACAATAAATTAGGCAAGGACCATTTTCCTTAAAGGCAGATCTAGCGATCTAATGTCTAAATAGATTGAAATTGATAAGGACTCTTTGTATCCATTCATATCCAGGAGTTTATAAATGAGACCCAAGGACAGGTTGAGTGATAAAGGACGCAACTCCAGGAGACTTTGAGGTAGGTGCTCTATCGCTATTAGACTTTTTAAAAGAGCCATAATTGTTTTGAAACTGCATGTTTTGAAGTATAAGTTATATGATTTGTTTAGCATGACTTATTTTATGACTTGTTTAGCTTATAAATGAATTCAGCATGCATATGACAAATACATTATGCATAGACATGTTTTGCAAACAATTGCATATATTGCATAATTTGTGAGCATTGAGTTATTGAAAAATTGCATGTCCTTGAGGGTTACCAAAAGATGCTGGGGTGCCCAAAAGACGCTGGGTAGGCAGTTGTGAGGGCCAAGCAGTTGTGAGGGACCCAAAGAGGACAGGTTTTGAAAAAGAGGTTTTTCCTTGTTTGATCGTATATGATTTGGGTTGGTAAGCTCGTAGGCGCTATGCCGAGAGGTTTGGGTTGGCCTCCAACCTCTACCACTATTAGGTGGATGGGTACCACACCCAAAAAGGGCATGTCTCTGCTTCAATTGCATGTGGTATAGGGGGCTACCACTGGTGTCACGGAACTAGGTCGAAGTGTCATATGTCTCGTGGAGGCATATGACCCTATGTCCCTAGGTACCCGGGGACCACACGGCGGTGAGGTCATGGGCATAGTTGGACCCTATGGTTTGAGGATTTACTTGCATTGCATATGGCATGACATGAGGTTGGTTGACCATACCATATATCCATGATTTGGATTCAGTGGAGCATCTTATGCATATCATTATGTTTATGATATATATATACTTTCGACTTGGATTATGCGATTCTTTAGTCCTCAGTATTCCGATTCGATAATAGTTTTTAATATCGATATTTAACATGGTTGTTCGAACATGCACATGTTGTAAAGAGCATATGATTTTAAACATAGCATGCATTGCAAAACTAGTAGTGATAGACTCCTACTGAGTATAGTATATACTCACCCTATCCTTAACATTTTTTAGGATAGTTCCACTCACAAATAGAAGACGCCTCAGGAGATATTAGTGCTACGAGCAAGTGAATCAAATAGGAGACAATTATACATGTAAGTAAACTCTCTACCCTTTGGACATGTATTTATTTACAGTTGGACTGTGTATTGTGACTGGAAAGACCTGGGGAAAAACATTTATGATTTCTGAAGTTTTTCAAAAACTACTTTGATGGTTGTGAAAGCAAATGACACTCGGGGTTTTCAAAGTGAGTTTAAAACTAAAGATTTTTCACTGCATTGCATGGTTTTCATAAAAATGGTTTTCAAATAGGGATGCATCCCGCCTTAGGAATTAGATCTTGCATTTAAAAATGCATGGAAAAACCTAGGTCGTCACAGTAACACTTGGAGAAGAGACTAGCCTATTAAAATGGTGAGGAATTCTTAAAAAGAAAGGAAAGAGGAGATGAAAAGCGATGCCTCCTCCAAATTGGAGTAGGTGTTCTTTTTCTTCGAAAGTGAATGCCTTGAATTCTTTTTGGGTGCTCATTATACTTTCTTTCCTAAGTTTTCTTGGTCAAGGTATGGTGGGGATGATATAGGAATAAGCATGGATGGTTAGGATGAGAATTGAAGCAGTTGGTTAGGGTATATCAAAGAAGCAAATAAGTGAGATGTTTTAGTAGGAGATATGGTTTGGGACACCACTATTTTAGGTGGCATGTCCCCCTTGTAAAAAATGTGAATGCCCTTTTGGGAATTAGAAAGGTGGTTGGAGATGAGGTAAGAGAGAAGGTGAGGTGGAGTGTAGTAAGCATGGTAATTGGTTAGGCCAGAAAGAATTTAGGTGAGTGGTGGAGTGGATGAGGCAAGGAGGGAAGGAAAGGTCCTACTTTGTAGGAGTTTCAAGTGGAACTCCCTTCTTTGGTTAGTAAACATAGCATGCATTGCAAAACTAAGTAGTGAAATTGTTTCAACCTAGATCATAACTTAGAACTTAGATTAATTAATAGATGAGAGGAATATCCATCTAGAGTTGTTCAATAAATGAGAAAAGAAATTTGAGAAATGGAATGTATCTAGAATTGCATAAGGAATAACATGACAAAAGAGCTATACTGATTTGAGGAGAAAAGATTTGGAGTTCTAGGTTAGGGACTATGTCTTTTTGAAGGTATCTCCAATGAAGGGCATGTACTTACACAATTTTGGGGATGAAATTTTTGCAAGTGGGGAAGAGTGTGATATGTGCAAATATCCATTTATAATGAATAAACAATTACAATTACAAAAAAAAGGATAACTTTTTTAAGTTTCTTATACTCCTGATTCATTATCATGAATGAAATTTATTAAAAGTTCAATGAAATTGTGAGGAAAATGAGCTAGAGTCAAGCTTAGGTTTAATACATCATCTAAGGATTGATGTAAGTAAAGGATGGATAGATAGACTATCCATGGGATTATATAAATATTTTCCTAACTAAGGGAAGAGTCACACATTTTTTAGTTCTGCATAATTGACCTTTTGAAAAATACTTAGTTGACCTCAAACCTCAAAATATAGAATGTACGAATTGAGACAATCCCAAACACACTAATTTTGCACAAAACAAAGATCGAGGTAGAAAAACCGCAAAATTTCACTATTTGGGGAGGGGATCGAAATTGATGATAGAACCCCCCTTTTTAGCTGTTTGTTCTGATAAGTTTTTAATTTTCATAAAAACCACCCAGTTAGTACCCATGTGTTACAACTTATAGGGTTAAATTAAGGTTTTTAGACCAAAATTCGTAGCACATGTATCTTTGATTGAATAACTAAAAAAATTGTTATTTTGTAGGTTCAGAAGCTAGTCCAAGATATGTATGTGATTAATCACAATTTTCTAAGTTTTAATTAAGGTTTTTCACTTTTTGTAGGAAGTAAGATGGTGATCTAACAACCAAGATCAACCAGGATGAAATTGAAGATCAAGATCAAAAAATCAAGTCAAAGTCTCAAAATTATCACTTCAACATAAACTAAAGGCTAAGATCATATTTTGAACCAGTAATGGATGTGATTGAAGGAGCTAAAGATGGCCATAGTGGGCCCATGAAGTAAGTCATGCATTCCCACAACCTTTGCATGGAAGCCACTTAAGCCACTTCAATCATATAAGCCATAGGAGAAGGTGGCAAACTAAGAATTCAAGTCAAACCATATAAGCCACTCAAGCCAAGGGTTGAAGCCAAGAATTCAACCCAAGAAAGATTCCTAAGCCAGCCATGAAGCTTAGCCAAGGGACCATTCAAAGTTAACCACCAAGCTAAGCTAAATGGAAGGCTAGGATTGGAGGTGATTCAAAAGATTTATCTATGAGATATTTTGAAGATAATTAAGGGAAATCTATTAGAATAAGATGACATGTTGAGAAATGTGATAAGAGCATTCACTTTTTAGTTTTTTTCTCACTTTTCCCCACTTTTTCCTTAATTTCCACCTCACCCTTAAGCTGCACTACCAATTTCCAAAATTCTGTCTCATTCCACCTCTTAAGAAACTTCCTAACCAACCAAATCTTTCCACCTAACACCCTCCACCTCTTTCTCAATCAATCCCGAATCACTTACCTATTCCAAGGGAGCTTCAATGTCTTGGGAAGGAGGGAGACACCCCTTCCTAAAATGTTGACATCTCCCACCTACTCCCCTCCTCAAGGGAGCCACCTCCCTCAACTCACTTTCCTATTTGATATCCTAACTCTTTCCCCTCCTAACCATTCAATTTAACACTATTTAATCCCCACCATACCATAGTATTAGGGTACCTTAGGAAAAATAGGAGGAGACTTATAAAAACCATCCCAAACTTAAGCAAAAGACACTCTTTTCCAACTTAGGAAAATATGCCTCCTCCATGAGGGAGGAGGATGCCCTCTTCCTAGCTTCCCTATTTCTCTCTTTTTGCTTTAGAATTCCAATCCTTACGTTCTTCCACTCTTTGCCTAGGGTGTGAGAAATCTTTTCAAAGTGCTCCACACCTGGTTTTTGTGGTTGTTGGTTGATGTTTCCAGGTCAGATCATCTTATCTTAACTTTGATTTACCATAGTTCTCTTCATGCTAGCTTTTTGCTTTGCTCTCTTTTGTTGTTCCTTACCACAGAAACTAAGATTTAAGGCTGGTTTTCCCTTGGAGTGACAACCAAGGGAAGCCATCTTGAACCTAGTTTCCCCTTCTCCTTCCATTACCTTTTGATTATCTTTCAGCCCTCTTGATTTCCTGCTTTGGTTGCTTAAGTTCCATTGGTTGTTGCCTTAGTTATCCATAGGATTTTCCCTTGATTTCAATCATACTTGTTCATGAGTGAATGTTGGGACAATTAAAGAAGAATTTATCTTGTAATTAAGGATGGATTAATATTGAGTGAACATCATTATAATAGAATTTAAATTTCATATTTGGATTACATGTATGGAGTATTATGTTGATGACTTTTTGGAGGCGATCAAATGAAGTTAGTTGGAATTCTCAATTCATGTTTGTGTCTAACAATTAATTATTATTTGCATGAATGGTTTATGTTAATTTTCATCACCATACAATCATGTTCAATTGATTTTGAAGAGGTCAACTATGTTGTGAGATAGCTTAGTTAGTTTTAGAAATAGATTGCATGCTTAGGTTTCCAAAGTAGTTTATTAAATCCACTCCCGTCCAATGAATCATGCATACCATTCCATGGTTAATGCATGATGCTGGGGTAAAAAAAAATTTCTTACATTGTTTGTTAGTGGTAAATTTTCATTTATTTCTCTTGTCTAGTTGTAGTTAGATTCCATTAGTTTTGATCTTAGTTAGTTTGGAAAGTAACTAATTTTTTCACACTTGCTAAAGTAGTTAATTTGGTTGCTTATTTTTCTTAGTTTGTGTGATTAGGATAGCAGTTCGATAAAGCATATTTTCTTAGTTTAGTTATTAATTTCATGTTTAAGAACGTTATTTTAGGAAAGTTGATAAATTTCATTTTAGAGAAGTTTCACTTTAGGAAAGTTTTTAATTAGGAAAATCATAAAAGTGGAAGTTTTTAATTTACGATAGTTTTAATTTTACAAAGTGCATGTTTTAGGAAAGTTTTCCATTTAGAATATTTTTTGTTTTTAATTAGTTTCCAATTTCATGTTTTAATTTTCATTCTTAATTTACGTAAAAAATCACTTGAATTTAGATAAGTTAGATAGTTTAAAGTAGGGACCACTAGCATTACATTAGTTCAACTCCTCGTGGAAGCGTACTATATTGCAAATGATTTGTGTTCTTGAGAGTTTTATTTAAAAAAATAAGTTTTCAGTGTCATTGCCAGGGGTTGCAACATTTTGTGTATTGTTTCATACTTTAGGTTATTTTCCTCTAGTCTAGGTTTAGGATGTATTAGATTAGAGTTTTTGCATAGTTTTACATACTTATTGCATTTGTTGCTATTTTCCTTATATTGACCATATTTCTTTGATTTGTGTGAAGGAAATCGGTAAAGGAGTAGCGGTGATCCTGTGGACCAGGGCTTTATCATCTTAGATTAGGGTTTTTATTGCTTTCCTAGATTACGATTTGAGTGAAATTGTAATGAGGCCCATTTGTAATTTTAATTAATTAATTATTTATTTTTAAATGGGTTGTAATAATATAGGGTAAGTGTGAGTTATGGTGGCCCACACTTTATCATCATTGAACCCTCATTGTGAGCATATCTCACTCAAATTTTAATTTGTAGGATAATTTTACATTTGGTATAATTTTACATTTGAATGTTAGCATAATTCAAATAATTTAAGACCATTCATTAATGATTGTTGCATCTTTACTTAGGATTGTTGCATTAGTTGTGCACCTATTTAACAAAGGTTAGCATAAGCTTGACGATAACCAAAGCATAGGTTACATAGTTATAGTGTCCCATCTATTAAGGTTCCTAACCCTTTGTTAAGTAACATATAGGTAGCCATTAGTTTGCTTGTGTATTGCATTACATATTTACAGCATTATGGAGGAATGGAATTAATGTTAGTAAGGGTCCCATAGGAACCCTTATAAGATAAGGTCTGGATTTCATCACCAGCTCCTTGGCTCGTCTAAGAATCAATTAATATCCTTGTATGCTACAATTCTAACCCTTGAATTTAAATTTAAAATCTAGTAGGAAGATATCTAGGGTATCTAGCTCATTGGACGCTTTTAGAAGGATGCGATCTATTGTCACTCGAGTGGCTTCTAAGCACTGTGGTTATAGTGGGTGTCTTAAAATCCAAGTTATTTTCTCTTTCCTTCCATTGATTTCAATTGAAGTCTATACGCCTCCTGACATAAGGATTATATTAACTACTTTTGAGCAGAACCTAACTAGTACACAATAGTCCAATTGGGATAAAAGAAGCTGCCTAGATTTGGGTCTAAGAAGCTACCACTTACACACTAACAAAAGATAATTAAGACACCGCTCGATTAGTTGATACTAGGATTTGATAGTGTATCATTTAGCTTACGACTAACATTTAGGTTGCATCATATACTTTATAACACCCCTAATTTTTTATAAGAAATTAAATAAATATTGAAATTTAAAATTTCAATGAAAATCAGGCTAGAATATTAGGGTTATGGAATATGCACTTCTCATAGAAGTGGAATCAAGGTATGAGATATGTATAATTAAAAACATATGCGACGAGAGCTTTAAAATGACTGTAAGCACAACAATTTCTGAATACAGATGAAAAATCTATATTTTTCTTCAATTTAATGAATGAAAGGGAAAATGGTAATTTCAAAAATAACCAAGACTTGAGACCTCAAAATATGGAATGTACTCAGAAATACAAATCTAACGCCACTAAGTACGCTCAATTCTGAGCTCGGGAGAATAAAATGAATTTTTCTCCATAAAAGGGCAATTTGGTCTTTTCACACACATGTGGGGCCCACATAGGGCCCACAAGTGACCCACAAAGGGATCCAATGTCTGAAAAACAGACAATCATTAGTCAAAACACTACCACCTGCTAGTGGAGAAGGAGGTGGTAGTGGGAATCTAATATACATTAAATAACAAAAAGGAGAAAACATAATTATTGTATGTTATTATGAAAACCTCTCAAAACACCTATAAATAGACCTCAAAAAAATTCTCAAAAATCTTCATAAAATCACTCACTAGGTCCCCTAGCATGCTGCAAAAATTCAGCTCCAGAAACATCCCCCATCTTCCCCAATTTCTTTTTCTTTCTCTCCCTCTTTCTTAAGCCTGTGGGCGTGTCCACAGATGCACCCGTCTCTCCAGACTCAGTGGAGAAGTCAGGCACGTCGTCCCCTATTGAACTGGGTTTCCTCCTGGAAACCCTATTTCAATTAGCCATCAAACTCTATCCATTGAAACCCCATATTAACCGTTGGATGGAGTCGTAAAAAGGACTCTTTACAATAGACCTTTGATTTGAGGATGATCCACCTCCCAGATCTTTAGAAAATTCAAAGCGAACGTTAACCGAGTAAGGGTTACCGTCTCTGGCATGTTCTTTAGGCTATTACGGCCAATCCAACCATCTAATGGTGATCTTGCACTGATGGTAATTTCCGGAAGGGTGAGATCTACAAAAACCCCATGGTCCCTCACATTCTCCAGCAACGACAACGAAGAAATTTCAGGCTGTATGTGTTATATGGCGTCTAGGGTTTTCTCCATCTTCTCCAGGGGGTTTTCTCTTTCTCTGGTGAACTCCTGCCCTCCAAACCAGCATAGGTAGGTTCACTGGCACCCCCTCTTTCATTTCCGGTAGATAGGCAACGTTTTCTGGCCACCTGGAGAGCTCCCCTGCCGTTGATCCGTCCAGAATGACGGATCTAGCATTGAGGGTTGAGATCTCCTCATCCCTGGTTCAGATCCATATTCTGAACCGTTGGATGATTTCCTAGGGTCCAAAAACCCGAGGAGATGAAATTTGGGCACTTGGTTTTATTGGATGGAGGAGATCTAGCTGCAGGCGATCCGATGGTCTAGATCAAGCCGTCTCGCCTGTAGCCGGTCACCCCTGCCCAGACACCTGGGATAGGTGGTCCCGCCTGTAACCTAGATTTAATCTGGACCGTCCATCTAGTAAATTGAAATCTTATTTTTCTAATTCAGAGCTCGATAGAGATCCAATTTTAGATCAGAAAGCTTCTACAGATTCCTTGTCACTTGATCTAGATATTGAATATATTATATCCATATTTCAAATTGTGATTATATATGTTATTTGGTAAAATTAGTACTCATGATCTTAGATCATGGCCCAGATGACTTTAAAAGACAAATCTAAACCTATGGATGTCTTTAGAGACTAAAAGCCTAGGATTGTGTTCACAGTCAAATTTCTATTCATAGATGTAAAGGAATTGATCAAAAATAGTAAAGATGGAAATCAGCCCTTAAAATGGACTGAAATTTTAAAATCTTAATTCTGATTGTAATTGACCTCCAAATTTAGATCTGAAACTTTCATCAGATTCATATTTATGTTAAGAATACATTGAACATGTTAGATCATGTTTTTAATTAGTATCTACATGATCTATTTTAGTAAAATCCAGGCCATTGATCTTGGATCATGCACAAGATGATCCCAAAATTGAAATATGAACCGTTGGATGTGTTCAAAAGGTTCCAAAACCTTAAGAACCATTTTCCCAATATAAATTATGTGTCTCTAGATCAGTCAAATCGATCCAAAACAGTAAGGTGAAATTCAACCCTTAAAATGGGCTAAAATCTTGAAATCTCAATTCCGATCTCAATTTAGATCCAAATTGAGATTAGAAAGTTTTGATGGATTTCTTGTGATAATCAGAATGTACTGAACCTATGAAAGTTTTATTTTAATTAATTAAATGTTCTGTAATTAAGTGGATAAGTAACTAACATCCTTGATCTACAAGATCTAGGATGATCAGACCACTAATACCTTATTGGATGATTATTTTATAATATAATAAATAATATCAATGGATTAAATGGTTTTCATTAGGCAGATCTTAAGAGATCTAGGCTTAAGAGTTACTAAAATCCCTAAAAATGAATAGTATCTCCTAGATCAAGATGATCCACGATGATTGGACAGTATGGATGTATTTTGAAGATGATCTTGAGATAAGATCATAGGGATTTAACGAATGGATGATGTGGATTTAGGCTAGATCAAGATCTATGCCCTTAAATGATATAAAGTAACCTAAAATCTCCTTGATCGGGTAGATCAAGGAAGATCAAATCAATGGATAAGATAAATCAATAATTAAATTACATCAATATAAAATATTGGATCTAAAATAAAATGAAGGATCAAGATCTAAACCCTAAAGAGATGAAAAATAAATATGGATCAATTAAGACCCTTGGATCATGATAGCATGTTATATTTGCTATTTGAATTATTGAAAATTATTATCTCTCATTTCTTAGTTGACTTAATTATAGAATTTTTTATTTAATTTTTTATTTAAGTGTTTAGTTAATTGTTTATTTATGCTTTAAACTTATGCTTCAATGCTTAGGTAATTGTAATTAAATGAAATTAGAAGGAAGGGACATTCACATGGAACGTATGACATGGACTTTATAATAGTAAGGAGCATAGTTAGTAGGATAATATAAGGAAGATAAATTCCTTGGTCCAACTTAGGAGAATAATAAATCTCCATGTTCATGGATTTAACTAAACAATTAGAAAGAATACTTAGGATTAAATGCTCATAGGAACCTTATGAAAGGTTGAGTTAGGGTCAAGCTAGTGAAGGATGGACATAATGGTTAATGGGGTTATCTAATGGAGCCACGCTCTGCCCCCACCTTCCGTTGACGTTTTTGAGGTTTAAATGCCTCCTTACATGAGGATTGAAGTAGCCACTTTGTGTTTAACCATTTAACTAGTATGCCTTAGCTGATTTGACATAAGAGGAGCAATCTAGACTTAGAATGAAATAAGCTACCCTCAACCAATAAAACATTAATTGGTTGGGTAATAATAATGAGAGCATAAAATGTAGTAAATCATCTAATCCTAATAAAAATGGCAATCAAGATAAGGATGATCAAACAAGATCCATAGGATCTTGGATGATAAAAAACAAATACTAATGTAGTATTGTATTACATGTGTATCTGTATGGTATGTATGCGTATGTAGAAGAACATAGATAGAGAATCGCAAATCCTTGATCAAATTTGATTCAAGGAAAATTATGATATCATTTATAGGAACACATACTTGAATAGGGAAATAACCTTATACATATGGTTTGACAAATGGATGAATCCAGACCATGATGGACATTGTGGAAGAATACACTGGAGATGTATGAATCAAGATACTACTTTGAGGTAGGTGGATATACAAAGATATATTAGAGATTCATTTATAGATATACATGATTATCTGTCTAAAACTATAGACCTTCATTGTATCAGTATGCTTAGTACCTTAGCATAGTCATGATCCAAACAAGTGGTCCCAAACTTATGATCCAACTAAGTGATCCAACACACATGATCCAAATAAATGATCCAAAAACATATGATCAATTAAGTGATCCAAAACATGTGATCCAATTAAGGAATCCAAAACATGTGATCCAATTAAGGGATCTAAAACATATGATCCAATTAAGGGATCCAAAACATATGATCCAATTGAGGGATCCAAAACATATGATCCAATTAACTGATCCAATACACATGATCCAAACAAGTGATCCAAAATGAATGATGAAACAAAGTGATCCAAAATAGGGGATCTAACCAAATGATCAAACAAAGTCATCCAAAACATGGGATCTAACCAACTGATCAAACAAAGAGATCTAACCTCATAATCTAATCCACTTGATCTAATTTAATGATCAAGTATAATGAGGTGAAAGTACTGATATATGGGGACTAAGGAAACCCTAAGAATAGGGTATGTACAATATTCCAGCCCTAGTTAAATAGACAGATTGTCTGATATGTACAATATATTTTCCATACAAGTATAAAGGCTTGTGATTTTGTTTTACACAGAGATAGAGACTGGAGATGCTATGCTAGGGAAGTTATGAGGGTTTGGCCACCTGCTTCCTGAAACTTATATGATGGATACCATGCCCAAAGAGAGGCTAAATGTCGGGTGGGGCAATAATGAGAAAGCCCCACTGTGACAGCCATGGTCCACCCCATGAGGACATGGATTGATTATTCCACAGTTGGTGTCAGTGGAAAATTATACAGTTATCCGGGTGCGCTGTACGGATTGTGACTATGAGCATAGTAGTCCTAATGTATTTTGCATTATGATACACATATGATAGGCATAATATGATGCCATGGCATAATGATATGCTATTACATGAGTTCATAGAATGAAAACCCCACATGATAATTGGCTAGGTATTACTCTCCTAAGTGGGAGTATAACCAAGGGAAGGAACAAGGGTTGAATAATCTTTGGCTAGGTATTGCTCTCCTAAGTGGGAGTATAGCCAGGGAAGTAACAAGTTTTGAGCAATCTTCACTATATTAACTAATTTGTCATGTACTACATAAATAACGTATGTACCCTATGTGGAGATAACTTATGAATGGATAACTATGATGAAATAAGGACTGAGGTATGTATTCTTATGTTGATGAAGTAGTATGTTTTTGTATTCCCCTACCAAGCATAGCTTGCTGAGGTATTGTACATGTTTCCATGTTTACAATACCTCAGATACAGAGGAGGGTTAGAAGCTCAAGAGTGTAGAAGACTTAAGAAGATGTGGATGAATAATCAAACAAGATACATCCTCTTGAAGACATTTTATCTTATTTGAGGGAATTGTATTGTATTGAGAGTTTTGAATGTATGGTGAGGTTTATAAATTTTGGATGATGTAATTTGGACAGGTGTTGTACTAATACTGTGTTGTACTGTGAACCACTAGATGGATCCTGAAAGTTTAATAAAATTATATTCCTTCAATGGAATTTTATTTTGCACACAAATTGTACTTATGTTATGTATAAAGTGGTGACTTGGGTTTTCAAAACAAGTTGAAAAAGAAAACAATTTCCGCTGCTTTGTGTTGCAAATTTTTTTTACTAAGGGGACGCCATTGCCTTTGAAAAATATATTATAAAATGTGTTTCAAAAACCCGGGTTGTCACATACTTAAAGTTTTTCCCACATAAAAAAACTCATTCATTGTATATAACGATTTGTTTCATTATATATAAAGTTGAGAACATAGGCATATTAAGAAGGGGATAGATTTCATAGATACATTGATGGATAGGGTAGATATTATAAAAAGTCAATTGCTTAGGATAATAGCTTCTAGGCAAGCTACACCAGAACCTCAGTACCATAATATTTATGCCTATTCTGAGCATTTCCATCCCACTTCATGGCCAGCAAGCTCCACATACAATGATTATTATCAGGAGCCAGTGGAAGCACCTAATGCATTCACATATCTTAGCGATGATTACTATCTTGGGACAAATTATAATGGATGGGCTAGGCATCATGAATAATCATGATCTTAGGATTACCAATATCAGGAACAACCACAATAGTCCCACCTTAGTCAACAATACCATAATTATTAAGAATATCAAGGTTAACCATCATGGGTTCAACCTGCTCAGCCCTTTTTCAGTACACCAATGCCACAACAATACCAACCTTATGAGTTGTTTCCTCTACTGCATGAAGAACAACCATTAAAAGAGAATATGTAGCAATTTTTTAAGAGAATGGAAAAAACCATGCTACCATGGAAAAGGAGAGTTAGAAAATAAAATGAGAGAGGGAGGAATGGATTGAGGAAATGAAACTAATATAGGAAAATACTGATAAAAACATTGCTGAACATATAAAAAGGACTAATGAAATAAAAAATAAAAAATAGGGATATTGGGCCACAAAGTCCACAACCTTCCATTGAATCCTCCAACTTTTATCTACTCGAGCCATGTTCTGCTTCTTACGATTATGATGAAGAGACTTCCATTGATGAAGAAACTGAAACTATTGAAACATCCAACCTAAAACCTTTAAATTCATGTCCCACTTATTTTTATGATTTTGATGAAGACACATCCATTGAGGAGTTGAACAAGCTATTGGATACTGTGCCTTTAGTGGACACTTCTCAATGGCAAACTAGAGTAGATCACCCTATAGAGCTTGAAATTCATATTGAACCTTATAATGTAGAAGATATACTTGATTGGGACTTATCGATCTTGGTTAAACAATCATAAGATATTCATGTAGGCCCATTTGACACCTTACCTGTGCCCATAAAATAGGAAGAAAAAGAGTTTGTTGATGTATATCAATGTACTTTAGGGTACACATCAAAAGAGAATAGGGGTTTAAGCAAAACAATGTCCTTGCCTCTAATAATACTAGAACAACCTTTTAGGGAAGGGGAGAGTCAATTTATACACCTAGTTTAGGACAATGTAAGGGAAATGGAGGAAATAGATAACTTGAATAGAATGGTCAATGTTATCCCTCAATTTGGTCAAGATGAGGATGATTCATCTCCATATGGTCCAACAAAATTCACAATAGTACATGAAGTCATCATGTTACCACCAACTCAATTTTTGAGGTGGGGAAATTATATTGACTATCATGAAATACTAAAAATGGGAGATCATCAATATGGTTCTATAACATTCAAGATCATGGTGGTCTATTAAGTCATATTATTATCTCCACCTAAAATTTCAAAGCAAACAAAATATATAGACTACTGTGAGGTTCTGAAGTGGCGTGACAAATCTTACCATTTCATTCTTAGGATTAGGATTAAGAAAATTTAGTTTAACTATCTAGGTTTAGGTTTAGATGGTTAGATTAGTTATATGTTACATTTGTTTGAAGATATTAAACTTAACACTTACTGGGAGGTATTCCAAGAATTCTTTTAGAAATTCTTATTAGTTTGCATTACCCATTCATCAATTAAGTGTCCTACGTTTCAAAACATTGAGGACAATGTTTTGTTTAGGTTGGGGGGTATGGAAATGCGATTTCTAAGGTTTTGTCTTGCATTTTGGAATTTTTTTAAAAAGAAAAAAAAACTAATAATTTCCTTTGTAAAGATGAGATTAAATTTTCTGAATATAAAGCTAACTTTTAAACATTAGCTTATTAATAGAGTTGTATACAATTAGATCATTATTTTATTCTTTTTCTAAAGTATTTCATGAAAAATTAAACTCAGAACATTAATTGCACAAAATAACTATATATAGTTTAAGATGAAGAGAAGATATAACTTAGAGATCTTGAAGACAATTTGTGGAAATTTATAACCCATGTGAGCTTAGAACCATTAATTTTTATTTTTTTTTGAGGGTTATACATAAATTCAAAATTTTCTTCAACTAACATTATTTCTCAGTTGGTCTCATTATTCTTCATCTTAGTCAACCATTGAGAAATCACAAAAGATTATAACATATATCTCTTATATCTCTTAAGTTTATGATCATTCTTAAGTCATATGAAACCTATGAAATGATAGAGGTCATCCTCAGTGAAATCCATAGCCTTTAACCTACCCTGTATTATTTTTTGTTAGTTAGCCCCTTCAGCCCTTCAATCATTGACCTTTTCTATCTTAGCCAAACAACTTTTACCTATATTAAACCCCTAATATATATCCACTGCGCATTTGTTTTAGAAATATGTAGAGAAGAGTAAAAAACATCGTGAGAAAAAGTATGAACAATATAATTCAAGAGATGAACATAAAAAAGGATGAAAAAGAAGAAAATTTCAAAGATGCTATATATAAAGTCAAGTGTGTGTGTGTGTGTGTGTCTATATATATATATATATATATATAATAGCCAATGAAAAAAGAAGAATGTTCACTCTTGTGAGGAAAAATGGAAAAGTTGTGAATACATTGATAGAAGACCTTTATATATTTTCTAAACAACCTTTCTTTACCTTTATATCCATTCTTTCGATAACCTTACCTAGGCCTACATTTTGTCCTAGTAGAAGTCCTAACTTGATCTAATGAGTAATATAGCTTGGAAATGGTTATGAATGAATAGAGACTTTGGTAGAGTGTAACAGTTTTAGTAGTTGATATCCTCTCATGAGACATTTATCATTCTTTCTAAGTTATCTTTCTTCTGTATGAAATATGTGAGACTTTTGGATTTATTGAACAAAATTCTACTCACATATTAATGAGAGATGTCCCCCTTTCTAAGTGACTCTTTCTAAGTGTCAAGTATATCCTGTGAGAATTGAAGTCAAAGCATACATTTGGATGGCAATTTAGGTTATATTTGACTTGGAGACTATAATTATATATCAGCTATAACACACACATTCATTTTTCAAGGTTTAATGAAATAATGGAATATCTTTAGCATAAGGATAGGATTTTAAACCTTTTTCTTCATCTTTATTAGTAAGCAAAAGTTAGGAATTAGGATGAGCTGAATAAAAGAAAATTTTCTCAAATGAATAAAGACTTTAGAGAAATTTTTTGAGAATTTTATGTGTATATTCACTACAAACCCTCACGAGGCCTAACTCGTCTACTAGTGGTAACTTAGGGGTTTAATGACTTATTGTATGTGCTAAATATAATCGCGAGTACCTATGAAAGTGGCACTTTGTATTTGTTTTTAAAGAATGATTTTTGCATGTTTTTCTCTAGACTAGCAAAATTCCGGTTGGGGGTTGATAAGAGTTTAATTTTGCATATAAACCACCCAGTTAGTACCCACATGTTACAACTTATAGGGGTAAATTAGCGTTTTTAGACCAAAATTCATAACACATGCATTTTTGACCGAATAACTAAAAAATTTGTTATATTGTAGGTCTAGAAGCTAGTCCAAGGTATGTATACGATTAATCACATTTTTTTTCTAAGTTTTAATTAAGGTTTTTCACTTTTTGTAAGAAGTAAGATGGTGATCCAACGGCCAAGATCAATCAGGATAAAATTGAAGGTCAAGATCAAAAGATCAAGTCAAAGTCTCAAAATTATCACTTCAACATAAAATAAAGGCAAGTAATGGATGTGATTGAAGGAGCTATAGATGGCCATAGTGGGCCCATGAAGTAAGCCATGCATTCCCACCACCTTTGCATAGAAGCCACTTAAGCCACCTTAGCCCTATAAGCCATAGGAGAAGGTGGCAAGCTATCGAATTCAAGTCAAACCATACATGCCACTCAGGCTAAGAAGTCAAACCAAGAAAGCTTCCAAAGTTAGCCATGAAGCTTAGCCAAGGGAGCCTTCAAAGTTAGCCATCAAGCTAAGCTAAATGGAAGGCTAGGATTGGAGGAGATTCAAGAGAGTTATCCATGAGATATTTGAAGATAATTAAGGAAAATATATTAGAATAAGATGGCACATAGACCAATGGGATAAGATCATTCAATTTTTAATATTTTTCTCACTTTTCTCAACTTTTTTCTTAATTTCTACCTCACCCTTAAGAAGCATTGCCAATTTCCAAAACTCTGTCTCATTCCACCTCTTAGGAAACTTTCCAACACAACAAATATCTCCACCTAACATCCTCCACCTCTTTCCACCAAATCCCCCCCCACTTACAAATTTCTATGGAGCCTCAACGTCTTTGGAAGTGGGGAGATGCCCTCTCTTAAGAAGGTGGCATCTCCAACCTACTCCGCTTCTTAAGGCAGCCACCACACTCCACTCACTTTCCTATTTGATATCTTAACTTTCTCCCCATACTAGCCACTCAATTTGACACTCTTTAATCCCCACCATACCTTAGTATTAGGGTACCCTAGAAAAAAATATGAGAAGACATATAAAAGCTAGTCCAAACTTGAGCAAAAGACACTCTTTTCCCACTTAGGAAAAGACACCTCCTCCATTAGGGAGCAGGATGACCTCTTCCTAACTTTCCTCTTTCTCACTTTTTCCTTTACAATTCTACTCCTTAGGTGCTTCCACTCTTTGCCTAGGGTGTGAGGCATCTTTTCAAAGTGTTCCATGCCTTGTTTTTGTGGTTGTTGGTTGATGTTTCAAGGTTAGTTCATCTTACCTTTGATTTACCTTAGTTCCCTTCATGCTAGCTTTTTACTTTGTTCTCTTTTATTGTTCCCTACCTTAGAAACTAAGATTCAAGGCTGGTTTTCCCTTGGAGTAACAGCCAAGGGAAGTCATCTTGAATCTAATTTTCCCTTCTCCTTCCATTTCCTTTTGATTATCTTTTAGCCTTCTTGATTTCTAGCTTTGGTTGCTTAAGGTCCATTGGTTGTTGCCTTAGTTTTACATAGGATTTTTCCTTGATTTTAGGAATACTTGTTCATGAGTGAATTTTGGAACAATTGAAGAAGAATTTTTCTTGTAATTAAGGATTGGTTAAGATTGAGTGAACATCATTGTAATAGAATTTAAATTTCAGATTTGGATTACGTTTATGGAGTATTATGTTGATGACTTTTTGGATGTGATTTGATAAAGTTAGATGGAATTTTCAATTCATGTTTGTGACTAGCAATTAATTATATTTGTTATTGAATCTTTGATCGCATTAGAAGTGATTAATTCTAAGTTTAACATGATCTATTTATTGAATGTTTCAATTACTATGCTGCTAGATTTTTTTTGCATGAATGGTTTATGTTAATTTCCAGCACCACACAATCTGGTTCATTTGATTTTTCAAGAACCCAACTAGATTGTGAGATAGCTTAGTTAATTTTAGAAATATATTGAATCTTAGGTTTCCAAAGTAGTTGATTAATTCTATTCCTATCCAATGAATCATGCATACCATTCCATGGTTAAGTGCAGGATGCTTGGGTAGTTTTTCTTTTCTTTTCTTTTTCATTGTTTGTTACTGGTAATTTTTCCTTTATTTCTCTTATTTAGTTGTAGTTAGATTCCAATAGTTTGCATCTTAGTTACTTTGGAAAGTAATTAAATTTTTCACACTTGCTAAAGCAGTTGACTTGGTTGCTAACTTTTCTTAGTTTGCATGATTAGGAAAGTAGTTTGATAAAGGATATTTTTCTTAGATTAGTTATTAATTTCATGTTTAGGAATGTTAGTTTAGGAAAGTTGATAAATTGCATTTTAAGAAAGTTTCAATTTAGGAAATTTTTTAATTAGGAAAATCATAAAATTAGAAGTTTTTAACTTAGGAAAGTTTTAATTTTACAAAGTGCATGTTTTAGGAAAGTTTTTCATTTAGCATGTTTCTTGTTTTTGCTTAGTTTTCAATTTCATGTTTTAGTTTCCATTCTTAGTTTAAGTCAAAGGTTAGTTGAATTTGGCTAGGTCAAGTAGTTTAAAGTAGGGACCACTAGCATCACATTAGTTCAACTCCTTGTAGGATCAACCTTACTAGTGTACTATATTGTAAACAATTCGTGTGCTTGCGAGTTTTATTTAAAACAACAATAGTGGGCTGTAGCGGATGTGACACGTGAGGATAGGGTGTGACATGTAGATGGAAGGTTTCCATGAGTTTGCCTTGCTCCCCCACATCGAACAGCAACCTAGAACAAAGAAAAATAAGGGGAACATTGAAGAAAAAGGGAAAAACCTAGCATCCAAAGCTTCCGATCAAATCCCCCTTCTTCTCCATTGTCGACAACCTTCCTCTTTAACCTCCAAACAAATCTCCAACTAGCACCCTCTACCATGGTTGATGCAAGAAAACTTATGTGAAACCCTCCTCCGATCTCCTACTCTCCCACTATTTTTTGTGGCAACCCAAAACTTCTCTTCCCAATCTCCCCTTTTCTCCTTAGCTTGCACACCCACGGAAGCAACCACACTAGCACGACAAGTTCCTTCTTTCTTCCTCTCCCCTTCCCCGACACTAACATGACTACACCACATAGAAAACCCCTTCCCCATCTATTTCTCAATTCTAACCCAAGTGGTGACCAAGTCAGGGACAGCTTGCCACTACTAAAACCCTATCCTTGTTTCTTGTCTACCCTCTTCCTTTTTCCCTTTCTAGCAAGATTTGGTCAAAAACACAAAAAATCCTTACCTTCTTCTCTCCCATATTCCTTCTTAGTGTGTACCTCACTAGCAACATAAACATGTCTCATGCGAGAGAAACCCCTACCATTCTTCCCCCTTTCTTTAATCTAGTCCTAGGCAGCAACCAAGCTAAGGGCCACTAGCCACCATCGAAACCCTTCTCTCTCTCCCTCTTATTTTTCTCCCTCTTCCCTCTTCCTCCAACTAGCCACCTGCATGTAGAGATTCAAATCCAACGCACCTACCTGAGTAGGCCAATGCATTAGGGCCACTCACCCAACCCACACATCCCATCCCACTCACTCACTGTGACGACCCGGGTTTTTGTAACACATTTTGTAATGTATTTTGAAAGGCAGGGCCCTTAATTATGTAAAAAAAATTTGCAAAATAAAGCAGCAAAAATTCTTTTCTTTAGAACTTGTTTTGTAAAACCCAAGTCATCACTTCATATATAATATAAGTAGAACTTTGTACAAGATAAAATTCCATTGAAGGAATATATTTTCATTAAATTCTAGAATCCATCCAGTGGTTCACAGTACAACCAAATCCATTACAATACTTTTCCAAATTACATAATCCAACTCAAAGCTCACCATACAATGAAACTCTCATTAAAATACAACACTCTTAAACAAAGCAAAATACATGTCTTCAAGGGTATACCTTGAAGATTATTCTCTTCAAGTCTTCTTTCATCTTGAGCTCCAAACTCTCCTTCCCTGTATCTGAGATATTGCAACATTTACAATATCTCAGCAAGCATTGCCTGGTAGGGGATTCAAGAAGCATAATAATTGATAAGGTAATTCCAATACTTCATAATCCCATTATCCCTAAACATATTCATGTCTCTACTCTTTACTTTGTAAGTTATGTATATCTATATACATACATACTCTACATGGGTAAACCAATGAAATTTATGAAAGTAGTCAAATAACATTCCCAACTAAGCTGATCAATTCTCTCCATTATGAGAATTTAGTATTTCAGCAATCTTACACTTGGAATTTCCCTTCTTGGGAAATATTGGTAATATACAATTACCTAGCATTTCATTATGCTAAAATATAAGGCATTTCACTATGCCTATTCTCATATGCATCATAGTGCAAAATAATCAAAAGGGCTACCATGCTGCAATCTGATCTGTACTAGCATTTGAATAACTGCCCTATTCCCCACTGATACCACGGTGGAAAATATTATGTCACTCCCCATATGGGGGGATAGGACTTTCACAATGGTGGCCTTCCCATAATTGCCCCACCCGACTTTTAGCCTCTCATAGAGCAAGGTATCATCAAATCATCAAATTTCAAGGAGCGGGTGGCCAAACCCTTATAACACCTCTAGCATAACATCCCCCTAGGCTTATGCCTATTAAAACAAACTCACAAGCCTCCAAGCTTGTATGTAAAATAGATTTCATACATATCAAACCATCTATCTGTTTACTTAGGGCTGAAATATCTTCTAGTTCCCTATTCACTTATAATCTAATCCTTAAACATCTTATATGTGTTTGGTTGGATCATAAGGGTTTCAAGAGATTTAATACAAGTTTTTTCATTACTCTTGTCAACATAAGGTCATGGGTTCAATCATGTATATCCCATGTAAATGCATTCAGCAAATCCTCCTACCTACAAAGAGTGATCCCTCTCCCCAGATCTTCCATGATCCTGACTGATGTATGTAATCTGTACATCCATACATTTTGTCAATATATATATATTATGAACAATCCTATTGATCACTAGATCTGATATTTAGAATGATCTTTAGATCATTCATATCTAAGTATTTTTCTATCTCTAAGTATTTGTGTGTCCATCTCTTTGATCATGATCTTTCATAGATCCATTGATTGACCATCTACACATGTTGATAAAGATCAAGGTCCTAGATCTTCTATCATCTAGTTCTTCTATGATCTAAGTTCAGTTATTGGATCATCCCTAAGGAGGATGATCTTAGTTTTCTTCCTTGAATCATCTTTGATCAAGGCTTTAGATTATCTAATCTAATGAACTAGATTTGATCTATAACATGCATACTAATAAACATGTATAAGCTATAATACAATATTCATATTCTTATTGTTCTTGATCATTCAAGATCTAATGGATCTTGTTTGATCATCTTTATCTTACTTACAGTTTTTATTAGGGTTAGGTAATTTACTAACCTTTTATGCTCTTACTATTATTATTCAACCAATTAATGCTTTGCTGGTTGAAGCTAACTTATTTAAGCCTAAGTCTAGATTGCTCCACTTATTTCTAATTGGCTAAGGCTTACTAGCTGAATGGGTGAACACAAAGTGGTTACTTCAATCCTCATGTAAGGAGGCGTTTAAACCTCACAAATGTCAATGGAAGGTAGGGGAAGAGCGAGGCTCTATTAGATAACCCCCCTTAACCACTATGTTCAACATTCACTAGAGTGACCATAGCTCAACCGTTTATAAGGTTCCTATAAGTATGTTGATCTTAAGTACTCTTTCTAATTGATTTTAATTAAGCCCATGAACATTTACAATGTCATTCATGGGGTTTATTATTCTCCTAGTTTGGGCTAAGGATTTGATAATCCTTATATTGTCCTACTAATTATAGCCCTTATTAATGTTAAGTCAAAGTCATTCCTTCCTCTTATGTGTTCATGAAAATCTAATTTTCAATTAGATTACATTTTGGTGATTTATGCTCATTATATCTCAACAACTACTTAACATTTGAATCTACTAATAAAATTTGACAATAATTAAATCATAAACTTTAAAGCATGACTCCAATATAAATTTAACAAACATTTATACTAACATGCTCCATATGAATTTAACCTAATGGAATAAAACTATACTTAAACTAGCATGATCCTAAGTTATGAAATATATGAAATTTTACTAGTAATCTAATGGAATCATGCTAAAATATCAAATTCAACCTAACTTGGCCCTAAGATAATTAAATTTCTAGCCTATTATAACAATCTAATAACATTTCTTAGCATGTAAAATTTAAGAATTACACTATCATGCTTCCTAATTTATAATATAAATCACATTTATAATTCTTTTATCAAATAAAGGACATGTAAATTAATTAGATTAAGATTATTAGAAACTTTTACTTATGATCCAACCATTAGATCTTAGATATTTTCCTTTTGATTAAGGGTTTTAGCTATATTTAGGGGGTTTTCTTTATTAAGGTCCAAATATCATATTGATTTGTTTTTGTCATAATCCATCAATGATCTCCTTGGATTTCATTATATCAACATCCATTCCATCCATCCCAAGGATCTAATCACACTTGATCTTATTGATCAAGTGGGTCCCTTTGAAATTTTTAGGGTTTTCCCACCATAGTGGGTAAATCCCTTAATATCTCTTAGATTTGTCCAAATAAACCATTTAGATCACTTAATTTCAATATTATATCATTATTAAAACATATTTACAAGATCTGATCATCTCAGATCTTGAAGATCTTGGCAATTGAAAACTTGTTTCCTAAATACAGAAAGTTTTATTACATATTTTCTCCATTTTATCTTTTAATAAGAAAATAGAGGTTGTAAGCTTTCCATAGCTTCTTTTCTATCTCAATTTAGAGTTCATATGACTTTGGAACTGGATATAGAAGTTTACAGTCCATTCCTAGGGCCTAGATTTGATCAGGGCCCATTGGAATGGACGGCCCAGATTAGTCAGGTGAAAATGAGCCGGGCGGAATGCTTGGTTCATCGCTCGTCCATCGCGGACACGGGATGAACTTTCCTGCCCGGGACATCCATGGACGTGCGCGGGACGACTTCGAATGTGCTACGTGGGTGCGGGACTACGTCGCATGCGCTGCGCGGGCGCACGGGCAGCGTCTCACATGCCATCCATGGGACTTTGGTTCGATCAGGAGATCAGATAGTCCATTTGGACCGTCCAATCAATACCTTCTCAATTGAGGGCCCAAAACTCCATGAAATTTAGTGAAAATTTACCCTAGGGGTTTTGTACCCTTCTGGATCAATTGGTAGGGTTAGATTTTCTATCTGAGCCCTCAATCATCATGAATTTAAGGTTATGTTATTTACTTTATTTTTTCATTTTTTTACCCAAATAAAATTACAATAAAGTAAAAATTTCACAAAACACTAATATATATGTCTAGGAAGTATTTCCACCTACCTAATTGGAGAAAAAAACATTGGTTATATGTCCAATTTAAAAGAATACCCTTTTTGATGAAGAGATGGCCCAAGATCCACCTTTCTTGCTATTCCCATTGTTTAAACCGTTGGATCACAAAATTTCTTTGGGGGTTTTGTAGCTAAGGTATGGTAGAAAGTTTTTGACAGTGAGATTTGTGATATTTGATCTAGAACAAAGTGCCTAATTGAATTTAGGTCTCTTGTTCCAATCTAGAGAGAGAAAGAGAAAATGAAAAGAGGGAGATCTCTTGAAAGTTTTGGGTTTTTGGGGATGGATCTAGGTCTAAATTTTTCAAGGAAATGAAGAAAATTTTGTGGGATTTTTATGAACATTTTTTGAGGATTTTTTGGGGTGTATTTATAGGCATTTTGTGTCTTCTTTCATGATGATGTGTAATAATGATGGTTAATTTTTTATTATTAAATTAGCATTGGATTCTCTCATTCTCCACATTCTTTTGCAAGACCAGATGGTATGGGTTTGACCTATGATTTCACATGGGTTGGCCATAGGATTCCTTTTTGGGTCCCTTGTGGGCCCCCATGGTGTAAAGAAACCATTTTGCCCTTTATGTATAAAAACATTAGGGTTTATTCCCATGATCTCAGAATTGAGCATACTTAGTGGTGTTGGATTTGTATTTATTTGAACATTCTAAATTTTGATGTCTCAGATTTTATTTTTGGGTAAAATTACTATTTTACCCTTTTGTCCAAAAAATGAAGAAAATTAAGGATTTTTCATCTGAATTCAGAATTTGTCGTGCTTACAGCCGTTCTGAAGGGTTTACTAAGTTCAATTTAATTATACATGTCTTATTCCTTGATTATACATTTATAAGAAGTATATTCTAAATAACCCTAATATTCCAGCGTGGAATTTCTGAAACTCAAACTTTATTATTAATCTTCTAAATCAATTACAAAAATTGGGGTTATTACACTCACTCTCTCCCTCTCTCTGCCAAGTTGGAAAAAGTGGGCCCCACTACTAGCACCACTCCTAAGCCATAGACATTACTCCTTTTACTGACCAATCCAGGAAAGCTCTTATAGATTTGAGATAGCCCTTAGGAACATTTTAATGTGAGAAACAAGACCTAAGTTCACATTTGTCGACCAAACAAGATCCAACCATTGATCAATGTCACACCATTCATCACAATTTGAGCCATTCATTGTGATCCCTTTGACTCATGAACAAAGCCCCTCAAGGAAATCAATGATCAAAGTTGATCTAAGGGAGATAAAGATGAAACTGTGACATACGACCATGATTATACTCTTCTGTGACCATCTAACAATGATCCAATGCTCATAACGATCTACAAGATGAGGAATAACATGATTGTGGGTAAGATCGCTACTGATATTTTCCAATTTAACTTCATTTTAATGCAAGTATAATGCACATTGTGAATCATAAAATCTCTAGCAATTTCATGGATAATTAAACATAATTAGGCTACTGTATGATAGATCTAGCATCCTTTGATCTCTGCTTTTTCAAATATAGTTACTGAAACCTAAATCTATTAGTAAATTAAATAATTGAGTGTTAGATGATTGTGAAACTTTGGATTATTATTAAATGTATAAACATTAGGCCTATAAGTTAGTGTTTTCATGTCATGAACCACAAACCAACGGTTGGATCGACTAGAAACCCAAAATTTAAACATGTATGACCATCAAAAGTGCATGAATCCTAGATCAAACTATCAAATATTGGATCAAGTAGTGGATCAACAATTTATGGACCTAATCTGTGAAATTAACTTGTAGTCCAGTGAGTTAGTAATTTTAGATGTATAAAAAGGAGATGTGGACTACTAATCAATGGTCAATGGTGTGGATTTGGTAATCTTGTAACCCTTGATCATCAGATTAACAACCAAAAGCTAATAAAATGTGATCAGTGCCATGGATGAGCAAGATTGTGTTGCCCTGTACCGGCCAGTGCAGGAGACTAACCTAGAGTAAATTCTAGACCATAGAAAATTAAAAGAGAACCTAGATCATATATCTAAATCTATTTTTTTGTTATTACATATGTGAGATTGATGGTTAATGTGTTCACAAATCAAATAGTTATTTGCATTTGTGAATCTGAAGTGCTTAATCAGAGGTATGTGGATTATGATTACTATCTTGGAAAGTCTAATAATTGTCATGTGTTAAAATGAATATGTTAATGTAAATGATGAATTTATTTGAATACTATCTTTAATTACGGAGATTATGAAAGCATGTGAAAATATTAGTTGTTATTTCATGACACATTTTCATTTTAATGCATAGGGAATATAATGACTAATTTTGAATTGAAAATGCAAATACTGCCCTAGTTGTGACACTTAAACAAAAGTGTGAAGACTACACTCTCTGACTGGAAATTTCTATAACTACTCTTAGATGATGTAGAAATACTTGGGAACATATGATTTACTTTGGACTAGCTACAGATGTTAAAAGAACTTGAAACACTTGGTTATTCTAATTATACCATAGAACAAAAGAGTGATAGAACTGCACTTCTTTATTGAAGCATACACTTAAATATTATGGACATTGCAAATACCTTAAACATGGGACATTGCAAATACCTTAAACATGGTTAGACTATATATATATATATATATATATTTGACACCTATGAAACTATAAACTTGATACTACAACATTTGGAATGCTCTAAATAGTACGAAATGCCATTGAGTGCACCAGAAATGATTGTAGTACAACTCACCATGTTTTTTAACTATAAGGAGACCTACAAAATGTGCTAAAAGTGGCCATCCTTATAAAACTAGTATCTTAAAAATGCTTTCATGATTGGTCTCAAGGTAGAAGAAAGCTTAATATGTTAAACTATACATATACTTATGACTTGTAATTGAAGCAAAGAATCCTATAGTCTTCATTACTAAAAAAGAATAACAAATTTCATTGCAAGTGGCCACAATCTAGGTTATTTTAAATTGATTTTACTGCTATTTGTTGAAATGTATTTGTACGTATATGTATGACTTGGAATTGATCATATTTATATGAAATGTTTCACATTCATGCTTAGGAAGGATCTCAAAATGCCATGGACAAACACAATATATATGTACGTGCTATGGCCTAGGGCCATAACTCGTTTTTCATTACTAATAAGAACTTTAACACTAGTTTAAGAATGGTCCCCTTAGTTACATGAATTTTTATAAGTTTTAATGATTCATCCTTTATAATCATTTCTTTGAATGCATCATTTAGTGATTGAAAGCATCCTTAATATGATAACTTTATGAACTAAGCATGCATGGTTGGACATTAATTATTTTGGTGTGGATATTAGATGCATAATTTTGGGAAATTGAAGTGCATTCTCAAATGAATGATGAGCACATGTTCGGAAACTAATGGAAAACATGTTCTAAAGCTTGTTAAATACACAAGTTTGAAAGGTTCTCATACCTTAGAAATAAATAGGTTTGAATAGTTTCTCACAAGACTTTGAAAGATAGTTTTATCCTGATATAATGGTTTTAGAGGTGTATTTGACAAATATTTTAGGCTAGTGCTCCATGAGCTCTTGTAAGTCCTCTAGATGATACTTGATTGATGTTTTAGACAAGCACCCTATGAGCCAATGTAAGTCTTGGGGATAGATTTCATCAATAATTTTGGAAGGCACTCACTAAGGAGCTATAAGTCTTAGAGATGTAGTTTTAATCACTATTTTTTGTAAGTGCTCTATGAGTACCATAAGACCTGGAGGCATGCATGCCTGGCGTGAAGTAACACCTAGAGATAGGCATGCTATGAGTAGCTATACGCTCTAAATGTAAGGTTTTCATTGGTGATTTAGGCAAGTACTCTATAAGTAGCTGCAAGCCCTAATGAATATGGATTTGCTGATGTTTTAGGCTAGCACTCGATGAGTAGCTATATTCCCTAATGGATATGGATTTTCCTATGTTTTAAGATAGCTCTGTAACTATAAGCCATGATGGATATGGATTTGTTGATGTTTTAGGCTAGTTCTCTACGTGCAGCTATAAGCTCGAATGGTTATGGTTTCATTGATGGCAAGCACTTTATGAGCACTTGTAAGCCTTGGTGGATATAGATTTTATCAATGTTTTGGGCAATCACTCCTTGAGTGTCCTAAGTCCTGGATTGCTATTTGGTAGGTGCACTATGTGGGTGTGCCGTCCTTGAAACCCTATGCTAGGAGGTGCAATTGGCCACTAACCTTTGAGGTGATATTAATACTAGCCCTATAATGAAGATAGCGAGTAATAGGAGTAACTTATCTTGGAGAAGTGCTTTGAGTTGTAGCCAGTTAGCCCCCAAAGGTCCTGTGAGTTTCTAGTTGTGCGATATCCATGAGACCACATAAATGTTGCAGCAACTAGCATTGGATGATGGAAGGGCCCTACAAGCATAGGTGTCTATGTGGTTTTAGCATACTGGGCATGCCAGTCATTTCTCAAGAGTCTGGGCCATCCTTGATGGTAGAACAGTATGCCATTATGGTTCAAAGTGATCAATTTTCCACAACGATGTGGGTTCAGATTCTTCATTATGGATTGAGGACTGCGTACCTCAACTATTCACCATCATTGAGAGCTTTTATCAAGTGGATGGTTTATCAATTTTTACATTTTTGTGCATGTCTTGAGTCACAAATTTTTCATCAAGAGGTTTTTCATCTCACATATCATGTCATTATGGTCAATATGATATTTTGGGTGATTGTGAAAATAGGATCTACACACACACACACACATAGTATCTGATGCTCTATTTTTGGCACCTTATCGACTAACCCAATTTTTGTTGATACCGTATGTGGATGCTTACATTTAGCTTATGACTTTTAACATATGTTATGATATATGTTGATATTTCAAGACTAATGATTTCCTCAAAGTTGATTTACAAATATGTTGGATTAATCATGCATTTTGAGTGATTCTGAATTATTTTGTATTAGACCATTCATGCATTTGAAATGTGGTGCATTCATGAAGGAGATCATGTTAGAAGATTGCCTTTAGACTTGATAATGAGAATGGTAATTACCTTAATCCTTATAAATTGATACATCTATTGATTGATAAATAATTTAGACATTGATAGTGATATTCTCAATGATCATGCACAATAAATGATCTTGAAGGACTATTTGTTATTGATAAATTTGAAATGATTTATGTGTTTGTGCATCAAAAATGTTCTTGGCATGACTAAATGTTTCTTAAAATAATAAAGGCAATGATTTCTTTGAAAATCATGAAAGTCAAATGATTCAACAATTGTGCTGATATACATGTAAAGTGATTTCATGGATGTATGATTTGAGAATTTTAATTTCAACATGAGCACTTGTTTTGAAAAATCATTCAGATATGATAAATTATCAATATACATTGATTTTTTAAATCAAGAACTACATTCCAAAATAGTGACTTTTTTCACCTACACAAGCACAACCTTGTTGAGACATTGTAATTTGTTTTACAGTGTCTCAGACTTGAAGAAATAGAATGGAAGGATTATATAGGTCAAGCCACAAATGTGAAAGCAACTTGCGGAGTTTGGAATTTTAGAAGATTGTGATTTTCAGCATCTAAAGGATGAACCTTGTCACTTGAGATTTGATTTATGAATTACCAGAGAATGTGAATGTATAATAGCTCTATGATGTGGACTTAATTCTATTTAGTGGAATTGGGCTGTGATATGGATGTGATTGGAGGTTTTGTGGTTATGATTAAGTTTTGTTATTCATTTTAAAAATATAAAAATCTATCTGTGTCTATTTGGTATGAATGAGACATTCATTTTCACCATCAAATCCTTATGTTTGTGCAAGAAATGACTCTTAGGATTTTCAGAAACACTTTTCAAACAACAAAAGTTTTTGTTATTTTGTTTTTAAGAAAAATTTCCAAGGGATATCTTGAATTTTGAAATAGTATCTAAAAGTATTTTGAAAACCCAGGGTGTCACAATGAGTTTAGAGTTATGCCATTTAGGTTCATGAATGCTCTGGCTACTTTTATTGATTTAGTAAACTTGGTGTTCAAGATGTAATGCCCAAGCAATTTACCCTATTTTAACAAAAATTGGACATTCTATAGGAAATGAACTGAGTTAAATATTTCACTTCATTTGAAATAGTAAATGAAGGAATTTATAAGGAAACTTAGTACCATTAGATTCTACTCAAAAAATGGAATCCAACGCCTCAAAGAACACCAAAAACGGAGTTCGTATGAAGAAGTTACGACCGTTTAAAGATTAGGGGTATTTCTGGAATTTAAATAGAAAAACGAAAAAGGACAAAAAACGCAGGGGCTGTTTTGATAACGACAACCCCTGTCGTCTTCCACCTCCAGACTTCTCCAGAAACCCATTTTTCCTGATTTCTCCAGAACACCCCAGGGGAAAGGGCGGCACCGCCATTGAGGGGCACCGCCTTCTCCCCTCTATAAAAGCCCCATTTCCCCCCTCACGAAAACATCATTTCTGGCGCTTTTGGACTATGGTTTTCGACAAAAAGCAGAAACCCGTCTCTCTGCAAATTCTAGCAACGGCCAGGCCCTAGTCGGGCTGGCCATTCTCCCATTCCCTTTCTCCTTTCTGGTCTGGCAATGGGGTTTCCCCCGTTGTTCGAGTTTTCCGGCGAGCAGGCACACCCACCAGGGAAAAAGGGCGTTCCCAGGCTACAGGTAAGCCGTTCTTACCTTTTCCTCTCCATTTTGCTTTCCCCAAGCTAGATCCATGCCGGATCTGGTCTCTTTCCAGCCGGAAAACAACCAAGCCAATTCTAGCCAGCCCTAAACGAAACCAGGCATCCTCCTTTTTCCAGTCGTTTTCCAGCCGGGTTCTTGACTAGAAAATGCTCCAAGCCGGCTTGGGTTGGCCCTGCACGAACCAGGCATCCCAGGGACTCCATGCTGCACGTGCACCTGGGACTGGGTCCCTAGGACGGGTTCCAGGTGTACAACAGTGCATACATTGTCCCAGGTGCGGCCTTCGGGTGCGCGCGCGACATGGGGCATGGGTCCTGGCTCAACCAAGGTGCACAGGGTACCCTGGGAGCTGAGACGCACCATGCTACAAGGTGCGTCCATGTGATGATGCGTGTCATAGCGCGTCACTTGAGCATGCATGTGCGTGTGCAAAACGCGGTCCCTGGCATGGCCTTTGGGTGCGCATGCACGTGAGGCGGTTGCGGTTCAACTAGGATGCACAGGTGTCCTGGGACCTGGGACACGTAGACCTAATGAGACTTTAAAGATTAGGATCAGAGGATAGATTACAAGTTTAACTATTGAATAATAGATCCATATCATAGGATCTAGCCTGACAATAAATTAGGCAAGGACCATGGACCCTAAAAGACAGATCTAGCGGTCTAATGTCTAAATAGATGAAATTGATAAGGACTTCTTGTATCCATTTATACCCAAGAGTTTATAAATGAGACCCAGAGATGGGTTGAGTGATAAAAGACGCGACTCCAGGAGACTTTGAGGTAGGTGCTCTATCACTACTAGACTTTTAAAAAAAGCCATGATTGTTTTGAGACTGCATGTTTTAAGTATACGTATATGACTTGTTTGGCATGACTTATTTTATGACTTGTTTATCATATAAATGAATTCAACATGCATATGATAAATACATTATGCATAGACATGTTTTGCAAATAATTGCATATATTGCATGATTTGTGAGCATTGAGTTCTTGCAAAATTGCATGTCCTTGAGGGTTACCAAAAGATGCTGGAGTGCCCAAAAGAAGCTGGGTAGGCAGTTGTGAGGGCCAGGCAGTTGTGAGGGACCCAAAGAGGTCAAGTTTTGAAAAAGTGGATTTTGGCTTATTTGATCGTATATGATTTGGGCTAATACGCTCGTGGGCACTATGCCGAGAGGTCTGGGGTGGCTTCCCAGCCTCTACCACTATTAGGTGGATGGGTACCACGCCCAAAAAGGGCATGTCCTTGCTTCGACTACATGTGGTACAGGGGGCTACCACTGGTGTCACGGCACTGAGTCGAAGTGTCATATGCCCCATGGAGGTATATGACCCTATGTCCCTAGGTACCTAGGGACCACACAACTGTGAGGTCGTGGGCATAGTTGGACCCTATGGTTTGAGGATTTATTTGCATTGCATATGGCATGACATGAGGTTGGTCGACCATACCAGATATCCATGAGTTGGATTCAGTTGAGCATATTATGCATATCATTATGTTTATGATATATATATATATGGTACTTTTGACTTGAATTATGTGATTCTTTAGTCGTCAGTATTCCAATTCGACAATGGTTTTTAATATCGATATTGAACATGATTGTTCGAACATGCAAATGTTTTAAAGAGCATATGATTTTTTAAACATAGCATGCATTGCAAAACTAGTAGTGATAGACTCCTACTGATTATAGTATATACTCACCCTATCCTTAACATTTTTTAGGATAGTTCCACTCACAAATAGAAGACGTCTCAGGAGATATTAGTGCTACGAGCAAGTGAATAAACAAAGAAGACAACTATACGTGTAAGTAAACTCTCTACCCTTTGGACATGTATTTGTATTTATTTACAATTGGACTGTGTGCTATGAATGGATAGACCTGGGGAAAAACATTTATGATTTCTAAAGCTTTTTCAAAAACTACTTTGGTTATTGAGAAAGCAAATAACACTTGGGGGTTTCAAAATGAGTTTAAAACTATAGATTTTCTGCTTCATTGTCTGGTTTTTATAAAATGGTTTTCAAATAGGGATGCATCCCGCCTTAGGAATTAGATATTGCATTTAAAAATGCATGAGAAAACCCGGGTCGTCACACAAGACCTTCCTAGGAAAATTTGTTAATGTTCATGGACAATATTTTTGTGCATTTAGAGAGCCATGAAGAACACTAGGAATAGATGTGCATAGTACCGAACATGCTCAGAGCACAACAATTGTATGCAAAGTTTAGCTAATGAGAATTGTAGTTGAAGAGGTTAACTTTCTAAGCCATATCATTTCTTATAAATGTGTTGCAGTGGACATAGGGAAGGTAGAGGCAGTAGAGAAGTCAAAAACAACAAGTGTGATTACAAAGATATGGAGTTTTCCAGAACTTGTAGAATACTATCATAGATTCATTGAAGGGTTCTCATAAATTGCCTTGCCACTGACGGATGCGAAGTCTGTTTGGAACAATGCGTGTGAAGAAAGCTTCGAAGAGCAACTTCATCAATGTTCACTATACCATCATGCAGTGGAAGTTTTGTAGTATATAGTGATGCCTCAGGCAAAGGGCTGAGATGTGTATTGAAGTAAAATGGGAAAGTAATTGCCTATTCTTCTAGAATGCTAAAAAAGCTTGAGATAAATTATCTAAACCATGACCTAGAACGTGCTACAGTAGTCTTTGTTTCAAGATATGGAGACATTATCTATACGATTAGAAATTTGAGGTGTTCAATGACTAAATAAGCCTCAAGTATATTTTCTTGCAATAGGATCTAAGTATGAGGCAAATAAGATGGATGGGATATCTGAAGGATTATGAATTTACTATTTAGTATCATATAGGAAATAAAAGTTGTTATAGGAGCTATGTGTGTTAGTATGTTGTCTAGCAAATGAAAGTTGTTATAGGAGGTTACTAGATGCAGTTAAGAGATTCAACATGATAGATTTTTCGCGACTAACTTGGTGGTGAGTTTTGCCATAGTTGAAAGAGTCTTTCATATGTAGGAGGATGATGGCAAGGCACATGCATTGGCTAGGAAACTATGTTTCAATAGAGAAGTAGATAGTAGTGTGAGAATATAGGAATGATTGGTAGTGCTAAGAAATGTGAATTAAGGTAGGAGATTCATCTAGGTGGAACAAAGATGTATCAGGACTTAAAGAGACTGTTCTAGTGAAATGGCATGAGGAAGAATGTAAGGGAATTTGTGGAGAGATGACTTACATGTTATCAAGTTAAGGTTGAGCATCAAAGGCCCACAAGGCTATTACAGCCCCTTGAGCTTGTTGAGTATAAGTGGGACCACATCACTAAGGACGTCATAGTAAAATTACAGATGATGATGAGTGGACACTCTAAGAACTAGGTGATAGTAGATTGGCTGACAAAGTTAGTGCATTTTCTTTGTATCATGTAGAATACACCTACAAACATCTTGGCTCAATTGTATATTAATGATATTATAGGTTTACATGGGATAACATTGACCATTACTTGTGATAGAGAAAGTCTATTTACTGAGTTGCAAGAGTCATTGAGATCATCACTGAGTTGCAACATTGCTTTTCATCCCCAAATAGAGGGTTAGTCTAAGAGAATGATATAGATTCTAGAGGATAGGTTGAGAGCATGCACAATTGACTAGAAGGGAAATTGGGATGCAATTCTACCACTGATCAATTTTGCATACAACAACAGTTTCCATATGAGGTTGGTATGGCTCCATATGAGGCAATATATGGGAGACCTCACCATTCATCGACGTCTATCTATTCTAAGTTGGTAAGATGGTGTGCCAACAAGGTGAGACGGATTACGAAGAAACTCCATGCAATGCATAAGAGGCAGAAAAGTTATGCTAATAAGAGATGCAAAGACATGGTTTGAGATTGGTGACCATGTATTTCTGAAGGTTTAACCAACCATGCTGATGGATAGAGCTCAGAGAGTGCAATCCAACTATTGAGATCAAACTTATGAGAAAAATAAGACGTTACATTAATAATGACACCATTTCTTAATATAGATTCAAAAATGACTAAATGTGGGACCCACTTAAATGCCAAATTAGGAAGCCTAATTAGTTAAACATCCAAATACAATTAACTTTAAAACTAAACATTTTTCCCTGATCTATTTTTCTAGGAGAATCAAAATATATAGAGATTGGTAAGTGTATTTAGAATAAAATAAGTTGATTTTGATAAATAACTAAAAATTAAAAGTGAATTTAGAACAAAATAAAATAAAACAAATCAAAGAAAGACATTTTGGGAAACAGAAGCTCGAAATGATTTAAAATTAACTATATCATTTGACATGTGGGATTGCAAGTCTAATTCACTCTCTAAACATGATAGATATAATATGCACTACTAGCATGGAAATTTTTCTGACCTTTGGTGAAGGTCATTGACAAGAGCACATGTAATAGACAACCTTTATCAAAACATGAATACATGAATGAGTACAATAGTTCTAGCCCATGCACAACATTCATGAATTATTTTATCTTATTACATTTGTTTGGTCTTCTATCTTGACACAAATGGGTACACATGTTGCTCATGACTCATCATCATCAAACCTACAACTAAAGCAAAAGCCTAAAGTCCTATGATAAAAACCATGTCCATTGTCCACTCGTTACCTTTCATGAGATGTTAGTTAGTTTAATCATGAATATATGTGCATATATGAATATGGATTTATGCACACATCCTATTAGAGCATGTGTATGGATGCTAAGTGCCATTGACATGCTTGATGAATTGATCCAATGCATTAATCCATATGAATAGAACTATGCGCATGATCTAGTAGTATGGTTTAATGCATTAGATGGACCGGATCATTGCATGAAAACTATATGGATAGACTCATGTGCCTCACTTATGAACTCTATTATCTTTGTAAAGGAGTTGTATTATACTTGATCAAAATTTTGCGCCATTAAAAATAATGGCTAAAATTGACTATTCTATAGATTAATTTGGTTTGGCCAAATAACATGTCATGGATGTGATCGTTTTCAAAATTGGATTGTGCTTGTAAGTAATAGGTCATTAAGGACCCAGTGGATTGGTGTCTTGGATAATTTAGATCTTCATGTACGGAGAGTATTTTCTAGCATGGGTACCACTAGATGAAAGTAATCTATGGTTTAAAATACCCTACATTATTTCTAGCAATTTTAAATTAAAACTATTTTGAAAATTGCATAACTTGCTAAAAGTGATGTTTTAGATTTTCAAAGTATCATTTGAGAAATGAGATTTTCTATGCTAAACATATTTTTGGATATATTTTTTCTCCTTTGTCTTTTAAAATTCAAGGAAATTATAGTTAATAGCATATGTTGTTTTGATGGACAATATTTTCATGTTTGAAAATGCAACTTTTTGTAAGTCAAAATTACTTGCTAAGTATAGTTTTAGAAATCTCCAAAATGAGATATTTTTTCCCAAAGGTGCTTTTGGAAAGTTCTAATATGCTAACTAAATTGTCTTGATTTTAACTCTTGAAAAGGAAATGATTTGCATATCATATTTAATGAGATGAGATATTGGATATGATGATACCTTAGATATGTTTTTTTGGTATGCTAAACTACCTGGTGGGATCTATACTAAGGGCTTTTTGTATGGGTTGGCCTCCTATCCACTGACCACCAAGGGTGAAATATCCAATGCTTAAAGTGGCATTGATTCTTCTCAACTATTGAGGTAGGAACAACCATTGGAGGTGATCATAGCACCCTGTTGAGATATATCTATGTGGCTCACTGAGGAGATGATGGTACTTCCTCTTGGGTACTAATTCAACAATCAAGTCATATGCATAGTGATCCCATTAGTATTTTTGTTTTTTGGATCTTGGGGAGTATGAAGATAATATAATGTAAGATGAATAGTGGTTCTATGTAAGATGAACTTGGGATAAGTTGTTAGATGAGTACTCATGACCAATTAATAGATGTACTTGCCAAGGTGCCATGGTCATAAGATAATTATAGACTAGAGTGCCAATGTCGTGGTTGTATATAGCCATTATTTTAAAATTTTGACATTCTTAATTTACATGACACTGGGAATGTTAATATCTACTCATTTGAATTTATGCTAAATGAATACTTATGAATTCCTATAAGTGCATAACATGGAACAACTAGGTAAGATAGTCATGAGATTTATTGCTTTGAAAAACAAGTTTTCAAAGCATGTGCATGAAACAACTAAGATAAGATAGGTATGAGATTTATTACATTTAAAAATATGTTTTCAAAGCATGTACATGATGGATGATACGGCTCTCGAGTGTGTGGTCTAGGTTATCTATTGGGTATAGATTCATCACGTAAGGTGAAGGAGCTAGGAGAGGAGGACCTAAGCTATACTTGAGAATATAAAGTGAGAAGCTACCTATTTTAGAAAGACAATGATTGAGTAGGTTTTTTGGTTAATTTCTAGGTGGATTTTTCTGATAGAGGTTTTTGGGTAATGGTGGGTGTAGATTTCCATTTTACAAGGTTTCTTCATCTAAGAATTTCTTGGATTCATGGACTGGTTCAACGATGAGGTGATTGGTTAGGTGGTCTGAAATGGCTCTTGTAACATCCCAGCTTTTCTAAGATAATATGTGGATTTATTTAAAAATATAGAAAAAATTGTTACCTCCTGAAACCTCCACATATATGTAAAATAAATATCTAACCTAAGGGAAGGTTACATGTACATGTCGTAGGATCTACTGGTCATGATTAAAATCACTCAATAAACCATCATGCATGAAGTAAAGTCATGTTTAGGGTTTATACAATCCCAAATGTCAAGAAGAGATGAATACAAACATCTGAAGTCCTTGATACATCTAAAGCTAAGTCTAATAGTCACTAGGATCAAGACCGTACATCTAGTATCAAGTGATTGTCGCTTTAGCCTTCCCCTTCTCCTTCGCTATCAACCTATTTGGGATTTCACCTGAAAATGTTGGTTATAAATGGTCAGAAAAACAGCAGCTTACTAGGAGTAAAACTAATATAAACTAGATGCCAAAATAAATTATAAGAAATACTCTAATATACATATAGGTACTTCTAAGGATATATAACAAAGGTAAGCATATCTCATGGATGTCTAAGGATAGTGTAAACCAAGTATATCAGTTTAACAATTTTCATTTCATAATTGGATTAACACTTAGCAAGTGAAATACTATAAATAATCCTTACAACTATTATGTCAACCCATAATGTAAGAAGTATGCAAATGCAAATCATACCCAATGCCCCCAAAATCAAATCATTCATGAGCCAAATTTGAGAAATCATTGATCAAATAAATCATCGACAACCCATGAGTCAAAGGCATTATTCACTGTCAAAATTAAGTATGAAACCTAGTATCCACCAAATGGAAATCAATCAATATAAATTGGATGGCATATAGTCCTACCATCGGGATGAGGTTTAGACTCTCAAGAATAACCTACATGTGCAACATGTTTAACCCTTATGGGGTTATCACTGAGTGGCACAACCATCCTACCATGGGCTCTAATCTAACTCTCACAAGATTCTTGCTCTTTAGGATAGACCAACTCTTGAGAATGACAGACATGCTAGTTCATGTCTAAAATCAATCCAAACAACTATGCTTTAGGGTGCTACAATCACCCTATGTAACCATCATTGCCACTGCATATGTTGCAGATACTGCACGGACTCTCACTAGCCATCATGAGGTTATTGGTTACATCTTGGGAGCATCCCCATTAAGCCTACTCCTAAATCAAGCTCTTGTTAAGCTGGTATCTATTCCAAATCAGAGGATAGAGGCCATGTACTCCTCTTAGCATAGTGTCTCTAGGACTTACAACTACTTAGAGTGTGCTTGCCTCCAATTCTCATAGCTGCCCATAAAGTGCTTGCCTTTGGGACTTACATCACTCATAGAGCACTTGCCCAAACATTAATTAGAACTACAATTACCAAGACTTACATTTTCACATAGGGTACTTGCCTAAAATATCGATCAAATATCATCCACAGGACTTACAATGGCTTGTATAGCACTTGCCTAAAACATCAATCAAAATGCTTTCTCCATGACTTGTAGCTACTTGCAAAGTGCTTCCAAGATATCAATCAAAATCGTATCTTCAGGACTTACAGCTATGTATAGAGTGTTTACCCAAACATTGATCAAATTATGGAAAAAACATGGAATTTTATATTCTAATCTAAAGTATGAAAACCTTTTCATTATTAATCCATGCAAGCCACACATCATTGTCTTCAAGTTCAATAGTTCAATGATTCAATAATATAAATTTCATGGTATGCCATGTGCATCCATGTTAAGTTTTATAGATTATGATAGCAATTTATAATAGTTTTCTTCTTATCTCTTATGGTTTGGAAAACTATCCTAGGATTCACATGTGCTTGCTCTTAGTTTCATTATTCTCTTATTATGTTGCCTTCCATAGGAATAAGGATGCCCTAACAATGTGGATTATCATTTCCTAGTTCATATTCATTAATGATCAAGGTTTGTAAATGATCATTAGTATAAGTCACTTAGGATGTGTGTGGATAGCTAGTTGGTTTATCCAATTACTCCTCTCTTTTGTCCCTATCTCATGCATTTCCTTTTTATGTAGTTCATCCTAATGTGACCAGCATAGGTACTTATCTTTTTATGAATGTTCTAAGGATAGCAACCATAGGGTTTGTTATCTTGAATATATCCACAACCATATCATGTCTCCTGCATGGTCAATACTACTTATTTTCCATACTTTTAGGTAGTTTACTTAAGGAATCAGCCATATAAATTCATCATTTGATGACCTATAAATTTATATATTTTAAGAATTAATCCAACTTCTAATGTTTAGAATGAATCCTATCCATTAGCCACATCAATTACTTAGGCTAATACTTAAATGAACTATCACTAATCTTACCTTAGCTTTGATGTCAAAGTTTACATGATATCAGTAGCTTCATTAACTACTCTTTTTTTTTATTATATTTCTTCCACATGAATCTAGGTTTACCTAGTCTTCATTCCTTTTCAATTTGACCCAGCATGGGTTCCTCTACACTTACTTACCAATCTAGGTGATACTAGGTGTCCTTCTTTAGTGTTATTTCACATTCTCACTCTCCTACAAGTAAGTTTCCTAGGTGAGAATTTTCTTATTGATTTTTCATTATTTTATCATTGAATTAAAGTTTATTATGATTATAAAACAATTTTATACACTTTTGGTGTTAAATTATCCAAGTTATAGGTTGAGCAAGTCAAGCTTTCAATACCAACTTAAGAACACATTTAGGGCTCCATCATACATTCCAATTTCCATCACATTCACCCTCAAGTTCAATTTTACTCCTTTCATCCACATGTTAATCACATACTAGTCCATCAACAGCTAAAATGAGGTTTATCCTAAGAAAAATCCAAAAAGGATCTTGCCTTCACCCAAGGCCCATGGCCTTCATCTTTTTCATTATCTTCCTATAGTTTTTATAATAGGAAGTGTTTCATGCCTTCATTAGTTCCAACTCATACAATCACATACATTCCCATTTCTTTGCATGAATTACAATTAAACATATAGTTATAAGTTTCAATAATAGAAACTTGTCATTTACGAGTCCATATAATAGTAGCCAGCACACATATTCCACACCTAGTGAAATATCTCCTTGTAGTTTCTAGCAAGGAGCAATTTGGTAAGTTGTTCTAGAAACATTACATGAATGGAATTTAAATGAAATAAATTTTCATGATTCATATTAGGAAAAATTTTGAGACATCCACATTCATCTATTTCCCTAGATAGAGCCAAAAAATAAAGCTTATAAAACTACCTTCCTACTATGTTCCAGTAGGAAGCGATATTGGTATCTACTCTAAGAAACATACAAACCATGGACATTTAACAAATAAAAATCTTAGATCTCAATTTAAATGATAGGAACTATTCATAGGTAATAGTATTTTTATCTCTCAAGCTCTTCTTAAGAGTAATACCCCACTGTAGTTTCTAGCAAATGGTGTTTTCACTTAAGTTTGGTGTTCACCCTCCAATTTGAATCCAAATTAAGAAATTCTTTTATGAATGTGAATTTGGATAGTAATACTTTGATAACAAGGTGAAGGTTGGTGATTTTAGTTAGAATAAATTAGTGGGCCATCCCCAACAATGAAAAGGATGTTGGCATCACATTTCCAGCCCAATGAGCTAAGAAACCAGAGTCAACTTTCAACCCTTCATCCATTGATAAAATCATCACCAAAGCCAAAAAATTTCTAGTACATTAAACCCTTACACCTATTCAATAGAACCCCTAAAAAATCAGTGAATAATCTCCTACCATGAAATAGAAATGCAGGGGTGTTCCCAGCTAGGATTTACGCTTGTGTTTCCTCCATTTTCAACCCCACCAAAAATGCATGCAACATGGATCATGTAAGCCATTTACTAGCCTGCTAAACATCAGAAATCTCATGAGAATAATCAAGCTTATATGTATAGATAACTTGGAAAATTCATTGTTCAATACAAGAGCCCAAAACGAATCTTGAAACACATGCTTCATCCTAGCATGAAAATCAACACACATGGAAAACCTTGATTTTTTCTATGGCTAAGCCCAAGTCCATATTAGGATTACTCCTACAATTCCCAAACTCTTTTGAAGCTTTCCAATGGTCATCCTTAGGCCAACCTTTGTAGCTCCATAGCCAATGCCTCTCTTGCCTTGGACATTCCACTTTTATGCTCCAAGCTGCATCTTTTGTGGTAAGTGTTTAATTTTGTATAAAGGTACCCAATTAGTACCTTGTGTGTTATAAAATATAGTATTATTTTTATGATTTTAGCCAAAATTCATAACACATGCATTTCTAACCTAATCATTCAAAAATTTGATAATTTGGAGGTTCAAAAGCTAATCTAGAGTAAGTATGTGAATTATCATAATTTTCTAGGATTAAATCATAGTTTTTTACCTTCTGTAGGAATCAAGACAATGATCCACCAACGGCCAAGACTGATCAAGATGAGAATTGAAAATCAAGATCAAAAGATCAAGACAAGGCGTAAATGTCATTGATCCAAGGTGTGATCAAGGTTCAAGATTATTTTAGGGCAAGCAAAAGATACAAATGGAAGAGCAAAAGGTGATTAAAATGGGCCCATACACAAGCCATGCATTTCCATCACCATTGCTTAGGAACCATTCAAGCCACCTTGTGACAAGATAAGGAAGTCAAGCGAAGCTATTTATGCCAAGGGTGTAGCCATGAAGCCAAGACAAGGGAGCCCTCAAAGTGAGCTATTAAAGACACTTAAGCCAAAGCTACATGGAGTGATATCCTAAGCTAAAATAGGATTTTCAAGAGGATAATTATAAGGTATTTAGAAGAATTATCAACAGAATGGTAAGCATGCAAAGTTGACCAATGGGAGAAAAGTCTTTAAGTACCTTTCCTTTTCCATTTATTCCCAACTCATCTCTCTCCACTTAGTTCCATCCCTCCACTTTCTAATTCCACATCATTATTCTTATCTCTTTCCCCCTTGCTCCATCCCTCTTTCATCTCCTTCTTTCCAATTTCATGAAGGCTTTCCATGTGAACATCATTGTAGGAGAGGGACTTCCATGCCAAACTCCTATGTACGTTCAATTCTGAGTTAAAATGAAAATTCCCTAATTTTCTTCATTTTTATGAATAAAAGGGTAAAATGGTAATTTAACCTATAACCGAGATCTAAGACATCAATATTTAGAATGTAATAAAAAATACGATTCCAATGCCACTAAGTACGCTCAATTCTGAGTTTGGGAGAATAAAACAAATTTTTCTCCATAAAAGGGCAAAATGGTCCTTTCACATCTCTGTGGGGCCCACAAATGAATCCAACAGCCAAAAAACATGTAATGAGTGGTTAAACCACTACTAGCTGATAGTTGGAAAAGGAGGTGGTAGTAGAGGAACCAATGTTAATTTAATATTCAAAAGAATTGAAACATAATTATTATAAGTAATTATGAAAAATTCAAAAACATCTATAAATACACCCACAAAAATGCTCATTAACATTCCCACAAAATTATCCTCCTTCCCCTAAGAAACCAAATCTAGATTCATTCCCAATTTTCCAAAATTGCCAAAAATCTCTCTTCTTTCACTTTCTCTCTCCTCTCTCTAATTGGAATAAGAGACCTAAATTCAATTAGGCACTCTGTTCCAATCAAATCTCACAAATCCCACCATTTATATTTTCCTAGACTACTTTATCAACAAAACCACAAAATAAAATTTAAAATCCAATGGCTCAAACAATGAAAAATCATAAGACAAGCAGTTCTTGGGCAATCTTATCATCAAGTGGATATTCTTTTAAATTGGACCGCAAAACCAACATTTTTCTCCAATTAGGTAGGTGAAAATTCTTTCCACACTTATTTCATGTTAATTTATATAAATTTAGTTTCAGGTTAAAAATAATAAAAATCAAGTAAGGATAAGAACCCTTAAATTCAGGATGATGGAGGGCTCAGATGGAAAATTAAGCCGTCCAATCGATCCAAAAAGGATCCAAAACCCCTATGGTAGAATTTTAATGAAATTTAATCAAGTTTTTTAGCCTTTTATTGAAAATGAATTGATTTGATAATCCAAAAGGACTATCTGATCTTTTTAAAAAGATCGGATCCCGAGACGCTGGCATGGGACACCGCATGGAAATGCCCCTACAGGAGCGTCTCTACGTGCGAGGCCATCTTGGCGAAATGATGGCGCAACAATGCTGGTCTCGAGAATGCATTACGGAATGCATCTCAATGACGAGAGCACGTCGACTGCTCAGCCCGACTAATCACATCTTTATGTTCCGTTGGGCCCAGATCAAATCTGGACCCTCAAAATGACTTTGAACTTTAGTCTTCAATCGTGGAGTCATCTGAACTCCAAATTAATATCGGAAAGAAGTTATGGAAAGCTTGTAAGTTCTATTTTCATTTGAAATCATAAAATTGATATAAAAAAATATGCAAGAAACTCAATCTTTTTAGGAATTTAGCTTCTAATTTTCATGATCTTCAAGATCTGATCAAATATGCAAGAAACTTACTATTTTTAGGAATTTAGATTCTAATTTTTTATGATCTTCAAGATCTAAGATGATCAGATCTTGGGGATCTACTACAATGATGATATAATGTTAAAATCAAGTAATATCCATGATTTATTTTGACAATATCTAACATAAAATCAGGAATCTACCCTTTATGATAGAAAAACAAAAAAAAATACAAAGGGAGTGATTAGACCCTTGGGATGGATTGAATGAATGATATTATGATGGAATCCAGTGAGATCATGGATTAAATGTGACAAAAAACAAATGGATATGATCTTTGGACCTTAATGAAGTAAAAGCCCTAAATGTAATTAAAATCCTTGATCTAAAGGTAAAGATTTAAAATTTAATGGTTGGATCATAAGTAAAAGTTTCTAATAATCTTAATTTAATTACTTTACTTGTCTTTTATTTGAGGTAGAATGGTAAATGTGATTTAAGCTACAAATAAGGAAGCATGATAGTGTAATTCTTAAATTTTGGCATGCTATGCTCTAAATGTCTTAGATTGTTATAATAGGTTTGTAAATTTAATTATCTTAGGGCCATGATAGTTTGAATTTAAGATTTAAGCATGATTCCATTAGATTACTAGTCAAATTTCATGTATTTCATAACTCAGGATCATGCTAGTTTAAGTATAGCTTTATTCTATTAGGTTAAGTTACATTCATAGGAAGCATGTTAGTATAAATGGTTGTTAAATTTATATTGGATTTATGCTTTAAAGTTTATGATTTAATTGTTGTAAAATTTTATTAGTGGATTCAATTGTTAAGTAGTTGTTAAGATATAATGAGCATAAATCACAAAAAATGTAAACTAATAGAATATAGAGATTCATGGACAATTAAGATGAGTGAATGACTTTGACTTAATATTAGTAAGGGCTATAGTTAGTAGGACAATATAAGGATTATCAAATCCTTGTCCCAAACTAGGAGAATAATAAACCCCATGAATGACATTTTAAATGTTCATGGATTTAATTAAAATCAATTAGAAAGAGTACATAGGGTAAAAATGCTCATAGGAACCTTATGAAAGGTTGAGCTAAGGTCACTCTGGTGAATGCTGATCATGGTGGTTATTCTGTTGACATTTGTGAGGTCTAAACACCTCCTTACATGAGGATTGAAGTAACCACTTTGTGTTCAACCATTCAGCTAGTAAGCCTTAGTCAATTGGAAATAAGAGGAGCTGTCTAGACTTAGGGTGAAATAAGCCATCTTCAACCAGTAAAACATTAATTGGTTGAATAATAATAATAAGAGCATGAAAGGTTAGTAAATTATCTAATCCTAATAAAATTGTAAGAAAGATAAAGATGATCAAACAAGATCCATAGGATCTTGAATGATCAAGAACAATATGAATCAGAATGTCAAATTTTAATATGCATTTATGTTGTAGACAAATCTAGATGGAGAATCCAAACCCTTGATCAAATATGATTCAAGGAAGAGAACCAAGATCATCCTCCTTAGGGATGATCAAACAATTGAACTTAGATCAAAAAAGAATTAGATGATAGAAGATCTAAGCTCTTGATGTTTATTAACAATTGTAAATTGTTGATTAAAGGATCTATGAAAGATCAAGATCAAAGAAAGGAATACACAAAGACTTAGAATAGCAAATACTCAGATATGAAAGATTAGAAGATCATTCTAACCATCAGATCTATTGATCAATACTAACTGAGGAAGATAGATCATGATAGGACACAAGATCTAGATCCTTTATATCAATAGATAAGATTAGAGAAAGAATATAGATAGGATAAAAAATATAGGATTATTCTGATTGTATAAATATTGACAATATGTATGGATTTACAAATTTCATACGTCAATTAGGATCATGGAAGATTTGAAGAGATGAATCACTACTTGAAGGTAGGGGGATTTTATGAATGCATCTACATGGGATGTACATGTTGAATACATAGTCTTATGTCTAGAAATGTTGACAAGTGTAGTGTTAATACTTGTATTAAATCCCCTAAACACATATGAAACGGTTAAGTTAGAATTGAGGAATAGACTCTGAGTGAATATGGAACTAGAAGATATTTCAGCCCTATGTAAACAGACAGATTATCTTATACGTATGAGAATTACTTTACATACAAGCATGGAGGCTTGTGGTTTTGTTTTAAATAGACATAGGCCTGGTAATGCTATGCTAGGAGAGTTAGTAGGGTTTGGCCACTCACTATTCAAAACTTATTATTATATGGATAACAAGCCTAAATGAGGCTAAAAGTTAGATGAGGCAATTATGGGAAGGCCATCACTGTGACAACCCAGGTTTTTGTAACACATTTTGTTATACATTTTTCAAAGGCATGGTGCCCTTAATAGTCCTTTGAGTATTTTACATTATGTTGCATGGCATAATGTGATACCGATACTGGCCAAATAAGGGAGTATTTTCCCAGCAGAGTTTGGATGTTTTATCAACTCAATATGGCTAAGTGTGATGATACTCCCCAAATGAGGGAGTATTTTTCAGTAGAGTCTGGATGATTGATCAACTCAGTGTGTCTAAGTGTGACTATTGATGTTTGAGATATTAATTATTTTGCATGGTTTTGACTGTATATATGTATATCTATACGACATATATAGTATGTATGTATAAGGATGTACATATATGACAAAGTAAAGAGATTGATCCATGAGTATATTTATGAACAATGGGATTATGAATTATTAGGATTATACTATCAAGTTATTATGCTTCTTGAATTCCCTACCAAGCATAGCTGCTGAGATGTTATAAATGTTTGAATGTTTACAATATCTTAGATACAAAGAAGGAGAATTAGGAGCTCAAGACATAAGAAGATTTAGAAGAATAATCAATCATGGTATATCCCTTGAAGACATGTACTTTTATTTTAGAGCATTGTATTGTATTGAGAGTTTTTATTGTATAGCAAGCTTTGAAATTTGGATTATGTAATTTGGACAAGTATTGTACTGATACCCAGGCTGTTCTGTGAACCAGTAGATGGATTTTGAAATTTAATAAAAGTATATTCCTTTAATGAAATTTTATCTTATACAAAATTCTACTTATGATATGTATGAAGTGATGACTTGGGTTTTACAAAACAAGTTCTAAAGAAAAGAATTTCTGCTACTTTGTTTTGCAAAATTTTTTTACTACTAAGAGTGCCCTGCCTTTGAAAAATATATTACAAAATGTGTTACAAAACTCGGGTTATTACAAGGATCTTACAGTTTTAGAAGGGAACCAACCTATATAAAATATGCCTAAGGATTCCATGATTTTATCTTAGAGAAGGGGTAGATGCCTCCCTCCTAGAAAGGTGGCACCTCCCACCTTTCTCCCTCCTTAGGTTCTCCACATGTTTTGTCATTGTAGTAGCATCTATTCCAAACCTCCACGCATCATCCTTGGATGTTTCACTCCCTTGATTTGAACTCTCACTCAAGGTTAATTCATTGCTCTTACTCCTTTGTTTCTTGCTTTGATTTGGTTTTCAATTCTATGCATTTTTTTCTTAGTTAATTCTTTGATTCCTTTGTGTTTTTTCCTTGTATTAAAGCTTTAGATCCTTGAATCTAAAGGCCACTAAAAAGCCAAGTGATTGTGACCTTTGGATCAAGTTAATTGTTTTTTGAAATCCTTAAGTTCCTTGCCTATCTCTTGCTTTCTTTCTCATCTTTTTGCCCTCTTTTTCCTTAGTTCTCTCTTGATTTACATGCTTGCTATTTGAGATCTGAAATGTTGGATTGCATAGAAGAAGATAGAAGCAATGTTTTGAATTTTTTTTTGGAGCATTGAATGGTGCACACACCCTATGGATGATGCACACCACATTTGTACTTTTTCAATTAATAAAAGTGATGTTTGGTTCATGGTTTGATGCTTAATTTTCATGGATGATTAGTTGAATCAATTCTTACTTATCATGTCTCTTGAATCCATGTTTCTTATGTAGTTGCATAAATCTTCCATTCAAGTTTCCATGCACATAGTTTTAGGTTAGTTTTACAGTTAGTAAAGTCCTTCAAAAATCATGTGCACAAATCCATGGCTTTGGATGGTTATTCCCTTAAATAAATTGTTTATTCCATGTTCATTTCTTGCTCAAATGTTTACGCATTAGTTTAGGTTAGATCATGCATTACATTCTAGTTTAATTCCATTCAATGTCTACTAAAGTTTCATGTGCACCATGTTATTGAGTGATCTTAGCTTTGCATGCTTTGTAGATTATTTTAGCCCTGTTAGGTTTATTTGATCATTATTAGGTTATTTTCATGTTACATTAGCGTTATAATGTTTCCATGTTTAGTTTTAGAAAGTTTTATATTTAGAAATTCTTTAATTCCATGCATGTTTTACTTCATTGTTAATTCAACTCCTAGATTAGGATTAAAATTGATCTCTTTTGGCTAGGTTAGATAATTTATAAAAAGGTTCATCTAACATACAATTCCTTGAGATTCTTTGTGGGATCAACCTCTCTCATGTGCTAACACTATAATGATTTGTGCGCTTGTGAGTAATATTAAAGCTACAACAAGTTTTTGTTGATGTTGCTGGGGAATTGAAATGGATTTATGGTTGGAGTTCTATTTAGATTATTTATCTCTAGTCTAGGTTTAGATTGCATTAGATTAGGGTTTTTATATTATTTTTTCCTATCTTGCTAAGTCCTCAAGAATTGACCATATTTTGTTTGTTTTTGTGTGAGGAAAATTTAACAAGAGGAGTGGCAGCAATCCTGTAGGCCAAAGCTTCATCAAATTCATTGCTTTCTTGGATTAGGGTTTTTCCTTTTTGAGTGAAATTGTAGTGAGGCCCCATTATAATTTACAATTTATTATTCAATTTTAAATGGGTTGTATTAATACAAGGCAAGTGTGGGGTATGATGGCCCATATTTGATCTTCATTAGAAACCTCATTGTAAGCATCCCTCACTCTCTTTTATTTTCATAGTGTAGTTGTATTTTGTATAACTTGCATCCTTGATGGTAGTGTAACTCATCTAGTTTAGGATCATTCATTATAGTTGTTGCATTAGTTCTGCATCTATTTAACAAAGGTTAGCCTAAGCTTCAATATAACCAAGGCATAGGCCACATGGTTATAATGTCATGTCTATTGAGGTGTTTGACCCTTTGTTAGATAGCATATAGGTAGGCATGAGTTTGCTTTTGTTGTATTGCATTACATGTTTAAATGCTTTATGGTGGAATGGATCACATTGTTAGTAAGGGCCGCACAGGAACCCTCATAAGACAAGGATTGGATTTCATCACCAGATCCTTAGCCCACCTAGGTATTTGATCAAATTCCTTATATGTTTGCAATCCCAATCCTTGAACATTAATTTAATATAATGTAACAAGAGACTTAGGGTTTTCGAGCTCGAAGGAACCTTTTTGAAGGGTTGGATCTATTGTCAATCTAGTAGCTTCTAAGTGTCATGACTATAATGGGTATCCAAAATCCAAGTGATTTTTCCAAGCCCTTCATTGACATTGGTTGGCTCTCAAGTGTAGGGATTAGTTATAGCATAAGAACATAATGGAGGTCGATCCCACAAGGAATGAAATGGTTTGTGTAATTAGTGGAATTTTACTTAAACCACTTATCCTAGCTAAAGAGAATAAGTTTTGACCTAAACTAAGGAATGAACAAACATGAAAATTTGACATAAATTTAAAATATGGAATATAGAAATGTACGATATGTGAACAAGCATAAATTTGGAAGCTTTTCTAAAAACAAACCTTCTTAAATTACAATTAGAAACTTTTCCAAAAAACTGAAATTAGAGGCTTCCTAAAACTATTGTAGAATGAAAATACATGTAGGCAATGATCAAATAAACCTGAACATAACCTAAACTAATATGCAAAGCTAGAATGAAGTGTGTGCATGAATTCTAACCTAAAATAATGGGAACTAAGATAACATGAAGTGTATGAAAGTAATCTAGAATGGTGCATGTAGTTCGTGAATGTGATGCACATGCAATTAACCTAGAATGAAACACAAGAAATCTAAGCATGGAAAGACATCTAATAGACATGAAAAACTAAATTACAAGCAACTAAAAGAACCATGAACAGTAAACAACTAACACAAATCATCAACTTGCATTGATTAAAGTAGCATAAGTACAAGGATGGTGCACACCCTTTAGGGGGTGTATTCACCCTATTTAAATCAATTACAACTTCAAATCAACTTATAATCTATCTTAAATCATCCAAACATCAAGAAATATTAAACATGCATGTAAATCAAGAGAAATCTAATGAAAAGTAAGGTGGAAAAGATAGGAAAGAAGGCATAGAATGACAAGGAACTTTAAGGAAAAGTAGGGAAATGAATCTAATCTAATAGCTATACTCTCTTGGTTGAAACTAAAAGAGAGTTATAGCTTTTAGATTCAAGGATCTAAGGAACAAAATAAGAGACAACATCAAAAGAAAAAATACAATAAAGTTAGGAAACTAAAGCTTGGGATCAAAGATCAAAACAAAACAATAAATCAAAGGCAACAAACAAGGAATCAAAGAGTCACTAACCTGAAACTCAAAGCACAACAAGAGAGATCAAAACTCAAAGGGAAGATGCATGGAATGGTAGGAGAAGATGGATACTCCAATGGAAAAAAAATTTGGAGAAAAAAAGAATGGAAGAAGGGTGGAGGCACCTCCTTCTAAGGAGGGGACATTCTCTCCTTCTCCAAGATTTTCTTCACTTGGAACTCCCTCCCTTATTTTATACAGGTGGCTCTCATCTAAAGGAAACCATAGGGGAATGAGATGTGTGACTAGAGAGTGATGAGAATTGGACCTAGAAAGAAGTATTTTAGTAAAAATCTTGGAACAATTTGGGGGTATTCCACGTGGAATGTTATTTGGGTTGAATGGTGATTGAATGGTGGAGATTAAAGGGTGCTATTGAAATGAAAAGGGATTTGGAAAGGATAGAGATGGAGGTTAGGAGATGAGCTAGAAGTTGATTAGGAAGCATAGAAGATAGGTCAACCAAATTAGAATCTAAAACTAAGAGGGGTCTCCCCCTTATAAAGATCATGGCTGGTTTTGGGTATTAGAAAGTGATGGGAAAAAGGAATGGAGAGAGAAGGAAAGAGATAAGGATGATGAGGAGATAGGATGCTAAGTTAGAAAGTGGAGTTGATTGGTTGGATTAAAGTTTAGGAATGTGGGAGGCACTACCTTCTTAGCAAGGTGCATCTTCCCTCAAGTGGAAGTTGTGGGATGCTTTGTAGGGTGATGTGAGGTGGAGATAGAGATAAGATAAGGGAGAAGTGGGAAAAAGAAAATTAGAGGTCAGCTATTCCTATTGGTCCACATACATCCTATACAATTGGATTTTCACTTTAACATCCTCAAATTATCTCCCTAAAAATCTCAACTTTGGCATGGATAATATCTTTAAATTGTCATCCAATCATGGCCTTCCCTATAGCTTGGCCTGTATAGCTTGCTTTGAGACCTCATTTTGCTTGGCTTTATGGCTGGCTTTGGGGATCTTTTAGCTTGGCTTGATAGCCCCCTTGGCATTGATGGCTTGGCTAGGCTTCTTAGCTTGTCACCTTCTTCATGGCTTATATGGCTTAAGTGGCTTGAGTGAATCCCATGCAAAGGTGGAGGACTTTGCATGGCTTGTGCATGGGCCATTTTAGTCACCTTTGGCTTCTCCAATTCCATCCTTTGCTTATCTTAGGGTAATATTGATCCTTGATCTCAATTTGGATTGATTACATTTAAGCCTTGACTCAATCTTTCTATCTTAACCTTCAATTTTCATCTTAATCGATCTCGGCTATTAGATCACCATCTCGCTTCCTTTGAAAGATAAGAAATCCTAATTAAATCTTAAAAAATATAATTATTCACATGCTTACCTTAGATTAGCTTTTGAAGCTGCAAAGTATCAAATATTTGGTTTATTATGTCAGAAATACATTTGTTTCAGCTTAAAACCCTAATTTCACACTATAAGTTATAACATACGGGCAACTAATCGGGTGATTTTTATATAAAATTGGACATTCATCACTAAATGCCTCTCTACATGATATTTGTATTAACCACTTTAGAGTAGGATTTAACCGATAAGCAATAGTTGAGCCTGGATTAAAGGAGTTGTCTAGATTTAGGTATAAAAGTTGTCACCCTACACATTAACCAAGATCATCAAATCAACTTGTTAGTAAGCTATAATGATTAGTTGTGCATCATTTAGATTTAGGACTTGCATCATATAGTTTGGGTCTTTCATTAAATTCACATAAAAAAATACTCTTATGCTGTATATAATGATTTGTTTTGTTGTATGTAAAAATTGAGTACAATGGCCTAACAAGAAAGGGATGAAAAACCATTAGGGTACTATTTCACTCCTAAGGAATTACTTTATGAAGGTACATATGAGACAGCGGTAAGAGATAGTCCTAATTTGTCCCATCAATTAAATAGACTGATAGGATTATTAGTAGCTAGAATAGGTCGATACCAACCACTGAGTCACTTCCCCAGCCTTAGTATACCAATTCCTACACCTATTCTGAACCACAATATCCTACTCCTTCATGGCCATCAAGCTTCAAGTATAATGATTATTATTAAGAGCCAATGGATGCACCTAGTGCATTCACACACCCTATCAATTATTATCTTGAGATAGACTATAATGGATAGGCTAGGCATCATAAACAACTATTATTTCAAGATTATCAATCATATCATAAAGAACCATCATGGCCCACCCTAATCAACCCTACCAAGATTATCAAGAACATCAAGGATAATCATCATGCATTCTACCTACTCAACCCTTTTTCATTACCTGTGACGTCCCGGGTTTTCCCATGCATTTTTAAATGCAAGATCTAAATTCCTAAGGCGGGATGCATCCCTATTTGAAAACCATTTTATAAAAACCATGCAATGCAGCGGAAAATCTTTTGTTTTAAACTCATTTTGAAAACCCCGAGTGTCATTTGCATTCACAATAACCAAAGTAGTTTTTGAAAAACTTCAGAAATCATAAATGTTTTTCTCAGGTCTATCCAGTCACAGCTCATAGCCCAACTGTAAATAAATACAAATACATGTCCAAAGGGTAGAGTGTTTACTTACATGTATAATTGTCTCCTTTTGATTTTTCTTGCTCGTAGCACTAACATAGGTGTCCTCTACTCGTGGATGGAACTATCCTGAAAAATGTTAAGGATAGGGTGAGTATATACTATACTCAGTAGGAGTCTATTACTACTAGTTTTACAATGCATGTTGTGTTTAAAATCATATGCTTTTTAAAACAAGTGCATGTTCGAACAACCATGGTCAATATCGATATTAAAAACCATTGTCGAATCAGAATACTGACAACTTAAAGAATCGTACAAACCAAGTCGAAAGTATCATATATATAAACATAATGATATGCATAAGATGCTCAACTGAATCTAACTCATGGATATATGGTATGGTCGACCAACCTCATGTCATGCCATATGCAATGCAAGTAAATCCTCAAACCATAGGGCCCACTATGCCCACAACCTCGCCGCCGTGTGGTCCCCGGGTACCTAGGGATAGAGGGTCATAACCTCCACGGGACATATGACACTTCAACCAAGTGCCGTGACACCAGTGGTAGCCCCCTGTACCACATGTAGTCGAAGCAGGGACATGCCCTTTTTGGGCGTGGTACCCATTCCACCTAATAGTGGTAGATGGTGGGAGGCCATCCCAAACCTCTCGGCATAGCGCCCACGAGCTTACTAGCCCAAATCATACACGATCAAACGAGCAAAAACCTCTTTTTCAAAACCTATCCTCTTTGGGTCCCTCACAACTGCCTGGCCCTCACAACTGCTTACCCTGTGTCTTTTGGTAACCCTCAAGGACATGCAATTTTTCAAGAACTCAATGCTCACAAATCATGCAATATATGCAATTGTTTGCAAAACATGTCTATGCATAATGTATTTATCATATGCATGCTGAATTCATTTATATGCTAAACAAGTCATAAAATAAGTCATGCTAAACAAGTCATATCCTTATACTTAAAACATGCATTCTCAAAATGATCATGGCTCTTTTAAAAAGTCTAGTAAAGATAGAGCACCTACCTCGAAGTCTCCTGGAGTTGCGTTCTTCATCACTCAACCCGTCCCTGGGTCTTATTTATAAACTCCTGGATATGAATGGATACAAGGAGTCCTTATTAATTTCAATCTATTTAGACATTAGATCACTAGAGCTGCCTTTTAGGGTTCATGGTCCTTGCCTAATGCATTGTCAGGCTAGATCCTATGATATGGATCTACTATTCAATAGTTAAACTCTATAAATTGTCCTCTGATCCTAACTTTAAAGTCTCATTAGGTCCGCGTGTCCCACTTCCTAGGACACCCATGCATCCTGGTTGAACCGCAACCTCCTCACGTGCGTGCCGGCCCAAAGGCCGTTCTAGGGACCGCATTTTGCGTATGCACATGCATGCTCAAGTGACGCACTATGACGCGCATCCTGGATGGCATTGTATGGACGCACCTTTAGTGTAGCATGGCGCATCTCAGCTCCCAAGGCACCCCGTGCATCCTGGTCGAGCTAGGACCCGTGCTTCGCTTCGCACGCGCACCCGAAGGTCGCACCAGGGATAGTGTATGCACTGTCATACGCTTGGAACCCATCCCAAGGACCCTATCCCAGGCGTTCGTGGAGCATGGCGTTCCTGGGACGCCTTGTTCGTGCAGAGCCGGTTGGAACCAGCTGGGTCGTTTTCCGGCCAGGAAATCTAGCTGGGAAAAAACCAGATCCAGCATGGATCTTGACCTAGGGGAAGTGAAACGGAGAGAAGAGGAGGGGCTTACCTGGGTAGCCGGGGACGCCCTCCTTTGGGTGGTGCAGCTCCCCCTTTCTGCCTGAAAACCTTATGTTGCTGGAACTCGTGAAGTGGGGAGACGGGAATGGCCGGCCTGGCCATTGCCGGAAATCGCAGAGAAATGGTTTCCGATTTTTGCCGGAAACCCCAATCCTAAATGACTGGAAAATCGTGATTTTGAAGAGGGGGAGATAGGGTATTTATAGAGGGAAAAAGGCGGTGCCCCTCAATGGCGATGCCACCATTTCCCTTGGTGTTTTTTGGAAAAATCATGAGAGGAGGGTTTCTTGAGAAATTTGGAGGAGGAAGACGACAAGGGGTGCCGTTATCAAAACGGCCCACTGCGTTTTTCGTTCTTTTTCATTTTTCTGTTTAAATTATAGAAATGCCCCTAATCTTTAACCGGCCATAAATTCTTCATACGAACTCCGTTTTCAGCGTTCTTTGAGGCTTTGGATTCCATTTTTTTAGTAGAATCTAATGGTACTAAGTTTCCTTACAAATTCCTTTGTTTACTATTTTAAATAAAGTAAAACATTTAACACTGTTTATTTCCCATAGAATGTCCAATTTTTGTTAAAAATAGCATAAATTGCTCGAGCATTACATTATTATCCCCTTAAAAGAATTTCATTCTTGAAATTCCATAAATTATCATCTTCAAGGTATTTTGTCTCTTGGATAACTTCTTGGTGAATGCATTCTCCCCTTAGGAATCAAATCTAGGCTCAACCTCAATTTAACATTTTTATTGTTCCTTCTACAAGGCCTTACCAATAAGGGTCGCTTTCGCTGTGTACTCTGATGCATACTCCTATATGTGCCAGTTTAACAATACCGGTTTCTAGTTGTAATTCATCTATCTCATAATCCTTAGATGCCTATACTTTTCTCATCATATATAGGATAGTCTCCTCGTAGGATCATGCTTCTTTATTATTGTATAATTTACTCCATACTTCTTTGAGAACATATGATCTTATTTCTCCTATTTCATTTTGAATATCATAGGATAATCCCTTTTTCTTCTTATCTTTTATCTAGTGATCTCTTCATCATCCACATCTCCTTCTAATGGTTGGTTATATGTCATTAGTAAGAGTCCAAAAAATTACCTTCTTTCTATTGTGTCTAACTTTGCTTCTTATCTTTTATATTTGTCCCCAAGATACTTCAATAACTGACATGGTATCATGTCCTCTACAGCCAAACCCTTGATTAACTTCAAATTTCAACTGTCTGTCATTTTCCATATGTGACTTGATTCCTTGACGAAAGTTACATTCAAAATAAAATCATAAAAGCCAATTAGTAGCATCTTCCATTGAGGACCTTATCATATACTGAAAGTAAAATGTCCTACTCTATATCCAGTTTCATAATTATTGAATTCATTAAACACTTTTCTCATGTCAAACGTTAATGGTCGATTTTTCATTATGGGTCAAATGTTCTCGTCCAAAAGCCTTATCTCACTATTGACATCAATTTTTCATTAGGATTTTTAATAACGTTCCCATTTATGCAAAAAGTCTTTTATTCATAACCGAGTACCCTTACTAGGTCATGGTTGAATCCTTTGTCATCATCCTCTTTGTCCTTTCTTTGCTTGATGGTTTTCTTCGTAACCTTTCAGTCCAAAAGTTCTATACTCAATCCAATAGGGTTAGTCCTTAGAAAAATTCCTTCAATTGATTTTTTTCATACTTGGTATATGCTCATGACAACTAACTATTTGCCTAAAGGCAACGTAACATTAAATTTCACCTTATAGTGTGCTAACCATCTCATCTTTTCTCCTTCCATCCCCAATGTCAATATATTGTGCAATCTTTTATCAAGGCTTTATCATCAACCATGTAGTTTGTATTGTGAGGGGTATCATCATCATAAGTAGTGGTTTTCTCAATTCCTCAAATTTTATCTTTCAAGGTGGAGAATGTATGAAGACTACCACAAGATTTTGAAGTGGCCAAAAAAAAAAAAAATTCCATTTCATTATTAGAGTTAGAGAAAATTAGGTTAACTAGTTAGGCCTAGGATTAAGGTAGAGTACAGTGCTTGTAGGATATGCCTGGCAAAAGAGGTTAAACTTAGCCCTCATTGGAAGTCAACTCAAGATTTTTAAAGTCTTAGCATTCTGCATTACCCATTCATCATATAGGTGTCCCATATTCAAAATATTGAGGAAAAATGTTTAGTTTGGATTGGGGGTGTAGATATGCATGAAATTTCTATGTTTTTCTTTCTTTCTTTTTAAATATGACAAGTTCCTTTATAAAGATTAGAATTTTGATTTTGTTGAATATTTAGCTTATCAATAGAGTTGCATACCACTAGTTTACTATTTTATTCTTTTTCTAAAGTGTTTCATGAAAAATTAACTTGAAATATTAATTGTATAAAGTAGTTATATATAGTTTAAGTTGAAGAGAAAATATAACTTAGAAATCCTAAAGAAGATCTGTGGAGACTAATAGCCCAAGTGAGTTTAGAGCCATTCTTCCTTTTTAAGGGTTAGATATAAATTCAAAATTTTCTTCAGCCAGCATTAGTTCTTAGTCGGTCTCATTATTCTTCATTTTGGTCAACTATTGAGAAATCACAAAAGACTATACCACATATCTCTTTAGTTTATGATCATTTTTAAGCTGTATGAAATTTAGGAAATGATAAAGGCTATCCTTGGTAAACCCAAAGCCTTTAACCTTCCCTATATTATTTTCCAACAGTTAGACCCTTGAACCTTTAAATATAAACCTTTTCTTTGTTAGCTAAACAACCTTTACCTATATTGAACCCCTATGGTATAGCTATTACTCAATTGTTTGGAATGTGTAAAGAGAATTGAAGAAAACCTTTGGAAAAGGTATAAACAACATAACTCATGAGACGAACATCAAAAAGGTTATATATAAACACAATTAAAAAAAAAAAAGCCAATAAGAAAGAAGAATGTTCATTCTTGTGAGGAAAAATGGAAAAGTTGTCAATACACTATTGGAAGACCTTTACATATTTTTTAAACATCCTTTCTTTACCTTTATACCCATTCTTTTGATTACCCTTACCCAAGCCTATGTTTCATCATTAATAGAAGTCCTAACTTGATATTAGGAGTAGTATGGATTGGATATGGTTATGAAAGAGTAGGGAATTCAGTATAGTGGAACATTCTTAGTAATTGATATCTTTTCATGAGACCATTGTCATATTGGATTTGGAAACTGAAAATAAATTAGCTATATCACACACTCATTTTTCAAAGTTTGATGAAATAATGGGATATCTTTGGTATAAGGGTAGGATTTTTAACATTTTTGTTCTTCTTTATTAGTAGGCTAAAGTTAGTTATTTAATATAAGCAAGATAGAAGAAATTCTCTTAGAGAAAGAAAGGAATTTCATAAAAGTTTTGAAAATTTTATGGGTATATTCACTTCAAACCCTCATGAGGCCAACTTGTCCACTAGGGTAACCTAGGGGTTTAAGGGATTGTTACATATGCTAAATGAAACTGTGAGTACATATGAAAACAACAATCATTTTTGTTTTCATGATTTTTCACATGTTTTGCTCGGGACTAACAAAATTCTAGTTGGGGCTTATGATAAGTGTTCAATTTTGTGTAAAAAGGACCCAATTAGTAGCCCACGTGTTATAAACTACAATGTTATTTTTAGGGTTTTCGGCCAAAATTCATAACACGTGCATTTTCTACCTAATCATTAAAAAATTTGATAAATTGCAAGTTTAGAAGCTAATCTAGAGTATGTAAATTATCATAATTTTCTAAGTTTTAATTAGAGTTTTTGACCTTTTGTAAGAATTAAGATGATGATCCGACAGTTGATATTGATTGGATGAGATTGATCGAGATGAGAATTGAAAATCAAGATTGAGAGATTAAGCATGGGCCTAAATGTCATCAATTCAAGGAGTGATCAAGGTTCAAGATTATCTTAGGGAAAACAAAGGATGCAATTGGAAGAGCTAAAGGTGATTAAAATTGTAATAACCTCAATTTTTGTAATTGATTGAGAAAATCAATAAAGTTTGAGTTTCAAAAATTTTGGGCTGAAATATTAGGGTTATTTAGGCTATACTTCTTATAAAAGTATAATCAAAGAATAAGACATGTACAATTGAAATTAAACTTAGCAAACCCTTCAGAATGACTGTAAGCACGACAAATTCTAAATTCGGATGAAAACTCCTTAATTTTCTTCATTTCTTGGACAAAAGGGTAAAATAGTAATTTTACCCAAAAATCAAAATCCAAGACATCAAAATTTAGAATGTACCGAGCAATACGAATCTAACGCCACTAAGTACGCTCAATTCTAAGATGGTCTTTTTACACCATGTGGGGCCCACAAGGGACCCAAAAACGAATCCTATGGCCAGCCCTCGTGAAATCATAGGTCAAACCATACCAGTTGGTCTTGGAGAAGTTGGTGGAGAATGGGAGAATCCAATGCTTATTTAATAATAAAAAATTAACCATCATTAATGCATATCATCATGAAAGAAGACCAAAATGCCTATAAATATGTAATGACTCCAATTTTGTAATATTGAAATTCCAAGTTTAGCAATGAAAAGATCAGTTTTTAAAGATAAGGGGATTTTAGTCATTTCACTATTCACCTTGACTGAACCCAGGAATTTGGTCCTAAAAATGGTGCCATTAGATGCGTCTCAGAAAAAGGAATCTAATGAGACCAAAATCACCGAAAACGGAGTTAAAATGAGCAAGATATGGCCCTTTGAAGTTTAGGGGCAAAACTGTAAATTTTACAAAAAGGTTTTAGCCTGCAAACACAGGGGCCTGTTTTGATACGGGCACCCCTTCATCTTTAACCTCTAGAGGGTTCTAGAACGATGGTGATTGGAGGAGAAATCACCGCCATTCTGGAGGTTTCTCCACCGCCATTCAAAGGCGATGAGAGCCCCCTCCAGAACCCTCTCTTAGCTCTATAAATAGAGCTCTTGGGCACCTCTAATGGCAGCCCAAAACTTTGAAGAAAACCAGTCGTGGAGCAGTAACCTAGAGGGGAAAACAAGGAGAAAAACCCAGCAACAAGCCAGGTATGTCCGAGATTGCTCAAAACCCATCTCCACCATAGTTCCAGGAATAATTTTCCTAGGTTTTTGCATGAAAAACCATGCAAAACGGAGCCCAGGAGAGCCACCAAGGACCCAAAGACGTCCCCTAGGTCGCACCAGTCTGACAGGGTCTAACCAAGGTGTCCTGAGGACGCCCCGGTTCCCCAACGAACCAGACAATCCAATAGGAACGTCACACGTCGTCCTGCGTTGACCCCGGTTTCAAAAACCAAACGGGCGAGTCCAGGGACGCGCCCGCAAAAGGGACAGTCGGGCCGCAAACCCGGCACGTCTGCAGACGCGCCCGCTGAGGCCCACGCTATAGACATGTAGTACGCTAGCGCTGCGGGTTTTTCGTTCCTTAAGGAAGCCAGGGCGCACGACGCAGTCGTGCAACGCCTTAGCATTCCGTTTTTTTCATTCTTAAGACTCTATGTACGTGCGACACTAAAACGCTTATAACTTGAGATCTAGAGCTCCGATTGAGGCACCGCAAAAGGCGTTGTGTCCGTGTCGATGACGCGGACACATCCAAACTATCAAATCTATGATCAAGGCCCAATCAAAGGTAGGAATGACCCTTAAAATAGGATGGTGGCGCGTGGCCACTAGAACTTTGGAAAACTGAGGATACTAAGGCCCAATTAGGACCTTAGGACACCCATAGGCATAAGGATGGACCCCTAATGCCTAAGTAATAAGACCAATTACTCTACAACCCATAAAAGATAGGCCAAACTAACCTTGATTCCCCAAACCATGATCATGAGAGTCTGAGGACAAAAGGGTTAGCGCGACCTAGCCAGGTAGGTGCTCTATCACTATTAGATTCTTTTAAAAGAACTATTATTTTTTTGAGAACATATGTTTTAAATATATGACTCGTTTACCATGACTTAATTCAGCATGCATGATAAATGCTTTGTACATAGACATGTTTTGTAAAATGATTGCATATACATTATACACATATATGTTTTGGAAACAAGTGCATACATTGCATGATTTAAGTACTTGCAAAGATTGCATGTCCTTGAGGGTTGCCAAAAGACGCTGGAGTGCCGAGGGCCAGGTAGTTGTGAGGGACCCAAAGAGGACAGGTTTTGAAAAGAGGTTTTGGCTTATTTGATCTTATGTGATTTGGGCTAGTAAGCCCGTGGGTGCTATGCCGAGGGGTCTGGGTTGGCCACCCGTCCTCTACCACTATTAGGTGGATGGGTACCACGCCCAAAAAGAGGCAAGTCCCTACGTCGACTGCATGTGGTACAGGGGGCTACCACTGGTGTCACGGCACTAGGTCGACGTGTCATAGACCCCGTGGAGGCTATGATGGAGTGTCCTCAGGTACCCGGGGACCACACGGCGAGGAGGTCGTGGGCATAGTGGACCCTATGGTTTGATGATTTATGTGCATTGTATATGGCATGATATGAGGTTGGTCGACCATACCATACTAGAGATCCATGAGTTGGACTCCATGAAGCATCTATTGCATATCATGATGTTATCATATATATGTATATGATACTTTCAATTTTGGATTATGTGATCCTTTAAGTCATTAGTATTTCAATTTGACAACGGATTCTTATATTGATATTGAGCTTGAGTATTTAGACATGCACATGTTTTGAAAGAACATATGACTTTAAAACATCTCATGCATTATAAAACTAGTAGTGATAGGCTCCTACTGAGTATAGTATATACTCACCCAATCCTCAATATTTTTTAGACACCAAGTAAATACTTAAGGACAAGGAACATTCGTGCTAGGAAGACACCCAGACAAAGTGTAAGTAAGTAAAACCCCTACCTTATCTTTCAATGTTACTTGATTGTAGTTACTCTCTAATAGCTGGGGCCGTGACTAACACTTTCTTGGGAATAATATTGATTTAAACTTTGCCATGGCTAAATAAATTGAGAATGTGTTTTGACACTCGGGGTTTTTATGAAAGATTGTTTTCCAAAAGAAAAAGATTTTCATGCATCTCATACTTATAAAATAAGAGATCTCGCCTTTTTATCAAAATTGCATCATATAAAAACCCGGGTCGTGACAGTTGGTATCAGAGCCAGGTTTAACGTTACTCACAGCCCAGTTATGAGGAGAATAACTTATAATCAAGTTTCATCCATGAAAGAGTAAGGGGTAATAGGATAACACAAATTGTGATTTGGTGAATTTCCTTGTGATTACAGATGCCTAGGAAGAAAGGAAGCAATGCTCCAAGACCTAAAGCCCCACCAGTGGACTCCACTGGGTCAGGCAACGGGATGGCTGAGTTATTCCAACAATTCTTACAGAATATGGGACAATACATGAATAGTCAAAGCCAAACTCCTACCCCCCGAGATCCTTCCACTGATAAGGTAATAGATAGGACTGAGGTTCAGTTAGAGAGATTTCAGAAACTAGCTCCCTCATTCACAGGAGAAGATGAAGCATCTACAGCTGAAAAATGGTTAATTGATATTGAAAAGATATTTAAAGCCATGAGCATAGCTGAAGAAAGAAAAGTGCCCATGGCCACATTTGTGTTTAAGGGAGAAGCTACCTTTTGGTGGGAAATAGTGGAAAGAACTTATTTTGATCAACAAGAAACAATAGGATGGGAAGAGTTTAAAAAGGTCTTTAACAACAAATATTATCCTAAACACATAAGGAAACAGAAGAAAAAGGAATTTATGGACTTAGAACAAGGAAATATGACCGTCCAACAGTATGAAAGTAGATTCATCAGCCTCCAAAGATTTGCACCACGCGCTTGTGCTGATGAGGAAGATGCGGCCGAAAGATTTGTAGATGGACTCAACCCAAGACTCAGGAACAGAGTTCTAGGTTTCCAACCTTCCACCGTAGCCAAGGCAGTAGAGATGGCCTCCCTATATGAAAAAGATTACCAAAGGAATCAAGCAATAAGAGAAACTAAGAACATCAACACCATGAGGAACAAAGGAAAGAGACCCTTTCAGTCATCTGGACCTAGGCCACCTTTCAAGAAGCTGTTTGAAAACAAAGGAAGAAGACCAGACTGGAAGGCATGCCCTAGGTGTAACAGAAATCATCCAGGAAAACCATGTCCCACTTTCAACATCACTTGCTATAGTTGTGGAGAATTAGGACATTTTTCTAGTAACTGTCCAAAAAGGAAAGTACAAGAGCGTAAAGAAGATCAAGTTCCAAAAACCCAAGGATGTGTCTTTGCCCTCACTTCCAGTCAAGCCCAAGCTTCAAATGCAGTCGTTGAAGGTATTCTTTCTATCTATGATACACCTGCTAAAGTTCTATTTGATACAAGCTCCACTCATTCTTTCATATCCCGGGAATTTGCATCATCCTTGGACATTATACCACAGGACCTAGACTTCACTCTAGAAGTCATGACTCCTGTAGGCCAGGCACTTCCCACCTATTCTTATCCCCAGGATGTCCCCATTTTGATTAAGGACCATTTGTTACATGCCAATGTTATCCACTTAGATATGAATGACTTCGAAATCATCCTAGGTATGGACTGGCTAGCCTTTCATCAAGCCTTTGTTGATTGCCGTCAGAAACGTCTCACTTTTACCCTACCTAATGGAGATACTTTCACCCTCCAAGGAAGAAAGGATTATTCTGGAGCGTGTGTTATTTCTACCATGAAAGCAGTTAAGCACATTGCTCAAGGATGCCCCTTCTTCTTAGCCAAGATTGAATCTGTCGAGAATCCCCAACCAAAGCTAGAGGATGTCGAGGTAGTCCGAGAATTTCCTGATGTATTCCCTGAGGACTTACCAGGTCTACCTCCACCAAGGGAAATAGAGTTCATCATTGACCTTATACTCGGTACTTCCCCCATTTCCAAAGCTCCTTACCGAATGGCGCCTGCAAAACTAAGAGAACTGAAGACCCAGTTACAGGAACTACTTGACAAAGGGTTCATACGACCTAGTGTATCTCCGTGGGGAGCTCCAGTCCTTTTTGTTAAGAAAAAGGATGGCTCCATGAGATTGTGCATAGACTATAGGATGCTGAATAGGGTCACCATTAAAAAGAAGTACCCTCTTCCCCGAATTGATGATCTTTTCGATCAACTTCAGTCAGCCAGAGTCTTCTCTAAGATTGATCTACGATCAGGGTACCATCAACTTCGAGTTAGAGAAGAAGATATCCCCAAGACAGCCTTCAGGACTCGATACGGCCATTATGAATTCAGAGTGATGTCCTTTGGTTTAACTAATGCTCCAGCCGCATTTATGGACCTCATGAATAGGGTGTTTAAGGAGTACTTAGATAAATTCATCATAGTGTTTGTGGATGATATCTTAATATATTCTGAAACTCCTGAAGACCATATGGAACATCTAAGGATAACTTTAAGCACCCTACGAGCACACAAGTTATATGCAAAATTCAGTAAGTGTGAGTTTTGGCTGGAAAAGGTTAATTTCTTAGGACACATTATTTCTCAAGATGGCATAGCAGTTGATTCCACTAAGGTTGAATCAGTACAGAACTGGAAAAGACCTAAGACAGTCACAGAAATAAGAAGCTTCTTAGGACTTGCCGGATATTACAGGAGATTCATCGAAGGTTTTTCACAAATGGCTTTACCTCTAACTAAGCTGACCAGGAAAGACACAAGATTTGAATGGACTGATAAATGTGAGGAAAGCTTCCAAGAACTAAAAAGAAGGTTGACTACCGCACCTGTCCTTACCTTACCTTCAGGAAGTGGCGGATTTGAGATATACAGCGATGCCTCGCAACAAGGACTAGGCTGCGTACTTATGCAACATGGGAAGGTGATTGCTTATGCTTCTCGGCAACTCAAGAAGCGTGAAGTCAATTACCCGATCCATGACTTGAAATTAGTAGCCATAGTCTTTGCCTTGCGAATATGGAGACATTGTTTATATGGGGAAAAGTTTGAAGTGTTTATAGATCATAAGAGTCTTAAATATATCTTTTCCCAACAAGACTTAAACATGCGACAAAGAAGATGGATGGAATACTTAAAAGACTATGACTTCTCCATTCATTATCACCTTGTAAAAGCTAATGTGGTAGCTGATGCATTAAGTAGAAAAACCCAAGGGATGTGTGCAAGATTATTAACTAAGAGATGGAAGCTATTACAAGAAGTAATCACATGGAAACCAGACATAAGTAAGCACAAGATCATTATGGCAGGTCTAACAGTAAAGTCGGTTGTTAATGAAAATGTTAAACAAGAACACGAAGGGGATCCAGATATACAAGCTTTCATAGGAAAACCAGGGTTTACAAAAAGGAAACATGGTAGCGTTTACATGCAAGGAAGATTAGTGGTACTGGCTAATGAAGAGTTAAGACAAGAAATCTTAAAAGAGCCTCACAGGTCTAAGTATACTATACACCCAGGAGGCACTAAGATGTATCAAGACTTAAAGAAACAATATTGGTGGGATGGTATGAAAAGAGACATAGGGGAATTTGTGGCAAAGTGTTTAACATGTCAACAAGTAAAGGCTGAACATCAAAGACCTGCGGGATTGTTACAACCCCTTAGTTACCTGAATGGAAATGGGACCATATTACAATGGACTTCATTGTAGGACTACCCAAGACCTCTAAGGGTCATGACATGATCTGGGTAATTGTTGATAGATTAACTAAGACAGCCCATTTCCTTCCTATACGTCATACCCAATCCACTAACAGCCTATCTCAGCTATACATCAAAGAGATAGTAAGTCTACATGGTATACCCCTTAGTATCACTTCAGATAGGGATAGCCGCTTCACTTCGCAACTTTGGAAGTCTGTCCAAAAATCCTTAGGACCTTCCTTGAACTATAGCACAGCCTTCCATCCATAGACCAATGGACAATCAGAGCACACAATCTAGATAGTCGAAGATATGTTGCGAACTTGTGCCCTTGATTGGAAGCAGAGCTGGGATGAAAACCCACTGCTAGTCGAGTTTGCGTACAACAATAGCTTTCAGTCAAGCATTGGCATGGCTCCATATGAGGCGCTCTATGGGAGACCCTGTCGATCACCCACCAGTTGGAGTGAAGTTGGAGAGTCCAGGGTGCTCCAGTCCGAGCTGGTAGAGCAATGTGCCAAGAAGGTCAAACTCATAAGAAGATGCCTCCTCACAACTCAAAGCTACCAAAAGAGCGATGCTGATCGAAGGAGGAGACCATTGGAATTCGACATAGGAGAGCATGTTTTCCTGAAGATATCTCCCACTAAAGGAGTTATGAGGTTTGGTATCAAAGGCAAGCCTAGTCCGCGTTACATAGGACCTTTCGAAATCCTGAAGAAAGTGGGAAAAGTGGCCTACAGGATTGCACTACCCCCTCAGCTATCCGAAGTACATAACGTATTCCATGTATCTATGCTAGGGAGGTACGTGCCTGACCCCGCTCATGTCATCAACCAGGTACCCATAGAGTTGACGGAGGATCTCAAGCTAGAGACAATACCAGTTGAGATCCGAGATCATAAGAATAAGAAGCTGCGGAACAAGGACATACCCTTAGTCAAAGTTTTGTGGAGAAACGCGCACATGGAAGAAGAGACTTGGGAACCGGAGTCAGAAATGCGAGAAAAGTACCCTGAGATCTTTTGACTGTATATAGTAGAATTTTGGGGGCGAAATTCTCCTAAGGGGGTAAGAATGTATGACTCCAATTTTGTAATATTGAAATTCCATGTTTAGCAATGAAAAGATCAGTTTTTAAAGATAAGGGCATTTTAGTCATTTCACTATTCACCTTGACTGAACCCAGGAATTTGGTCCTAAAAATGGTGTCATTAGATGCGTCTCGGAAAAAGGAATCCAACGAGACCAAAATCACCTAAAACGGAGTTAAAATGAGCAAGATATGGCCCTTTGAAGTTCAGGAGCAAAACTATAAATTTTACAAAAACGGTTTTAGCCTGCAAACACAGGGACCCGTTTTGATACGGGCACCCCTTCATCTTCAACCTCTAGAGGGTTCTAGAATGGCAGTGATTGGAGGAGAAATCAACGCCATTCTGGAGGTTTCTCCACCGCCATTCAAAGGCGGTGAGAGCCCCCTCCAGAACCCTCTCTTAGCTATATAAATAGAGCTCTTGGGCGCCTCTAATGGCAACCCAAAACTTTGAAGAAAACTAGTCGTGGAGCAGTGACCTAGAGGGGAAAACAAGGAGAAAAACCCAGCAACAAGCCAGGTATGTCCGAGATCGCTCAAAACCCATCTCCACCATAGTTCCAGGAATAAATTCCCTAGGTTTTTGCATGCAAAACCATGCAAAATGAGCCTAGGAGAGCCACCAAGGACCCAGGGACGTCCCCTGGGTCGCACTGGTTCGATAGATAGGGTCGAACCAGGGTGCCTTGAGGATGCCCCGGTTCCCCAACGAACAAGACGATCCAATAGGAACGTCACATGTCGTCCCGCGTCGACCCCGGTTTGAAAAACCAAACGGGCGCGTCCAGGGACGCACCCGCAAAAGGGACAATCAGGCGGAAAACCCGGTGCGTTTGCAGACACACCCACTAAGGCTCATGCCGCAGACATGCAATGTACTAGCGCTGCGGGTTTTTCGTTCCTTAAGGAAGCTAGGGCACGCGACGCAGTCGCGCAGCGCCCTAGCATTCCGTTTTTTTCATTCTTAAGACTCTATGTACGTGCGACACTAAAACGCTTATAACTTGAGATCTAGAGCTCCGATTGAGGCACCGCAAAAGGCGTTATGTCCGTGTTGATGATGCGGACACATCCAAACTATCAAATCCATGATCAAGGCTCAATCAAAGGTGGGCATGACCCTTAGAATAGGAGGGTGGTGCGTGGCCACTAGAACTTTGGAAAACTGAGGATACCAAGGCCCAATTAGGACCTTAGGACACCCATAGGAATAGGGATGGAACCCTAATGCCTAAGTAATAAGACCAATTACTCTACAACCCATAAAAGATAGGCCAAACTAACCTTGATTCCCCAAACCATGATCAAGAGCGTCCGAGGATAAAAGGGTTAGCGCGACCTAGCCAAGTAGGTGCTCTATCACTATTAGATTCTTTTAAAAGAACTATTATTTTTTTGAGAACATATGTTTTAAATATATGACTTGTTTAGCATGACTTAATTCAGCATGCATGGTAAATGCTTTGCACATAGACATGTTTTGTAAAATGATTGCATATACATTATGCACATATATGTTTTGCAAACAAGTGCATACATTGCATGATTTAAGTACTTGCAAAGATTACATGTCCTTGAGGGTTTCCAAAAGACGCTAGAGTGCCGAGGGCCAGGCAGTTGTGAGGGACCCAAGGAGGACAGGTTTTGAAAAGAGGTTTTGGCTTATTTGATCTTATGTGATTTGGGCTAGTAAGCCCGTGGGTGCTATGCCGAGGGGTCTGGGTTGGCCACCCGTCCTCTACCACTATTAGGTGGATGGGTACCACTCCTAAAAACAGGCAAGTCCCTACGTCGACTGCATGTGGTACAGGGGGCTACCACTGGTGTCACGGCACTGGGTCTACGTGTCATAGGCCCCGTGGAGGCTATGACCGAGTGTCCTCAGGTACCCGGGGACCACACGGCAAGGAGGTCGTGGGCATAGTGGACCCTATAGTTTGATGATTTATGTGCATTGTATATGGCATGATATGAGGTTGGTCGACCATACCATACTAGAGATCCATGAGTTGGACTCCATGAAGCATCTATTGCATATCATGATGTTATCATATATATGTATATGATACTTTCAATTTTGGATTATGTGATCCTTTAAGTCATTAGTATTTCAGTTTGACAATGGATTCTTATATTGATATTGAGCTTGAATATTTAGACATGCACATGTTTTGAAAGAACATATGACTTAAAAACATCTCATGCATTATAAAACTAGTAGTGATAGGCTTCTACCGAGTATAGTATATACTCACCCAATCCTCAACATTTTTCAGACACCGAGTAAATACTTAAGGACAAGGAATGTTCGTGCTAGGAAGACACCCAGACAAAGTGTAAGTAAGTAAAACCCCTACCTTATCTTTCAATGTTACTTGATTGTAGTTACTCTCTAATAACTGGGGCTGTGACTAACACTTTCTTGGGAATAATATTGATTTAAACTTTGCCATGGCTAAATAAATTGAGAATGTGTTTTGACACTCGGGGTTTTTATGAAAGATTGTTTTCCAAAAGAAAAAGATTTTCATGCATCTCATACTTATAAAACATGAGATCTCGCCTTTTTATCAAAATTGCATCATATAAAAAACTGGGTTGTGACAATATACAACCCCAAAAATACTCCTAAAATTTCCACGAAATTGTTTTCACTATCCCTAAAAAATTAGACCTAGATCCCTCCCCAAAAACCCAAAAATCCCTCTCTTTTCAATTTCTTTTTCTTTTTAGATTGGAACAAGAGACCTAAAATTAATTAGGCACTCTGTTTTGGATCTAATATCACCAATTCCGCTGTCTAGCACTTCCCACCATACCTTAGCTACAAATCCCGTAAACAAATTTCAAGATCCAACGGTTCAAACAATGGCAATCGCAAGAAAGGTGGATCTTGGGCCATATCTTCATCAAAAGGGTATTTCTTTTAAATTGGACGTATAACCAATGTTTTTTCTCTAATCAAGTACATGGAGATGCTTCGTGGACATGTTTACTACTAGTTTATGAAAATTTTATTTTACTGTAATTGTATTTTGGTAATAAAAAGATTAAAATAAAGTAAACCACAGAACCTTTAATTTAGGACGATGGAGTACTCAGATGAAAATTCTTACCATACCAATCGATCCAGAAGGGTCCAAAACGCCTAGGGTAAAAGTTTCACAAAGATCGAATAAGTTTTGGGCCCTCAATTGATAGAGGATTGATTGGATGGTCCAAAATGGACTGTCCGATCTCCTAATCGAATAGGGCCCAAGACGCATACGTGACGTAGCGTAGAAAACGTCGTAGGCGAAAGCATTCCGTGCTCGCTCAGCTCATGGGACGTCCCTGAAGGGAGCTTCATTATTGACTCGGCGACAGACGTGCCTGACGAGCAGGAGAGTCCACCCGGCTTGTTTCTGCCTGAAAATTTTGGGCTATCCATTTCGGTGGGCCCAGATCAAATCTAGGCCCTAGGAATGACTGTGAAATTCCAAATCCAATTTTGGAGTCATCTAAACTCCAAACTGAGATGGGAAAGAAGGTGTGGAAAGCTTGAAACCTCTATTTTCTGATGAAAGGATAAAATCCAGATATTATGTAGTAAAACTTTCTGTATTAAAGAAACAAGTTTCCAATTTCCAGAATCTTCACGATCTGGGATGATCAGATCTTGGAGATATGTTTTAATAATGATAAAATATTGGAATGAAGTTATATAAATGGTTTATTTGGACAGATCTAAGAGATATTAAGGGATTTACCCACTATGGTAGAAAAACCCTATAAATTACAAAGGGACTCAGTTGATCAATAAGATCAAGTGTGATCAAATCCTTGAGATGGATGGAATGGATGTTGATATGATGAAATCCAAGGAAATCATGGATGGATTATGAAAAAAATAGATCAATATGATATTTGGACCTTAATAAAGAAAACCCCCTAAATATAACCAATACCCTTAATCAAAGGAAAAGATCTAAGATTTAATGGTTGGATCATAAGTGAAGGTTTCTAAAAATGTTAATATAATTAGTTTTATTTTCTATTAATTGAAAATAGCATTTTAAATATGATTTATGTTATAAAGCATGATAGTGTAACTTTTAGACTTTAGCATGACATGTGATTAGATTGTTATCATATGTTGTTAACTTTAATTATCCTAGGGGCATAATAGTGTGATTTTATGCAAGTGTAACTTAGGACCAAGTTAGTATGATTTCATGCCATTGTAACTTAAGATCATGCTAGTTTAAGTATAGTTTTATTCCATTAAGTTAAGTTACATTCATAAGGAGCATGTTAGTATAAATGTTTGTTAAATTTATATTGGAACCATGCTTTAAAGTTTATGATTTAATTGTCGTCAAATTTTATTAGTAGATCTACTTGTTATGAGATAAAGAGAATAAAACACCAAAATGTACTCTAATGAGAAAGTTGAGTTTCATGACACAAATAAAAATGGAGTACTTTGGACTTAATTAGTAAGGGCTATAGTTAGTAGGAAAATATAAGGACTATCAAATCCTTGGCCCAAACTAAGAGAATAATAAGCCCCATGAATGACATTGTAAATATTCATGGACTTAATTAAAATTAATTACAAAGAGTACTTAGGGTCAACATGCTTATAGGAACCTTATGAAAGGTTGAGCTATGGTCACTCTAGTAAATGTGGAATATAGTGGTTATGGGGGTTATCTAATAGAGCCTCGCTCTTCCCCTACCTTCCGTTGACGTTTGTGAGGTCTAAATGCCTCCTTACATGAGGATTGAAGTAACCACTTTGTGTTCACCCATTCAGCTAGTAAGCCTTAGCCAATTGGAAATAAGAGGAGCAGTCTAGACTTAGGCTTAAATAAGTTACCTTCAACCAGCAAAACATTAACTGGTTGAATAATAATAGTAAGAGCATAAAAGGTTAGTAAATCACCTAACCCTAATGAAAACTGTAAGTAAGATAAGGTGGATCAAACAAGATCCATTATATCTTGGATGATCAAGAACAATAAGAATAATAATATTATATTGTACTTAGTATGCTTGTTTATTAGTATGCTTGTTCTAGTTCATTAGATTAGATAATCCACACCCTTAATCAAAGATGATTCGAGGAAGAAAACCAAGATCATCCTCCTTAGGGATGATCCAATAATTGAACTTAGATCAAAGAAGAACTAGATGATAGAAGATCTAGGACCTTGATTTTTATCAACATGTGTAGATTGTCAATCAATGGATCTATGAAAGATCAAGATCAAGGAGATGGACACAGTAAGACTTAGAGATAGAAAAATACTTAGACGTGAATGATCTGCAGATCATTCTAAACATCAGATCTAGTGATCAATAGGATTGATCAAAATTTATATATTGACAATATGTATGGATGTATAGATTACATACATCAGTTAAGATCATGGAAGATTTGGGAAAAGAGATCACTCCTTAAAGGTAGGAGGATTTGATGAATGCATTTACATGGGATATACATGATTTAACTCACGACCTTATGTTGACAAGAGTAATGTTAATACTTGTATTAAATCCCTTGAAAACCTTATGATCTAACCAAACACATAAAAGATGGTTAAGGACTAGACTATAAGTGAATAGGGAAGTAGAAAATATTTCAGCCCTAAGTAAACAGACAGATAGTCTGATATATATATGAAATCTATTTTACATACAAGTTTGGAGGCTTGTGAGTTTGTTTTAATAGGCATAAGGCTAGGGGGATACTATGCTAGAGGAGTTATAAGGGTTTGGCCACCTGCTCCTTGAAATTTGATGATATGATGATACCTTGCCCTATGAGAGGCTAAAAGTCAGGTGGGGGCAATTATGGGTAGGCCACCACTGTGAAAGTCCTGCCCCCCATGTGAGCAGTGACATAATATTTTCCACCGTGGTATCAGTGGTGAACATGGCAGTTATCCGAGCGCTAGTACGGATCAGATTGCAGCATGGTAGTCCTTTTGATTATTTTGCACTATGATGCATATGAGAATAGGCATGTGAAATGCCTTATGTTTTAGCATAATGAAATGCTAGGTAATTGTATATTACCAATATTTCCCAAGAAGGGAAATTCCCAGTGTAAGATTAGTTGAAATACTAAATTCTCATAATAGAGAGAATTGATCAGCTTAGTTGGGAATGATATTTGACTACTTTCATAAATTTAACTGATTTACCCACGTATAGTATGTACGTATATGGATGTACATAACTTACAAAGTAAAGAGTAGAGACATGAATATGTTTAGGGATAATGGTATTATGAAGTATTGGAATTACATTGTCAATGATTATGCTTCTTGAATCCCCTACCAAGCATTGCTTGCTGAGATATTGTAAATGTTGCAATATCTTAGATATAGGGAAGGAGAGTTAGGAGCTGAAGACGATAGAAGACGTGAAGAGAATAATCTTCAAGGTATATCGTTGAAGACATGTATTTTTCTTTGTTGAGAGTTTTATTGTATGGTGAGCTTGAGTTTTGGATTATGTAATTTGGACAAGTATTGTAATAGATTTGGCTGTACTGTGAACCATTGGATGGATTCTAGAATTTAATGAAAGTCTATTCCTTCAATGGAATTTTATCTTGTACAAAATATTCTACTTATGTTATGTATGAAATGATGACTTGGGTTTTACAAAACAAGTTCAAAAGAAAACAATTTCCACTGCTTTGTTTTGCAAAATTTTTTTACACTATTAAGGGCCTTGCCTTTCAAAATACATTACAAAACATGTTACAAAAACCCGGGTCATCACAGTTGGTATCAGAGCTATTCATCCAGTCACAGTATAGTACAAATATGTCCAAAAAAGAGATTATAATCCATGTCTAAACTAAAATAGAAGTAGTTATATAGAGGACTGATAGTAATTTTGGTTTATGAGTAGATGCCACTAAAGAGAGTCACAAGGTAGGCAGCTCAAAATACTCCAGAAGACAATATGGAGAGAGTAACCATGAGTAATATGGAATAGATGATGACAAGGATGTTAAGGAACCTCCTTCCTCACCTACAACAAACCCAAGGTTCATCACCTCCTATAGAAATACCAAGTACGCAGGCTCAAGCTTAGCTTGAGGTGAGACATACTACACTAACACCACCACCAGCTACTCCCACACTAGCACATGGGCAATCTTCCCTTGTACTAAGTGAAGAAGTTGGAAAATCCCCATTAGCACCAGAAAAAGTTGACAAAATGATGGAGAGATTTCAAAAGATGACTACAGTGTATAATGGCAAGGGTGAAGCTGAGAAGGCTGAGGAATGGATATATGAACTTGAAAAGACTTTTAGTGCACTACGTACTCCTCCAGAGTTAAAGGTGAAATTTGCCACATACTTATTCAAACAAGAAGCTGCATTTTGGTGGAGATCAACTAACAACACCTTCTTCTCAAATTCTAAAGATATTACATGGGAGGAATTTAAGGAAGTATTCAGCCATAAATATTTCCCTTCTCATGTACAAGAAAGGAAGTTGATAGAGTTTTTGGACCTAAGGCAAGGAAATATGTCGGTGGTGGACTATGATAACAAGTTCACACAATTAAGGAGATTTGCGACTCATGTGTGTAACACAAAAACACACACCGTGAATCGATTCATTGAAGGGCTGTACCCAGGGCTGAAAATAAAGGTGCTAGGTACTAAACCCACTACCTTGGCAGACTATGTGGAAATGGCCTCTAAGTTTGAAGAAGAATACAAAAAGGGTCAAATTACCAAGTTTAGTGGAGGAGGAAACAATAACTCAAGGCCTTTTTAGAAGAATAAAAGACCTTGGAACAATTTTAAGCCTCAAAGAAATCAAAGGAACAATGCACCAAGGTCAAATAGATAGCCATGTCCAAGATGTAGAAAATTTCACTAAGGCAATATCTGCCCGCAACCTATACAACAATAACCACAACGATTTCCAATCAAGTGCCACAATTGTGGAGAGTATGGACATGTCGCCAGCAACTGTACCAAACCATTGGTAGTCAAAGAGGCAAAACTAGAAATTGCTCCTCGACACCAAGAAAGGATCTTCGCCATCACTGACGGCTAAGCTAGACCATCCAATGCTGTGATTGAAGGTACACTACTTGTAGCAGACAACTATGCCAAAGTACTGTTTGATTCTGAATCTACGCATTCCTTTATATCTTGTGAATTTGCATCTAGTATATAACTATCGGTGAAAAACTTGGGATTTGATCTAGATGTAACAACTTCAGTTGGAAAAACAGTTAAATTACAAGAATACTTGGATAATGTACCTCTAGAAGTATTGGGCAAAAGAATGGACATAGACCTCATTTTATTGAACATGGAGGATTTTGACATCATACAGGGTATGGACTGGTTAGCAAAATACTGGGTAATTATGGACTGTCACAAGAAGAAAATCACATTAAGTATACCAGGGGAGAAAGTATTAGTAGTGTATGGGAAACACAATGACTTAGACAAATCCATCATCTCAACTAAGAAGGCAGTCAAACATATGTCCAAGGGGTGTCAGGCATTTCTAGCAACAGTGGTTTCCTTAGATATTGAACAGCCTAGGATAACAGAAATTGAAGTGGTCAGGGAATTCCAAGATGTTTTTCCTAAAGAACTACCAGGGTTACCCCCACACAGAGAAATTGAGTTTACCATTGAAGTAATTCCTGGTACAACTCCAATTTGTAAAGCACCTTATAGGATGGCCCCAGTAGAGTTGAAAGAGTTGAAGGGTGAATTGTGAGAATTGTTAGACAAGGGGTTTATTAGACCAAGTAGTTCACCATGGGGAGCACCAGTAATATTTGTGAAGAAGAAGGATGTGTCAATGAGATTATGCATTGATTATAGAATGTTGAACAGTGTCACAGTGAAAAATAGGTATCCCTTACCTCGGATTGATGATCTCTTTGATCAACTCCAATTTGCTAAGGTCCTTTCCAAAATTGACCTTAGATCAGGATATCATCAATTGCGTATTGAGGATGAAGACATACCCAAGTCAGCATTTAGAATTTGATATGGGCATTACGAGTTTCTACTCATGTCTTTTGGGCTGACCAATGCACCAGTAGCGTTTATGGATTTGATGAATAGAATCTTCAAGGAATTTTTGGATATATTTGTGATTGTATTTATCGACGATATACTGATTTACTCTACCAGTATCAAAGAACATCAAGAACACTTACGAATTGTACCAAATACCCTCAAAACACGTAAACTATTTGGTAGATTTAGTAAGTGTGAATTTTGGTTAGAGAAGGTCAATTTCTTGGGTCATGTAATTTCCAAGAATGGAGTAGAAGTGGACTCCATGAAGATTGAAGCAGTAATGAATTGGGACAAACCTAAAATAATAACAAAAATACATAGTTTTCTTGGACTAGCAGGATACTACCGTAGATTCATTCAAGGGTTCTCTCGTATAGCTCTTCCTATGACTTCCTTGACAAGAAAGGGGGTACAATTCACTTGGTCAGAAGAATGTGAAAACAGTTTTCAAGAGCTAAAGAAGAGGTTAACTATAGCACCAGTATTGACTTTTCCAGCTGGGAGTGGGGGATATGAAATATACTGTGATGCTTCAGGCAAAGGGTTAGGTGTGTTGATGCAAAATGGGAAGGTCATTGCTTATGCATCTAGACAATTGAAGAAACATGAAATAAATTACACAGTACATGACCTAGAATTGGCAGCTGTAGTTTTTGCATTGAATATTTGGAGACATTATTTGTATGGGGAAAAATTCAATGTATTTATGGATCAGAAGAGTCTCAAATACATCTTCACTCAGGCTGATTTGAACATGAGACAAAGAAGATGGATAGAGTATATCAAAGACTACAATTTTTCCATCCAATACCATCCTGGAAAGGCAAATGTAGTAGCTGATGCATTAAGTAGACAACCAAGAGCTCTACTCACAAACATCACAATTAAATTAGCTTTTGTAGAAAGAGTCCTTAAAGCCCAAGAAGAAGATACAACAACTCAGGGATTGTGTGAAAAGAAAGGATTTGTTAAGGGTACAGATGAGGGTATACGTTTTCAGGAGAGATTGGTGGTTCCTTCAAATACATGTCTGAGAAAGGAACTGATACAAGAAGCCCATCTGTCAAAGTTTCTATACACCCTAGAGGTACAAAGATGTATCAAGATTTTAAAAAAAACTTTTGGTGGGAAGGCATGAAGAGAGAAATAGGAGAATTTGTGGCAAACGTCTAAATTGTCAACAAGTAAAGTCTAAACACCAAAGACCAGCTGGAATGTTACAAACATTGGAACTTCCAGAATGGAAATGGGACAATATCATTATGGATTTTGTAGTGGGATTGCCAGGGACCCGAGCAGGCCATGACATGATTTGGGTGGTTGTGGATAGGCTAACAAAGTTAGCACATTTCCTTCCAATTATACAAAACCAATCAGTTGACAATTTGGCTAAGTTATAGATCAAAGAAATAGTAAGACTTCATGGGATTCCACTATCCATTATCTCTGATAGGGATGGAAGATTTACTTCAAGATGTTGGAAGAGTGTACAACAAACCTTGGGAACCTCACTTAAACTCAGTACAACATTTCACCCCCAAACAGATGGTCAATTAGAAAGGACTATTCAAACCTTAGAAGATATGTTGAGAGCATGTGCATTAGATTGGAAAGGGAGTTGGGATGAACATCTTCCTTTAGTAGAATTTGCATATAACAACAATTTTCAAGCACGTATTGGTATGGCACCATATGAAGCATTGTATGGATAGCCATGTCGATCACCAACCTATTGGAGTGAAGTTGGAGAAAGAAAGCTGATAAAGTTAGAACTAGTGGAACAATGTGTAGGCAAGGTCAGATTAATACAAAAGAGGTTGTTAACAGCACACAGTCGATAGAAGAGTTACATAGATAAAAGACGTAGAAACCTGGAATTTGATGTGGGGGAGCACGTATTTCTAAAAGTATCACCTGTCAAAGGAGTAATGAGGTTTGGAAGCAAAGGAAAACTTACTCCTAGATTCATTGGTCCATTTGAAATCTTAGAAAGAGTTGGTTCAGTGGCCTACAAATTAGCCTTACCACCCCAACTCTCAAAAATACATAGTGTCTTCCATGTGTCTATGCTAAGGAATTACCTTCAAGACGACACTCATGTACTTCAAAGGGTGTCAGAAGAGCTAAAGCCTGACCTAACCTTTGAAGAGAAGGCAATACGAATTCTAGACCGTAAGGAACAAAAGTTAAGAACCAAAAGCATTTCGTTAGTCAAAGTCTTGTAGCAACATCACTCTATTGAGGAAGCCACGTGGGAAACGAAATTAGAAATGAGGAAGACACGCCCTAGTTTGTTTGATTAAGTATTGTATTACAAATTTCGATGATGAAATTATTGTAAGGGGGAAGATTATAATAACCCCAATTTTTGTAATTGACTGAGAAATCAATAAAGTTTGAGTTTTAGAAATTTTGGGCTGAAATATTAGGGTTATTTATAATATACTTCTTATAAAATTATAATCAAAGAATAATACATGTACAATTGAAATTAAACATAGCAAACCCTTCAGAATGACTGTAAGCACGACAAATTCTGAATTCGGATGAAAAATTCTTAATTTTCTTCATTTCTTGGACAAAAGGGTAAAATAGTAATTTTAACCAAAATTCAAAATCTGAGACATCAAAATTTAGAATGTAGAGGGAAATACAAATCCAACGCTACTAAGTACCCTCAATTCCAAGATCATGGGAATAAATCCTAATTTTTTTATATATAAAGGGCAAAATGGTCTTTTTACACCATGTGGGGCCCACAAGGGACCCAAAAACCAATCCTATGGCCAGCCCTCGTGAAATCATAGGTCAAACCATACCAGCTGGTCTTGGAGAAGTTGGTGGAGAATGGGAGAATCCAATGCTTATTTAATAATAAAAAATTAACCATCATTAATGCATATCATCATGAAAGAAGACCAAAATGCCTATAAATACAACCCAAAAAATACTCCTAAAATTTCCACGAAATTGTTTTCACTATCCCTAAAATATTAGACCTAGATCCCTCTCCAAAAACCCAAAAATCCCTCTCTTTTCAATTTCTTTTTCTTTTTAGATTGGAACAAGAGACCAAAAATCATTTAGGTACTCTGTTCCAGATCTAATATCACCAATTCCATCGTCCAACACTTCCCACCACACCTTAGCTACAAAACCCCCAAAGAAATTTCAAGATCCATCAATTCAAACAACGACAATCACAAGAAAGGTGGATCTTGGGCCATATCTTCATTAAAAGGGTATTTCTTTTAAATTGGACATATAACTAATGTTTTTTCTCCAATCAGGTACATGGAAATGCTTCGTGGACATGTTTACTATTGGTTTATGAAATTTTTATTTTACTGTAATTGCATTTTGGTAATAAAAAGGTAAAAATAAAATAAACCACAGAACCTTTAATTTAGGATGATGGAGTACTCAGATGAAAATTCCAACTTACCAATCGATCCAGAAGGGTCCAAAACCCATAGGGTAAAATTTTCACAAAGATCGGATAAGTTTTGGGCCCTCAATTGATAGAGGATTGATTGGATGATCCAGAATGGACTGTCTGATCTCCTGATCGAACTGGGCCCAGGACGCATGTGTGACGCAGCACAGAAAATTTAGCACACGAAAGCATTCCGCATGCGTTGTGCATGGGACGTTGTCCCAAGCGGGACCACGGCACTTCCGTAAAAAAGACGAGCGAACGCGCCCACCTCGCGTCCCAGTTACGGGCGCGCGACGACGAGCGTTCATTATCGACTCTATGACGGATGCGCTCGATGAGCGGGAGCGTTCTGCCCGGCTTGTTTCCGCCCGAAAAATCTGGGCTGTCCATTCTAGTGGGCCCATATCAAATCTAGGCCCTAGGAATGATTGTAAACTTCCAGATCTATTTTCGGAGCAATCTAAACTCCAAATTGAGATCAGAAAGAAGCTATGGAAAGCTTGAAATCTCTATTTTCTGATGAAAGGATAAAATCTAGAAATTATGTAGTAAAACTTTATGTATTAAAGAAACAAGTTTCCAATTGCCAAGATCTTCAAGATCTGGGATGATCAGATCTTGGAGATATGTTTTAATAATGATAAAATATTGGAATAAAGTTATATAAATGGTTTATTTGAACAGATCTAAGAGATATTAAGAGATTTACTTACAATGGTAGAAAAAACCTAAAAATTACAAAGGGATCCACTTGATCAACAAGATCAAGTGTGATCAGATCCTTGCGATGGATGGAATGGATGTTGATATGATGAAATCCAAGGAAATCATGGATGGATTATGACAAAAATAGATCAATATGATCTTTGGTGTTCTAGGGCTTTTTTAGTTCCACTTTTCATCCTATCTCTTTCTATTTTCATCTTTCACATCGTTTCATCATCTACACTCATTGCCTATCTTCCATACTATCTCCAAGTCTCACCTAGGTCCCGCCTAACCTCCCAAAATTCACACATCTGAGTCCTATAGCACTCCATAATTCTTTCTTAATTTATGTGTCAACAAACTTTGCCTTTTAATCAGAACTCCTAATTTATAGGGAAATCACATATCACATACTATCCTATATTTCCACTTTTCTTAGGATGGGATCTCACCTTTTAGAAGGCAACGAACCTATATAAAATATGCCTAGGGATTTCACCATTTTATCTTAGAAAGGGAGAGATGTCTCCCTCTTAAAAAGGTGGCACCTCCCACCTTTTTCCCTCCTTAAGGTCTCACCATGTTCACCATTGTAGTAGCATCTCTTCAAGACTCCATGCCTCATCCTTGGGTGTTTCACTCCCTTTTTTTGCAATCTCATTCAAGGTTAATTGATTACCCTTGCTCCTGTTTCTTGCTTTGATTTGCTTTTCAATTTTGTGCATGTTTTTCTTAGTTAGTTTTTTTATTTCTTAATTTTTTTTCCTCATGCCTAAGCTTTAGAACCTTGAATCTGAAGGCCACTAATTGCTTGTAGTGACAGCCAAGAGATAGTGACCTTTTGATTGAGTTACTTGCTCCTTAAAATCCTTAAGTTCCTTGCCCATCTCTTGCCTTCTTTCTCATATTTTCTCCCTCTTTTTCCTTAGTTCTCTCTTGGTTCACATGCTTGCTATTTGAGATCTAGAATGTTGGATTGCATAGAAGAAGAAAGAAGTAGTGCTTTGATTGTATTTTGGCATATTGAATGGTGCGCACACCCCATGGATGATGCACGCCACAATTGTACTTTATTTATATCAATAAAAGTGATGTTTGGTTCATGGTTTGATGCTTAATTTTCATGGATGATTAGTTGAGTCAATTCTCACTTATCATGTCTCTTGAATCCATGTTTCTTATGTAGTTACATCTTTCATTCAAGTTTCCATGCACATAGTTTTAGGTTAGTTTTGCACTTAGGAAAGTCATGCATTCCATTCAAAAATCATGTGAACAAATCCATGGTTCATGCACATGGTTTTGGATAGGTAGTCCCTTAGATAAATTGTTTATTCCATGTTCATTTCTTGCTTAGATGTTTACACATTAGTTTAGGCTAGATCATGCATTACATTCTAGTTTAATTCCATGCAATTTTAACTAAAGTTTCATGCACAGCATGTTGTTGGGTGTTCTTAGATTGGCCAGGTTTTTAGATTAGTTTAGCATATGTTTGGTTTATTTAATCATTGTTAGTAAGTTTCATGTTAGATTAGTTTTAAAATATTTCCATGTTTAGTTTTAGAAAGTTTTTAGTTCCATGCATGTCTTTGTTCTTTGTTAATTCAATTACAATATTAGGATTAAAATTGAACTATTTTGGCTAGGTTAGGTGATTTAAAAAACGATACATCCAACATACAATTCCATGAGATTCTTCATGGGATCGACCTCTCTCATGTGTTAATACTACATTGATTCATGTGCTTGTGAGTAATATTAAAGCTACACTACTTTCCTTCATGCTCTCCTCCTTATATCTTCTAGGGCTTCCTCACAAAGGTATGAATATGTCTCTCACCCACTCTTCTTAGGCACAAACCTCACTCTTGCTGGTCTTTCTCTCAAGGGAATTCAGCTCTCACACAAGGTGTCTACCTTTCACACAATGGAAAAAAACATATGGGGTGTAGGACAGGAGGCTCCATGGCTTCCTTCTCTCTTATACTCATTACATGTAATGAGGGACACTTGTCTTTCCCTCCTTACTCTTGTTGGACACTTGTATGCACCTTGTTAATACTTTAGGCTACATGGTATCACCATCTCATCTCATACTGCACATGGCTACCTACCTTTCATGTAAGAAGCTAGCTACCCCTTTCCATGCAAAAATGTGAAGGTCACCCCCTTTTGGTTCCTTCCATGTATAAAATTTCTCAAGTGATATACTCATGATGCCCTCCCATACGAGCTCATACACCACCATTGGTCTCTTTTAATTGATTTTAATTAAATTGTTGCAACTAGGATTATGCATAAGGTGATGTTTAACTGAGGTGGGACAAGGGATGGTGATGAAATCCACCCTTGATCTTATAGGGAGTGAGTGCCCTTACTAACTTTTTATGCAATCCAATGCGGTTTGATCAACATATAAGACACCTTAAAGTAATAGACACATCCTATTATGCAAGGAAAGCAATAAATCTAATACAACTACGTATATGCTACTTAATAAAGGGTCATGGCCTCAACAAACTGAACATTATAACACTAATAGCCTATGTCCTTCGATTATAGCCAATCTTAGGCTATCCTTGTTAAGCAGTTGCTAAGAAATGCAACAATCTTAAATAGTATGCAATGGTTAAATAATTGAATGCAACTATATGCTTTTATAGTACTATTCACAATGCAAAATTAAACTATTAATGCAACCCTAAGAATAGCTCATAGAGGGTCCTGGAATTAGTCTTCTCATACAAGGAGGGTCCATTTAGATGCCACCTCCTCTTCTAATTTAGGACGGGCCACCCTTGACCTATGTTATTACAACACTTTTTTAAAATTTAATGAATTGTAGTATACAAATACAATATTGCACTCACTATAATCCACTCAAATAATAAAAAAAAATTATGTAACTATTCTAAGTCTTACTCGAAGTCCTCATCCAAATTCCTACACAAATAAAAGTAAAAGTATGAGGTTCTTTAGGAGTATGGAAAAAATGAAACTAATTAGAAGCAACTCTAATACTATGACTAGTGGCAAAGTATTACAACCTAGATCATAATTAAATTCCATTGTGAGTCCACAAAATGGCATAAAAAACTTGATGTACTTTAATTAATATACCAAGTGTATCGACCTATTGGAGTATAAACATGACAAATACAGGTTGATTCCATAAGGAATCTTTGATAAATGGATGCCAATTAAGTCAAATCTAACCAACTCTAACCTAGCCAACATTCAAAGAAAGCAATGAAATAACCTTAAGAAGTACACTAGAGCAAAGGAACTAAAGCAAGTAAATAAAAAAGAAAACTAAACCAATTAACTAAGGACTTAAAACTACTTTCATTAAAAAAACTTATTACAATGAGAGAAATAGAGAAAGGAAAAGAACATAAATATACAAACAAAAACTTCCTTGAAGTGTTTGCTATAGGAACCTTTAGTTGAACTAGGATTTATACACATTTGCTTCTTTTTCACAGGCTTGAATTCCACTTTACAAAAGCTTGTACACTTCTTTTCAACCCATAGTATACTAAGCTAACACCAAGTTTTTCTCATCTATAACCCAATAATCACCACCCTTAAAAGAAAAAAAGAAGAAGGGACAGAGTGAAAAAATGAAAATATTGCTTATCCTTGCTAGAAACTCTATAGAAGAGGGTAGCTTTTAATGAGAAAGCAAATAGGAGAAAGAAGTTGTTCATCCTAAGGGAGGGTTAGCTATAGAAAGAGGCACCAACCCTAAGGAAGAACTAGAAAAAGAAAAAAAAATAAAATGAAAATAGTGGACCCTCACTTAGGACTCACCAAATTCTAGCCTAAGGAGATGATGAAAGAACTAGTTACTTCCCTTGAAGTCTTCATACTCTTTAGAATGATGTCTTTAGCTAAGAATTATGGATGGCTTTCTTGAATGATTTGAATACTCTTCAACCATATTTTAGGAATGAAGAAATCCTTGGCTGCCATAAAAGTGGTAGAAGACTTTATTCCTTTCCTTTTCTCCCAAATCCCAATGAAAAAGGAAGGATGAAGGCTAGACGAGTTTAAAATAATGGAAAGAGATGAAATGGTGGTTGTAATGGCTTGGGTGAAAGAGAGATGGCATGGAAGAAAGTGGAAGGGGTTTATGCATGGAATAGAAGAGAAGGAGGTAAGGGAAGTGGAGTGCGTATAATGCCAAGGGAAAGGAGGCATGTAGAACCAAGGTAAGGGGGTGGAATGCTATTGCGTACAAGTGCTAAAGGGGTTAATGTTGGAAGATAAATGAAGAACTATCTTGCATGGAAGACAATTTGGATAGAAGAGAAGGCTAATGTGTGCAATGCAAAGGTGGTGGAGGCATGCTAGTCTAAGGGTGAAAGGTCCATGCAAGGGTGGAGTGTGTGGGAGAATGGAATAGGTGGAACGGTTATGCATGTGAGAGTGAGAGTGAGAGTGATGAAGGAGAGGGGAATGAGTGCAATAGCTAGAGAGGAGAATGAGAAGGGGGATGAGGAAGAAGATGGGAGAATAAGAAAGGGAAATGGGGATTGGTTGAGACTCTTACTTCTTCTCCAAGGATGTGGACATGTGAATCAATGGGAGAGTTGGTGAGAGTGATCTCTCCATGTCTATTTCTCCAAAGACTAGCTTTCAAGTCTAGGGAAAAGTAAGTGATCCTTTATTCTATCTTTCTCACCTCTATGTATGGATTTTTTGAGATGGAAGCCCTAAGAGGTGAATGACTAAGATCTAAGGGACAATGGAAGGAAGAATGGTTGTGATGTGATTGAGTTGAGAGGAATGAAAGAGACGTAGAAGTGGGGTGTGTGGAATTGCTTTTAGGGAATGTGATTTTGATGATATTGGAAAAGAAGATAAGGAAGGGAAAAGATATAGTAAAAGAATGAAAGAGATAAGGGATAATGAAAAGAGAATAAGGGAGGATTGCTAAGATCTAAGGATGGTTGGAGAGAAGGGGGCATGTGATTCATGGTAAAGGAATGTGAGAAGTTAAGATAAGCATTTGAGAAGATTGTGGTGATATGTCTTAGAGTGGATGGAATAGGTTACTTTGAGATTTCTTCATCTGCTATAGGTTTCTCCTTCTTTTTCTCCTAGCCCACCCTTATTTTTCTCTAGCCAATATAATTCAAAGAGATTGGGATGTCTCCCCCCTTAAAAAACATGGTTATTTTGTAGGTGGACAACCCACTAAAGAAAATCTCTAACAATGGGGCTTCAGTCTAGTCTTCATTGGAGTCTATCTTCTTATTAGTCTATCCTTGTTTGACTAAATTCTCATCAGTTCCTTTGGATATACATAAACAAAGATAGACCTTGAGCTTTAAATGCTTGAAAATTAAGGATGATTTTTAATAGTATATTTTTAGTAAATTGTTTCTCTCCTAGTTTTCTTCCTTATTTTTCTCATGTAAAAACATGGGATTGAGTGTGACTCACCACATTGCATGGAAAAAATCAAGTGGCTCCTTAGATAGTCCCATCTTGTGGTTAACTGAGAGAGAGTGATTGGAAGAAGTCTTCATGTAGGTCTTGATCTTCTGACATTTTGTTTTATAAAAGCTCTCATTGCATGTGATTCCAATGTATGTGCTTTGAGCTTTCCTTAAAAATTTTCCAAGGTGGTGGATAGCTTGCATGCTTGCATGGGAAGTTCTGTCATCTTTACTTTTGATACGTATAACCCTTTTAATGCAAATAAGGTCAATGTTCCACGTAGGGCTTCAAATTGCTCCCACTTTAGTAATGGCACCCACTTGTCATCCTGAACTCCTTGACTTCATATTTGGCATGTAGGTTCATGATGGAGCTTGGACTCTAAACTTACTCTTTTTAGGATTTTTATTGCCAAAAATACCCTTTTCTCATCTGTACCTAAGACTTTCAAAGTGTAGAATTAACAATAATTAGTAATGTTTATGTAATTTCTAGGGCTAAAACCGGCCGAGTAGAGAGATACATGTGCAAATTTCTATATATATATGAGATAATGACACCCCCTGCACTTAGGACCATTTAGATGCAGGACACTGCTTATCTTAATCCAGGATGTCCAAATTCATCGCTTGATCTAGGTTTTTCATTTTCATCTAAGCTTGATCAATGATTTGGAAGGTTGACTGGCTCGATCTAGCCATTTATTCTCTTAGCAGCTTCCAATCTACATCCTAAAAAATGAGAAAAAGTCCTAATTAGTATTATTTTATAATATTTAATGCATGCTTACCTCTAAATTTCAATCTGATCCAAATATATACAAAATAAAGTTTAGATAACAAATAAATTTTTTAATGAAAATATATCCTATAAGTATGAAAAATGATCGATCAAATGCACTAAAATAACACAAAAGTTAGGATTTTTTATACAAAAATAGACACTCAATAGTAGCCTAGTAGTTTTAGCAAGTGCTAAACTAAGAAGAGATTTATAGAGCACATACTATCCATTCTGATGGTACAAAGATGTACCCAGACTTGAAGAGATACTTCTAGTGGAAACAATATGAAGAAGGATGTAGGAGAGTTTGTAGAACAATGTTTGTTGTGGTAGCAGGTTAAGGTCAAATATCAAAGACTGGTAGGATTTTCACACCCCCTTGAGCTTCCTAAGTGGAAATGGCATCATATCACTATGGACATCATAGTATAACTTCCTAGGATGTCAGAAGACATGACATGATATGGGTAATCATAGACTAGCTAACAAGATGGACTCATTTTCTTTGCATACAATAGAATTAATGTATGGACAATTTGGTGCCATTGTATATGGGGATACCTTTTATGATTACTTATTTATAGGAATAGCTAATTCACATATCAATTTCGGAGATGTGTACAATAGTCCTTAAGATCGTCATTGAGTAATGTGGCATTTTAGCCTCAATTGATGGTTGAATAGAGAGAACACTTGAGACTCTAAAGAACATGATGAGGGCATGTATGATCGAGTGAAAAAGTAACTAGGATGAGAACTTACCATTAGTGGACTTTGATTACAATAATAGTTATCACTTAAGTACCAAAATGACTCCTTATAAGGCATTATATGGAAGGCCTGGCTGTTTACCAACTTGCTAGAGTGAAGTCGAAAAAGATAAATCATACAATTAGAGTTAGTTGAACAGTGCATTAGTAAAGTGAAGCTTATTAGAAAGTGATTCCTCATAGCACGAAGCAGACAAAAGAAGAGCTTATAGACAAGACGCACAGAGACTTGGAGTTTCAAGTTGGAGATCATGTATTTTTGTGGTGACCTAGGTTTTCAAATGCATTTTTAAATGAAAATGAACCAAATTCTAATGTGGGGTTGATCTCAATTTTTTTAAAACCATGCTTATATAAATACAATGAAATTTTTTTGTAAACCGTTTGGCAATATATCTTTCTCATTTGAAACCCCAAGCAAACAAAAACATGTACATCAAATACAAGCCAATGTCTGAGCCATTTTAGGTCTTTTAAATTTCAAAGCATGCCACAAACTTATCAATCATAATCCAAACAACTAAAATAGAATTATCCATCCACAATTTAAAATTCTATCGCACTAACGTCCTTATTACATGAATAGTCTCATAATATTGGAATTAAAATCTATCTACTAATGCTTTTAGTCCTCACTTTAGTTCTCTCGCAATGGAGTAGGGCTTTAGCTTCCATCCTTCTTGCTATTCCTCTTGGGGTTGATCTCTATGTGGTTAATATTTATATTGGGTTGAGTAAACGATTACTTAGTAGGAAAACCTAAGACCATAAAAATCAAATACCTCGATATATACTTAACATACGAGTTACAAAAGTGTTTTCAATGCTATAATAAAAGTCCAAGACCTTACCTTAGTCATTCATGCAGTGCAACTATTAAGTATTCTCATTAATCCATAAATTAAAATATCAATTTGAGTGCTTATTTATCGACCATCCTAGGGTTCCACACCCAGGACCACTAGAAAGTCAATATAACATGTAAAATCTCGCGGGAACACTATGCTCATGACCAAAATCACTGCACTACATACCCATCGATATCTGAGCACTTTAACCATTTGGTCATGAATGGAGTGATCTTAGCCCTTGGATCAGATATCCAAGGATAGATGTGTCTACTCCTTTGGATGAATGCATCCTCATGTTGCACTTCCTCTTCCTTCTTTCCTTATAATCTTTCTATGACATTTTAGGTTTCTATAATCTAAGAGTAGACACATTAACAATACATGCATGCTCAAAAGATGGCAGCATGGATAGGAGCATTACCACCCTTGGATGATTACCAAGGGTAGGGCACTCTCCTCCCTTTGATGGGATGCTGATGAATACCAGATCACACTACTACGTCTTAATGGCTTAGAATCTTCCTCATCAAGGTATGATCATCATCTCATCTTAGCCCTTGACAGGTGCAAAATATGGGGTATGATCCACCCCTGGATCTTAAAATTCTCATCTTTCACATCAATTTCAAGATCTTAAATTATGTTTTTTTTAATCTATCTTATTTATTTGTGTCATTCCTTAATCAATTACATCATAAGAATTCTTAGCCATGCATCGCCTCTCCTTTCAATCTTAGCCTTAGATCTATAGGAAAATCAATCCAAACTCCATGCTAAACTTTAAAATCCCTTTGAAAACTTAATGGTTTAGATTCCTCTCTCTTTTGACATGAAAAATACAATCTCCTCTCTAGCTTTCTGCCCTTACTTATGATAAGTTTCAATTTTGTATAAAAAAATACCCATTTAATAGCCCTTGTGATATAAATTATAGGCATTATCCTAGTGTTTTTCCAAAAAATTATAACACATGGATTTCTGACCTAGTAATTTAAAAGTTTGATATTTTGTAGGATCAAAGGCTAATTTGGAATGAGTTTGTGAATCATCATAGTGTTTTACAATTTAATTAAGGTTTTTACATTTTTTGTAAGAAGTGAGAGGATAATCCAGCGGCCTATATTGTGCTTACAAAGTTTTTCGCAAGTCAAGCTACATGGTTATCTCACTCGAGGTGAGGGGACCATGCGCCCTTGTTGAGGGTATAGAGGTAGAGCTCCTAGAAGAAATTAGAAGAAACCAAAGGTGATTAAAATGATCCATGCAAAAAGTCATGCATTTCCACAACTTTACATGAGAATTGGAGCTATACATGAGGCTTTATTCCCATGTAAGAAACCTAAGGAAGCAAAGATACTTAAGCCTTTAAGAGAAGTATTGAAGGCACTTTTCCACTAAGGAATGAGTCATCAAGGCATGGATGAATGTTTAATAACCCCAATTTTTGTAAATTAATTGAGAAAATCAATAAAGTTTGAATTTTCAGAAATTCTAGTCTGGAATATTAGGTTGTTGGAAATTCTTTTTTATAGAAATTAAAACATTATTTAAAACTTAAAATTATGAATGTACTCAAAAAATAGATCAAAATGACGCTAAGTACGTTCAATTCCGAGTTAAAATGAAAAATCCCTAATTTTCTTCATTTTTTATGAATAAAAGGGTAAAATGGTAATTTTATACATAACTGATATCTAAGACATCAATATTTATAATGTACATAGAAATATTATTCCAATGCCACTAAGTACGCTCAATTCCAAGTTCAAGAGAATAAAATGGATTTTTCTCCATAAAAGGGCAAAATGGTCCTTTCACATCCCCCATGGGGCCCACAAACTAATCCAATGGGCAGAAAACATATAATGAGTGGTCAAACCACTATCAATTTCTAGTAGAGAAGGAGGTGGTAGTGGAGGATCCAATGTTAATTTAATAGTCTAAATAATTAAAACATAATTATTACAAGGAATTATGAAAGATACAAAACACCTATAAATACCCCTCCAAAAATCCTCAAAAAATGTTCATTAAAATTTTCATAAAATCATCTTGCTTACCCTAAAAAACCAAGTCTAGATTCCTTCCCAAATTTCCAAAACTCCCCAAAATCTCTCTTCATTCACTTTCTCTCTCCTCTCTCTAGATTGGAACAAGAGACCTAAATTCAATTAGGCATTCTATTCTAAATCAAAACTTAGAAATCCACCATCCATATGACCCTAGACTACCTTATCTACAAAACCCCTAAATCAATTTCAAGATCCAATGGTTCAAATCAAATAACGAAAAATCAGAAGACAAGTAGTTCTTGGACTATCTTATCATCAAGTGGGTATTTTTTTCATTTAGGCTACAAAACTGAAGTTTTTCTCCAATCAGGTAGGTGGAAATCCTTTCCACACTTGTTTCATGTTATTTTATGAAATTTTTATTTTTCTAAAATTAAGTTTAGGTTAAAAATAATAAAAATCAAGTAAGGGTAAGAACCCTTCAATTCTAGATGATGGAGGGCTCAAATGGAAATTTTGAGTTGTCCAATTGATCCAGAAGGGACCAAAACCCTTAGGGTAGAAATTTCAAGAATTTTTATCAAGTTTTGAGCCTGTAATTGAAGAAGAATTGATTAGATGGTCCAAAATGAAGTGTTCGATCTTCTTAAGAAGATCGGGATCCCGGGATGCTATTGCAGTACGCCAATGGAAATGCACCCTAACAAAACGGTTGTGTGCTAGCACTGTCCTAGGGAGGGCAGTGATGGTTCTGCCCAATTAATCACGGCCATCTGTTCCACTTGGCCCAAATCAAATCTAGACCCTAGGAATGATTGTGAACTTTAGCCATCAATTGTGGAGTCATCTAAGCTCCAAATTGAGATTGGAAAGAAGCTATGGAAAGCTTGTAACATCTATTTTCTTCTAAAATCATAACATTTAGAAAATTCTTAATGAATCTTTTTGTATTTAGGAAATAAGCTTCCAATTTCCAAGGTTTTCAAGATTTGAGATGACCAGATCTTCTGTTTTAATGATGATATAATATTGGAATCAAGTAATATCCATGATTTATTTTGACTGATCTAACATAAAATGAGGAATCTACCCTTTATGGTAGAAAAACCATCAAAATGCAAAAGGACCATATGATTAGACCCTTGGGATGGATTGAATGGATGATATTATAATGGAATCTAGTGGAATCCAGTTAGATCATGGACTAAATATACAAAAAAAAAAAAAAAAAAAACAAGTGGATATGATCTTTAGATCTTAATGGAGTAAAAGCCTTAAAATTAATTAAAACCCTTGATTAAAAGGAAAAGATTTAAGATCTAATGGCTAGATCATAAGTAAAAGTTTCTAGTAATCTTAATCTAATTAGTTTAATTGTCTTTTATTTGATAATAGAATTGTAAACGTAATTTATGTTGTAAATTAGGAAGCATGATAGTATAATTCTTAAATGTTAGCATGCTATGCTCTATATGTTATTAGACTATTATAATAGGTTGGTAGATTTAATTATCCTTGGGCCATGTTAGTTTAAATTTGAGACGTTAGCATGATTCCATTTGATTAGTAGTAAATTTCATGTATTTCATAACTTAGGATCATGCTAGTTTAAGTACAGTCTTATTTTATTAGGTTAAGTTACATTCATAGGTAGCATGCTAGGGTAAATAGTTGTTAAATTTATATTGAATTTATGCTTTAAAGTTTATGATTTATTTATTATCAAATTTTATTAGTGGATTCAAATGTTAACTAGTTGGAATATAGAGATTCATGGACAATTAAGATGAGTGAATGACTTTGACTTAATATTAGTAAGGGCTATAGTTAGTAGGACAATATAAGGATTATCAAATCCTTGGCCTAAACTAGGAGAATAATAAACCCCATGAATGACATTTTAAATGTTCATGGATTTAATTAAAATCAATTAGAAAGAGTACTTAGGGTTAAAATGCTCAGAGGAACCTTATAAAAGGTTGAGCTAACGTCCCTCTGGAAAATGCTGAACATTGTGATTAAGGGGGTTCTCTAATAAAGCCTCACTCTTCCTCTACCTTCCATCGATGTTTGTAAGGTCTAAATGCCTCCTTACATGAGGATTGAAGTAACCACTTTGTGTTCAACCGTTCAGCTAGTAAGCCTTAGCCAATTGAAAATAAGAGGAGCATTTTAGACTTAGGCTGAAATAAGTTATCTTCAACTAGTAAAACATTAACTAGTTGAATAATAATAATAAGTGTATAAAAGGTTAGTAAATTATCTAATTCAAATAAAAATTGTAAGTAAGATAAGGATGATCAAATAAGATCCATGGGATCTTGAATGATCAAGAATAATAAAAAGAAATAAATACTTCTTGATGATGATAAATATATATTACTTGCAATTTAGATCAACTAGAATAAAATATTTGAACCCTTGATCAAATATGATTCAAGGAAGAGAATCAAGATCATCCTCTTTAGGGAGGATCAAACAACTGAACTTAGATCAAAGAAAAATTAAAAGATAGAACATCTAAGCCCTTGATCTTTATCAACAAGTATAAATTATTGATCAAAGGATCTATGAAAGATCAAGATCAAAGAAAGGAATACACAAAGACTTAGGATAGAAAATACTTAGATTTGAGAGATTAGAAGATCATTTTAACCATCAGATCTATTGATCAATAGGATAGACACTATCTAAGGAAGATAGATCATGATAGGACAAAAGGTTTAGATCCTTTATATCAAAAGACAAGATTAGACTAAGAATATAGATAGGATTATTCAGATTGTATAAATATTGATAGTATTTATGGATTCACAGATTACATACGTTAGTCATGATCATGGAAGGTCTAAAGACATGGATCACTACTTGAAGGTAGAAGGATTTTATGAATGCATCTACATGGGATGTACATGTTCAATACATGATCTTATGTCTAGAAATGTTGACAAGTGTAATGTTAATACTTGTATTAAATCCCCTGAAACCCTTATGATCAAACCAAACACATGAAATTTGATGATTTGATGAGGGGATGCTATGCTAGGGGTGTTATGAGGGTTTGGGCACCCGCTTCCGAAAATTTGATGATTTGATGATACCTTGCTCTATGAGAGGCTAAAAGTTGAGTGGGGAAATTATGGGAAGGCTACCACTATGAAAGTCTTGTCTCCCCATATGGGTAGTGATACAATATTTTCCACTATGGTATTAATGGTAAACAGGGCAGTTATTTGAGTGCGCTAGTACGAATCAGACTACAGCATGGTAGCCCTTTGATTATTTTGCACTAGGATGCATATGAGTTAGGCATAGTGAAATGCCTTATGTTTTGGCATGATGAAATGCCTGGTAATTGTATATTACTAGCATTTCCCAAGAAGGGAAATTCCCAGTATCAGATTAGCTGAAATACTGATTTATCATAGTGGAAAGAATTGATTAGCTTAGTTGGGAATGTTATTTTACTATTTTCATAAATTTGATGGATTTATCCATGTACAGTATGTATGTATAAGGATGTACATATATTACAAAGTATAGAGTTTGATACATGAGTATGTTTATGAATAACAAGATTATGAAGCATTAGAATTATACTATCATATTATTATGCTTCTGGAATCCCCTACCAAGCATAGCTTGCTAAGATATTGTAAATGTTTCAATGTTTACGGTATCTCAAATACAGAGAAGGAGAGTTAGGAGCTCAAGACTAAAGAAGACTTGAGAGAATAATCATCAAGGTATACCCCTTGGAGACATGCATTTTGTTTTGTTTGAGAGTATTGTATCATAATGAGAGTTTCATTATATGATGAGCTTTGAGTTTTAGATTATGTAATTTGGAGAAGTGTTGTAATGGAATTGGGCTATACTGTGAACCACTGGATGGATTTTGGAAATTTATAAAAGTATATTCCTTCAATGGAATTTTATCTTGTACAAAAAAATTCTACTTATACTATGTATGAAGTGATGACTTGGGTTTTTCAAAACAAGTTCTAAAGAAAAGATTTTTCACTGCTTTGTTTTACGAAAAAGTTTTACTACTAAGGATCCTGCCTTTGAAAAATGTATTACGAAAACTTGGGTCCTCACAGTTGGTACCAGAGCCATTCATCCAGTCATAGTTCAATACAAATATGTCCAAAGGAGAGATGATAATCCAATTTTAGATTAAGATAGAAATAGTTGTATAGAATACTGATAGAAATTTTGGTTTATGAGCAAATGCCACCAAAGAGAGTCGCAAGGCAGATGGCCCAAAATACTCCAGAAGACAATATGGTAAGATTAACCATGAATAATGTGGAAGAGATGGTAGCAAGGGTATTGAGGAACCTTCTTCCTCACATTCAAGAACCCCAAAGTTCATCATCTCCAGTAGAGATACCAAGTACTCAAGCTCAAGCTCTGCCTGAAGTGAGACACAATACACGAACACCAACACTAGATACTCCCACACTGGTATAGGGTCAATCTTTCCTTGTACCAAGTGAAGAAGTTAGAAATTCCCTATTAGCACTATAAAAGGTTGACAAAATGATGGAGGGATTTCAAAAGATGGCTACAGTGTATAATGGCAAGGGCAAAGCTGAGAAGGTTGAGGAATGGATATATGAAATAGAAAGGACTTTCAGTGCACTACGTACTCCTCCAGAGTTGAACGTTAAATTTTCCACCCATCTATTAAAACAAGAAGCCGCATTTTGGTGGAGATCAGCTAATAATACCTTCTTCTCAAATTCTAAAGATACTACATGGGAGGAATTTAAGGAAGTTTTCAACCACAAATATTTCCCTTCTCATGTACAGGCAAGAAAGCGGATAGAGTTTCTAGAACTTAAATAAGGGAACATGTCAGTGGTAGAATATGATAATAAATTCAAGCAGTTAAGGAGATTTGTGACTCATGCGTGAAACATTGAAACACACATGGTGAATCGATTCATAAAAGGGCTACAGCTAAGGTTGAAAGTAAAGGTACTTTGTACTAAACCTATGACCTTGGCGGAATGTGTGGAAATGGCTTTTAAGTTTTATGAAGAATATAAGAAGGGTCAAACCACCAAGTTTGGTGGAGGAGGAAACTATAATCCAAAGCCCTTCCAGAAGAATAAAAGACCTTAGAACAATTTTAAGCCCTAAAGAAATCAGAGGAACAATGCACAAGGGCAAAATAAACGACCATGTCCAAGATGCAAAAAAATCCACCAAGGCAATATATGCCCTAGACTTGGACAACAACAACCACAACGACTTCCGATCAAGTGCAATAATTGTGGGGAGTATGGACACATCACCACCTACTATACCAAACCACTGGCCGTTAAGGAGGCAAAACCAGAAATTGCCCCTCAACACTAAGGAAGGGTATTCACCATCACTGATGGCTAGGCTGGACCATCTAATGCAATGATTGAAGGTACATTCCTTTATATCTTGCATACTTGCATCTAGTATACAACTGTTAGTAAAAAACTTGGGGATTTAATCTAGGTGTAACAACTTTAGTTGGAAAAATAGTTAAATTACAAGAATACTTGCATAATGTATTTGTAGAAGTATTGGGAAAAAGAATGGACATAGACCTCATTTTACTGAACATGGTGGACTTTGACATCATACTGGGTATGGCCTGGTTAGCAAAATACTGGGTAGTTATGGATTATCACAGGAAGAAAATCACATTTAGCATACCGGGTGAGGAAGTATTAGTATTGTATGGGAAACACAATGACTTAGATAAATCCATTATCTCAGCTATGAAGGCCGTCAAACATAATGTCCAAGGGGTGTCAGGCATTTTAGCAGAAGTAGTTTCTTTAGATGTTGAATAGCCCAGGATAAGAGAAATTGAAGTAGTCAGGGAATTCCAAGATATTTTGCTAGAAGTACTGCCAGAATTACCCCCACATAGAGAAATTGAGTTTACCATTGAAGTAATTCCTGGTACAACTCCAATTTCTAAAGCACCATATAGGATGACCCCAATAGGGTTGAAAGGTCAATTACAAGAATTGTTAGACAAAGGGTTTGTTAGACCAAGTAGTTCACCATGGGGAGCACCAGCAATATTTGTGAAGAAGAAGGATGGGTCTCTAAGATTGTGCATTGATTATAGAATGTTGAATAGTGTCGTGGTGAAAAATAGGTATCCCTTACCTCGCATTGATGATCTCTTTGATCAACTCCAGTCTGCTAAGGTCTTTTCCAAAATCTACCTTAGATCTGGATATCATCAATTGCAAATTAAGGATGAAGACATACCCAAGTCAGCATTCCAAACTCGGTATGGGCATTATGGGTTTCTAATCATGTCTTTTGGGTTAACCAATGCACCAGTAGTGTTTATGGATTTGATGAATAGAATATTAAAAAAAAAATGGATAAATTTGTGATTGTATTTGTTAATGCTAGACTGATTTACTCTACTAGTATCAAGGAACATTAAGAACACTTACGAAGTGTACTAAATACCCTTAGAACACATAAACTATTTGGTAAATTTAGTAAGTGTGAACTCTGGTTAAAGAAGGTCAATTTCTTGGGTCATGTAATTTCCAAGAATGGAGTAGAAGTGGACCCCACCAAGGTTGAAGCAATAATGAATTGGGAGAAACCTAAGACAGCAATAGAAATACGTAGTTTTCTTGGACTAGTAGGATACTACCGTAGATTCATTCAAGGATTTTCCCATATAGCCCTTCCTTTGACTACATTGACTAGAAAAAGGGTACAATTCACTTGGACAAAAGAATGTAAAAGTAGTTTTCAAGAGCTAAAGAAGTGGTCAACTATAGCACCAGTATTGACTTTGTCATCAAGAAGTGGGGGATATGAAATATACTGTGATGCTTCAGGCAAAGGGTTAGGAGGTGTGTTGATGCAAAAGGGGAAGGTCATTGCTTATGCATCTAAACAATTGAAGAAACATGAAATAAATTACCCATTACATGACCTAGAATTGGCAGCTGTAGTTTTTGCATTGAAAATTTGGAGACACTATTTGTATGGAGAAAAGTTTAGTGTATTTATAGATCATAAAAGTCTCAAATACATCTTCACTCAGGCTAATTTGAACATGAGACAAAGAAGATGGATGGAATATATCAAAGACTATGATTTTACCATCCAATACCACCATGGAAAAGCAAACGTAGTAGCTGATACATTAAGTAGACAGCCAAGAGTTGTACTCACAAACATTGCCATTAAATCATCTTTTGTAGAAAGAGACCTTAAAGCCCAAGAAGAAGATACAGGAACTCAGGAATTGTGTTAAAAGAAAGGATTTTGTAAGGTTATAGATGGGGGTATAAGTTTTCAGGAGAGATTGGTGGTTCCTTTAAAGACAGACTTGAGAAAAGAATTGTTACAAGAAGCTCATCAGTCAAAATTTTCCATACACCTTGGGGGTACAAAGATGTATCAGGATTTGAAAAGAAACTTTTGGTGGGATGGCATGAAAAGAGAAATAGGGGAATCTATGGCTAAATGTCTAAATTGTCAACAAGTAAAAGCTAAACACCAAAGGCCAAGTAGAATGTTACAAACACTAGAACTTTCAGAATGGAAATGGGACAACATCACTATGGATTTTGTAGCAGGAATACCAAGGTCCTGGGCAGGTCATGACATGATTTGGGTGATTGTGGATAGGTTAACAAAGTCACCACATTTCCTTCCAATTAGGTAGAACTAGTCAGTTGACAATCTAGCTAAGTTATACATCAAAGAAATAGTAAGTCTTCATAGGATTCCACTATCCATCATCTTTGATAGGGATGGAAGATTTACTTTAAGATGTTGGAAGAGTATATAACAAGCCTTGGGAACCTTACTTAAATTCAGTATAGTATTTCACCCCCAAGCAGACAGTCAATTAGAAAGAACTATTCAAACTTTAGAAGATATGTTGAGAGCATGTGCATTACATTGGAAAGGGAATTGGAATGAACAACTTTCGTCAGTAGAATTCGCATATAACAATAGTTTTCAAGTAAGTATTGGTATGCCACCATATGAAGCATTGTATGGACGGCCATGTCGATCACCAACCTGTTGGAGTGAAGTTAGAGAAAGAAAACTAATAAGGTCAAAGCTAGTGGAACAATGTACAGACAATGTCAGATTGATACAGAAGAGGTTGTCAATAGCACACAGTCAACAGAAGAGTTACGCACATAAAAGATGTAGAAACCTGGAATTTGATGTGGGGGAGCATGTATTTTTTAAAGTATCACTAGTCAGAGGAGTAATGAGGTTTGAAAACAAAAGAAAACTTAGTGCTAGATTCATTGGTCTATTTGAAATCCTAAAAAGGGTTGATCCAGTATCTTACAAATTAGCCTTACCACCCCAACTCGCAAAAATACACAATGTCTTTCACATATCTATGCGACAAAAAAACCTACAAGACGACATGTATGTACTTTAAAGGGTTCCAAAAAAGCTAAAGCCAGAGCTAACCTTCGAAGAGAAGGTGATACAAATCTTGGACCACAAGGAATAGAAGTTAAGGACCAAAACCATTCCGCTAGTCAAAGTCCTGTGGCAACATCACTCTGTTGAGGAAGTCACGTGGGAAACAGAAGTAGAAATGAGGAAGACACACCCTAGTCTATTTGATTAAGTTATTGTATTACAAATTTTGAGGACGAAATTATTGTAAGGGGGAAGATTGTAATAACCCCAATTTTTGTAAATTGATTGAGAAAATCAATAAAGTTTGAGTTTTCAGAAATTCTGAGTTGGAATATTAAGTTATTGGAAATTCTCTTTTTATAGAGATTAAAACATGATTTAAAACTTAGAAATTATGAATGTACTTGAAAAACCAATCGAAATGACACTAAGTGCGTTCAATTCTGAGTCAAAATAAAAAATTCTAATTTTCTTTATTTTTTAATGAATAAAAGGGTAAAATTACCATTTTACCCATAATAGATATCTAAGACATCAATATATAGAATTTACATAGAAATACGATTCTAACACTACTAAGTATGCTCAATTTTGAGTTCGAAAGAATAAAATAAAATTTTCTCCATAAAAGGGCAAATGGTCCTCTCACACCCCTATGGGGCCCACAAGGGGCCCATAAATGAATCTAACAGCTAAAAAACATGTAATGAGTGGTCAAACCACTACCAGCTACTAGTGGAGAAGGAGGTGGTAGGGGAGGATCCAATGTTAATTTAATAGTCAAAAGAATTAAAATATAATTATTACAAGTAATTATGAAAAATGCAAAACACCTATAAATACCCCTCCAAAAATGTTCATTAAACTTTCCACGAAATCATCTTCTTGCCCTAAAACTCCAGATCTAGATTCCTTTCCAAATTTCCAAAACTCCCCAAAATCTCTCTTCTTTCACTTTCTCTCTCCTCTCTCTAAATTGGAATAAGAGACCTAAATTCAATTTGTCATTCTATTCCAGATCAAAACTCAAAAATCTCACCATCCATACTACCCTAGACTACCTTATCTACAAAAACGCAAATCAATTTTAAGATCAACGATTCAAATAACAGAAAATCACAAGACAAGCGGTTCTTCGGCTATCTTATCATCTAGTGGGTATTCTTTTAATTTGGACTACGAAACTAAAGTTTTTCTCCAATCAAGTGGGTGAAAACCCTTTCAACACTTGTTTCATGTATTTTTCTGCAATTTTTATTTTTCTAAAATTAAGTTTAGGTAAAAAATAATAAAAATCAAATAAGGATAAGAACTCTTCAATTCTAGATGATGGAGGGCTCAGATGGAAAATTTGAGCTCTCCAATCAATCGAGAGTGACCAAAACCCCTAGGGTAGAAATTTCAAGAATTTTTATCAAGTTTTGAGCCTATAATTGAAGAAGAATTGATTGGATGGTCCAAAATAGAGTGTCCAATCCTCTTAAGAAGATCAGGATCCCGAGACGCCACTGCAATACGCCACATGAAAATGCACCTTGACAGAATAGTTGTTCACTAGTGCTAGTCCTGGGGAGGGCGGCAACAGTTCCGCCCAACTAATCTCAAGCGTCCATTTTGCTGGGCCCAAATCAAATGTGGACCCTAGAAATGATTGTGAACTTCAGCCATCAATTGTGGAGTCATCTAAGCTCCAAATTGAGATTGGAAAGAAGTTATAGAAAGCTTGTAACATCTATTTTCTTCTAAAATCACAACATTTAGAAAATTCTTCATGAAACTTTCTATATTTAGGAAATAAGCTTCCAATTTCCAAGGTCTTCAAGATCTGAGATGATCAGATCTTGGGGATCTGTTTTAACGATGATATAATGTTGAAATCAAGTAATATCCATGATTTATTTTGACAGATCTAACATAAAATGAGGAATCTACCCTTTATGATAGAAAAACTCTAAAAATGCAAAGGGACCCACTTGATCAATAAGATTAAGTATGATCAAACCCTTAGGATGGATTGAATGGATGATATTATGATGGAATCCAGTTAGATCATGGATTAAATATATATATAACAAGTGCATATGATCCTTAGATCTTAATGGAGTAAAAGCCCTAAAATTAATTAAAACCCTTAATCGAAAGGAAAAGATTTAAGATCTAGCGGTTGGATCATTAGTAAAAGTTTTTAATAATCTTAATCTAATTAATTTAATTGTCTTTTATTTGACAATAGAATTATAAATATAATTTTTGTTGTAAATTAGGAAGCATGATAGTATAATTCTTAAATGTTAGCATACTATGCTCTATATGTTATTAGATTATTATAATAGGTTGATAGATTTAATTATCCTTGGGCCATGTTAGTTTAAATTTGAGATGTTAGCATGATTCCATTTTATTAGTAGTAAATTTCATGTAATTCATAACTTAGGATCATGCTAGTTCAAGTACAATTTTATTTCATTAGGTTAAGTTACATTTATAAGAAGCATGTTAGTATAAATAGTTGTTAAATTTATATTGGATTTATGCTTTAAAGTTTATGATTTATTTATTGCCAAATTTTATCAATAGATTCAAATGTTAAGTTGTTGTGAAGATATATTGAGCATAAATCACCAAAAATGTAAACAAATGGAATATAGAGATTCATGGACAATTGAGATGAGTGAATGACTTTGACTTAACATTAGTAAAGGCTATAGTTAGTATGACAATAAAAGGATTATCAAATCCTTGGCCTAAACTAGGAGAATAATAAACCCCATGAATGACATTTTAAATTTTCATGGATTTAATTAAAATCAATTAGAAAGAGCACTTAGGGTTAAAATGCTCATAGGAACCTTATGAAAGGTTGAGCTAAGGTCACTCTGGTGAATGCTGAACATGGTGGTTAAGGGGGTTCTCTAAAAGAGCCTCGCTCTTCCTTTACCTTCTATTGATATTTTTGAGGTCTAAACGCCTCCTTACATGATAAAAATTGTAAGTAAGATAAGGATAATCAAATAAGATCCATGGGATCTTGAATGATCAAGAACAATAAAAAGAAATAAATACTTCTTGATGATGATAAATATATATTACTTGCAATTTAGATCAAAGAGAATAAAATATTTGAACACTTGATCAAATATGATTCAAGGAAGAGAATTAAGATCATCCTCTTTGGGAAGGATCAAACAACTGAACTTAGATCAAAGAAAAATTAGAAGATAGAACATCTAAGCCCTTGATCTTTATCAACAAGTATAAATTGTTGATCAAAGGATCTATGAAAGATCAAGATCAAAGAAAGGAATACACAAAGACTTAGGATAGAAAATAATTAGATTTGAAAGATTAGAAGATCATTCTAACCATCAGATCTATTGATCAATAGGATAAACACTATCTAAGGAAGATAGATCATGATAGGAGAAAAAGTCTAAATCCTTTATATCAAAGGACAATATTAGACTAAGACTATAGATAGGATTATTCAGATTGTATAAATATTGACAGTATGTATGGATTCACAGATTACATATGTCAGTCAGGATCATGGAAGGTCTAAAGAGATAGATCACTACTTGAAGGTAGGAGGATTTTATGAATTCATCTACATGGGATGTACATGTTGAATACATGATCTTATTATGTCTAGAAATGTTGACAAGTGTAATGTTAATACTTGTATTAAATCCCCTGAAACCCTTAAGATCCAACCAAACACATATGAAATGGTTAAGTTAGACTTCAGGAAAAGACTCTAAGTGAATATGTAACTAGAAGATATTCCAGCCCTAAGTAAATAGACAGATTGTCTGATACGTATGAAACCTATTTTACATATAAGCATCGAGGTTTGTGGTTTTGTTTTAAATAAGCATATGCCTGGGGATGCTATGCTAGGGGAGTTATGAGGGTTTCGCCACCTGCTTCCTGAAATTTGATGATTTGATGATACCTTGCCTTATGAGAGGCTAAAAGTCGGGTGGGGCAATTATGGGAAGGCCACCACTATGAAAGTCCTGTCTTCCCATATGGGCAGTGACACAATATTTTCTACAGTGGTATCAGTGGTGAACAAGGCAGTTATCTGAGCGCGCTAGTAGGGATCAGACTACAACATGGTAGTCCTTTGATTATTTTGTAGTAGGATTATTTTGCATTAGGATACATATGAGATAGGCGTAGTGAAATGCCTTATGTTTTGGCATGGTGAAATGCTAGGTAATTGTATATTATCAGTATTTCCCAGGAAGGAAAATTCTCAGTATAGGACTAGCTGAAATACTGATTTCTCATAGTGGAAAGAATTGATCGGCTTAGTTGGGAATGTCAATTTACTACTTTCATAAATTTGACGGATTTATCCATGTACAGTATGTATGTATGTATAAGGATGGATATATATTACAAGGTAAAGATTTTGATACATGAGTATGTTTATGAATAAAGGAATTATGATGTAATAGAATTATACTGTCAAATTATTATGCTTCTTAAATCCCCTACCAATCATAGCTTGCTGAGATATTGTAAATATTTGAATGTTTACAGTATCTCAGATACAGAGAAGGAGAGTTAGGAGCTCAAGACTAAAGAAGGCTTGGGAGAATATCATCAGGGTATACTCCTTGAAGACATGTATTTTGTTTTGTTTGAGTTTTGGATTATGTAATTTGAACAAGTATTGTAATAAAATTGGGCTGTACTGTGAACCACTAGATGGATTTTGGAAATTTATAAAAGTATATTCCATCAATGGAATTTTATCTTGTACAAAAAATTTCTATTGATGCTATGTATGAAGTGATGACTTGGGTTTTTCAAAACAAGTTCTAAAGAAAAGAATTTCTACTGCTTTGTTTTGCAGAAAAATTTTACTACTAAGGACCTTGCCTTTGAAAAATGTTTTACAAAATATGTTACAAAAAATCGGGACGTCATAGGATGCCACTTGAAGCCACATGATTGGAGCATCAAAACAAGCTACTATCCTATGTTAAAAGTGTGATTTCTAAGGGATTTTCATAGAGGATTGTAAAAGCTAAGATGATCATGCATTGACGAACCCATCAAGAGAGAAAACCCCACTTTCCTAATGCATATCCTAGCCTTTTTCACCACATAAACTTAGTGTTACACATTTTTTTACTTAAGGGGGGAGCCACCTTCCTAGAAGGTGATACCTCCCCCTGGTTTAGTTGTCAATTTTTGTGGTTTCCTAATTAGGAAATCCCTAGATATATATCCATTCAAATCACATCAAACCTAGGTTTTTCCTAACTTTTCCACCTCATTTTTTCTCCTTTTTCTCTCTCCATTCCAGCCAATCACCATCAAACTAGGAGGAGAGGAGTTCTACCCCTCTTTCTTAAGAAAAATATGCCTCTCCCCCTTTCCCAAATTAGAAACCAGCCAATTTCATCTCCTATGTCATCTTTGATTACATCATCTTCCATCTAAGTTTCCTCCTTCACTCTCTACCTGGCATTCCTCATTCAAAACCCTAGATCTAGATCTCCTTTGCTCCTTGATTCAGCCTTTTCTAAGTTAAAAACCCATCCATCTAAAAATGCATTATGGTTCAAATGTTTCCATCCAAGTAGAGGTTGGGTGAGATAACCTTGAAGCATTGCACTCTTTGCTGGGTTATCTTTGGAACTGGACTTTGATTTTCTTTGATGCTATTCTTCCTTTCAATTTTTATTTATTTATTTGGTTAATTGCTCTCTAATTCAGGTTAGTAGTTTTCTTTCATTGTTTTTATTTCATTGCCTTAGTTTTTCATTGTTTTAGTTCTCTAGTTTTACACACCTAGTTCCACCCTTACATTCCCTTTGTTTCTTGTGTCCCTTCCCTTGATTATCTTGCTCATTCATCAAAGATCAAAGTTCACTCTTCTATGGTAGTGATAGCAAAGAGAAAAGGAATCTTAAATCATTGATTGTTTTCCTTGAGTTAGGCCTTTTTCTCCATAGATTCATCTAGTTTTAAGCTTGATTTTTCTATACTTTAGTTCATCCTATTACCCACTTTTTTCTCTTGAATTTATTTCTATATTTTCTAGACATGTCATCATACTTTAGATTGGAAGCTTTAGATTGAGTTTTTTTGTTGTTGTTTAGATTAGGTTTTAGGGCTTAGTTTCCTACATAATTTCCAGATTTATACACTTATTTTATGCACAGAATTTTGATGTATTTTGGTTTATTATAGTTTCTTGCCATGTGCCTTGCCTCCCCACAGTTGTAGCACTTGAATACGGCTCCTCCACTAGTCCTACCTGAATGATATTTGGTACATTGAGGGCATGGTTGAGGTTCAAATGCTTGTCTTAGCATTGTATGGGCACTTCTAAGGTGGATGAGACCCTATAAAGTGAGAAGGCCTCTTTCCCTTGCCAAATCTTCATCCATAGTTGATGCCTTTTCCTTTGTTTTCTTCTCCTTGTTGGACCTTTGATAGTCCTATTCATCCATAGTTGATGCCTCAAAACCTTACTCCTTATTCCAATTGTCAATTTGTCTACAAACATCTCGACTGTCTACTCATCACTCGTACAAATCCTAGGAGAAAAAAATCAGAGTCTTGTAAACTTGTTCTAGTATTGAGTGACCATCATGTCACCCTACTATAGGCTTAGAAACTCCCTCTCCTCCCCGCTTTGGATGTGGTGAGGTGTGACACCCCTAATTTCTAATTCCTTTTATGTATATGGAAAAGAGAAATGTGGATTTCAATTTTCAAGATTTCAAATATGAAGCATAATTAATGAACAACATGGAATTGACCATTAAAACATCAATATTAGTAATCTACTTGAGAAAACAAATCCAACGATACTAAGTATGTCAAAATTAGAGTTTTGATGAAAATTCGTAAAAATTTTAATTAAATTATTTAGTTAAATTAAATAAGAAGATAAAATGGTAAATTAATTTTAGATGGGATCCATATGATGTGAAATACAATTATACACCAAACATGACAACCATAAATGCATTTATACAATTATGAAATGCCATGTTTACCCGTATTAATGGTGAATAATGAATTTTTTTAATAATAATAATAATAAATAACTAATTAAATGGCATTTAATGCCCCCTCCTCTCAGTTCTCTCTCTCTCTCTCTCTCTCTCTCTCTCTCTCTCTCTCTCAACAATTGATTAGCGCAATGGATCACAGGCAATAACTCGCCGACAATCCCTCCTCTGCTCCTCTATTCCTCTTTGGTGTTCACAAGGGAAATGACACTAGCACTATTGCAGCTAGTCATCGGCACCCTCTCTCTCTCTCTCTCTCTCTCTCTCTCTCTCTCTCTCTCTCTCTCTCTCTCTCTCTCTCTCTCTCTCTCTTCTTGGTTGCCACTCGATCAGCACAAGCACTGGCCTACACTAAACACTAGGGTTTCACTGAGCCCTATGCCTGCGCACCTGCTAATGCACAACCCGCTTCTCCCCCTTCCAGCTGACGTCATCACTGCAACCTGACAACCTCCTTACTTCCCCTTAACTTCTCCTCACAAGCTGCACAATCCACCCGCTCCTTTGGCAATCTCCCCAGGGAGAACTCCCTCTTCCCTGGCATTGGTGCACAGCCAATTTTGTTCAAACTTGTCTAACACCAACAACACAAGAAAAAAAAGAAAGAAAGAAAAGAGAGATAACTCTCTCTCTCTCTCTCTCTCTCTCTCTCTCTCTCTCTCTCTCTCTCTCTCTCTCTCTCTCTCTCTCTCTCTCTCTCAATTTCGTTTCTGGGCATCAACTACGTCAGGGACGACCAACCATAGCCAAAACTCTCTCATCTATTTCCCCTCTTTGGTACAGACCATGAAAAGGCGATAGGTGTGATGACCCGGGTTTTTATATGATGCAATTTTGATAAAAAAGGCAAGATCTCTTGTTTTATAAGTATGAAATGCATGAAAATCTTTTTCATTTTGGAAAACAATCTTTCATAAAAACCCCGAGTGTCAAAACACATTCTCAAATTATCTAGCCATGGCAAAGTTTTAAATCAACATTATTCCCAAGAAAGTGTTAGTCACAGCCTCAGCTATTAGAGAGTAACTACAATCAAGTAACATTGAAAGAAAAGGTAGGGGTTTACTTACTTGCACTTAGTCTGGGTGTCTTCTGTCACAAGCGTTCCTTGCTCTTAAGTATTTACTTTGTGTCTGAAAAATGTTGAGGATTGGGTGAGTATATACTATACTCAGTAGGAGTCCATCACTACTAGTTTTATAATGCATGAGATGTTTAAAATCATATGCTCTTTCAAAATATGTGCATGGTTGAACACTCATGTTCAAGATCGGAATTAAAAACCATTGTCAAACCGAAATACTAACGACTTAAAGGATCACATAATCCAAATCGAAAGTATCATATATATATATATATATCATAACAATATGATATGCATAAGATGCTTCATTGAATCCAACTCGTGGATATCTAGTATGGTATGGTCGACCAACCTCATATCATGTCATATGCAATGCAAATAAGTCCACAAAACCATAGGGTCCAACTATGCCCACGACCTCACCACCATGTGGTCCCCGAGTACCTAGGGACACAAGATCATATACCTCTGTAATAACCCCAATTTTTGTAAATTGATTGAGAAAAATCAATAAAGTTTGAGTTTTAGATATTTCGGGCTGAAATATTAGGGTTATTTAAAATATACTTTTTATAAAAGTATAATCAAATCATAAGACATGTAAAATTGAAATTAAACTTAGCAAACCCTTCAAAATGACTGTAAGCACGACAAATTTCGAATTCGGATGAGAAATCCTTAAGTTTTTCATTTTTTGGACAAAAGGGGTAAAATAGTAATTTTACCCAAAAATCAAAATATTCCAAAAATCAAAATATGAAACATCAAAATTTATAATGTACTGAGAAATACGAATCCAACGCCACTAAGTACACTCAAATCCGAGATCATGGGAATAAAATCCAAAGTTTTATGCATAAAGGGCAAAACGGACTTTTTACACCATGTGGGGCCCACATGGGGACCACCACGTCCCCAAAAACCAATTTGATCAGAAGCCCATGTGAAACATGGGTCAACAAAGATCAGCTAGTCATGGGGAAGAAAAGTTAGGCATGGGAGCATTGAAGACTTTCATGTCATTTTATATTAAAAAAATAACATATTATAATCATGTAAAAAGACCCAAAATGCCTATAAATACAACCCCAAAAATCTTCCAAAAATCCTCATAAAATCCCCACGAAATTATCTTCAATCTCCTTGAAAAATTAGATCTAGAATCCCTCTTCAAAACCCCAAAATTTCCAAGAGTTAGATCTCTTTCCAACTTGTTTTTCTTTTTAGATTAGAACAAGAGACCTAAATTCAATTAGGCACTCTGTTCTAGATCTAATTTGATCAATTGCACCATTCAAAACATCCCAACACATCTATTCTACAAAACCCCCGAAGAAATTTCAAGATCCAACGGTTCAAACAACGGTATTTGCAAGAAAGGTGGATTTTAGGCTATATCTTCATCAACAAGGTATTTTTTTAAATTGGGCATATAAATGAGGTTTTCTCTCCAATCAAGTAAGTGAAAATCCTTTTCATATATTTTTAGTATTTTTTTATGTAATTTTTATTTTACTGTAATTAATTTTGGTAATAAAAAGGTAAAAATAAAGTAAACAACAGAACCCTTAATTCATGATGATGGAGTGCTCAGATGAAAAATCTGACTCCACCAATCAATCCAGAATGGTCCAAAACCCCTAGGGTAGAAGTTTCAGAAAGATCGGAGCAATTTTGGACCCTCAATTAGAGAGATTAATTCTGGTGGGCCTAGATCAAATCTGGACCCTAGGAACGGCTGAAAACTTCAATTTAGGATTGTGGAGTCATATGAACTCCAAATTGAGATCCGAAAGAAGCTATGGAAAGCTTGTAATGTCTAGTTTCTAATGAAGTCATAATATTTCTAAAATTTATTTCTGTATTTTTCTGTATTTTGGAAATAAGCGTCCAATTTCTAAGATCTTCAAGATCTGAGGTGATCAGATCTTGGAAATTTATTTTAGCGATGATATAATAATGTAATAAAGTAATATCTATGGTTAATTTGGACAGATCTTGGATAAAATAAGGGATCTACCCTTTATGGTAGAAAAACCCAAAAAATAAAAATAAAAATACAAAGGGACCCACTTGATCAATGAGATCAAGTGTGATCAGATCTTTGGGATGGAAAGAATAAATGTTTATATGATGAAATCCAAGGAAATCATGGATGGATTATGATAAAAATAGATCAATGTGATCTTTTGACCTTAATAGAGAAAATTCTCTAAATATAACTAAAGTCCTTAATCAAAGGAAAAGATCTAAGATCAAATGGTTGGATCATAAGTAAAGGTTTCTAAAAATGTAAATATAATTAGTTTCATTTTATATTATTATGTTATAAAGCATGCTAGTATAACATTTAGAGTTTAGTATGATATGTGTTCATTCTTACCATAAGGTGCTAGATTTAATTTAAGTACCTTGCCTCATTTTCATTGAATGTTAAATTAGGTAGTTTTATGCTTTAAATTTATAATTCATTTATGGTTGAATGTTAGTAGTAGATTTACTTGTTATGAGATAAAGAGCATAAAACATCAAAAATGTATTCTAATGAGAAAGTAGAGTTTCATGACACAAAAAAGAATGAAGTACTTTGGACTTAATTAGTAAGGGCTATAGTTAGTAGGACAATATAAGGATTATCAAATCCTTAGCCCAAATTAGGAAAAGAATAATAAACCCCATGAATGACATTATAAATATTCATGGACTTAATTAAAATCCATAAGAAAGAGTACTTAGGGTAAACATGCTTATAGGAACCTTATGAAAGGTTGAGCTATGGTCATTCTAGTGAATGATGAACATAGTGGTTAAGGGGGTTATCTAATAGAGCCTCGCTCTTCCCCTACCTTCTGTTGACGTTTGTGAGGTCTAAACGCCTCCTTACATGAGGATTGAAGTAACCACTTTGTGTTCACCCATTCAACTAGTAAGCCTTAGCCAATTGGAAATAAGAGGAAGCGATCTAGATTTAGGCTTGAATAAGCTACCTTCAACCATGCACATTAACTGGTTGAATAATAATCATAAGAGCATAAAAGGTTAGTAAATTACCTAACCCTAATAAAAACAGTAAGTAAGATAAGGATGATCAAACAAGATCCATTAGATCTTGGATGATCAAGAACAATAAGAATAAGAACACTATATTGTACTTAGTATGTATGTTTAGTAGTATACTTGTTATAGTTCATTAGATTAGATAATCCAAACCCTTGATCAAAGGTGATTCAAGGAAGAAAACCAAGATCATCCTCCATAGGGATGATCCAAGAACTGAACTTAGATCAAAGAAGAACTACTTGATAGAAGATCTAGGACCTTGATCTTTATCAACATGAGTAGATTGTCAATCAAAGGATCTATGAAAGATCAAGATCAAGGAGATGAACATACAAAGACTTAGAGATAGAAAAATACTTAGATATGAATGATCTAAAGATCATTCTAAACATCAGATCTAGTGATCAATAGGATTGTTCATAATTTATATATTGACGATATGTATGGATGTACAGATTACATACATCGGTCAAGATCATGGAAGATTGGGGAAAAGAGATCAATCCTTAAAGGTAGGAGGATTTGATGAATGCATTTACATGAGATATTCATGATTGTACTCATGATCTTATGTTGACAAGAGTAATGATAATACTTGGAGTAAATCTCTTGAAAACCTTATGATCCAACCAAACACCTATAAGATGGTTAAGGACTAAACTATAAGTGAATAGGGAACTAGAAAATATTTCAGCCCTAAGTAAACAGACGTATGGTCTGATATATATGAAATCTATTTTACATACAAGCTTGGAGGCTTGTGAGTTTGTTTTAATAGGCATGAGCCTAGGGGATGCTATTGCTAGAGGAGTTATGAGGGTTTGGCCACCCGCTCCTTGAAATTTGATGATATGATGATACCTTGCCCAATGAGAGGCTAAAAGTCGGGTGGTGGCAATTATGGGAAGGCCACCACCGTGAAAGTCTTGCCCCCCATACGGGCAGTGACATAATATTTTCTACCGTGGTATCGGTGGTGAACAGGCGGTTATCCGAGCGCGCTAGTACGGATCGAGGCTATGACATAGCAACCTTTCGATTATTTTGCACTATGATGCATATGGGAACAGGCATAGTGAAATGCCTTATGTTATAGCATAATGAAATGCTAGGTAATTGTATATTACCAATGTTTCCCAAGAAGGGAAATTCCCAGTATGAGATTAGTAATACTAAATTCTCAAAATGAAGAGAATTGATCAGCTTAATTGGGAATGATATTTGACTATTTTCACAAATTTAATTGGTTTACCCATGAAGGGTATGTATGTATATAGATATACATAACTTACAAAGTAAAGAGTATGTTTGAGGATAATGAGATTATGAAGGATTGGAATTACATTGTCAATTATTATGTTTCTTGAATCCCCTACCAAGCATTGCTTCTTGAGATATTGTACTTGTTGCAATATCTCGGATCCGAGGAAGGAGACTTAGGAGCTGAAGACTATAGAAGACTTGAAGAGAATAATCTTCAAGGTATACCCTTGAAGACATGTATTTTTATTTGTTGAGAGTTTTATTGTATGGTGAGCTTGAGTTTTGGATTATGTAATTTGGACAAGTATTGTACTAGATTTGGTCAGATCTTGTGAACCACTGGATGGATCCTGGAGTTTAATAAAAGTATATTCCTTCAATGGAATTTTATTTTGTACACAAATTGTACTTATGTTATGTATGAAGTGGTGACTTGGGTTTTCAAAACAAGTTCTAAAGAAAAGAATTTCCGCTGCTTTGTTTTGCGAAAAAATTTTACACTCTTAAGGGCCCTGCCTTTCAAAATACTTTGCAAATCATGTTTTCAAAAACCCGAGTCGTCACAACCTCCACGGGGCATATGACACTTCGACCCAGTGCCGTGACACCAGTGGTAGCCCCCTGTACCACATGTAATCGAAGCAGGGACATGCCCTTTTTGGGCGTTTTACCCATCCACCTAATAGTGGTAGAGGCTGGGAGGCCACCCCAAACCTCTTGGCATAGCGCCCACGAGCTTATTAGCCCAAATCATGCACAATCAAACAAGCCAAAAACCTCTTTTTAAAACCTGTCCTCTTTGGGTCCCTCACAACTGCCTGGCCCTCACAACGCCTACCCAACGTCTTTTGGGCACTCCAGCGTCTTTTGGTAACCCTCAAGGACATGCAATTTTTGCAAGAACTTAATGCTCACAAATCATGTAATATGTGCAATTATTTGCAAAGCATGTCTTTGCATAATGTGTTTATCATATGCATGCTAAATTCATTTATATGGTAAACAAGTCATCAAATAAGTTATGCTAAACAAGTCCTATACGTATACTTAAAACATGTAGTCTCAAACAATCATGGCTCTTTTTAAAAGTCTAGTAGCGATAGAGCACCTACCTGGCTAGGTCGCGCTAACCCCTTTGTCCTCGTATGCTCCTGAACATGGTTTGGGGAATCAAGGTTAATTTGGCCTATCTTTTATAGGTTTTAGAGTGGTTGGTCTTATTACTTAGGCATTAAGGGTTTATCCCCATGCCTATGGGTGTCCTAAGGTCCTAATTGGGCCTTGGTATCATCAGTTTTCCAAAGGTCTAGCGGCCACGCTCCACCATCCTATTCTAAGGGTCGTGCCTACCTTTGATTGGGCCTTGATCAGGGATTTTACAATTTGAGTGTGTCCACGTCATCGACATGGATACAATGCCTTTTGCGGTGCCTCAATCGGAACTCTAGATCTCAAGTTATAAGCTTTTTAGTATTACATGTACATAAGGCCCTTAAGAGTGAAAATGTAGAATGCTAGCGCGCTGCGCGTCAGTGGCATGCGCCCCAATGGATGTGTCTACAGACGTGCTGGATTTCTCGCCTGTCTGTTCCTTTTGCGGGCGCGTCCACGGACACGCCCATTTGGTTTTCTCAAACGCGGTCGACGCATTTTGTTCCGTTTGGAACGTTTTGTTCGTTGGGGGATCGGGGCATCCTCAGGACACCCTGGTTCGACCCTATCAAACTAGTGCAGCCGAGGGATCATCCCTGGGTCCTTGGTGACTCTCCAGGGCTCTATTTTGCATGATTTTTCATGCAAAAACTTAGGGAAATTGAGCCTAAGACTACTGTGAAGACAAGTTTAAAGGGATCTTGGGCATACCTGGCTCATTGCTCAGTTTTTCTCCTCGTTTCTCCTCTTGGTTGCTTCTCCAAAACAGGTTTTTCTCAAGCTTTTGGGCTACCATTAGAGGTGCCCAGGAGCTCTATTTATAGAGCTATAAGAGGGTTCTGGAGGGGGCTCTCACCGCCCTTGAATGGCGGTGATTTCTCCTCCAATCACCGCCGTTCTAGAACCCTCTAGTGGGTTGAAGATGAAGGGTGCCCGTATCAAAACGGGCCCCTGTGTTTTGCAGGCTAAATCCATTTTTAATAAAAATTACATTTTTGCCCCTGAACTTCAAAGGGCCATAACTTGCTCATTTTAACTCCATTTGGGGTGATTTTGGTCTTGTTCGATTCCTTTTTCCAAGACACACCTAATGGTACCATTTTCTGGACCAAATTTCTGGGTTCAGTCAAGGTGAATAGTGAATTGACCAAAATACCCTTCTCTTCAAAAACTGAACTTTTCATTGCTAACTTGGGATTTTAATGTTACAAAATTGGAGTCATTACAGTAGGCATCCACACTAACACCTCCTTCCCCTCCTCTCCTCTTTTTCCCTATCAGGTTTTTCTCCATCACAGCCAACCTTGCATGTCTATGACATAGGCTAGCCACACGGACTAGCTCCCCTTATTTTCTTCTTCCTCCGGTGAGTTTCACTAGCAAACTCATAAAGCCTTGTCCCCCCTATCCCTTTGCCTCTCCCACTTAGAGTCGGGTTCGAGTGGTGATTGTGTAATAGCCACTGCTGGGCTCACTCTATCTATGTATTGGGTTAGCACAGTGGGCCCCACTACCAACCCCCAACCGTTGAAATTTGATATCTTCCACTGCTCAATCTAGGAGGGATCTCACAAATCTGAGATAGTTGTTGCGATCCTTGAAAAGTGAGGAACAAGACCCATCTTTCTATTCATTGATCGTAGAAGATCCAACTGCTAATTATGTGAAACCCTCGATCGAACATCATATCATCTGATCTGTGACTAATCTAATCTTCCATCACAATATGAACCATTCATTATGAACCTTATAATGCACAATTCAAGATCCATGGTAGAGATGTTCAATTTGAAGCATTGTTGAGGCAATCTATTCGATCTTGATCAATAGCTGAGATCAATTAGGGGTATAGGTATAAACTTCAAATCCAATTTAGCTATCCACACTATCAAAATGACTCACTAAGCTTATTTAATTAGAATTACTAACATATTCTTTGATATGGGCTGAGTAGGTGGTGGATTATGGCCATATCATTATGGATACTTAGATTAGGCACCTTTGCAAGGATCAGTCTACGATCTAGTGGCACAAGCAACCTAGGATTACCACTCTGACTCTTCAATTTTATTGATTTGACTATGATTAGCTATAAGTAAGATTAGACCTTGTATAGCCTACATCTACCAATCATAAGTATCTCAACCTTAATAAATGACAAAGTTGATGATCTAGTGTGGTAAATGAAATGATCTAATAGATCGATTGTCCTATTAATTCAAGATTTATTATTTGGCACTTAGAATAAGACAAGAAGCATAGATCAAATCAATCAAAGTAGGATATGACCATCAAAATTCAAGTAGAAACTTGTGAGAGGCAATTGAACTATAGGAAACCTAGAAAACACATGCGATCAATTTAGATTAAACCTCACAATGGATAGTTGAACTAATCTAATGATGAGCTTATTCTACTTGCCTTAGCTTAGGAAATTGAACATTAAGATGATCTAGAACTATTGATCTAACCAATTAGAATTTTATTTGGCCGTCGAATCAATAGACCAAACATTGAAATATAAAAGAGGCTATATACCAGGCTGAGATCTATAGAAATGGAGAATAGGTTAATGATCTGAACTGTTGGCCTTTAATCAATGGTCAGTATTTGAGGATATTACAAAAATAAGGAGATATAACTAGGATTGGAGATCTGTAAGACTAGATGAGTAATAAATGAGGAATTGTGAGTAAGTGATTGACCTAAAATTCATGTATGACTTGACAGATGCGCTGATTGATACACAATTGTGACCATTGATCATTCTAAGGAATTTTATAGCCGTATTCGAGGTAGGTAGAATTTAAGATGCTAATTTTCAGGAATTGCATAATCTTTTGACATGGTTATGATGTAATTTTTATAATTGCATGAGATTTGAGTTGCATGAATTGTTTATAAAATACGATTATTTTGTGCATCCAATATTTTTTACATGATTCATGAAATAAAAAGGCTATAATATTATAAATGAAAAGTTATTATATTATGATTTAGTGGATTAGAAATGTATGTCATTTATTTAAAATGCATTATTTAAGAATGTTTTGCATGTTTTATATTCACATGATTTGATTTGATAGCCAAGTGGCTTTATTTTGATACATGGTACCAACTCTGAACATGATATGCTATTTCCATGATTTGATATGAGACATGCATATACCTTGATGATTTTATGATATCCAAGCTTGTAGGCCTGAGGGTTTTGTGTAATGCTCGAGCAATTTATGCTATTTAATGGGCATTCTATAAGAAATGAACTGTGTTGAATGTTTTACTTTATTTAAAATAGTAAATGAAGGAATTTGTAAGGAACTTGGTGCCATTATATTCTACTCGAAAAATGGAATCCAATGCCTCAAAGAATGTCGAAAATGGAGTTTGTATGAAGAAGTTACGGCTGTTTAAAGATTAGGGGTATTTCTGTAATTTGAATTAAAAACGAAAAAGGCAGAAAACACAGGGGGCCAGTTTTATAATGGCACCCCATCATCTTCTTCCTCTAGATTTCTCTAGAGAAATCTACCACCGTCATAGCAGGGCTATAAAAAGCCTTATCTTCCCCTCTCCAAATCAGAAGTATTCCGACCATTTTGGGACTGGGGTTTCCGGAAAAAATCGGAAACCCATCTCAACGCAACTTCCCTTCATTTTCTGGCAACGGCCAGGCCCAAGTCAAGCCGGCCATTGCCATTTCCCCATACCCCTCTCTTCTTTCCCCCCTTTCCTTCCTCTGGTCCCACCAGAACCGGCTTTCTCTCTTCACGATTTCTAGCAAGTAGGAGCTTTAGGGTGAAGAATAGGCACACTCATCAGCAATGGGTACTCTCCCAGACCTCCCAGGTAAGCCCCCAACCCCTTCCTATTTAGTTTCCCTTCTTTCCTGCCCAAATCCATGCTGGATCTAGGTGTTTTTTGGCTAGGGAGATGCTGTACAAATCGGAGAAGATGGGTTTCCTCCGAAACCCGTCCAAAACCAGTTGTCACGGGACACACCCCGTGATGCACACGAGTGACGCATTCCCTGGGGCCAGCATCGCGCACAAGCGTGCGGTAGGCTTTTGACTCGTCCAGGATGCGCAGGGCATCCTGGGCACTAAGACGCAGCCCGCCTGCGTCGAAGACGCATTCACAGGACATTGACTAGGACGCGTGTAGTAGCGCGCTACTTGGGCATGCATGTACGTATGCGAACACTGTCCCTGTTGCGGCCTTTGGGTGCGCGCACGACATTGAGCACGGGTCCTGGCTCGACTAGGATGCTACACCAAAGGTGCATCCATGTGATGCCATCCAGGATGCACGTCATACCACGTCGCTTGGGCATGCATGTGCTCGTTCAAAATGCGGTCCCTGGCACGGCCTTTGGACGTGCGTGCACGTGAGGCAGTGGCGGATCAACCAGGATGCACGGGTGTCCTGAGAACTGTGACACGCGAACCTAATGAGACTATAAAGTTAGGATCAAAGGACAATTTACAGAGTTTAACTATTGAATAGTAGAGTCATATCATAGGATCTAGCCTGACAATGAATTAGGCAAGGACCATGGACCCTAAAAGGTAGATCTAGCGATCTAATGTTTAAATAGATTGAAATTGATAAAGACTCCTTGTATCCATTCATCTCCAGGAGTTTATAAATGAGACCAAGGGATGGGTTGAGTGATGAAGGATGCGACTCCAGGAGACTTCGAGGTAGGTGCTCTATCGCTACTAGACTTTTAAAAAGAGCCATGATTGTTTTGAGACTGCATGTTTTAAGTATAAGTTATATGACTTGTTTAATCTTATAAACGAATTCAACATGCATATGACAAATACATTATGCATAGACATGTTTTGCAAACAGTTGTATATATTGCATGATTTGTGAGCATTGAGTTCTTGAAAAAATTGCATGTCCTTGAGGGTTACCAAAAGATGCTGGAGTGCCCTAAAGACGCTGGGTAGGCAGTTGTGAGGGACCCAAAGAGGACAGGTTTTGAAAAATACATTGTGATATATTGCCAAGACATGTGCTACATGCATAGATTGCATGATAAGTGTAGCATTCACCGATGAGGGAGGGCTGATGAGGGCGGGCCAGAGAGAGCTGACAAGCTTCTAGGCTGTCAGGCTTCTAGGCAGGGTTATGACTTTGAATGCAATACTAGCATGAGCAGATTTTATGCATTGCATGCATGTTTTGCAACCGATTTCATAAATTGCATGATTTACGACGAAGATGTGTCGTATGCCCCGTGGAGGCTATGACGCTGTGTCCCTAGGTACCCGAGGACCACACGGCGGCGAGGTCGTGGGCATAGTTGGGCCCTATGGTTTGAGGATTTACTTGCATTGCATATGGCATGACATGAGGTTGGTCGACCATACCAGACATCCATGAGTTGGATTCAGTTGAGCATCTTATGCATATCATTATGTTTATGATATATATATGATACTTTCGACTTGGATTATGCGATCAGCATTCCGACTCGACAATAGTTTTTAATATTGATATTGAACATGGTTGTTCGAACATGCATATGATTTTAAACAAAGCATGCATTTGCAAAACTAGTAGTGATAGACTCCTACTGAGTATAGTATATACTCACCCTATCCTTAACATTTTTCAGGATAGTTCCATCCATGAGTAGAGGTCACCTATGTTAGTGCTACAAGCAAGAAAAATCAAAAGGAGACAATTATACATGTAAGTAAACACTCTACCCTTTGGACATGTATTTGTATTTATTTACAGTTGGGCTGTGAGCTGTGAATAGAAAGACCTAGGAAAAACATTTATGATTTCTGAAGTTTTTCAAAAACTATTTTGGTTGTTGTGAAAGCAAATGACACTCGGGGTTTTCAAAATGAGTTTAAAACTAAAGATTTTCTGCTGCATTGCATGGTTTTTATAAAATGGTTTTCAAATAGGGATGCATCTCGCCTTAGGAATTAGATCTTGCATTTAAAAATGCATGGAAATACCCAGGTCGTCACAGTTGGTATCAGAGCCTAGGTTTTATCCTTTCACAGCCAGTCTAGCATGTCCAAGGGTCATAGACAATAGAGAAAATCAAGAAGAAGTAGTAGTAGTAGTAGTAGTAGTAGTAGTAGTAGTAGTAGTAGTAGTAGTAGTAGTAGTAGTAGTAGTAGTAGTAGTAGTAGTAGTAGTAGTAGTAGTAGTAGTAGTAGTAGTAGTAGTAGTAGTAGTAGTAGTAGAGATGACTACTTCTATTTGAGGATTACAATATTAATGCTCAAGGCATTTCACCATAAACAAATAAGTGAAAAAGGAGATGGGTCTAGCAAATACTTAGATGTTGGATTTCTTGAATCCTGTCAAAATCATAGGAAATAAGAAATAGGGAAACTCATATATGGATTATATCATGATAAGAATGATGAAGGAAGATGTTGGTGAACTTGTTAGTAGATAGTTCTGACTTGTAATAAAGTAATCTCATGAAAGGTGAGAAAATCGAAGAAACCTAGATGGCTATCTTACCATCATAAAGAATATCAGAATATGAGCACACTATCGCCAGGGACATGATATGAGTATGATAGGGGATGTAAAAGACAGACTTTGAGAAAATTTTGATAATAAAGAGGGATGAGAATGCAAGATGATATTAGGAGATAACTACTAGGTCACAAAGGTATGGATCCTGAAGGACTTAGCTCAATTTTGGATACCTTAACTGGAGTCTTATGAAGAGTAAAGTGCTATCGAATAATAATTGCCTGAGTATAATGGAGCAAATTAGAAGATGTATACAGGTGACAGATTATGTGAATAAGAGAAACATAACACGAATATGATAGGGAAATGAATTCGACCTAGTTATCAAAAGATTTTGATGATAATACTAAGGATGATAATAGATTGATCCTAACATGAACTTGTAAGAAAAGTATAGCATAATCAAAATGTCAATGCCATTATTAAGACATTGTATGAATTTTATTGAGGCTATAAGCAATTGAGGATTTCAATGATCTTAAGACAGATTAGAATTTCTTAGAAGCATTCAGTTTATCATATCTATTAAGTAAAGGAGTAGATGCAGTATCGATTATATGCTAAAAAGCACATGAAGACATTGATCTAGGTAGACAAAAATGAGGATTTTGAAGAAAAGAAAGAAAGAGAAAGAGATGTAACTATAAGAATTCAATGAATATTGAATATTCAAAAGAAGAAGATCATGACTTTATGGAGATACATACAAATTTTTCATCTTGAATCCAATAGGAAGGTCAAACCAATCAAATTTGAAGGAATAATACCAGTTGAGTTGGTGATTTTATTGTAAAAGAGTATAAAAGAGAGAAAGCATATGGGGTCTAAGACTTTGAGTAGAGTATCGAATTTCAGGAGATTATGCGACAAGAAATTTCAAAGAGGAATGGTGACCAACTAGAAATTAAATTCTACAAATGGTTTGAAATCAATTATTACAATTAGATTCTTATCGGATCCATTAGCTTATGGGGAATACCAATGAATATAGTCCATAAAAAGGAAAATTTGGTGATATCTTACCTTGCCACTACATGAGTAAATAAAGTATATTGAAAAAGGAATTAAGCCGGGACAGTGACTTGTCCATTTAGCAAGTAGGGTACCATCAAGGATCAAATTGAGGTCTTACTATCATAGATTGGAAGACCAAAAATCTTAAGACCATTATTTAGTCATTACCTTTAGAGTACTGTTGACTAAATAAAGGTATCCCACCCTAATTAATCAAGTATGTTAGTATCTATGAGTTAGTAGTCGAAGTTATATACTCAGTGGGATGTTATAAGTCTTTAGACTTGAGTTTTCCTTGGAAGAAGTACTTGTTAGACTAAGTCATTTGAGGGTATGAGGTCAGTTGATGAGGACAGTTGCAACTAAGATAGGAGCAAAAAATAAGAAGTGATCTAAACCAATGTGAAAGATTTTCCAAACCTAAATAGATACCATGACAAACCATAGAAATCACTGTGGGTCTGAAAGATGCTGCTGACTTGGATTAAAGAGAAAGGTAGATAAGTATCGATCACTTTAGAGAGATCGTTGAGCTCATAACCTATACATCTGGACAAAGATCAATAGGTAATCGAATAAATTCTCTTTCTATATGTCTACGAAAATGTTCCATGCTTACAGGAGTGTTTTTCAGATTTGATGATTTAACAGCTTCAGCATAACTTGATGTAATAGCTATCGAACGAGAACTGCTATTATAAGCTAAGTATGAGGAGGCACTTGAAAGATAAAATTTGAGGAATTGAAAAAACCACTACTTATGATGATGATACCCCTGATGATATAGACTACATGATTGACGATAAAGCCTTAATAAAAGATTGAACAACATATTGACATAGGGGATGGAAGGAGAAAAGATGAGATGACTAGCACACTATAAGGTGAAGATTTAATGTTACGTTGCCTTTAGACAAATAGTTAGTTGTTATGAGCATATACCAAGTACGAAAAATAAATTGAAGGAATTTCCTAAGGACTAGCCTTACTAGATCAAGTATAGAACTTTTGGTCTAAAAGGTTACGAAGAAAACCATCAAGCAAAGAAAAGATGAAGAAGACAATGACAAAGGATTCAACCATGACCTAGTAAGGGTACTCGGTTATGAATAAGAGACTTTTTGCTTTGCATAAATGGGAACATTATTGAAAATCCTAATGACAAATTGATGTGAATAGTGAGATAGGCCTCTGGACGAGAACATTTGACCCATGATAATGAATCGACCATTAACATTTGACATGAGAAAAGCGTTTAATGAATTCAATAATTATGAAACTGGATATAGAGTTAGGACATTTTACTTTCAGTATATGATAAGGTCCTTGATGAAAGATGCTACTAATTGGCTTTCATGATTTTATTTTGACTGTAACTTTGGTCGAGGAATCAAGTCACATATGGAAAAATGACAGACAATTGAAATTCGAAGTTAATCAAGGGTTTGGCTGTAGAGCACATGATACCATGTCAATTATTGAAGTATCTTGGGGACAAATATAAAAGATAAGAAGCAAAGTTAGACACAATAGAAAGAAGGTAATTTTTTGGGCTCTTACTAGTGACATATAACCAACCATTAGAAGGAGATGTGGATGATGAAGAGATCACTAGATGAAAGACAAGAAGAAAAAGGGATTATCCTATGATATTCAAAATAAAATAGGAGAAATAAGATAATATGATCTCAAAGAAGTATGGAGTAATTTATACATGAATAAAGAAGCATGATCCTACAAGGAGACTATCCTATACATCACGAGAAAAGTATAGGCATCTAAGGATTTCGAGATATATGAATTACAGCAAGAAACTAGTATTGTTAAACTGACACGTATGGGAGTATGCATCAAAGTATGCAGTGAAAGCGGCCCTTATAGGTAAGGCCTTGTAGAAGGAACAATAAAAATGATAAATTAAGGTTGAGCCTAGATTTGATTCCTAAGGGGAGAATGCATTCACCAAGAAATTATCTAAGAGACAAAATACCTTGAAGATGATAATTTATAGAATTTCGAGGATGAAATTCTTTTAAGGGGGTAATAATGTAATGCCCGAGCAATTTACGCTATTTAATGGGCATTCTATGGGAAATGAACTGTGTTAAATGTTTTACTTTATTTAAAATATTAAATGAAGGAATTTTTAAGGAACCTTGGTACCATTAGATTCTACTCGAAAAATGGAATCCAACGCCTCAAAGATCGCCGAAAACGGAGTTCGTATGAAGAAGTTACGATCGTTTAAAGATTAGGGGTATTTTTGTAATTTGAATTAAAAACGAAAAAGGCAGAAAACACAGGGGACCATTTTGATAATGGCACCCCATCGTCTTCTTCCTCTAGATTTCTCCAGAAACCCTAGTTTCCAGAGAAATCTACCACCACCACTGGCGGCACCGCCATCGGCAGCACCGCCATAGCAGGGCAATAAAAAGCCCTATCTCCCCCTCTCCAAATCAAGAGTTTTCCGGCCATTTTGGGACTGGGGTTTCTGGCAAAAATCAGAAATCCGTCTCAATGCAGCTTCCCTTCATTTTCCAGCAACGGCTAGGCCCAAGTCAGGCCAACCCTTGCCATTTCCCCATGCCCCTCTTCTTTCCCCCTTTTCTTCCTCTCGTCGCACCGGAACGGTGGGCTTTTCCTCTTCACGATTTTTGGTGGGCAAGAGCTTCAGGGTGAAGAATAGGCGCACCCATCAACGATGGGTACTCTCCCAGACCACCTAGGTAAGCCCCCCGCCCCTTCTTATTTAGTTTCCCTTCTTCCCTGCCCAGATCCACGGCGGATTTGGGTGTTTTTCAGCTGGGGAGATGCTGTGGAAATCGGAGAAGACGGGTTTCCTCCAAAACCCGTCCAAAACCAGTTGTCACGGGACGCACCCCATGACGCACACGAGTGACGCGTCCCCTGGGACCAGCATCGCGCGCAAGCGTGTGGTAGGCTTTTGACTCGTCCAGGATGCGCAGGGCATCCTAGGCACCAAGACGCGGCCTGCCTGCGTCGAAGACGCATTCGTAGGACGTTGACTGGGACACATGCTGTAGCGCTACTTGGGCATCCATGTGCCGCAGGGCATCCTAGGCACCAAGACGCGGCCTGCCTGCGTCGAAGACGCATTCGTAGGACGTTGACTGGGACACATGCTGTAGCGCTACTTGGGCATCCATGTGCACTTGCGAACACTATCCCTGGTGCGGCCATCGGGTGCGCGCGTGACATGGGGCACAGGTCCTGGCTCGACTAGGATGCACGGGGTGCCCTGGGAGTTAAGACGCACCGTGCTACACCAAAGGTGTATCTGTGTGATGCCATCCAGGATGCGCATCATAGCGCGTCGCTTGGGCATGCATGTGGGCATGCAAAACGCGGTCCCTGGCACGGGCTTTGGGCACGCACGCACGTGAGGCGGTCACGGATCAACCAGGATGCACGGGTGTCCTGGGAACTGTGACACGTTGACCTAATGAGACTCTAAAGTTATGATCAAAGGACAATTTACAGAGTTTAACTATTGAATAGTAGATCCATATCATAGGATCTAGCCTGACAATGAATTAGGCAAGGACCATGGACCCTAAAAGGCAGATCTAGCGATCTAATGTCTAAATAGATTGAAATTGATAAAGTCTCCTTGTATCCATTCATATCCAAGAGTTTATAAATGAGACCCAAGGACGGGTTGAGTGATGAAGGATGCGACTCCAGGAGACTTCGAGGTAGGTGCTCTATTGCTACTAGACTTTTAAAAAGAGCCATGATTGTTTTGAGATGGCATGTTTTAAGTATAAGTTATATGACTTGTTTAATCTTATAAACGAATTCAGCATGCATATGACAAATACATTATGCATAGACATGTTTTGCAAACAATTGCATATATTACATGATTTGTGAGGATTGAGTTCTTCAAAAAATTGCATGTCCTTGAGGGTTACCAAAAGATGCTGGAGTGCCCAAAAGACGCTGGGTAGGCAGTTGTGAGGGACCCAAAGAGGAGGTTTTGAAAAATACATTGCGCATATATTGCCAAGACATGTGCTACATGCATAGATTGCATGATAAGTGTAGCCTTTACCGATGAGGGCGGGCCAGAGAGAGCTGATAGGCTTCTAGGCTGTCAGGCTTCTAGGCAGGGTTATGACTTTGAATGCAATATTAGCATGAGCAGATTTTATGCATTGCATGCATGTTTTGCAACCGATTTCATAAATTGCATGATTTAAGATGAAGATGTGTCATATGCCCCATGGACGCTATGACGCTGTGTCCCTAAGTACCCGGGGACCACACGGTGGCGAGGTCGTGGGCATAGTTGGGCCCTATGGTTTGAGGATTTACTTGCATTGCATATGGCATGACATGAGGTTGGTCGACCATACCAGACATCCATGAGTTGGATTCAGTTGAGCATCTTATGCATATCATTATGTTTATGATATATATATATATGGTACTTTCGACTTGGATTATGCGATTCTTTAAGTCGTCAGCATTCCGAGTCGACAATGGTTTTTAATATCGATATTGAACATGGTTGTTCGAACTTGCATATGATTTTAAACATAGCATGCATTTACAAAACTAGTAGTGATAGACTCCTACTGAGTATAGTATATACTCACCCTATCCTTAACATTTTTCAGGATAGTTCCATCCATGAGTAGAGGACACCTATGTTAGTGCTACGAGCAAGAAAAATCAAAAGGAGACAATTATACATGTAAGTAAACACTCTACCCTTTGGACATGTATTTGTATTTATTTACAGTTGGGCTGTGTCATGTATTTGGAAAGACCTGGGAAAAACCTTTATGATTTCTAAAGTTTTTCAAAAACTACTTTGGTTGTTGTGAAAGCAAATGACACTTGGGGTTTTCAAAATGAGTTTAAAACTAAATATTTTCCACTGCATTGCATGGTTTTTATAAGATGGTTTTCAAATAGGGATGCATCCCACCTTAGGAATTAGATCTTGCATTTAAAAATGCATGGAAAAACCTGGGTCATCACATTTTGTTTTAGACAGGCATGCGCCTGGTGGATACTATGCTAGGAGGGATGTAGGTTAGCCACCTACCCTCTGAGATTATGATATAATATGACATAGACACCATGCCCAAGGGGCTAAATTTTGATGTGGACATCACATGCATGATCCACTTCACCATGCCAAGTGTGGCGAGTAGTCTTCCACAGGAGGTGCCAATGGAAGAATGGCAACGGATCCCGACGTGTAGGATGTAAGCTGCAACATAGTAGTCCATGATTTTATGCAGTGCTGTGAGAATAACTAAATGACAGCATGTGTGCTTGGTTTTCATTAAAGATCCAGATGCTATAATCATGACTAAGTGACAATATATGTGATTTGGGTGTTGCTACCATGACTGAGTGACAATACTCGTGACTATGTGACATGATGATATGCTTGGTATGAGCTCATAACCATTATGTATACCTAGGGTTGACTGGATTGATATGTGGGCCTAGTAGCTACTGGGTGTATATGGACCAGCGGTGGCTAGATAATTATTATTTTATGAGTTTAATGTTTTTTAACTCCTATTGCTATTTAGGAGTTTTATTCAACATGTTGATTGTGATTTGCACATGGTATTACATCACTGGATCTAATTATGATGTTTACATCTATTCATAAAGTTTACTTAAGAACTTAATTATTATTTGAATATTTTGCTATTGGATTTATTCATGATATTTACATGAAATGCCTTGAAATTTGATATTATAAAGTTTTAGATTATCTTAAATTTAATTATTCAAATTATTGATGCAAAATATTTCAATATCTTGAAATGATTATTATAATGTGAAAAGAAATTTCTTATTTTGGTTTTCAAATGCATCTCATTACCCCACCACGCATAGCTTGCTGAGGCATTGCGTTGCTGTTGCACTACCTCAAATATTGAGAGATAGACAGAACTGGCAAGGAATAAGACAAGTAGCTGATGAGGACATCTTTATTGAGGATATGTTTTAATTCTACTTGGACTATATATGTACATATGTAGTATTTGGACTTGATTTTTAATGATGCATAGATGGTGGCTATTGATTGGATGGGTCTTGAAGAAGTAAACTTGTTTGGAAAAAGGTTTACTTGAAAAATGAAAATTTATTTGAGTTTTTGAAATATAAAATTAGACTATATTACAAATAATTGGGAAGAGGAAAGCTAACACTTGGTGTTTTGGGATAGATTTCAAAGAAAATATTTTCTGCTATTTTATTTTCAAAATTGTTTTCAAACTTACGGCCCCACTTTTCAAAAATATTTGTGAAAAGGTGTTTTAAAAACCTAAGTCATCATAAGTTGGTATTAGAGTAGGTTCATCCACTTATAGCCAGTACCAAAAGTCCAAGTTGGGATGACAGTCTGTGGCAAAAGTTAGAGATGGTATGAGTTGATTGATTGAATAATTTTAAAATTTTAGAAATTTAAAATAAACACCACTTAGAGAAGTTGATAGAGGAGTTAGAGTTTGTAATGATAGAATGAAAATTATATCTAAATTAGATGCATACCCTTAATGGAAAATGACTCAGCTAGAAGTCATGTGTAGTCAAGGACAAAAGAAAATGACTAAGTAAAAGAAAAGTAAATTCTTATGAGGATGATAAGTTTCTCAAGGTAAGACATCAAAGTATGACATACATGAGTTGGTGTTTCTAACTAAGAATATTATTGTTGATTAATGATTTATTAATGGAAACAACTTATCGCGAGTATAAGTTCTAATGTGAGAACAATATGTGTATAGCCTTGGAAGGTACAAGGATTAATTATGAGAAAAGATCGAAAGTTGGTCTTAGTGAATGAGCATTTTAAAATTTAGAAGATTATGAGAAAGAGTTTGGTCAAATAGAATATCAAGAGGGTAAAAAAATCTAATGTTGTTATGGTGAAAAGATCTAGTCTATGATGCATTATTATACTTAGTAGATGGAATTATATATGTGTAGGCAGTTTCATAAAGTAATATGAAGTAGAAATACAAAAGAATTGATTGCTGACTTGAGTGCAATATTGTATGAGAACCATAAAAGCATCATGTGGGAGTACATCTATTTTTGACATAGGATTGTCAAATTATTTCTGGACTAGAGTTCTATGTAATTGACTGCACACGGTGATCACATCACATGTAAATAATTTTAAACTAGTGCAAAGATATACTCTTAGCATGCGATCAATGAGGAAAGGCTCAAACCTCCTAAACATTCTCATTATAACATTAGAGGCAAAGCTTAAATTCTGGATGATTTGATTGCAAAAGGTAAATAAGAATTTAATTAGGAGAATAGATAAGTTGAGAAGTAAATAACTGAGAAAGGACTTGTATGAGTGTGTAGTTATGAAGTATAATCAACCTTGGTGTATAAGTGAGGCTACAGTAAGTGAGGCTACAGTATCGATCACATTTTGTGAACTAAATGCGAAAGTTGATAAAAAGGAAAGAGTATCAATGAGAATTATATGTAATGAACACTTTATGAATGATTAGCATAAAATAGCAAATATTACATGTGATCTTTAATGACTAGGAGATGATAAGTCAAATTTTACCAGGCAAGTTGAGCTAGAACCATAAATGTACTACAATAATGACTTTCAAAAAATGTGATCAAGATTGAATCATTGGTTATATAAAACTTAATTATGGGAATGAGTATGTATAAAGATGATTGTGAAGATTCAGTTGACATAATTTGGCCATTATTGTGAAGATTCAATTGACTTAATTTGGCCATTATTTTCAAGTTGAAAGTGTTATGTGCTCTTATGAAGTGCGAAATTGTCAAAACCTCAAATATTGAGTTAAATTTTTGGTAATTATAACATATTTTTATTGAAATAAAAATATAAATTGAATTACTTGAAAATTGAATTTAAAACAAGTGACCTTCTTAAAAACTCAAAATTTGGCTTTGGTGCTATCAAAAATGAAAACTTCTTGTTGAGATGATTCCAACAACACTAATTTTGTGCGAAATGGAGATCGTAGTGTAAAAACCCCAAATTTTCATTAATTTAAGGGCTTAGCCCCACCTCTACTTGGTTTTGATGTGGCAAATG